>OU342743.1:390531360-391131360 GCA_910589775.1 Avena eriantha
TAATGCCTTTCGAGCCAATGGATTTGAAGAACCTACAAGGTAGACACAACTATCATCAAATGACATCCAACGAAGTCATGCAAGAAATGGCGTCATTCAAAGTGGCGGCAAAGAAGCTGAAGATGCCTGTGCTCGGGCCATTGGGATGCAAAAGGGTGTCAATGTGGCTCTCAAGCCAATGTTGTTGAGCAAGAGGAAGATGAAGGATTTTTGAGGGGGTATCCATGGACTGCCCCATGAGGTCAAACATGCTCATGGTGAGTACATGGCTTCTATGCAAGGAACTTTTGGAAGGACCCTGCCAAAGCCAAGTCTGATCTTGACGCAAGAACGGGTCCAATGGAAGAAGAGAAAGTGGCCCAGATTGAGAACTTGCTTCAAACTGTGGAGATAGAATGCACTTTTTGCCGAGTGTCCTTATCAAAATAGAGAAGACAATGGTGGCAGGCTCATTCTTAAAGAGAAATATAAAGGCTCCTAAGATAAGCCATTTATTAAGAAGAATGGCCCTTTCAAGAAGCAACCCAAGATTTTCGTCCTTGTAGCTCAAGAGGAATACTCCTCCGCAAGTGAAGATAGAGGATGATGATATTTCCCGCGAAGTGGCCTATAGCCAACACCATCGACTCCACTTCCTCTCTCTTCGACTCGCCGAACGAGAACGCCATCAACAACAACGCCACTTGCCTATTGCAAGAGGATCCGAGGTATCTACTTCTAGCTCTTCATTTCCTAAGACTAACATAATTTTGGATATGGATGATCATGACAGTCTTGTAATGAAAGAAGAAGTTATTGCCTTGGATACTTTTTTCACTAACCTACAAGGTGAGCACAAACTCCATTTTGATTCTCTTATGTGTTAACTTGCTCAAGCCGAAGAACTCCTTGAAGAAAAGGGTAGAACTGAAAGAAAGATGCCTTGGAGATAGCTTCTTTGAAGAATGCCTTGGAAGAGGAAGTGGAAGCTCGAGTTTCTTTGGAAGAAGACTCGAATCCCTGAGGAGTCACAAGAAGAAGCTGTAGCTCAGCTCATTAAAGAACGTGATCATGCTATTGCCAAGGTAAAGAAACTAAAGAAAGAAAAGATTGATTTTGGGGCTGTTCATGCTAGACTTTTGAGAAGTTTGATAATCTTGAATTCTCACAAGGCATTGAAGAGTGATCATTCTCTACTCTAAATGAGTCTCATGACCAGCTCCAAACTCAATTGAAACGGTATGATGTGCCAAGTACCTCCTCTTCATCCTTTGGAAAGAAGATCTTGCAAGAAGTTCTCAACACAAATAAAGGGTTATTGATGAATACTGAGCAGGCAAAGGACAAACATAGTGAAGAAGGTCTTGGTTACATACCCAAGACAAAGAGCAAGAAAAACAAGAAGAAGAAGAAGAAGAACAAGACTGCTCAATCGAAGACTAGCAACATTACCAATAACAAGACTAATCATGATGGTTTTGTAGGGATCAACAATCCTAACTTTGAACTATATTGTGATTGTTATGGTGGTGTTTATGCTAGTTATGTAGGGCCTTATGATTGTTACATTCCTTGGTCTATTTGGGTTCCCAAGACCCTTGTTACTAACATGAGAGGACCCCTTGAAAATGGGTACCTAAAACCAAGAAGTAATTTTCTTGCAGGGCTATGCTTCCGGTGTTCTAAATGGGTACTCAGATAGCGGTTGTACGAGTCATATGACCGGAAGCAAGGAGATCATCACGGAGATGCGGCCAAACCTTGATCACATTACCGTCTCCTATGGTGACAAGTCAAAATCTGAGGTATTGGGTCTCGGCAAAGTTGTGGTGGCTCACGATATCTCTCTCGTGGACGTCATGCTTTTTGAGACCCTCGGTATAAACTTACTTTCAGTTCGTGCCCTTGGTAAGATGGGCTTTGCAGTTTACATTGATGCTGATTTAGTGGTACTCTTGTGGAGCAAGTCTCTAAAAGTCGCTTTCGTGGGATATGTCAAAAACGACCTGTACGTGCTGGACTTTTCGGGGAAAACCACTACAGGCCCGATGTGTCTTTTCGGAAAAGCTGATGCGGGTTAGCTATGGCATCGCCGACTAGCCCACGTCAATATGAGAACTTTGCAAAGTCTCCACAAGGGTGGCCACATTCTTGGACTAAAATAAAATGTCTCTTTTGCCAAAGATCGTGTTTGCAGGGCGTGTGTTGAAGGGAAAATGCATGATTCACCTCATCGAAGGAAAACCATTATCTCTTCAAAAAGGATTTTGGAGCTCCTTCATGTGGACCTCTTCCGACCTCCATCACATGCAAGCCTCAGTGGGAAGAAGTATTGTCTAGTGATTGTTGATGATTACTCAAGATACACTTGGGTTTATTTCTTCAAGTTGAAGAGTGAAACTCAACAAACTGTCATCGACTTCGCCAACGAGGTTCAACGTCAACACACAACTCCCCATTCTAGCTATAAGGAGTGATAACGGCTTGGAGTTCAAGAACTACACCTTAAATGAGTTCCTAAGTGAAGAGGGGATAAGACATCATATATTCCGCTGCGTACACACCCTCAACAAAATGGGTTAGCCGAGAGGAGAATCGAACTCTAATGGACATGGCAAGATCAATGTTAGCCGATTTAAATCTCCATATAACTTCTGGGCTGAAGCAATCTCTACTGCTTGTCATTCATCCAACCGCTTATACCTCCGCAAGATCTTGGACAAGACTCTGTATGAATACTTACCGGTAACAAGCCAAATCTCATACTTTTGGGTATTCGGGTGTAAGTGTTTCTTTCTTATTAAAGGAGTTCGTTTATCTAAGTTTGAATCTAAGGCTTTAGAAGGTATTTTTGTTGGTCATGGTGCCGAATCCCACACTTATAGAGTTTACAATAAGCTCTCCGGAACTGTTGTAGAATCTTGTAGTGTGGTGTTCGAGGAAAATGACGGTTCCCGTGCAGAGCAAGTTGGTGTTTGTGATGCAGATGTTGAAATACCCCAAGATGCCATAAGAAGAATGGGCGTGGGATTCTTCCGCCCCATTGAGGAACCCCTTGTGGCGGACCGGAAGGACAATGCTCTACTCATATAGAGCCCTCATCTACACATACTCAACATGCTCCAACTATGGGGGCAACTTCTACACCATCTCCATCAAATGCTGAAGGTCAAGATGTTCCAGAAAGCTCCAGGCCGGATTTTCTGGTTGACACCGGATTATCCGGCCACCCCCGCTATAGCTGACCATGTTGCTCCTGCTGGTGAAGATTTAACGCAAGCTCCAGGCCGATTTTCCGGTTAGCCCCGGATTATCGGCCCCTCTCCAGTTCAAGCAAGTCTCAGGCCTCCTGAAGAAGCTGCGGCAAGTCTTCTCCCAGGCCAGATTATCCGGCCTCTCCATCGGCCGGATTATCCGGCCCTGACTCTCCAGTTTTGCAGCCTCCTATTACGGCTACGGATTCACCTCAAGGGCATGCGTCTCCACCACCTGCTACTGATGTTCCAGTTACTGATCAAGGTGCAGAAAATGCTTCCAATGAAGACTCAAGTGATGATCTCTCCTCCTCCAAGAGACAACAACTTATTGAACTTCGTCGCAAGGCTCAGGCTGATCGTAACCTTGAGTTGAGGGGTCACACTCTCGACAAGGTTGTTGTGATCTTCGACGAAGGGTTTCTACAAGAAGAGAATTGGCCAGTTTTGGTGAGCATCAAGCTCATATCTCCATGGTGGAACCTAAGAAGGTCTTTGAAGCTCTTGAAGACGCAGACTGGGTTATTGCTATGCATGAAGAATTGAATAATTTCGAGCGCAACAAAGTCTGGAAACTAGTGGGGAAACCCAAAGAGTGCCGCAATGTTATCGGCACCAAGTGGATTTTCAAGAACAAGCAAGATGAGAATGGAATTGTTGTGAGGAACAAGGCAAGACTTGTGGCACAAGGGTACTCCCAAGTTGAGGGCATCGACTTCGGCGAGACCTATGCTCCTGTGGCTCGCCTTGAGTCCATCCGTATCCTTCTTGCTTAAGCTGCTCATAACAATTTTAAGCTGCAGCAAATGGACGTCAAGAGTGCCTTCCTTAACGGTCCTCTACATGAGTTGGTATACGTAAAGCAACCCCCGGGGTTTGAGGATCCTAACTTTCCGAACCATGTCTACAAACTCGATAAGGCACTCTATGGCCTTAACAAGCCCCACGTGCGTGGTATGAGCACCTTAAAGAGCTTTTGTTAGATCATGGCTTCGAAGTTGGGCAAATCAACCCCACTCTTTTTACTAAGAAGGTTAAGGGGAGCTCTTCGTATGCCCTATATGTAGACGATATCATCTTTGGTTCTACTAACAAAGCTTTCAACGATGAATTTTCAAAGCTTATGACTGACAGGTTTGAGATGTCTATGATGGGGGAATTACGGTTCTTTCTTGGATTCGAGATCAAACAACTTAGAGAAGGAACCTTTATTAATCAAGCAAAGTACATCCAAGACATGCTCAAGAGATTCAAGATGACGGATCTAAATGGTGTCGCCACTCTGATGCAAACAAAGTGTCATCTTGAACTTAACCCTCATGGTAAAGATGTGGACCAAAGGTATACCGGTCCATGATCGGCTCTCTTCTTTACCTCTTCGCATCTAGACCCGATATGTGTTGAGTGTGGGAGTGTGTGCAAGGTATCAAGCAGCTCCTAAAGAAAGCCACTTAGTGGCGGTCAAGAGGATCTTTCGATATTTGGTTCATTCCCCCAACTTTGGTCTCTGGTATCCCAAGGGCTCCAATTTCTCTTTATGTGGTTATACTGACTCAGATTGGGCTGGTGATAAGGATGATCGGAAATCCACTTCTGGAGCTTGTCAATTCTTGGGAAGATCTCTTGTATGTTGGTCCTCCAAAAAGCAGAATTGTATATCTCTCTCTACCCCGCCGAAGCTGAATATGTTGCTGCTGCCAGCGCTTGTTACTTATTTGTGGATGAGGCAAACTTTAAAGGAATACGGTGTCAATTGTGACAAAGTGCCTCTTTTATGTGATAATAAAAGTGCAATCAAAATTGCGTACAATCCCGTTCAGCACACAAGGACGAAGCATATTGAGATTCGAATCATTTTATTCGAGATCATGTTGCTCACGCGATATTGATCTATCCTTTGTGAGCACGAAGAACCAACTGGCGGATATCTTTACAAAGCCACTTGATGAAGCAAGATTCTGCTATTTGAGGAATGAGCTAAATATCATTGATTCCGGGAGCTTGTCTTGATTACCCATGCACTCACTCGTACATCTCAATCCGTGTTTAGTCTAGGTGTGGGCATGGATATAGGGGAGTGTGGTCCTAACTCTTGGGCTAACCCTCCCCCCATAATGCCAAAAGCAAGATAAATCATTTCTCTTAATATCATTCTGTGATATGTGAGCTTATTGATGAGTATTGGTCGTGAACCCAGATATATCTTCGCGGTGTCACACCATACACTCCAACAAGGTGGCTTCGGCCACCGCCCTCTCCCTTGAGGAGAATTGGATCTTTTTGGTTGTTATTTGCTCTCTCATGTTCTTATGAGAATCACACTCAATCTTGGCTTTTATTTGATTTGGATTTTGCAATTTTGAGTGTCTAGTACCATCTCAGTTTGGCTCTCTTAATCCTAAGCCTTCCATACCCCTAAGCCATCTTTTCTTGCACACAAGTCCCTTGTACACCTTGTGGGGGTGTTGTTTGGGGACGCGCGGGCCTGGTTCTGTGTATAACAGAATTCCAGAATTTAGGCCGAATAATCCGGCCCAAGTGTTGGCCGGATAATCCGGCCCTGCGGATTTCATCTAAAGGGTAGGGCTCGGGGGGAAGGACTCATATCGAGCAGCACTTCTCCCCCAGCCCTCTCCTCCTCCACAGCCGCCGCCTGCCGCCCCTCACCCTCCCCGGAGCCTCTCGGCCACCGGATTTTTCGGGCCTCCTCGGATCTTCTTCTCTGCGCCTCCGGGTACCTTCTCCTCCCTCGTTCTTCCTCCAATAGTGAGGGTAACTCCCTCTCTCCCCATCTTTGGCTAGATGTATCTTGTTGGGTGAAACGTTGTCTAGAAGGATGTGTTTTCGCATAGTAATCGTAGTCTTGCATTTCTAGGTCCGATCTACTTTTTTGCATGCAGTCTAGGTGAAATCAAAATTTCTGCCAGGGCCGGATTATCCGCCCCTGGCCAGGCCGGATAATCCGGCCTGACAGATTCGATTCTGCTTCAGTTTCACTATGTGTATGCATTGAGTAGTTTTGTCCTATGAACTTTTTGACTACTTTTTCCATGCTCTCTCCTGGACTTGTGTGTATGCTTATCCCCTTGCTATCGCCCTTATTCTCCTCACAGGTGGTTCTGGTGTTTCCAAGACCTACAAGCGCGTCCTCGCGCTAAGTACTTTCGGGACGAGGTCAAGGTAACCTAGTGGACGAAGTTGAATTGAGGAGAAGGAAGAATGAAGAGAGGCGAATGGCTGAACAATCCAAGAGGACTAGGAAGGGGTGTCCAAGAGGAAGGGCAAGGAGCCCAAGATCAACTACAGGGCTTTGGATGCAGTCTCCTTTTCCGCCATCCGTCACCGTGACTTATTTGCTGAGCTGCCTCGTGATGTTGAGCTGGGGGATACCCGTTTTTGGTGTGCAGAACAAAAGGGGATATATGAAGACATCTATGCCAGGCTGAACATTAGGCCTATGCACCCTCTGGTACTTGCTGATGCTTTGGAGAAGGCGCATCTTGTGGATGCGATGTATGTGGCTGAGAGGATGGGGCTGCACCATCTCATGTCTCTCTAGTGCTCCTTTGACTCTGAGGTGGTGAAGCAGTTCTTCTCCACTTTGGTGATTTGTGGGGATGAGCGTCGCACTATGAAGTGGATGACTCATGATAGGCCAATGACTGCCTGCTGATTTTCACGTGTTTGCTGAGGTCCTGGGGTACTCCTTCCGCAGCAGGGATAGAGCCAGTGGCCACCGCATCATCACTCAGTTGAAGCCCAACAAGGATGCAGCTCTCTCTCCGTGCACTGTGGACAATGGCATTGTCGTACTGTGCCTGGTCTTGCTCCCATCTATGCTGCATTAGTGGGTCTGTTCCGTGACTCTATTACACCGAGTGGGGGCAACAATGACAGCATCCGTGGTCACCTTGTTCAGCTACTTCAATTTTCTCATGAGGTTGCCTCCTGCGAGGACGAGTCGGTGCAGTACAGGCTGGATGTCATGGACTTCATCTACCATGAGCTGTGTGATACTATGTTCAACCCGTCTGTCCATTCCCTATGCGCCCTACATTATGATGCTCATCCGCCACCTACTTCCAGCTGAGGAGTTCCACATTGACTCGGTGCACAAGGCCAAGAAGATATACAACAAGGTTCGGAAGACCTCTCACCCCTCCTCTGCTCCTGAGGGTCTCATGAGGGCTGCTCGCAGGCCCCCTGTGCCTCCCGTGGCCCGTGAGATCAAGCAGCTGAACTGGTTCCAGCGTCACATTCTCTGCATGGGCGTGGACACGCGCAAGGGTCAGTACGAGACTTACAGGCAGCGCCATGAGTTGGCTCACTCCCAGCAGCTCATTCTCCACCACGTGTCCGGTGCTTGGGTGCTCCTCCGGCTCCTACACCTCCCACTCCCATGCTCGGTGGAACTCTTCCTCCGGGCTGAACTATGGTGAGGTGGAGCATCACTTGTTCCCCTCTGCGCCCACTGCTGATGAAGATGAGGCAGGTGACACTGAGGAACTTGAAGATGAGGATGAGGAAGAGAATGAAAAAGAGGACGAGGACAAGGACTATGATGAGTGATCCCATGGGGCTCTAGCATCGCTCTTCTCCCTTTTTGGTGTCTCGATGCCAAAGGGGGAGAAGTAGTTCTATTAGGTTGTCCGTGGATTTGCATGGGTCGGGTATAAGCACTTGCATTTTTCTATTCGTTATTTCCTACTCATGCCCATTTAGCGTTGGACTTTAAATTCGTGATTTGGTTGTTTGAGACTCTTATGGTTGTCTGGATTATGCTATGCCTATGGTCTTCATATCATGGATTATGCTTATGGATCTATCTATTCATATCCTATTGCTGGAGGTATATCACGGAAGGCGCGCGCGCTCATATTGGTTATCCGGTAATAATTGTGATTTATGTCAAGGATGCCTATTCTCCACTTCGGTGGTATGTGTTTTTGCTCACATGTCTATGGAATAGATTCTCCTATTTGTGTGCATTTGTATTCCAATGCAAAACTCTATTATGCACACATTGAGGGGGAGTCTCTTTCATAAGTTATCTCTGTCCGTCTTGTGTCTTTCTCCTGCAAATCCTGGTATGGTCATCTAACACCAAAAAGGGGGAGATTGAAAGAACATTTCATGTTTTCCTATGTTTTGCGTGTTAGATAACAATACTATGGAGACTTTGCATGCGTGCTAAGTGTGCAGGAAGTTTTGAGGGGGCCGGATAATCTGCCCCACCAAGGGCCGGATAATCCGGCCTACCTCATCTCTCAAGAAGCCAAGGCGAGTCCGCTCGTACCCCGGTCAGATTTTCTCCCGGAAAATCCGAACTGGTGCGGTTTTTCCTCCCCAGGCCGGATAATCCGGTGTCGCATGGGCCGGATTATCTGGCATCCAGTTTTTCGAGCAAAAGGAGCCAGGCGCGTCGCTCGGTATCCGTCGGATTTTCTACCGGAAAATCCGAAGTTGATCAAGGGCAAGCTCGGCACGTTGCCTCTGTCAGGGGGGCAGATTATCTGCCGGATATTCCGAGTCTGGGGCGGTGTTTCCCTAGAACCGGATAATCCGGACCTCACTTGGGCCGGATAATCCGGCCCCCAAAGGTTTGCAACGGCTGGTTTCTGAAGGGGGTGTAAATATCCCTTCTTCCCTAACGTTCAGTCTTCTTGATTCATTCGAATTTGACCAAGACCTTGTGCAAGAGCTCTAAATCTTGATCTCCCACTTCAACCACCCGAAGGTCTTGATCTTTGGTGGAATTGAAGGAGGAGAAGTTCATCATCATCATCATCAAGAATCAAGCGCTTCAACTCCTCTCCATTCAATTGGAGAAATCCTTGATCTAGTATTCTTGTCAATACCTAGATCTTGTTTATTGTATTTGATAAGTTTGTTTTTGTGGCAGCTTGTTGTCATTTCGGGAGCCTCCAAGTGTTGTGGAGTTGTTGCCCCGCTAGTTGTGTAAAGGTGCTGGTGCCCGCCTCGAAGGGTACCTATAGTGGAAGGTGGATCAGGCCTGTTGTGGTGAGATCCATCGGAGAACAGGGGTGAGCCTTTTGTGGCGTGGTGGTCTTAGTACCCGCCCACCCCTCCAACGCAGACGTACTTCCCTTAACAAGGAAGGAACTGCGGTCAAACAAATCCTGTGTCCTCCGCGTGCTTCACTTCGGTTTACTCGTTCCTCTTCCACTCGCTCTTTACTCGCTAGTAGATAGGTTTGCATATAGGGAAATTCCACCCAATAGTCTATCTAGAGAATTTACCCTTTGTGCTAAGCCTCAAACTGAAAAAGAATTAAAAATTAGTGTAGCACCTATTCACCCCCCCTCTAGGTGCCCATACGATCCATTTCAAAGGTACGTAGTTGGAAGAACTTCCATCTTCAACCCCGGGAGCATCATTGCGTCTTGGAGCACTTGGATGGAGATCTTGTTGGAGAGGAACATGACGACGCGAAGAACTTGAAGAGCTTGATGCACGTGAGCGTGGCCTTGCCATTCCGTCGATAAGGCGTCGAAGATTGTCATTTGTTTTCGGCGACGAAGCGTTGGAGCGCTTCATTTTGATGGCCAAAGTTGTGATGCATTGCGTGCATTTGTCTTTCGAGGCCATCGAAGCGGTTGTCGATAATCTTGAACTCGACTTGCGTCTCAAGGGCTTGGCAACGTTCACGGAACTCTTGTCAGGCGATGAAGTGACTTGCGCGCGTCATGTACGATCCTTGTTCTTCTTCTTGGAGAGGTGGTTGGCTCGACTCACCCTGCCTATCCGTTATGCAAAACACACAAGGATTGTATATGGAAGTGGAATATGGTGGTGTTAGCCTTGTACCTCACCTTGGGGATTGCACCGAACTAGAAACCACAAGTGAGAACTATTGGCTTGCAAAGTGAAAACACAAAGAAAACTCACACTAAAGAAGGAAAGCTAAAACTCTCAAAGTTGTGGGGTGGAAGGTTAGGGTTGTGGAAAACCAAACGAAACGATCCAAAGAAAAGGGTATTGTCAAACATGGTAGAGAACCAAGAGATCAAATGCAAATAGGAGGCGATCTACAAAATGCTAGGATACACATACGTGGAGACGGATGTGGTTAGCACGACTATGAAAATGAGCACAAAAGGTCCTAACGAAGACTACACTCGGTGTCGTTCCAACGCAAGGAGAGACAACAACTCGTTCGCCAAAAGCAACGGATTTGTGCACTTGCCTCGGTCGCGCTCTTTTCTCTCTTTGCTTACAAGCATGAGACTCTCTTTGTATTGGGAGGACTATGTTTCTTCTATTTTTATTTTTCTTTTTCTTTTTCTCTCTCTTTTTTTGGTTCTTTTCTCCCTTTCTATACTACTATGTTAACTCTTGTATTTGCTCTCACAGTCTCACTTTCCAAGGACAAGTGCACAATGCTTAGGCAAACACCAAAATGAGTTGCTCTCATAGGATAGATACACTCAAGGAAGAAGGGTTAACAAGGTGGAACAAGTTATACCTTTGGTATGATGACTTGTTACCAGAGTTGGGGATGATGTTCGGTGTCACGGTGTCGATGAGCGCGGTATGTGAATATTGTTGCGGAAGCTTGAAGTTAGTTTGGCAACACGCACACGAAACACGAACAACACAAGAGGAAAAGGACAAAAATGGGTGAAACTGAATTTTCAGCGGCCAAAACCGGCGGTGCCGAGCCTGGCACCGGAAATTCCGGTGGCTATTCCGGTTCGCCGGAACTGTCGCCGAAACTTCCGGCAGCTGGGCCGGTCTGCCAAGCCTGGTGCCGGTTTGAGTTCGTGACGAACTCCAAAAGTCAAATCGGTCAAAATTTTCGGAAATTTGTCGAAATTGGGCTGGGAAAAGGTTCTAGGAAGGTAGATCGGAACCCAAAGCAACAGATCTGTGAAACAAAACCACAAAAAACACACCAATCCAGAGATCGATCTGAAGGCAAATTTGGGGCTCTTTCTTGGGGATTTCAAATTTTTAGTGGATAGAAGAAAAATTTGTGGGGGAATTCGTGAGCAATGAAGCTCTTGATACCAATATGTTGAGGGCTAACCTCGAGGGTGGCCCGATCATTCACGAATCCCTTGAAATCGAGGCGGGAGGAGGTGTGGGGATGAGGGAGAGAGCGAACCCACGAACTCACAAACGAAGAACACGATGAACACACACACACGATGAACACACACAAAACCAATTGCTCACGCTGGCAGCTACTGGTCCGGTGCAATCCCTAGGATCGGCATCGGGCGGGGATCTCTCTCTCGAACCGGCACGGCGAGATGGGAGACTCGGTGAGATCTTGACGTCTAGGCAAAGGGACTCCGATGCCTAGGCCTTGTACACGCGGAGGCGCGATGCAAACTTCAACGAGGTTTGTGATATTTGGTGCTCCTTTGTCAAAGGAGCATAAGGCAAGAACTAGATAGATCCACAAGGGGTTTCCACTAATTCTAAATTGATGAAGATTGTTTGGCCCGATCTTTCACAATGCACCTCCTGATCCAATGGATCTGATAGAAATCTCTCAATCAAGTGATACACGTAACCTGAAGATGGGGAAACCCAATCTTGCGAGCACCTCGACGATAAACGAAGAACCTCCCGCTAGAATAGATCAATCCAACAAGCAACTTGATGATAAACAACAAGCCTCATGCCAAAGCATGATAATACTTGAATAACAAGCACCTTCACGCAAATATCAATAGATAGATAATCAGACGAGCACAGATACGCCGTCACAATGCCAACCCCGGAGGGATGGTTTACAAATGAGGAACTAAAAGTTCTACATGATTTTCAGCTTCCCTAATATTGTGGCACCCCCCTTGTTTATATAGGACAAAGGGGTAGGGGTGGCCGACCCTACTGGAGTCGGACTGACTCGACCTAATTGGACTCTGACTCATAAACATAGAACAAACGTTTGACACGACCTTAGACTAAATTATTACATATCATAGGTTGCCCTTGTATATCAAACTGTATATGATGTCCGTATCATCCTCTCCCCCTTAGAAAGGCGTTGTCCTCAACGCCGGAAGGTCTTCTCCAGCATGTGGCGTCATATCAATTAAATCGCCACTCTCCGTCTTCAAATTGCCAGCCTGTCACACCACATCCTCCCTCTCGGCTAGCTTTGCCCTTGACGCCCTTCAATTTTCGGCGCCATCATCACGATTGAGACACAAATCATTCTTCGAATGCTATCTCGAAGCACACCTAACTGATCACCCAAAACAAACAGGACGAATTCCTGCACACCAAGGATCCAAAAAAGCTAAGTACACATACGTATGCGCAAACTCTAGACTAAAATAGTGTCTCTTTCTTCTCGCCTTTCCTTCCTGAGCACCACACCTACGGAGACCGATCCGGTTCCATAGGGACCTTACGCCTCGCTACCAGCCCAACCGGTCCGATCTCAAAGGAAAAAAAACGCCGCCTCTTTTTTTAAGTAAGCTGGAACACTCACGTATATTGTCTCTCATAATATCCAACCTGTAGCGATTGATGGCTCTTTTTTTCTAACACACTCTGAATCCTGATCGATACCAAATCCACACGCGACCTGAATCCTGATCTGATCTCTTTTTTTTTTCCACCGCTCAGAAGCAAATAGACTTTCCTTTTCTTTAGACCTGAGCGATCAATTTTCCTCTGCTGAAGACAATCTCACGTATAAAACCAAAAAGGAATCTGTGGTTTTCTGCTAGTACGAACCACCATAGGCAGAAAAAAAGAAAACATGTTCCGATCCGGCCAAAAGAAAACCTGATGGAGAAACGCCTCGTGTGATTTCTTCACGCGTTGCAGTGCCTCAGTTCGAAAATATCCTTGAGATTCAACTAGAAACTTGCGCTGAACACTGCACTTTCCTTTTGCCCACCACCTGCAAAAACAAACCGATCTGAACGGAAACTGAGACGCGTCTACGAGAGATATGCGCCCCACTCCTCTGCGCGCAGCCTCCGGAATTCCGATCCAATTGCAGATGGTTGAAAAACAGTACTCGCAGAGATTGGAAATCTTTTTGTGCCTACGATCTCCAACTCGCGACCACCCAAAATCAACAAATTGCTGTAGCACTAGCTCGAAACAGGAAGTCGTCGATCCCAAACTGTTTTGTCTCAAAAACGTACATGCCACCAGATACTCTTGCCACCTTTGTAGATCAAAGATCCAGCAACAACAACAAGCATGCCTCCGATAACGCAACTTGCACCGTGATCAACCTGGCGCTCTGATACCAGATGATGAAGATTGTTTGGCCTGATCTTTCACGATGCACCTCCTGATCCAATGGATCTAATAGAAATCTCCCAATCAAGTGATACACGTAACCTGAAGATGGGAAAACCCAATCTTGCGAGCAACTGGATGATAAACGAAGAATCTCCCGCTAGAATAGATCAATCCAACAAGCAACTTGATGATAAACAACAAGCCTCATGCCAAAGCATGATAATACTTGAATAACAAGCACCTTCACGCAAATATCAATAGATAGATAATCAGACGAGCACAGATACGCCGTCACGATGCCAACCCCGGAGGGATGGTTTACAAACGAGGAACTAAAAGTTCTACATGATTTTCAGCTTCCCGAATATTGTGGCACCCCCTTGTTTATATAGAACAAAGGGGTAGGGGTGGCTGGCCCTACTGGAGTCAGACCGACTCGACCTAATTGGACTCTGACTCATAAACATAGAACAAATGTTTGACACGACCTTAGACTAAATTATTACATATCATTGGTTGTCCTAGTATATCAAACTGTATATGATGTCCGTATCACAAATATCATGCCTAGGGTTTACAATGGAGGTGGGGGACTATATATAGGCCAGCCACTAGTTCAGGGATACTTTAGGCATAAAAGGGTAAAAACTGGACGAAACAGGAATATTCTCGGGCATCAAACCCATGTTGACTTTGATACTGGGCATTCCGGCAATAAGTCCGGTCGGGCCGGACTGGGCGCCAGAAATTCCGGTTCGTGCCGGTAATTCCGGTCGGCTGCCGGAACTACGGGCAGAGACGTGTTTCGGTCGATGTCGGTCCGTTTCGGTGTGCGTCGGAAGCTCCGGTCGGAGGTCCGGTCCGCCGGTTGGTGCGCCGGGATTTCCGGCGAGAGTTCCGGTCCGCCGAGCCTGGCGCCGGTTTGACCTGGGACTTCGTTTTGGGGTGGCTTGGCTCCTTCTCTTGGTGTTTCTTCATATAGTTCATACCTGAGAATGCATAGAGTGTAGGAATGAAGTAGCAAGCCATCCAAGGATGTATCGAAATCACATGAGGCAAGGAGTGAGTTCACCTTATGTTGAAGGCTCTTGGCTCGGGCAAGGGTCATCGGTCCACTTGGGGGACTTGTTGGTGTAGATGTAGGAACGTCCGTAGGACGGGATGCATCACCCCCATACCAATTACCCTTATTATTGACTCTTGTATATTGGAGTGGTGAATCATTGTGTGTCTTTCCCTTGTTTTAGTTGAGGGATGACATTCAACATCTTGAACCATAGAATGGTATGACGTTCCACATGGAATAGAGGCAACCGCTACCAAGCATAGGATATGCAGTGAGGATAAACCCTTGTTGTTTTATCGTTCCTTTCCATAAATACACCCTTCTACACCACCATGAGAGTTTTAGATAGGTTATGTGGTGTTCTCTTGTGTTACAAAGTTCAAGAATGATGATAACCCAATGGTCATACAACATCTACATTCTTCATAAGGATTTCATGATTTACCGATAGACTAGGACAAGATACCATCATGTCCCCAAGCTCTTCCATAGATGACTCTGTAGATTCGCTTTGCTCTTATTCCTGGCACTCGAACTGATGACGACATCCCTACAATTACACCTACCCCAATTACTATTGATGATGTTCCAGCTGCTGCAAAGAAAGATCAATCCAATTAGATAAGGATTGGACCAATTACAAGAGGTCGTGCTAAGCTACTAGAACAACAGGTGAACTTGTTTCTTAATGAACCTGATGTTTTAGTTAATGAGAATTTTATACTGCCTAAGTCTTTGAATTATTGTATGATCAGGTACATAGGAGAAGAAGGCGTAGCATGAAGCGAGGAGCTGAAGCATATGGAGCATGGTGTGTTGATCAATGTAGAATGCGCGAAGGAGGAGAGGGAGGAAGCGCAAGGAGCTGTCAAGATTGAAGATCAACATGTGGTAGAAGATCTCTGCCACGGTAGAGAAACACTACCATTATCTGCCACGACAGGCTAATGCGGCATAGAAGCAGCACGATTGGCTACCACAACACCAAAACCGTGCCCAACTCTACCACGACAGAGTCCAAGGTCGAACCCCTTCTGGGTTGGTTTGTGCCTTAGTTGGGTGGGACCAAGTCGGATCCCCACCTTAGCCACCGCTCCCAGACTCCTTAAGTAAACGGGGCACCACTCAATTAGGTTAGAGCAGGCTAAAACTATTTTGGAGTTGTTTCTTATTAGAACCTCTGGAATTACCCTGTGATCGAATTATCTACTGCAATTGAGTGTGATCTGTTGTTCCATTGGGAATTAGTAGATCGCAAACTACCGTTCATGGTCGACGGCTACGTGCGCAAGAGCATGGTGTTGTGAATATCACATAGGGTTCGAGAGCCGTTGCATTGGCATCAGGGTTCGAGCGGGAGAGTTCATAGCTATAGGCTAGTTATCTATCCACCATTATCATCATCGACAAGTGCTTGCTGAGAAGATCGGGCCACCCCATATCATCTTGGTATCAGATTTCCTCGTTTACTCGGCGACCAGTCCACAATCCATCGATAGATTAGATCTTGTTCGTCCTATACAGAAAAAGCCTCACAAAAAGATTTACCATAGACTAGATTGCATTACTTTCAAGTACTAGTTGCTGGTCATGTTCTTCTATTAGATTCGATCTATATTTGTTCTTATTAGTCTAGTCTTCTTTCTAGTTGTTTTGTTAATCGAGTCTACCATTGTTTTCCGCCACCATAAGTCAGATCCGATCTAAGCTAAAAAGAGTCCTGGTTCTCACCTCTAGGCCGAGTCGGAATTAGTCAAAAAAAAAACCTGCCGACTCTTCCGCGGCACAGAAACAGACCGTTTCTCTGCTGCAAGTCCGTCTCTGCCACGGCTCCGATTCCTGCCGCGACACGTTTCTAGCCGTTTTTTCTGCCGCGAGTCCGAGTTCTGCCGCCAGGTCTGCCGCGGCATATTTTCTATCAGTTTTTCTGCCGTGGTATAGATTTTTCTGCCAGGGCACAGTTTTACACTGTTTTTCTACCATGCCAGACATACTAAAAATTGTGGAAGTTGCAATTTTTCCAAACCTTTAGCTACAACTATTCTATTTCAAAGGTGTAGGAACTTGCCCATTGAGACTAGTTTCTGCTCTTACAGGCTGCTCGTAGGGTTTTGGTGATGTGCATTATAAATTAGCCATGATTCATATTAAAAAAGAATATAGCAAAAGAAAAAGCAAAAAGAGCAAGAATCAATACAAAAGAAAAAGAGAAAAGAAAAGGAGAATTGAGCAAGAGGCCTAGTGATATCTTTGTGCACCGGTAGATTGAGCAATCTTGTGCCTGTTTACTTTGAGCTTTGCTAGTGTCTCTCCAGCGTAGTGCAACACCCTTCATAGTTGCATTGCCACATTTATCTCCACGTGTGTGTTTCTTGGGTTTTGTACGATCAGCACTAGGACTTGTTTGCGGTGTAGTTAGGATTCCATTACTAGAGCTCCACCATAAATAACCTGTGTGCCCTGTGATCGTTCTCCATACCCTTTATATCCACTTCATCACATCAGTGCATCTGTCTATGATTTTGTTTTGCTAAAGCATCTTTATTCACTTTGGAACGGTAAGATTTGCTTTCTTGTCAGTTGTGAGTGAGTTTTGAGTGTTCCACCAAACAGATTTTGATTTTTGCACTAACCTACTAATCATGTATCTTAGTGCTGATGATGTCGTGTCGTAGAAAAAGAATGATGTAGCCCAACATATGGAAACCACCTTTGGTCCACATCATGCCACGCTAATCATCACTCCAAAGGTGAACTCCTTCCATGCTTTGCTTTTTGTTGGTTGTTATGCGTGTGGAATCCTACTTGAGACAAATTCCCATGATGTGACTAGGTCCATGAACATGATGCCAAGAACATGCAGCAAGGATGGCCCTAAAGCCAAGACACCCAAGCAAGAGGCATGGAAGAGAAGACGCAAGAAGCTGCTGAAGCAGGAACGGAGTCTCCGGACCAGCAGACCGGAGTCTCCGGTCTACCACACCGGAGTCTCCGGCCCGTCTCCGGACCGAGCCTCGAACCTGCGCCTGGGACAGTCTGAGACCCCCTCCGGAGGCGACACTGGAGATAGACCGGAGTCTCCGGCCCACACCAGAGTCTCCGGACCCCGCACCGGAGTCTCCGGACCGAGCATCGTGGGCCTGCGCGCCTTAAGCTGGGCTTGGCCGATGTAACGCCCCAAACTTCCTGCTTATGCCTGTTTTACCCCTAGCTTGTGGCTGGCCTATATATATGCCCCCACCCCCTCCTTGAAACCCTAGAGATGATGATGAATTGAGGCATGTACCAAACCCTAGATGTGAACCCCCTCTCAATAGTAAATCTATGAGTTGTACAAGGCCTTGGAGTCGGTGCCCTTCTCTAAGTTGTCAAGACCCTCCTCAAGTGTTTGGTCTCTCCCTATCAAGGATTCTAGTAGTGCTTGGTCTCTCCCCTTTGGGATTCTACTTGGTTGCTACTCACTCCTTGATTTGGATTCTACCATCCGCTTGCCGATCTCTCCTTTGGTGATTCTACCGCAAGGTCTCTCGCCGAGGATTCTATTGGATTGGTTGTTCGAACCAACGGGAGCAAATCGAATTGGGTGTGATTTGGCGTGTGTTTGTATCTTTACCTTGCATTAGAGTTGTGTTCATCGTGTTCATCGTGTTTTCCTTCACTACCGCCTCAAATCCGTGAAGATCGGGCCACTCCAAGGGTAAATCCACAAGGAGACCCATAACAACTGCTATCAGCAGCTTTTGGTTGCCACGGATTTGACTTCGCCCTTCGATTTCCACCATAAACTAGAATTTACCAAAAATATAGCCCCAAATTGCCTTTGGATCGATCTCTCGTTTTGGTGAGTTGATTGTGGTTTTAGTCTAATAGAAACTTGTCTTTGGAGTTGGTCTACTTGTGCCCTTCCTTCCCCAGCCCAATTTGGTCAAAATTTTCTAGATTTGAGGGTTCAAGGGCCGAATTTCAGCTCAAGAACACGAGTTGTTTGTCGTTCAGACTCCAGACCGGCGGACCGGAGTCTTCGGCCCAGACCGGAGTCTCCGGACACCAAGACTGGAGTCTCTGGCCTACACCGGATTGTCCGGGCCGTCAACACCGGAGTCTCCGTCCCTGACAATTTTTTTGACCCCCTTTTCCTTTTTCGACTGATTTCCTTTTGACGTTTGTGTTTCGTGTGCGTGTCTGTCAACTAACAAAAGCTTCCGCAACGCCTCGCACTAGACATCGACACCACGGAACTCGAACCATCCCTCCACTAACGGTTGCAAGTGCAACATCACCACAAGGTATAACTTGCACCACCCTTGTTAACCCCTTCTTCCTTTGTGTGTTACCTAACCTATCGAGAGTAGCTCATCTTGTGTTTGCCGAAGCATTGTGCGCTTGATCTTGCATAAGTCATAGTGTAGAGGAATTAACATAAACTTGACTCCATAGCATAGCAAAGAAAGAGGTACAAAAAAAGCTTATAAGCAGAAGAAAAAGAAAAAGATACCAATACAAAAGAGAGTCCAAAGCTTCTAATCAAGAGTGCGAGCAAGAGAAAGGAAAGCGTACAAATCCGTTGATTCTCCATCTTTTGGCAAACGGGCTACGGTCTCTCCTAGTGGTTGCACGATACCGAGCATTAGTCTTTGTTAGGACCAATTTCGTTCGTTGCTCACTTTCATAGTCGTGTTAGCCACATTAATCTCCACCGTGTGTGTATAGTCGTAGGTTCTCGTCACCCTTTTGACCTTTTCCTTTGACTTTGTTTTTGGTTGAATTTTACCCACTTTTGACAATAACCTTTTCGTTAGGTTGTTCCTTTTGCTATCCACCTTCCTACCCATCCACCATAGGCCTTTGTGTGTGTGTCTTGTGTATTCGCTTTGCTCTCGGCAAGAACAACCTTTCCAATTTTTGACTTGGTGAGGCAAGGTAGCACATACCATACCACCAATACCACCCTCGTTTCACTTGTGGTCAAACAACATGTCTAGGGAAAGCGGAGATGGCAACTTCAACAACCAAGATGGTTTTGCCACGCGCAACAACTTATGGGTGCAACGCCAAGAATTCAATGCCCAATTTGAGAGGCTTGAGAACCGGCTTGATGAAACTTTGCGAGAATTCGACTACCATGACCGGCAACACCAAGTGGAGCACAATGCTCAATTCCAAGCTCTTCACCAAGCTATTGCCAACCTCAGCAACCATCACGGACACCATTCAAGCTCGTCAAGTTCGTCTCGCGCGCGCTCCTCAAGTCATCATGGCGACCCCTCGCGTTCCCATTCTCATCATGGAGAACCCCACCACCACAATGGGGAACATCAAGCTCGTCATCGCCATGAACAAGTGGTTGAGCCACACCATCAATAACCGCACCACGCAAGACGTCATCGACACCATGATCACCAGTGCATCCACAACACCAAGAACATGGTCGCCCTCCACAACAAGCTATGGTACAAGCGCCACCACAACCCCAAGAACAAGAACGCCATGGTGAACACAACCGCGTTGATAGGCGCCAACACCTGAACCATGACCATCGCCATCAACAACAAGTTCATCGAGCACCGCAATGGGATACAAGTGATGATGACGAGGCTGCACACCGCGCGAGACGCAACAACTGCTATCCTCAACCCCACCATCGTCATCAACAACCAATGAATGCAAATGATCCCGAGCAAAGGCGTAGACGAGACTTTGCGCATCAAGCTCCTCCTCAACCGCGTCCTCGAGAAAATCAAGCTCCTCCTCCACCACCACATGCACCAAGTCAAGCGAGCATAAGGCAAGATCGCCTCTACCACCATGAACATGAAGAGGGCAAGTTTGGGAAGCTCAAGTTCATTATGCCCAAGTTCAAGGGAGAAGAAGACGCCGATGCATACATTGATTGGGAGCTCAAAGTTGACAAGATCTTCCGAGTCCACAACTACTCCGAAGAGAAGAAAGTTGCAATGGCATCCCTTGAGTTTGAGGACTATGCAAATGTTTGGTGGGAAGACTTCCAAAAGAATCGTGAGAAGAATGAGGAACCTCCAATTGAAACTTGGACCGAGATGAAGGAAGTGATGTAAACATGTTCGTCCCCGAGCATTATCGCCAAGATCTCTTCGACAAACTACAAAACTTGAAACAAGGCACCAAGTCAATTGAAGAGTTCTACAAGGAAATGGAGAAAACCATGATGCGAGCTGATGTGAGAGAACTCGAAGAGCAAACCATAGCAAGGTTCCTCAACAGTTTGGGCCGCCCAATAAGGAAGATTGTTGACTTTCAACCGTACAAGAACCTCACCGAGCTCCTCCATCAAGCTACTAAAGCTGAGCGGCACTTGCAAAAAGAGAATGCATACGAAAAGCCCAAGTCATACTTCGCGTCCATCAATGCAAATGCTCCCGCAAAGCCAACAAACCAAGCAACGAGCTCATCCAAGCAAGCAAAGACCGTGATAGCACCTTCCTCCAACACGACATCGGATAGTCAAGTCACTTGCTTCAAGTGTGGAGTGAAAGGTCACAAGTCATATGAGTGCACCAACTTATGAGTGATGCTTACGGATGAGAATGGCGCAACCTACTCCGTAAGTGAAGAGCAGTATGAAGCTCTCACTCAACGAGCTATTGCAAGGATAGCCGCAATGGAAGAGGATGACACACTTGTATGCGGGCATGATCCAGGCCCCGCACTTGTCATAGCACAAATCTCGCCGACAAACTCCATCACAAGAGAGGACCAACGCCTCAATATCTTCCAAACTCGTGCCGGAATTGATGGCAAGTTGTAACTACCTCGGTGAATTACGCTCTTAGTTACATGCCTGGATGAGCGAAAGTGGTTAAAATAGTACAGTGGGGCCCAGGGCCACTCCAGGTAGACCTTTCGGCCGTCCTAACCACTTTCAGAACATCGGGACAAGAACGAGCGGCGTAATCGGCAGGCGAAGGGATCAACTACATACACAAATGAGTATGTATGCAAGCCACATACAACAATCCTCAGAGCCATTCCATCTAAAAGAAATAGAAATTATTGCAACGCCATACGACAAGATTCAAATATCCTAGATAGAGATAATATTTTAGGATAGCTCCTCATACATCACACATCAGAGTACCAGGCGGAAGCGGAAAACAAAGTCCGAGTACGGATAAGAAGCGAATCGGCATAAGATGCCACATAAATAAACACATCCCGCCCACAGATCTCACGGATCCCCGTTCCTATAATCTCTACACCGAATGATCGTTGCCAACATCATCTGTCTCCTCCACCCAGTATCCTTCTTGTGAATACACCTGTTCATCTGAATCAAACAATTTATCATGTGAGACCCTAGGGGTACTTAGCAAGTCTTAATGCCACTAAAGGGGACACAACCTGGGGTGACGCAATTGCAGCAAAAGATAATATCTAACAAGTCTATAGATACGCGCTAACCATCCGCCTAACCAATGATAGACGGATTCGGGAATTAAGAACAACAGTTATAACAGTATAATTAACAGATCCATCCTCCTCCTCGCTTACCAACGAGGAAGCGGACGAACAACCCCCATCCGTTGGCAGTTTTATTGACCATTCCATGAGTATTGCACTATTTACTAGTCAAGTACTTAGTCAATTTAAAAGCGGTACTTTAGTTATACTTGTATATGATCGAGAAACTGTGCTCCAAGTCGTCCATAACCGCGGACACGGCTTTCAGAAAGATTTACCCTGCAGGGGTCCACGAATAGCAACACACACTCGATCAACCTCGGAAAAACCAACTCAAAACCCAACGAGGCATTCACGACAAAGCGATCACAGGATTCAGAAATATTTCAGGGGGCCACCCCATTAAGCTACCAGCAACGAAGCTAGCTGACTCCAAGACGGACTCAAGGTTTGCGTCAATGGCTGTAAACGACTGGGAACCCGAAAGTGTGACTGGGCTTGTCGATACCGCGAAAACACTCCGCATCCAAAACAGTACAGGTGCTCCACGCACAATATTAAATAAAACAGTAAGCATGGTATAAGTACATAATAGTAACAAAGCCCCAAACTACTTTGTGGCCCCAAAAAATAAGCATGAATCAAGCTCTAGCTCAGGGGGGTCCATAAGGCCTCCCGGATGTGGATAGTGCGAATAGTCAAGGAACAGGAATCAAGTACTCGGGGTCCTACGGGACACAAGTGAGCATGAAAAACCAAATAGCAGATATTGCTCACCGGTGCCTCTTTCATTAGTTATCCCATTACTAGTCAGGTTATGTTGTTTAGGTACCTCGTAATTCCTTAGACACTCACATACCCTACACATGCTTTTCTATGACTCGCCTAGCTCAAACAACTCCTGTAGTAATGGCTCATGGGATGGAGGAACAAGCTTCAGTGGGGTTTAAAAGTAAAGGCTATGCAGTACTTGGGATTCAATTTAATGCAATCGCGACTCAATGATGCAAGAATAAGATAGAGGCAATAGGTACTATATGTATGCAAGCATGTGGTAGTGCTTTCCTGGCAGCTCAGTTGAAGCGAGAGATGGATCTGGGTAGAACTCCTATGATTCCTGGTAATTCTCCTGCTGGGCGTCTATTCGAAGAACCAAACAAACAAGGGCCAATATAAATAAAGTGCTCAAGTATATGAATTAAAATGCGACAAGCAAACAAGCATGCCATGATGAATGATGCACAATTTACATGGCATTAAAGTAGCATGGCAAGGGTGAGGTGTGGGGTACAAGAATAAAGCATTTTATTATTTGTTTAGTCAAGTTTTATTGTCATAAACAGTTCAGATTTTTAATAATGACATGATGCATGCTTCAATCTAGAACAAGGACTGCATAGGTGGAATGGGATCGTCACGCTGATCGATTTAGACATATTATTTGTCAAAATTTGGAGTTGTAGAATTAAAGTTATTAATTTATTAAGAAAAAGGAAATTTTATTGTAATTTTTATTATCTCGAAATTTTAAAGTGTTCAAACATTATTTTGAATAGCGTATTTGAAATCCTCACATTTTTCTGATTCAAAAACATATATTATATGTATTATTTGGAATTATAATTTAAAAGTTATTTAAAATCTGATTTGAATTTGAATTTAAACAATTTTGAATTGGTTTTGTTAAAACAGATAAACGGAATTACTTTTTACACCTAGGTGAATTCGACCCAAGCCACTGACAGGTGAGCTGCTGCTGGCTGGGGCACGCGCGCGCCAAAAAAGCTTTTCTCACCGCGGCTTTACCTAGCCACATCGAATGGCAGGCGGGGACCAGCGGCTACGGGCCCACGTGACAGCGGCTGAGCCCGCAGAGGCTGGCAGGTGGGGGCGTGCTGGAGCGCGGGTTGAGATTACAAAAACTGGAGTGCCTTTCTATAAAAAGCGCGCAGCGGCTGGCAGGTGGGGTCGTGAGTACCGCGGGTTGAGCGAGAGTTAAAAAGAGGGGGCTATTTGTAAATCGACCACGACCCGTACTGTAGATCTTCTTCTCTGAACCGCAGACAGAAACGTGTTTGACCGCACGGCGCGCGGGGGACTCACCGCGGGGTGGTTGACGGCGGCGGATCGGGGCGGAACGCGGCAGAACGTTGGCGGAGCTGGCGGACCGAAGATCTATGGTTTCGTAGGGGCGGCGCTGGTCCTAGCAATCCTGGGCTTCTCCTCCACATCTGCGTGTACAGGGCGAAGCAGAGGTTCCCTCTCGGCCTCCTCGTCCACTTCCATGTCACCCACGCCGGCTGGATCGAGGAAGCGACGGAGGTGCTGGCGGTGGCCGGCGAGAGGAGTTGGCGTTGGTGCAGAAGGAGGGGAGAGGCAGGGGCTCTGGGTGGATCTGGGGCTACCAGATGGGGGAGAAAAAGGGGTAGATAGAGACGGGGAGGGAGAGGGTGGCGTGTGGGCGCGGGGTAGAGGTAAAGTGGCTTCGGCCGCCTTTTCCTTCTCCCATGCACGTGCTCGAGCTGGGGCTCGACTTGGCCGGGGCAGAGGCATGGCAGGTGGGCCAGCAGAGAGGGAGGGACAGGCTCGGCTGGTGGGGCTAGCTCGGCAGAGAGAGAGAAAGAGAGAGGAGAGGGGAGGCTCGGGCGAGCTAGGGTTAGCTTAGAGAGGGGCTCGGGTTAGCTAGGTGGAGGGCTCGGTTAGTATTTTGTTAGGGTTGGGGTAGATGGGGTGGTAGCTGAGGTGGGGCTAGCATGGTAGAAAGAGAGAGAGAGAAGAGAGAGAGGTGAGTGAGGTTAAGGGTAGGGTTTAGCTTAGACTAGGGTTAGAGAGAAATAGAGGAAACTAGGGTTAGGGCAAAAACACACTTGGCCATACATGGGTGGAGGGTGAGGAGGAGAGAAAGGAGAGGACATGGTGTAGGTTTTAGCACGGTTAACTACAAGCTCCACCAAGTGTGTGATGAAGGCATGGAGATAGAGATGATAGAAAAGGTGATGAGAGAAAAGGTTCCACATGTCCATGCATGGGTGCATGCACTTGTGAGAGAAAAAGAGGAGGAAGGATTGATGCACATGGCAAAGATACAAGATCAAGGTGGAAAGGGGTTTAGAGAAAAAGAGAGCTCAAGAAGATGGTCCACATAAAAATCAATTAATAACCAAAAGAGAAACACATGGAGGTGATAGTTGCATGGCCCATGCAAAGTATTAAATGCCATGTTTTATTTTGTGAAAACAATAATAATGACATGGCATTATTCTTATGCATTCCCAAAAAGTGGAATAAAGGCCAAGCAAAAGAAATTATAGTTGAATCCATCCCAACCCACATGAGCTAGAGTAAATGACAAAATAAAATAAAAGCCCATGGGCAAATAAGGTGGTGGAATTATGAGGTGGTGAAAAGAAAGGTGATGGAGTTGGATAAAAGATATGCCCCCAACTCAAGTTGGGCATTAAACAATCTATCAATAACCAAATACAATATCAAGAGGCAAATACAATTAATAATGCCTATGAGAGAAGAACCAAATCAAAAGGGTTTTATATGATGCTCAAATGCAAGGTGGCATGATGACATGAGCATGATATAATTATGATGCAACAAATATATGTAGAAAGTAGCATTTATATAGACTAGGCTAGTAGCATTGCAATTGTTAGACAATTGGGATGCTACAACTCTCCCCCACTAAACAAGAATCTCGCTCCGAGATTCCTAGGAAAAAGAAAAGACACAAAGAGAGACGGGTGTTCGGAACGAAGGTGACCCTCACGTTCCCAAGTTGATGAACCACTGAATGGTGCGACCATTACACCTTGCAAAACTTGCTAGACTTGTTGCGAGTTTTGCGTTTTGCTTGAGAAACAATGGGTTAGAAGAGTTGAAGGATTGTCGTGAGACAAGAAGGATAGGATGAACATAGCTTCGGTTTTTCGAGAAACAAGATAAAAGAATAGAACCACTTGTGAAAGAAATAGAAAGGACGGTGTTTCAGGGAGAAAGAAACGACACACCATTAAGAT
Organism: Avena eriantha; assembly: GCA_910589775.1. Lineage (NCBI taxonomy): Eukaryota > Viridiplantae > Streptophyta > Magnoliopsida > Poales > Poaceae > Avena > Avena eriantha. The sequence continues at coordinate 390,557,367 of OU342743.1, forward strand.
TAAAGATTTACCGATACGAGATAGGATGAATCTTTGTCTCGCCGGAAGAAAAGAGCTAGATTGGAGAGGTTTTGAACCACTATGACAATAGCATTGTATCTTCTCTTGGATTTGAGAAATGAAGTCTAGAACAATATTGCCTTCAAACAATAGAGTTCCTTGATATCAATGGAAATGTTTAGTTAGACATTGTCGGATTAGATTCTTCTTGCGCTGGTAAGAACCAAAGGATCACGCAAGTGAGGTGCGCGGATATAACTTCAAGTTAAAGAGGGGATGCTAGATTATGATGGAATCCCGAGAGGAAAAGAATATAGAAGATAAGAGATACTTATTGCTTTCTTTAACCTTGAGGCTAAAGCAATAGATTTGTGACTGATGGCATCAACCATAATTGGTTTTACCAAAGAAAAGAATTGATGAAACAAAGGGAGAGATAGTTTCCTTCCATCTTGTTTGGGAATGTCGAGCACCGGTAGAACGACGAGGACAGAAAAGCGTTTGTGTTTGTTTCCACCAGATAATTAAAGATTTTGCTCCTTGTAGAAAGGGTGAGATCAACAACAAGAGATTATTGATTACTTTCTTCGAGAGAGCATTCTGTAAAACAAGGACGGAAGTAAAAGTATCGAGGGATAAAGGCCACTTCTAACTCCCGTGGAATGAGTGAAATTGCATTAATTCACCAATTCAATGTACAAGAGTGAATGATAAGGGTAGTGGTATGGTAGCTACTCCATCCCGCACCCAAAGCATTACTCCGTACATGAATAAGAAAATCATGTAACCCAACTCCCAAAGACAGACTAAAGATCTTGACAAAAAGAACTCGTGGAACTCCGTAAGAAAACAAAGATTGATGCAAACGATTCGCCAGATCCAAGATAGATAAGGGTGATGATGTTGTCGTCATATTAGAGGTAACAAACCACCGGAAAGATATAAAGGAAGATCACGGAGAGAACTGGAAGATTCCACAGATAAAGAAAAAGATAGCACCACTTGAACAGAAGGATTACAAAAGATCTAAAAAATCTTCATGGCCTCCGGTGGATTGAGCATAGACGATAGAACGAGAGAGTTTCAAAAGATTACTTGACGAGACTGAGGTGAAAAGAACTCCATGTTCTTGATTTGATTGAGAAAGATTTAGCAGTCTTGAGGAAATGTTCAGCGGAACAACGATGATAACTCGCCAACAAGGAAAAACTCCGGGTTTGATTGAAGTTGGATGATGGACTTAACAATGGGCTTGCTGATTCCAGAATTGAAGCGATGTATTTAGCAGAAGGACGTGGTGAGATAGGTGACTTCAAGAAGCCAGAATTCACACTTTGAGAACTTTGCACACAGGCAGTGTTCACGAAGCTTGAGAGAAAAGGACACAGATGATCTTCCATGTCCTTCCATTGATAAAGAATAAGTAAGCATATCATGAAGATATACCACCACGGATTAACAAGATATTCCTAGAATACCAAGTTCAAGAGGCGAGAGAGACGAACAAATGCTCGAAACACTTCCTAAGCTCAACGCTCTTTGAAAGATCAATATTAAGAGCACGAGTACGTGTTGAAGAAGATGCACTGGCAGAATAGATTATCTGGTCCTTCAGAAGAGAACAAGAAATGCCACCTGGTTCACATTGTCGATCGGATCGCCGGTTACAAAGATAAAGAGATCTTGGATAAAAGAACGATGATAGTCATACCTTAAGAAAAGCTATCAGAGGCGAAAAGATGCAATTCCCTCTTATCAAAGAGAATTTTGCGGATATGGAGTTCAAAAAGATGTGATGCATGATAAACAGATGATAGACCATCGTAGTGCCTTGCGAAAACTCCGGATTGCCAAAGATACTTGAATATGATAAAGATATGATCACGGTATAACTCAAAATCACAGGAGATAACCGCCATCATTTGGAGGATGCAATTGATAGCATTAACCATACTTCACTCATGATGAGTGTCATATAGATATACCGAGAGCGACATTACAATCACAAGCATCGGATGGACACTTGTTATGTAATTAGCCCGAGAGAATTGATGATGAAGTAAAACTCCAGGATTAAGCGTCGGTGACAAAGAATGAGTTAGCATGAGCATGCCGATAAAAGGAAAATAGATAATGTTTCACACATGACTAAAGAGGAGTGTGGAAACACAGATGTATCAAAGAAAAAATTTCCGCATTTTTCGGCATTAACATACCAATAAATGCGCAAAGCCACTTATCAGATAGGGATTAGCAACTCCACATTCTGTGAAAACATGCTGGAAGGAAGAACACCCTTAACAAGGTGGCACCGGTTAACCAAGAGTCGAATACATGGCGTCAGTTTACAAAAGCCTGTCGGTATGGAATGTACCAACAGTTGATAACCAAAAGGCAGATAGCGACAACAAATTGGACGCAACAGATAGACAAGGAATTCACGCACACACACACAACCTATGGTACTACAGAACCTAGAACACGTGAATCCTAGTTTGAATTTTTAGAAGAGGATTGAAAACGTTACACTTCCTTACCAGAAAAGGGTGGGTGGGTGGGTAAGAAGAAAAATGGAAGCAGTCCTACTCTCACGTTTTGTTTTTCCCTAGTATACATAACTACCAAAAATATTTGCTAGACTGACAACGACCATTTTGGCTGAGACCCTGAAGGGCGGGATGGCTCTGATACCAATTGTAACTACCTCGGTGAATTACGCTCTTAGTTACATGCCTGGATGAGCGAAAGTGGTTAAAATAGTACGGTGGGGCCCAGGGCCACTCACGGTAGACCTTTCGGCCGTCCTAACCACTTTCAGAACATCGGGACAAGAACGAGCGGCATAATCGGCAGGCGAAGGGATCAATTACATACACAAATGAGTATGTATGCAAGCCACATACAACAGTCCTCAGAGCCATTCCATCGAAATAGAAATTATTGCAACACCATACCGCAAGATTCAAATATCCTAGATAGAGATAATATTTTAGGATAGCTCCTCATACATCACACATCAGAGTACCAGGTGGAAGCGGAAAACAAAGTCCGAGTACGGATAAGAAGCGAATCGGCATAAGATGCCACATAAATAAACACATCCCGCCCACAGATCTCACGGATCCCCGTTCTCGAAATCTCTACACCGAATGATCGTTGCCAACATCATCTGTCTCCTCCACCCAGTATCCTTCTTGCGAATACACATGTTCATCTGAATCAAACAATTTATCGTGTGAGACCCTAGGGGTACTCAGCAAGTCTTAATGCCACTAAAGGGGACACAACCTGGGGTGACGCAATTGCAGCAAAAGGTAATACCTAACAAGTCTATAGATACTCGCTAACCATCCGCCTAACCAATGATAGACGGATGTCCGGGAATTAAGAACAACAGTTATAACAGTATAATTAACAGATCCATCCTCCTCCTCGCTTACCAACGAGGAAGCGGACGAACAACCCCCATCCGTTGGCAGTTTTATTAACCATTCCATGAGTATTGCACTATTTACTAGTCAAGTACTTAGTCAATTTAAAAGCGGTACTTTAGTTATACTTGTCTATGATCGAGAAACTGTGCTACAAGTCGTCCATAACCGCGGACACGGCTTTCCGAAAGATATACCCTGCAGGGGTGCACGAATAGCAACACACACTCGATCAACCTCGGAAAAACCAACTCAAAACCCAACGAGGCATTCACGATAAAGCGATCACAGGATTCAGAAATATTTCAGGGGGCCACCCCATTAAGCTACCCGCAACGAAGCTAGCTGCCTCCGAGACGGACTCAAGGTTTGCGTCAATGGCTGTAAATGACTAGAAACCCGAAAGTGTGACTGGGCTTGTTGATACCGCGAAAACACTCCGCATCCAAAACAGTACAGGTGCTCCACACACAATATTAAATAAAACAGTAAGCATGGTATAAGTACAGAATAGTAACAAAGCCCCAAACTACTTTGTGGCCCCAAGAAATAAGCATGAATCAAGCTCTGGCTCAGGGGGGTCCATAAGGCCTCCCGGATGTGGATAGTGCGAATAGTCAAGGAACAGGAATCAAGTACTCGGGGTCCTACGGGACACAAGTGAGCAGGAAAAACCAAATAGTAGATATTGCTCACCGGTGCCTCTTTCATTAGTTATCCCATTACTACTCCGGTTATGTTGTTTAGGTACCTCGTTATCCATCAGACTCTCACATACCCTACACATGCTTTTCTACGACTCGCATGGCTCAACCAACTCCTGTAGTAATGGCTCATGGGATGGAGGAACAAGCTTCGGTGGGGTTTAAAAGTAAAGGCTATGCAGTACTTGGGATTCAACTTAATGCAATCGCGACTCAATAATGCAAGAATAAGATAGAGGCAATAGGTACTATATGTATGCAAGCATGTGGTAGTGCTTGCCTGGCAGCTCAGTTGAAGCGAGAGATGGATCTGGGTAGAACTCCTGTGATTCCTGGTAATTCTCCTGCTGGGCGTCTATTCGAAGAAGAACCAAACAAACAAGGGCCAACATAAATAAAGTGCTCAAGCATATGAATTAAAATGCGACAAGCAAACAAGCATGCCATGATGAATGATGCACAATTTACATGGCATTAAAGTAGCATGGCAAGGGTTAGGTGTGGGGTACAAGAATAATGAATTTTATTATTTGTTTAGTCAAGTTTTATTGTCATAAACAGTTCAGATTTTTAATAATGACATGATGCATGCTTCAATTCAGAACAAGGACTGCATAGGTGGAACAGGCTCATCGCGCTGATCGATTTAGACATATTATTTGTCAAATTTGGAGTTGTAGAATTAAAGTTATTAATTTATTAAGAAAAAGGGCATTTTGTTGTAATTTTTATTATCTCGAAATTTTAAAGTGTTCAAACATTATTTTGAATAGCATATTTGAAATCCTCACATTTTTCTGATTCAAAAACATATATTATATGTATTATTTGGAATTATAATTTAAAAGTTATTTAAAATCTGATTTGAATTTGAATTTAAACAATTTTGAATTGGTTTTGTTAAAACAGATAAACGGAATTACTTTTTACACCCAGGTGAATTCGACCCAAGCCACTGACAGGTGGGCCGCTGCTGGCTGGGGCACGCGCGCGCCAAAAAAGCTTTTCTCACCGCAGCTTTACCTAGCCACAACGAATGGCAGGCGGGACCAGCGGCTACGGGCCCACGTGACAGCGGCTGAGCCCGCAGAGGCTGGCAGGTGGGGTCGTGCTGGAGCGCGGGTTGAGATTACAAAAACTGGAGTGCCTTTCTGTAAAAAGCGCGCAGCGGCTGGCAGGTGGGGTCGTGAGTACCGCGGGTTGAGCGAGAGTTAAAAAGAGGGGGCTATTTGTAAATCGACCACGGCCCGTACTGTAGATCTTCTTCTCTGAACCACGGACAGAAACGTGTTTGACCGCACGGCATGCGGGGGACTTGATCCGGGGACCTGGGACTCGCACGCGGGGGCGGGAGCCACTGGGGTAGTCTGAGAACGTTGTTAGGAGGGGGAGGGCTGACTAGATGAGGCGGGGCGTGGCGCAGAGGCGTGCAGACACCAGCGGACGACGGTGCGCGGAGAGTGCCCGGCAAAACGCCTGGCGCGGCTAGTGCTTTACAGCGAGGCGGAGTGTGTCTAGGCGGTAGAGGGGCTCACCGCAGGGTGGTTGACGGCGGCGGATCGGGGCGGAACGCGGCAGAACATTGGCGGAAATGGTGGACCAAAGATCTAGGGTTTCGTCGGGGCGGCACTGGTCCTGGCGATCCTGGGCTTCTCCTCCACGTCTGCGTGTATAGGGCGAAGCAGAGGTTCCCTCTCGGCCTCCTTGTGCACTTCCACGTCACCCACGTCGGCTGGATCGAGGAAGCGACGGAGGTGCTGGCGGTGGCCGGCGAGAGGAGTTGGCGTCGGTGCAGAAGGAGGGAAGAGGCAGGGGCTCTGGGTGGATCTGGGGCTACCAGATGGGGGAGAAAAAGGGGTAGATAGAGACGGGGAGGGAGAGGGTGGCGTGTGGGCGCGGGGTAGAGGTAAAGTGGCTTCGGCCGCCTTTTCCTTCTCCCATGCACGTGCTCGAGCTGGGGCTCGACTTGGCCGGGGCAGAGGCATGGCAGGTGGGCCAGCAGAGAGGGAGGGACAGGCTTGGCTGGTGGGGCTAGCTCGGCAGAGAGAGAGAAAGAGAGAGGAGAGGGGAGGCTCGGGCGAGCTAGGGTTAGCTTAGAGAGGGGCTCGGGTTAGCTAGGTGGAGGGCTCGGTTAGTATTTTGTTAGGGTTGGGGTAGATGGGGTGGTAGCTGAGGTGGGGCTAGCATGGTAGAAAGAGAGAGAGAGAAGAGAGAGAGGTGAGTGAGGTTAAGGGTAGGGTTTAGCTTAGACTAGGGTTAGAGAGAAATAGAGGAAACTAGGGTTAGGGCAAAAACACACTTGGCCATACATGGGTGGAGGGTGAGGAGGAGAGAAAGGAGAGGACATGGTGTAGGTTTTAGCACGGTTAACTACAAGCTCCACCAAGTGTGTGATGAAGGCATGGAGATAGAGATGATAGAAAAGGTGATGAGAGAAAAGGTTCCACATGTCCATGCATGGGTGCATGCACTTGTGAGAGAAAAAGAGGAGGAAGGATTGATGCACATGGCAAAGATACAAGATCAAGGTGGAAAGGGGTTTAGAGAAAAAGAGAGCTCAAGAAGATGGTCCACATAAAAATCAATTAATAACCAAAAGAGAAACACATGGAGGTGATAGTTGCATGGCCCATGCAAAGTATTAAATGCCATGTTTTATTTTGTGAAAACAATAATAATAACATGGCATTATTCTTATGCATTCCCAAAAAGTGGAATAAAGGCCAAGCAAAAGAAATTATAGTTGAATCCATCCCAACCCACATGAGCTAGAGTAAATGCCAAAATAAAATAAAAGCCCATGGGCAAATAGGGTGGTGGAATTATAAGGTGGTGAAAAGAAAGGTGATGGAGTTGGATAAAAGATATGCCCCCAACTCAAGTTGGGCATTAAACAATCTATCAATAACCAAATACAATATCAAGAGGCAAAATACAATTAATAATGCCTATGAGAGAAGAACCAAATCAAAAGGGTTTTATATGATGCTAAAATGCAAGGTGGCATGATGACATGAGCATGATATAATTATGATGCAACAAATATATGTAGAAAGTAGCATTTATATAAACTAGGCTAGTAGCATTGCAATTGTTAGACAATTGGGATGCTACACAAGTCCATAAAAGTGATCATCGATGGAGGTAGTTGCCAAAACCTCGCAAGTACAGAGCTTTGTGAGAAACTAAAGTTGCAATGCATAGAGCACCCTCACCCCTACCATGTCCAATGGCTTGATGACAATGGAGCACTCAAGATAACATCAAAGGTGCACGTCTCCTTCAAGATTTGACCAAATGAAGACACCGTCGAGTGCGATGTCGTGCCAATGTCCGTGTGCCACATGCTACTTGGAAGGCCATGACAATACGATAAAGGAGCAATGCATCATGGTTCCACCAATCAATACTCCTTCAAGTGGAATGACAAGAAATTGGTGCTCCAACCCATGACGCCTAGCCAAGTCATCGCATTCAACATGACACCCGTCAACAAGATAAAGCAAGCTAAAGACCCTTGTGGGATGAGTGGTGAGAGAGTGAACCACCATCAAGAGAGTGAGTGCCACAAGCCAAAAATGCGTGGAAAATCATAAGTGCCACGACGCAAGCCACAAAATGTGAGAAGAGAGACTTGAGTGTGACCCATACTAACAATAATTCATACAATTCTCTCTCTTTGTTGTCGGTTTTACAAGGTACCCAAGATACACCACCAACTACAAGGATAAGGCTACAAGATCTCCAACCACAACATGATGGCAAGATGGACCACAAGCTCTTCAACAAGTTTGAGAATAGCTTCGACACCAGCGATCCGACCATGTACAAGAATAAGGCCAAGGACACACCTCCTTCCTTGCATGATGAACGCACATCGTCGAGGTCGACTCATTTTCAAGCGGGGGGAGATGATGTAGCCCAACATATGGAAACCACCTTTGTTCCACATCATGCCACGCTAATCATCACTCCAAAGGTGAACTCCTTCCATGCTTTTCCTTTCGTTGGTTGTTATGCGAATGGAATCCTACTTGACACAAATGCTCATGATGTGACTAGGTCCATGAACATGATGCCAAGAAGATGCAGCAAGGATGGTCCTGGAGCCAAGACACCCAAGCAAGTGGCCTGGAAGAGAAGACGCAAGAAGCTGCTGAAGCAGGACCGGAATCTCCGGACCATCAAGACCGGAGTCTCCAGTCTACCACACCAGAGTCTCCGGCCCGTCTCCGAATCGAGCCCCGAACCTGCGCCTGGCACAGTCTGAGACCCCCTCCGGAGGCGACACCGGAGACAGACCGGAGTTTCCGGACCGAGCATCGTGGGCCTGCGCGCCTTAAGCTGGGCTTGGCCCATGTAACACCCCAAACTTCCTTCTTATGCCTGTTTTACCCCTAGCTCGTGGCTGACCTATATATTTGCCCCCACCCCCTCCTTGAAACCCTAGAGATGATGATGAATTGAAGCATGTGCCAAACCCTAGATGGGAACCGCCTCTCAATAGTAAATCTATGAGTTCTACAAGGCCTTGGAGTCGGTGCCCTTCTCCAAGTTGTCAAGACCCTTCTCAAGTGTTTGGTCTCTCCCTATCAAGGATTCTAGTAGTGCTTGGTCTCTCCCCTTTGGGATTGTACTTGGTTGCTACTCTCTCCTTGATTTGGATTCTACCATCCGCTTGCCGATCTCTCCTTTGGTGATTCTACCACAAGGTCTCTCGCCGAGGATTCTATTGGATTGGTTGTTCGAACCAACGGGAGCAAATCAAATTGGGTGTGATTTGGCGTGTGTTTGTATCTTTACCTTGCATTAGAGTTGTGTTCATCGTGTTTTCCCTCACTACCGCCTCAAATCCATGAAGATCGGGCCACTCCAAGGGTAAATCCACAAGGAGACCCATAACAACGATGATGTAGCCCGACCTTCGGCCGTTACCACATCAGGGTCTCCAACTTATGCCAAGTCGTCATGGACTCCAAAGGTGAATCTGTTCCTCTATGCGATCCCAATTCCTACCCTTTTGAATGGTATACTACTTCATACTCCATCCCATATCCATTATAGGTTCATACCGACAAGTACAGAGGCATGGGAGGAAGCCTGGAGCACCAAGCCCGACAAGACGGAGGCTTGGAAGAGAAGACGGAAGAAGCAGCAGCTGGAGCACCGGAGTCTCCGGCCTGCGCACACCAGAGTCTCCGGCCTGAAGACACCGGAGTCTTTGGCCTGCTGACCCCGGAGTCTCCGGACCCATCCCCGGACTGACCCCCAGATCAAACTCGAGGACAGTCTGTCTGCCACTCCAGAGATAGACCGGAGTCTCCGGCCCACACCGGAGTCTCCGGACCCCACACCAGAGTCTCCGGCCTAAGCGTATGGGCCTGCGCGCCGCCAGCTGGGCCCTTGGCCCATTGTAACTACCTCGGTGAATTACGCTCTTAGTTACATGCCTGGATGAATGAAAGTGGTTAAAATAGTACGATGGGGCCCGGGGCCACTCACGGTAGACCTTTTGGCCATCCTAACCACTTTCAGATCATCGGGACAAGAACGAGCGGCGTAATCGGCAGGCGAAGGGATCAACTACATACACAAGTGGGTATGTATGCAAGCCACATACAACAGTCCTCAGGGCCATTCCATCTAAAAGAAATAGAAATATTGCAACGCCCTACGGCAAGATTCAAATATCCTAGATAGAGATAATATTTTAGGATAACTCCTCATACAACAAACATCAGAGTATCAGGCGGAAGCGAAAACAAGATCCGAGTACGGATAAGAAGCAAATCGGTATAAGATGCCACATAAATAAACACATCCCACCCATAGATCTCACGGATCCCCGTTCCCGGAATCTCTACACCGAGTGATCGTTGCCAACATCATCAGTCTCCTCCACCCAGTATCCTTCTTGCGAGTAAACCTGTTCATCTAAATCAAACAATTTATCGTGTGAGACCCTAGGGGTACTCAGCAAGTCTTTATGCCAATAAAGGAGACACAACCTGGGGTGACGCAATAGCAGCAAAAGATAATAACTAACAAGTCTATAGAGACTCGCTATCCTTCCGCCTAACCAATGATAGTCGGATGTCCGTGAATTAAGAACAACAGTTATAACAGTATAATTATCAGATCCATCCTCGTACTCGCTTACCAACGAGGAAGCGGACGAACAACCCCCCCCTTCCGTTGGCAGTTTTATTAACCATTCCTTGAGTGTTGCACTATTTACTAATTAGGTACTTAGTCAGATTAAAACCGGTACTTTAGTTATACTTGTCTATGATCGAGAAACTGTGCTCCAAGTCGTCCATAACCGCGGACACGGCTTTCCGAAAGATATACCCTGCAAGGGTGCACGAATAGCAACACACACTCGATCAACCTCGGAAAAACCTACTCAAAACCCAACGAGGCATTCACGACAAAGCGATCACAGGATTCAGAAATATTTCAGGGGGCCACCCCATTAAGCTACCCGCAACGAAGCTAGCTGACTCTGAGACGGACTCAAGGTTTGCGTCAATGGTTGTAAATGACTGGGAACCCGAAAGTGTGACTGGGCTTGTCGATACCGGGAAAACACTCCGCATCCAAAACAGTACAGGTGCTCCACGCACAATATTAAATAAAACAGTAAGCATGGTATAAGTACATAATAGTAACAAAGCCCCAAACTACTTTGTGGCCCCAAGAAATAAGAATGAATCAAGCTCTGGCTTAGGGGGGTCCATAAGGCCTCCCGGATGTGGATAGTGCGAATAGTCAAGGAACAGGAATCAAGTACTCGGGGTCCTACGGGACACAAGTGAGCATGAAAAACCAAATAGCAGATATTGCTCACCGGTGCCTCTTTCATTAGTTATCCCATTACTAGTCAGGTTATGTTGTTTAGGTACCTCGTAATTCCTTAGACACTCACATACCCTACACATGCTTTTCTATGACTCGCCTAGCTCAAACAACTCCTGTAGTAATGGCTCATGGGATGGAGGAACAAGCTTCAGTGGGGTTTAAAAGTAAAGGCTATGCAGTACTTGGGATTCAATTTAATGCATTCGCGACTCAATGATGCAAGAATAAGGTAGAGGCAATAGGTACTATATGTATGCAAGCATGTGGTAGTGCTTGCCTGGCAGCTCAGTTGAAGCGAGAGATGGATCTGGGTAGAACTCCTGTGATTCCTGGTAATTCTCCTGCTGGGCGTCTATTCGAAGAAGAACCAAACAAACAAGGGCCAACATAAATAAAGTGCACAAGCATATGAATTAAAATGCGACAAGCAAACAAGCATGCCATGATGAATGATGCACAATTTACATGGCATTAAAGCAGCATGGCATGGTGAGGTGTGAGGTACAAGAATAAAGCATTTTATTATTTATTTAGTCAAATTTTATTGCCATAAACAGTTCTAATTTGTAATAATGACATGATGCATGCTTCAATTCAGAACAAGGAGTGCATAGGTGGAACGGGCTCGTCGCGCTGATCGATTTAGACATATTATTTGTCAAATTTGGAGTTATAGAATTAAAGTTATTAATTTATTAAGAAAAGGGCATTTTATTGTAATTTTACTCATCTCGAAATTTTAAAGTGCTCAAACATTATTTTGAATAGCATATTTGAAATCCTCACATTTTTCTGATTCAAAAACATATATCATTTGTATTATTTGGATTTATACTTTAAAAGTTATTTAAAAACTGATTTAAATTGGAATTAAACATTTACAGAAATCATTTTTATTTAAACAGAAATTCGCGAGGACTTTTACACCCAGAAGATTCTAGCCCAAGTCACTGACGGGTGGGGCACTGCTGACTGGGGCACACGCGCGCCGAAAAGGTCTTTCTCACCGCGGCGCTACCTAGCCACTGAGGGTGACAAGTGGGTCCGGTGGCTACGGGCCCACGTGACAGCGGCTGAGCACGCAGAGACTGATAGGTGGGAACACGCTGGATCGCGGGTTAAGTGTGCAGAAAGGCAGGTGCCTTTTGTAAAGAAACCACAGACACCGACAGATGGGGTCGGGCTGGACCGCGGGTTGAGCCAGCAAAATAGGTAGGGGTGTATGTGCAAAAAGGCAACACTACTGTTGTTCTTCTCGGTGTTCTGACGAACCTGACGGCGATAGCGCGCGCGGCGCGGGACGGGGACTCGAACCGGGGATCTGGGCATGCGCGCGGAGGGCGAAGCCGCTGTGGTAGGTCGGGGTTGTTGTCAGGGTGTAGCTGGGCGGCTATGTGAGGCGTGACGCGGCACGGAGGCGGCAGACGCCAGCGGCCGACGGTGCACCGAGAGCATTCGGTGAAACGCCTGTCACGGCTAGGGTTTAACGGCGAGGCGGAGGATGTCTGGGCGGGAGAGGGACTCACCACGGGGTGGTTGACGGCGGTGGATCGGGGCGGGACGCAGCAGAGCGACGACGAGGCTGGCGGCCAGCGACCTAGGGTTTCGTCGGGGCGGTGATGGTTCTGTGGATCTAGTCCTTCTCCTCCTCGCTGGCGCGTCCAGGGTGAAGCAGGGGAACCTCCTTGGTCTCCTCGACCACCTCCACGACAACCACGATTGCTGGAACGAGGGAGCGGCGGCGGTTCTGGCGGTGACCGGCGAGAGGAGATGGCGTCGGTGAAGAAGAAGGAGGGGAGAGGGCAGGGCCCTGGGGTGGATCTGGCGAGGCAGAGACGTGGGGAGGTGGCTAAAAGCGAGGGAGAGGGACAGGGGAGAGGCCTATGGGACTCGGGGTAGATAAAGTGGCTTTGGCCACCTTTTCACCCTCCTCCTCGCGTGCACGAGCTGGGGCTCGGCTTGGCCAGGCAGGGCATGACAGGTGGGCCAACAGAGACGGAGAAAGGCTCGGCTGGTGGGGGCCTCTGGCAGAGAGGGCGAGGTAGAGAGAGAGAAGAAGAGGGTCGAGTGGAGCTCGGTTAGGAGGGTAGATGGCTAGGGTTGGGGCTAGCTTCGGCATGGGTTGGAGGAAGAGGGGCTGGTGGGACCTGCTGGCAGGGAGAGGGAGAGGCCAGCCTCGGCATGGTGAGAGGAGGGAGGTGAGGTGAGGTTAGGCGTTAGGGTTTAGCTTAGAACTAGGGTTAGAGAGAAAAGAGAGGAAACTAGGGTTAGGGTTTAGATTAGGTGTTTAGGTTGTAAAACATGTTGATAAGATCAAAACAAGATGAAAGGTGAGGGCTTAAATTTAGCATAAGGTGAGGTGAAGGTGAACCCAAGAAAAAGAGAGAGGAATGGGTTTTATAGAAAGGCCTCATTTGATCATGCATGGAGGAAAAAAATGGTGTTGATGAGAACATGGGGATGGTGGAGAGAGATGGAGATGATCCCACAACGAAAGAACCACTTAAACCAAGAGAAAAGCAAATGGGCTAAAGGTGGTGGTGCTCTTGCATGGCCCATGCATAATAATTAATGGCCATGTTTATGCTTGTGAAAACAATAATAATAACATGGCATTATTCTTATGCATTCCCAAAATGTGGAATAAAGGCCAAGCAAAAGGAATTAGAATTAGATCCACCCCAACCCACATGAGCTAGAATAAATATCAAAAGAAAAAGAAATACAAGCTCATGGGATGGAATGGTGGAATTATAAGGTGGTGAAAAGAAAGGTGATGGAGTTGAATAAAAGATATGCCCCCAACTCAACTTGGGCATTAAACAATATATCAATAACCAAATACAATATCAAGAGGCAAATACAATTAATAATGCATATGAGTGAAGAACCAAAACAAGAGGGTTTTATATGATGCTCAAATGCAAGGTGGCATGATGACATGAGCATGATATAATTATGATGCAACAATTATATGTAAGGAGTAGCCATTATCTTACTAGACCAAGTAGCATTACCATTGTTAGAAAATTGGGATGCTACACCCATGTACCCCTTAGTCCACCCAGACTTTCCCCTTTCATTCCTAAAGTACCCTTGAACTAGTGGCTGGCCTATATATGTGCCCCCACCCCCTCATGTAACCCTAGGCATAGATGATAGACTAAAGAAAACCCCCTTTGTGGAATCTCTAGTTTTGCCTCATCCCTTTCTACCAAAGGGGATCGACTATCGTCACCACCTCGTGGGAGTTTGCATCGCGCCTCCCTCGTTGTACAAGGCCTTGGCATCGGTGTCCCTTTGCCAAGACCTCAAGACCCTCTCCAAGGTGTTCTTCCCTCTCCGCATGGGATCGAGGGAGCACGTTGACCGATCTTTCCTTCCGAGGATTCTATTGGACCGGTGGCCACTGGTGAGAGCAATCGGCCTTGTATCGTGTGTGTTTTTCGTGTGTTCATCATGTTATTCGCGAGGTGTGCGCCCGCTTCCGCTACCTTCTCCCTTTTCCATTGCTTTCCCATCGATTTGACCACGAGATCCATGAAGATCAGGCCACCCACGGGGTTACCCCATAACATCTGGTATCGGCAGCTTTTGGTTGCCACGGATTTCTCCTCGATTTGGTCTTTTTCCCCATAAATTCGAAAATTCCACCAAAAACAGCCCCAATTCGTGTTTTGGATCGATCTGTGATTTGAGTGCGTTTTGGTAGGTTTTGATCCGTGGATTACTTGCTAAACTTGTTGATCTACCTTCCCCTGTGTTCCCATGGCCTAATTCCTTGATTTCCCCAACCAATTTGGTGTTTTGGTTCGAGTTTTTCCGCCAAAATCGCGCCCCGTTCGTGTTCTGGACGCACAGAAATCGACCGGACCGGAGTCTCCGGCCCCGGACCGGAGTTTTCGGTGTGAGTCACTCCAGACCGGAGTCTCCGGACCTCTAGACTGGAGTCTCTGCCCCCTGCTGATAGCAAATCGGTTTCACGGTTTTGAGCATAACTTTTGCATACGAACTCAGATTTTGGTGTTCTTTAGCTCGTTTTGAAAAGGAGGAGATCTACATCATCATATCCGTGGTTCTTGCTATCTCTTCCATCCAAATTCCGTGAGCAAGGCGGAATCCACCAATAAAGGGTGAAGATCGTCGATGAAAGGTATAAACATTCCGTGTCTTCTCCCCACTTGCTTTCCTTTGTGAGCTACACTATCTTTGTGTTCAACAAACACCTATTAAGACTAGTTCCTCCTATGATTGCTTAGGCTATGCACATTTGATACCTTGTAGAATTCTGAGCAAAAGTTGTGAGCGCGCTATCTCATATAGTTATCTTGTATAGTTGTTGGCCCAAGGAAGGGACAAGTGAAAAAAAATAGAAAAAGAAAAAGAAAAAGAAGAAAAAGAAAAGAAAGAAACAAGTGCCTCATAGAATAGGAAGCACAAGCTCGATGAACATCAAATAGGCGGTACTTTTGTGCATATCTTGTAGCCCACCAATTTTATTGCAATCGAACTAGCGTCTCTCCTTGTACTTGTGTGACACGAGCTTATAGTCTTCGCTAGGTAATCATTTGGTTCTTAGCTCACTTTCTCCGTCGCACAAGTCCCATTTATCCCACCGTGTGTGTTTCCTTGTATATAATTCCTATCTTGTGGATTGACTTGTTTTGCTTTGTGATCATCGTGGTTCTTTATTTGCCATTACAATATCTTCATTTCGGATTGTTCTTGGACACGCCACCTTCCATACCTATCCACCATAAGCTTTGTGTGTGTGTGTTTTTAGTGGTTAGTTGGTTTTGGTGTTCCGCGTGAACTTCACTTTGCTTGGTTTTGACTGCTCTCAAGTGTTGCCACTTGCATGATACTATCTTCCAAGGTAAAGTAAGTTTGACGTTTCATCCCTAACCCTCGTACCACTTCCATATACACCACTTGGTCTTGTGAAGGATGATATCTATGAAGAATCCATGATGAGCCACCACGACTACGACTCCACAAGTATAGAGTACATGATGGAGCACTACACCGACAATGGCTCCGCATGCTTTGAGGACCCGGAGCACTACACCTATGACGGCTCCACATGCAAGGAAGACATGGATCACGTCATCAACTATGGCTCCTCAAGCATGAAGGAATTGGAGCTCTACATCGACAATGGCTCCACATGCTTGGGTAATATGGAGTACTACATCAACAACGACTCCCCAAGCATGGATGACTTCGAGTGCTTCAACGATGATGCCTCACCAAGCATGGAGGACATGGCGAGCTTCACCAACTTTGAGGGATGTTCCATGAGCCATGAAGAATACCTCCACCGCTTGGAGATGGAGGACTACTACGCCAACCTAGCGGAGACGCATCATCAAGAAACCATGACCTTCAAGGCCAAGCATGCCACACCAAAGGGCACCACCTACTTAGATGATCCACCTCCAAGGCGTCAAGCGCCACCACCTACATGGCGTCATGCACCACCATCTCCAAGGCGACGAGCGCCATCACCTCCAAGCTACCAAGCACCACCATCTCCAAGGCGGCAAGCACCACAACCTCGAAGGCGTCAAGTGCAACAACCTCCAAGGCAACAAGTGCCACCGCCTACAAGAAGAGTAGCGCCCCAACATCATCTTCGAAAAGAGGCGCCACGAAGCAAGAATCTTCATCGACATACATCCTCTAGAGATCATCGCCAACATCACGAGGATACAAGACGTCGTTCAAGGCATCTTGGCCATGAAGACAAAGAATACATGTTGAGCACCATCCATAATGCGCAACCAAGCTCAAGAAGGCACAACCATCAAAATAAGAGTGCCAAGGATAAGGAACATCGTTGCGAGCGTCATGTGGATGACCAAGTGCGCCATCTACATCAACCTTTGGCAAGGCACGCCAATGACCTCCGTTGACACCATCATAAGGCACCTTCAACTACTCATGCCACCACCAAAATGGCACCAAGAGCAAGCTCTCCTCCACGCTATCAAGGTTCAACGCCAAGACTTGACATCCTAGATGACGCATGTAAACTCATGGATGAGGAGGACGAAGACCTCTACTTCGCCAAGTTAGACGAGTACGTCAAGAGGACTACACAAGCCAAGGTGCAAGAGGGCGACGACAAGGTCAAGATTGGTGAGCATGGGATTTTCCCTTCACCAAAGGAGGCGCATGGAGTTGAGAGAACCAAGCTTACCCCCATATGCTTGAGTGATGATGTGGTACCAATCCCATGTGAGTCTCCAGCCACACCGGAGTCTCTGGACTGAAGACACCAGAGTCTCCGACCTGCTGACCCCGGAGTCTCCGGACCCATCTCCGGACTTACCCCCAGATTCGAACTCGAGGACAGTCTGTCTGCCACTCCGGAGATGACACGGGAGATAGACCGGAGTCTCCGGCCCACACCGGAGTCTCCGGACCCCACACTGGAGTCTCTGGCTTGAACTTATGGGCCTGCGCGCTGCCAGCTGGGCCCTTGGCCCATGTACCCCTTAGTCCGCCCAGACTTTCCCCTTTTATTCCTAAAGTACCCTTGAACTAGTGGCTGGCCTATATATAGTGCCCCCACCCCCTCATGTAACCCTAGACATAGATGATAGACTAAAGAAAACCCCCTTTATCGAATCTCTAGTTTTGCCTCATCCCCTTCTACCAAAGGGGATCGACTATCGTCACCACCTCATGAGAGTTTACATCGTGCCTCCCTCGTTGTACAAGGCCTTGTCATCAGTGTCCCTTTGCCAAGACGTCAAGACCCTCTCCAAGGTGTTCTTCCCTCTCCGTGTGGGATCGAGGGAGCACGTTGACCGATCTTTCCGTGCGAGGATTCTATCGGACCGGTGGCCACCGGTGAGAGCAATCGGCCTTGTATCATGTGTGTTTTGCGTGTGTTCATCGTGTTCTTCGTGAGGTGTGCGTCTGCTTCCGCCACCTTCTCCCTTTTCCCTCGCTTTCCCATCGATTTGACCACGAGATCCGTGAAGATCGAGCCACCCACGGGGTTACCCCATAACATTGTTATGGGTCTCCTTGGATTTACCCTTGGAGTGGCCCGATCTTCATGGATTTGAGGCGGTAGTGAGGGAAAACACGATGAACACAACTCTAATGCAAGGTAAAGATACAAACACACGCCAAATCACACCCAATTCGATTTTCTCCCGTTGGTTCGAACAACCAATCCAATAGAATCCTCGGCGAGAGACCTTGCGGTAGAATCACCAAAGGAGAGATCAGCAAGAGGATTATAGAATCCAAATCAAGGAGATAGTAGCAACCAAGTAGAATCCCAAAGGGGAGAGACCAAGCACTACTAGAATCCTTGATAGGGAGAGACCAAACACTTGAGGAGGATCTTGACAACTTGGAGAAGGGCACCGACTCCAAGGCCTTGTACAACTCACAAATTTACTATTGAGAGGGGGTTCCCATCTAGGGTTTGGCACATGCCTCAATTCATCATCATCTCTAGGGTTTTAAGGAGGGGTGGGGGCATATATATAGGCCAGCCACGAGCTAGGGGTAATGTTATGGGGTAACCCTGTGGGTGGCCCGATGTTCACGGATCTCGTGGTCAAATCGATGGGAAAGCGAGGGGAAAGGGAGAAGGTAGCGGAAGCGGACGCACACCTCGCGAAGAACACGATGAACACACGCAAAACACACACGGTACAAGGCCGATTGCTCTCACTGTTGGCCACCGGTCCGATAGAATCCTCGCAAGGAAAGATCGGTCAATGTGCTCCCGTCAATCCCAAGCGGAGAGGGAAGAACACCTTGGAGAAGGTCTTGACGTCTTGGCAAAGGGACACCGATGCCAAGGCCTTGTACAACGAGGGAGGCGCGATGCAAACTCCAACGAGGTGGTGACGATAGTCGATCCCCTTTGGTAGAAGGGGATGAGGCAAAACTAGAGATTCCACAAAGTGGGTTTTCTTTAGTCTATCATTTATGCCTAGGGTTACATGAGGGGGTGGGGGCACTATATATAGGCCATCCACTAGTTCAAGGGTACTTTAGGAATAAAAGGGGAATGTCTGGGCAGACTAAGGGGTACATGGGCCAAAGGCCCAGCTGCCGGCACACATGCCCATACGCTCAAGCCGAAGACTCCGGTGTGGGGTCCGGAGACTCCTGTCTGTATCCGGTGTCGTCTCCGGAGGGGCCTTCTGGCTGTCCTCGAGCTCGATCTGGGGGTCAGTACGGAGATGGGTCCGGTGACTCTAGGGTCTGCAGGCCGGAGACTCTGGTGTCTTTAGGCCGGAGACTCTGGTGTGGTCGGAGACTCCGGTGTGCACAGGCCGGAGACTCCAGTGCTCCAGCTGCTGCTTCCACCGTCTTCTCTTCCAAGCCTCCGTCTTGTCGGGCTTGCTGCTCCAGGCTTCCTCCCGTGCCTCCGTACTTGTTGGTGAACCTATCATGGATATGGAACGGAGTATGAAGTAGTATACCATTAAAGAGGGTAGGAAGTGGGCTCGCATAGAGGAACGGATTCACCTTTGGAGTCCATGACGACTTGGCATAAGTTGGAGACCATGATGTGGTAACGACCGAAGGTCGGGCTACATCATCTCCCCTCCCTTCAAAAAGAGTCGTCCTCGACTCTACACGCTCATCACAAAGTAGAAGATGTCGAGAGACCTTCTTGATCCTGGGGTTCGCCATATAGTCGTCCTGGAAAAGATAGACTTGACAACACTTCAATGTTCCTTTGCCTTCCATGAAGCCTACAAAGCTCACAACAAAAGCGAAGCAACACTCAAAGCGTAGCCAATTCATGAAGATTATAGCATGAGTCCTCAAGTAGAAGGATGTCACCGTATGTTGTAGAAATAACTCGTTGAAGGGTATCCCTAGGTAACTCTCTTCGATTTGCCTTGTCAACTCTTGATCCATAGAGGTTGACGCGTACGCAATTGTACCTTCACACAACAAAGACCAAGCAAAATATGTTTGTGTGTGATAGAGAAGCATGTCATTTCTGGCATGTCCATTCTTGTTCACAACACTATTAGCACAACTCAAGTATCGCAAACGAAATGCATATGCAAGGTCAAAGTGCATGAAAGTTGCTTGAACATCATCCAAATGTGGGAACTCAAAAACTCCATAAAGCGTCTTAGTGTGGCATTCAAAGCAATTGACTAAGATATAGATCAACATCTTTGATGCAAGAGTAGGAGAATTCGGCAAAAGCACATGCAGAAGAACATCCAAAACAACATCATTATGTGTGCAAACCAACTATTAGACAGAACAATTGTTCAATATGTTGGATGCCATACACATATCTTCAAAAGCCAAAATCATGGGGGTATGAGTATAGCAAGCGGAAGCAAAAACAACATATTTGCAAACAAACTATATGAAAGAGCAAGTGGTCCTTATGTTTGTTGCAACAACAATACAAGAGACTTGGAAGCTCTCGTGACAATACATGCTCATAATGGCATTATGGTTGCACACAAAACATCAGAAAGATATATTGTTCAACATTTTTGTGGCAACACAGAAAGCATCAATATCCAATAGCAACGAGACATGATTGTCACAAGGTGAAAGAATACCATCAACATGCTTGCAATCAAACCATAGGAAAGAGCAATTTGTCAACATGAAAGATGCAAAACATGCGAAAGGTATCAGAGCTGGGTTTGATCTTGAACTCACTTGGGGGATGCTCTCTAGAGCTCTTTTTGTCAACTCGTGCTTAACCAAGGTTGACATGATCATGCGGGTACCTACACACATCAAACACAAAAGGAAGAACGTGTGTGCATGGTAGAGATATACATCATCCATCATGACGTATCTCTTCTTGTGCACATCACCATTAATGTTAATCAAGTGTGAAATAGATGCATGGTGAGTATGCAAGTGGGGAACATGCTTATCACATGCTCAACATTATGCAAAGGCAAAGTATCACATGGAAATACCAATGAAGCATATGTGATATCACAAACATTATCCATAGCATGCCAATCATCACAAGTCACCATGTCCACTAGTGGGATCATGGCATCCTCAACGCCCTTATTTTACCTTGTTCATACCTCTCATATGAAGTGGGTGTTGTGGTAGAATTGGCCTCCATGTGGGCGACTTCTTCATCATGTATGGGGATGGCATCATCTTCATCCACCATGTACATCTTCTCGGTTGGAGGCATCATCATCTCCAAGTTTGGTGCTTCTTGATCCATGGAACCTGGCACATCATGAGGAAACACACTAGAGGTAGAGGGTAAGTTGTTAGAAATCAAATTGGTCTCACATGACCTATCAACTACCACTCTCAACTCACTCGGTGTATCACTCATGCCCTCCAAGTGGAAGCACTCAATCTCACGTATGGTGGAGTCGGTCATCTCACTCTTGTTTTCACTCAAGTGGGCTAAGTGACTCTCATACTCACATAGGATTGGTACCACATCATCACTCAAGCATGTAGGGGTAGGCTCGGTTCTCTCAACTCCATGCGCCTCCTTTGGTGAAGGGAAAGTCCCATGCTCACCAATCTTGACCTTGTCGTCGCCATCTTGCACCTTGACTTGTGTAGTCCTCGTGACATATTTGTCTAACTTGGCGAAGTAGAGGTCTTCATCCTCCTCATCCATGAGGTTACATGCGTCATCTAGGACGTCAAGTCTTGGTGTTGAAGCTTGATGGCGTGGAGGAGAGCTTGCTCTTGGTGCCATTTTGGTGGTGGCACGAGTAGTTGAAGGTGCCTTATGATGGTGTCGACGGAGGTCATTGGCGTGCCTTGCCAAAGGTTGATGTAGATGGCGCACTTGGTCATCCACATGACACTCGCGACGATGCTCCTTATCCTTGGCACTCTTATTTTGATGGTTGTGCCTTCTTGAGCTTGGTTGAGCATTATGGATGGTGCTCGACATGTATTCTTTGTCTTCATGGCGAAGATGCCTTGAACGATGTCTTGCATCCTCATGATGTTGGCGATGATCTCTAGAGGATGTATGTCGATGAATTCTTGCTTCGTGGCGCCTCTTTTGGAAGATGATGTTGGGGCGCCACTCTTCTTGTAGGAGGTGGCACTTGTTGCCTTGGAGGTTGTTGCACTTGACGCCTTCGAGGTTGTGGTGCTTTCCTCCTTGGAGATGGTGGTGCTTGGTGGCTTGGAGGTGATGGTGCTCGTCGCCTTGGAGATGTTGGTCCATGACACCATGTAGGTGGTGGCGCTTGAAGCCTTGGAGGTGGATCATCGAAGTAGGTGGTGCCCTTTGGTGTGGCACGCTTGGCCTTGAAGGTCATGGTTTCTTGATGATGCGTCTCCGCTAGCTTGGCGTAGTAGTCCTCCATCTCCAACCGGTGGAGGTATTCTTCATGGCTCATGGAAGAGCCCTCGAAGTTCGTGAAGCTCGCCATGTCCTCCATGCTTGGTGAGGTGTCGTCGTTGAAGCACTCGAAGTCATCCATCCTTGGGGAGTCGTTGTTGATGTAGTACTCCATATCATCCAAGCATGTGGAGCCATTGTCGGTGTAGTGCTCCATGCATGAGGAGCCATTGTCGATGTAGAGCTCCAATTCCTCCATGCTTGAGGAGCCATAGTTGATGCGTGCTCCATGTCTTCCATGCATGTGGAGCCGTCATAGGTGTAGTGCTCTGGGTTCTCAAAGCATGCAGAGCCATTGTCGGTGTAGTGCTCTATCATGTCCTCTTCATAGATAGTCTCCTCGGTTCTGGAGTCCCTAGACATGATTCACAAGACCAAGTGGTGTATATGGAAGTGGTAGGGGGTTAGGGATGCAACGACAAACCTTACTTTACCTTGGAAGATAGTATCGTGCAAGTGGCAACACTTGAGAGCAATCAAAACCAAGCAAAGTGAAGTTCACGCGGAACACCAAAACCAACTAACCACTAAAAAAACATACACACAAAGCTTATGGTGGATAGGTATGGAAGGTGGCGTGTCCAAGAACAATCCAAAATCAAGATATTGTAATGGCAAGTAAAGAACCACGATGATCACAAAGCAAAACAAGTCAATCCACAAGATAGGAATTATATACAAGGAAACACACATGGTGGGATAAATGGGACTTGTGCGACGGAGAAAGTGAGCTAAGAACCAAATGATTACCTAGCCGGAGTGTCCGCCCAGAACCAGCCGGAGTGTCCGGCCCGGCCAGAGTGTCCGGCACGACTCGGCCGGAGTGTCCGTCCTGCCTAGCCCCAACCTGGCGTGGACATTCAGATGGCCAGTTCGGACACTCCCCGGACACTACCCAGAGTGTCCGGCTATCCCGGACTGTCCGGCCGTTCCGACCCAGATTGTCCGGCCTGAAGATGGGCCTGCGAGCCTAGCTGGGCCTTGTGGCCCATGTACCCCTCTACTTCGCCCAGAACTCTACTTTAATGCCTGAATTACCCCTGAACTTGTGGTTGGCCTATATATAGTCCCCCACCTCCATTGTAAACCGTAGGCATGATATTTGGAATTAGTGGAAACCCCTTGTGGATCTATCTAATTCTTGCCTCATGCTCCTTTGACAAAGGAGCACCAAATATCCCAAACCTCTTTGGAGTTTGCATCGTGCCTCCGCGTTGTACAAGGCCTTGGCATCGGTGTCCCTTTGCCAAGACGTCAAGATCTCACCGAGTCTCCCATCTCGTCGTGCCGGTTCGAGAGAGAGTCCTCCGCCCGACGCCGATCCTAGGGATTGCGTCGGACCGGTCACCGCCGGCGTGAGCTATTGGTGTTTATCGTGGTTTTGCGTGTGTGTGTTCATCGCATTCTTCGTGCGTGTGTTCGTCGTGTTCATCCTTCCCTCCTTCCCCCGCACTCCACCCTCGATTTGAGTGGGATTCGTGTAAGATCGGGCCACCCTAGAGGTTTGCCCTCAACAAAAATGGTTTATGGGAAAGCTTGTCACCTACCTTTAGAATTAGAACACAAAGCTTACTAGGCAGTTAAAGAACTAAATAGAGATTTTAAGCTCGCTGGTGAGAAAAGATTATTTGACTTAAGTTCTTTAGATGAATGGAGGAGTGAAGCCTATGAAAATGCTAGGCTCTTTAAGGAAAAAGTTAAAAGATGGCATGACAAGCGAATACTTAAGAGAGAATTTCATGTTGGTGAGAAAGTTCTATTGTATAGGTCTCGTCTCAGATTTTTTGTAGGAAAGCTTCTATCAAAATGGGAAGGACCTTTCATTATTGAAGAAGTATACCGTTCAGGAGCAATAAAAATTTCTTCTTTAAAAGATAATACTACACAAGTGGTGAATGGGCAGCGACTCAAACACTATATTGCTGGGGATTCTTACAATGAAGATGTTGTTGCCTTTCAAGTTATAACTCCAGAAAAATTTATCAAGGACCAAATTCAGAGACCTGCAGAGTCCGCTTTCAAATAGGTAACAGTTATGGTAAGAAAAGTTCCGCGAAAACACTATCCAACTATATTTTTGCAGTTTTTAGTCAATATGGAAAGCTACGGAGCGAAAGGGGGACGGAAACGGAGCCAGGGTGGCTCAGACCACCCTGTGGCGCGGGCCCACCCCAGGTCGCGCCACAAGGTGGTGTGGCCACCCCAGACTCCGTCTCCGGCCCGTTTTCTCCCAATACCTTCCTTTTGATATGAAACTTCATAATATATAATCCCCCGAGGCTCGTATATCGTGTTTTCATCGTGTTTTTGTTTCGATCTATTTCTGCCAGGACATACTCTTTGAAAGCTTAGAAGCACAATGGTGTCTGCCAAGGATAAAGGGAAGAAGCCTATGGAGGAGGATTTCCAAGACCCCAAGCAGGGGCTGGAACCTTTAGTCTCTTGCCTTGCATCAACGGAAGCCCTACGAGTCACTAAGGAGTTCTGCGATAAGTACCGAGACTTGCAGAGGAAGGTGGACATGCTTAAATGGGAGAATAATAGGCTTCGCAAGATGCTGGAAGATTTCCTCACGTCAACTAAGAAAATATTACCACCACCACCAAAGGAGTAATTCATCATCAGGTTTGGCATCCCCTTGGTTTGTTCCAAGCTTGGGGGAGTGCCGCGGTATCACATCACTATTTTCTATCTTTTTACCTTTTTAGTAGAGTCATATCACGAATAGAGAAGTTATCATGTACGATGGTTTGCATTATGGAAGTGTCCCCTCTCTCGTTAGATATGTATCCCTTGGTGTGAGTTGCCGTTATGGAATATTAATGAGAAGTTCTATCATTTACTCTTTTGCGTATCTTATATTAGTTTTCAATTCGTGGTTATATGATTGATCTTGTTGTTAGTATTGGTATCACTTTGGGATCATTGAGTTAATTTAGTTGGTTTTGGCAAACCTGTCTCGGTCAGTAGCACACTATTTTTGAGAGTTGAAAGAAAAGATAAAAGTACTCTAAAGAAAAATAATTTCATCATCTTTCTTTCTTGATTTGCTCATAAGTCTAGTATTCTCTAGTTAAGATCTTTTGTGCTTCCAAGGAAGATTGCATGTTTGTTTTTATCACTTGTATGTTTGTTTGTTTCCTTCAACTCTTATACTTGTTACCCAGCCTTGCTAGCCAAAAACCTGTACTGAGAGGGAATTCTTCTCGTGCATCCACTCCTTTAAACCAAAACCTTTGCCATTTGTGTCCACCATACCTACCTATTAGCATTGTTGCTATTCCAAGTAAATTCTTGTTTTATCTACCTCCCAAATTAAACTTGTTATGTGAAAATTAGTGATTAAAGCTCTCACGAACTTGATGGCACACTTTACTTTCTTGCACTTAATAAACTTGAACCATTATGCTCACCTATGTTGCGTATATGCTTGCGCTTTGTAAGTTGTGAATTAGCAGAACCATGCTATCATGGGGAACGCTTTCAACATTGCACTGGTACTTTGTACCTAGTTGAGATCATGTTCTTTTGTCTATGGATGTCGTCGGTGTGAAATGAAAGGGGAGCTTCTACGTCCGTGGAGTTATGCATGTGTGTTAGAGAATCGCCTGGGCCGCTGGTCTAATCCATGCTGACATGGTGGAAACCTGTAGTGTAACCATAACGAGCATCTATGAAGCATTCTTATAAAAAAAGAGATAGAGATTGAGAAAAAAGAGAAAAAGAAAAAAGGAGATTATGAAAAGAGGAAAGAGAGAAAAAAGCACCATATTCCCATGGTAAATTAGAAGATTGCTAAGATGCTTGTTGTCTGCTTGCCTTATCATTTTGATATGGGGATTCTTCCGTATCATCGGGCAAGGGGTATGTTGAGGGCAAACCTCTAGGGTGGCCCGATCTTTCATGATTCCCTTTCAAATCAAGGATGGAGTGCGGGGAGAGGAGGGGAGGATGAACGCGATGAACACACGCACGGAGAACGCGAAGAACAAACACACACAAAACCACGATACACACCAATAGCTCACGCCGGCGGTAACCGGTCCGACGCAATCCCTAGGATCGGCATCAGGCGGAGGACTCTCTCGAACCGGCACGGCGAGATGGGAGACTTGGTGAGATCTTGACGTCTAGGCAAAGGGACACCGATGCCTAGGCCTTGTACAACGCGGAGGCACGATGCAAACTCCAAAGAGGTTTGGGATATTTGGTGCTCCTTTGTCAAAGGAGCATGAGGCAAGAATTAGATAGATCCACAAGGGGTTTCCACTAATTCCAAATATCATGCCTACGGTTTACAATGGAGGTGGGGGTCTATATATATATGCCAGCCACTTAAACAGGGGTACTTTAGGAATAAAAGACAAGTTCTAGACGGACTAAGGGGTACATGGGCCGAAGGCCCAAAGGCCTTTTCATGCCTGGCGACGGTTGGACCAGAGACTCCGGTGTGGTGGACCAGAGACTCCGGTCTAGACCGGAGAATCTGGTGTAGTCTCCAGACCAGCCTACGGAAGGGTCGTTAGACTGTCCCAGGGCCTGGTGCAGGGGGTCAGACCGGAGAGAGGCCCGGAGTCTCCGGTGTCTTCAGGCCGAAGACTTTGGCAGGCCGGAGACTCCGGTGTGCGCAGACCGGAGACTCCGGTCTGAGCAGCTCCAGCGGATCCAGCTTCATGTTCTGCTTCTTGTTCTCCATCCTTGGGTACTTGGTGATGTGTCGAAGCTTCATACCTGATGATGGATAGGGTAGTTGCATGAAGTAGCATGCCATCCAAGGAGGTGTCAAATTGGCACGAGGAGAGGAGCGAGTTCACCTTAGCTTGTAGGAGTTTGGCTCGGGCATGAGTCATGGGTCCACTTGGGGGACTTGTTGGTGTAGATGTAGGAGCGTTCGTAGGACGGGCCGCATCAGCTCCCCCCCTTGGGAAAGAGTCGTCCTCGACTCTTCATGGTTGTCATCTTGAACATCTCCATGGTAGGGTGAGAGATCCTTGACATTGAATGTATTGCTTGCAAGGTACTTGGAGGTCGGTATGTCGATGATGTAGGCGTTGTTGTTAATTCTTTTAATGACCTTGAAGGGACCATCTCGTCTTGGCTTTAGCTTGGAGTCACGTTCCTTGGGGAAGCGGTCTTTGCTTAGGTGTATCCACACAAGGTCACCTTCTTCAAAGATCATCTCCTTCTTGTCCTTGTTTAACCTTGAAGCTTGGCGAAGGACTTGTTGTTCGATAGTAGCTCTTGTTTCCTCATGAAGCGTCTTCATAGCTTGTGCACGCTTCTTGACGTCCATGTTCGTGCGCTCATGGAGAGGTAGTGGTAGGATGTCGAGCGCGGTGAGGGGCTCGAAACCATAGACGATCATGAATGGACTCATCTTGGTTGTTGAGTGCTTGGCTTGATTGTAGGCGAACTCGGCGTGTGGAATGCATTCCTCCTGATCCTTCAGGTTTTTCTTGATCAACACATGAAGGAGAGTTCCGAGGCTTCGGTTGACAACTTCGGTTTGGCCATCAGTTTGAGGATGTGACGCGGATGAGAAGAGGAGCTTGACGCCGAGCTTGGCCATGAGGGTCTTCCATAAGGAGCTCATGAAATTGACGTCGCGGTCGGAGACATTTGTCCTTGGCACACCATGAAGACGGACGATTTCCCTGAAAAACAGATTTGCAACATGTGAAGCATCGCCGGTCTTATGGCACGGTATGAAGTGTGCCATTTTGGAAAAACGATCCACAACAACAAATATAGAATCATGACCATGCTTAGATCTAGGCAATCCTAACACGAAATCCATGCTAATGTCGGACCAAGGTGTATGAGGAATAGGCTATGGCATATAAAGACCATAGGGATTAGCTTGCGACTTAGCTTGAACACATGTCGTGCATCGTTGAACGTAGCGCTCCACGTCACGCTTCATCTTGGGCCAAAAGTAGTGAGTGGAGAGCATGTCCAATGTCTTGTCGCGGCCAAAGTGACCCATGAGGCCTCCACCATGAGATTCTTGGAGGATAAAAAGTTGAAGCGACGACTTCGGAATGCATAGCTTGTTTTATTTAAATAGAAAGTCCTTATGCAAATAGAAATCATCAACTCCTTTGTCATTGGAGCACTTTGCGAAAATTGGTTAAAAGAACCGGTCAGAAGCATACAAAGATTTTATTTCCTCAAGACCCAACACGTTGATTTCAAGTCTCATAACAAGGCTTGTATGTTTGCGATACAATGCGTCCGCAACTACATTATCTTTGCCCTTCTTATACTTGACAATGTACGGAAAAGACTCCATGAACTCAACCCACTTAGCGTGTCTCCTGCTCAAGTTAGCTTGGCCCTTGAGATATTTCAACGACTCGTGGTCGGAATGTATGATAAATTCCTTGGGCCAAAGGTAGTGTTGCCAAACTTGAAGGACACGAACTAAGGCAAAAATCTCTTTGTCATAAATCGGATTGTTGAGGCAAGCACCATCAAGTTTCTCGCTATGGTAGGCTATATGACGTCTGTTTTGCATAAGGACTCCTCCAATGCCAATACCACTAGCATCACACTCTATCTCAAAAGTTTTTGTGAAATCCGGTAACGCAAGGAGAGGTGCCTCGGTGAGCCTCTTTTTAAGTTCATGAAAAGCTTTTTGTTGTGCTTTGCCCCACACGAAGGTGACATTCTTTTTGGTTAATTCATTAAGGGGACAAGCAATGGTTGAAAAGTCTTTCACAAAGCGACGATAGAAACCGGCCAACCCATGAAAACTTCGGAGTTCACTCACATTTGTAGGGATGGGCCAATCTCGTATGTCATTTACCTTGGAAACATCAACTACAATTCCCTTCGAAGAAACAACAAATCCAAGAAAAATCAACTTGTCTTTAGCAAAAGTGCATTAGGGAAGATTAGCATCAAACTTTTCATGTCGAAGGATTTGCAAAACTTCCTTGACATGTGTTATATGGTCCTCAAGTGATTTGCTATAAACAAGAATATCATCAAAATAGACAACAACACTTTTTCCAATGAGAGAACGCAAGATATGATTCATTAGGCGCATGAAGGTGGATGGGGCATTAGACAAACCAAAGGGCATAACCAACCATTCATAGAGACCAAGTTTGGTCTTGAAGGCGGTTTTCCACTCATCACCTTCAGCCATGCGTATTTGATGGTAACCACTACGAAGATCAATTTTCGAAAAAATAGTGGCTCCACACAACTCATCAAGCATGTCATCGAGACGTGGTATGGGATGTCGATAACGCACGGTGATAGCATTGATTGGACGGCAGTCCATGCATAACCGTAACGTATCATCCGTCTTTGGAACAAGAACCACGGGTACAACACTTGGATTAGTGCTAACTTGGATCAAACCTTTGGAGACGAGTTGGTTGATTTGACGTTCAATCTCCTTCGTCTCCTCCGGGTTCGTGCGGTAGGCGGCGCGGTTTGGAAGAGGTGCGCCGGGGATGAGGTCAATGCGATGTTCTATGCCGCGAAGAGGAGGTAGTCAATGTGGGAGCTCTTCGGGAAACACATCCTTGAATTCCTGCAAAACACTCATCAAAGATGGAGGAACATTGGTTCATTCGTTAGTTCCTTGCGCTAGTCCCTTGCAAAGGAGGACATAGTGCAAGATGGATGGGTTGTTCCGAACATCTCTCATCTCACTTTTGGTGGCAAGGAGAACACTCTTAGTTTTTCCACTCGAGTTTGTCTTGTGGCTCTCACTCACTATGAGGTGGTTCTCTCTCTCATCGCTCTTCTCACAAGTAGGTGTTGTGCTTTGCGTCCTCGCTAAAGCCTTTGCATTGTCCGCAATTATTTGGCTAGGAGTCATCGGTTGCAAAACACATGTTTTGTTGAGCCATTTGAAGGTGTATATATTGGTGCGACCATCTTGTTGAGCAGCCTTGTCAAATTGCCATGGTCGACCAAGAAGCATGTGGCAAACTGTCATAGGAACCACATCACATTCCACCGTATCTTTGTAAGGGCCAATGAGGAAGGAGACCGATACGGTATGCTTGATCTTTACGGACCCTTGGTCACTTAGCCATAGCACGTGGTAGGGGTGCTTGTGTGGATGGAGGGTGAGATTGAGCTTCTCACACAACTCGATGCTAGCAAGGTTGTGGCAACTCCCTCCGTCAATGATCACCTTGATAGATTTTCCATTGATGCCGGCTCGTGTTTGGAAGATATTGGAGCGTTGGTCTTCATGCTCTTGTGATTGAGTGGTCAAGATCCTTGTGACGACAAGCGATGGACTTGCGTCATGTTCACACATGAGGAGTTCTTGATCATCCTCCACTCGTTGCCTTGCCATTGATTCCTTGACACGGGCATCAAACTCATCTTCACTCTAGTACTCTTCATCACCATTGTCATGGATGCACAAGAATTTCTTGTTTCCACATTCAGCTGACTTGTGTCCTTTCCCTCCACACTTGTAGCATTCACCGTTAAAAGGTGTATCACTCTTTGCTTGCTTGCCACTTGGGGGCAGTTTTCCTTGAGGAAGTGTGGGCTTGAAGGAAGGCTTGGAGGTACTTGACGAGCTTCCATTGAAAGTTGTTGGTGTAGCGGTTGAAGCTTGCTTGTAGGTGAAGTACGTCTTGGGCTTGTTGTACTTGATATCCTCTTGCACTTGACGTTCAGCCTTTGTTGCGATGTGCACAAGCTCAACCATGATGTTGTATGTTTGGAACTCGACGATGCGCTTGATTCGGTGATTCAAGCCAATAAGGAAACGTGCCATTGTTTGCTCCATGCGCTCATCAATGTTGGCGCGAATCAAGTTGAGTTCCATTTCCTTGAAGTACTCTTCCATGGTCTTTGTCCCTTGACGAAGCGCTTGAAGGTTGTTGAAGAGGTCACGCGTGTAGTGCGCGGGGACAAACCGGGATCTCATGTGAGCCTTCATGTCATGCCAAGTTGTGATTGGCGGCTCTTGTCTTGCATCACGAGCAACTTGAACTTGTCCCCACCAAAGGTTGGCGTAATCATCAAACTCTAGCGAAGCCATGGTGACCATCTTCTCGTTGCTATGGTTGTGCATGCAGAAGATCTTGTCGACTTTGAGTGCCCACGAGAGGTATTCTTCGGGATCATTGGATTCGGTGAACTTGGGCATTGTGAACTTGAGCTTGCCAAAAGTTTCTTCATCATTGTGGTCATTACGACGAGCTTGGTGACCTTGTTGATGATCTTGTAGTTGGGGAGGTGGAACTTGGTTCTCGCGTCCTTGTTGCGGAGCTTGCTCTTGGTATTGTTGTTGAGGAGCTTACTCTTGCTCTTGGCGCGGTTGTTGACGTGGTTGAGGCGCTTGGGCCTCATGGTGGTGAGGTTGTGGAGCCTCTTGATGCGGATGATGCCGAAGAGGAGGCTCGTTCCTCGGTTGGTGATGTTGGTTAGGCACATGGGCCTCACGGTGAAGAACATGGTCATGAGCTTCTTGACGTGGTGGGTGTCATCACTTATTGGGTCAAGTAAGTGTCGCGGTCGATGGTGGTAGACTTGCAGTTGCACTTGCGGCTGCGCTTGCGGTTCCTCTTGTGGTTGCTCTTGTTGGATCACTAGTGCCCTTGCGTGATGACGGTGTGCTTCTTGCCTTGCTCGTGGCCTTGAAGAGAGGTCACCATCATAGCTTGACATTGCGGCGTGGCGTGGGGAAGGTACATAGTTCGAAGATGTTGAGGGCAAACCTCTAGGGTGGCCCGATCTTTCACGATTCCCTTTCAAATCGAGGGTGGAGTGCGGGGGAAGGAGGGAAGGATGAACACGACGAACATACGCACGAAGAACGCGATGAACACACACACGCAAAACCACGATAAACACCAATAGCTCACGTCGGCGGTGACCGGTCCGGCGCAATCCCTAGGATCGGCGTCGGGTGGAGGACTCTCTCTCGAACCGGCATGGCGAGATGGGAGACTCGGTGAGATCTTGACGTCTAGGCAAGGGACACCGATGCCTAGGCCTTGTACAATGTGGAGGCACGATGCAAACTCCAACGAGGTTTGGGGATATTGGTGCTCCTTAGTCAAGGAGCATGAGGCAAGAATTAGATAGATCCACAAAGGGGTTTCCACTAATTCCAATATCAAGCCTAGGGTTTACAATGGAGGTGGGGGGTAATATATAGGCCAACCACAAGTTCAGGGGTAATTTAGGCCTTAAAGTAGAGTTCTGGGCGAAGTAGAGGGGTACATGGGCCATAGGGCCCAGCTAGGCTCGCAGGCCCATCACTTGGGCCGGACACTCCGGGTCGAGTGGGCCAGACAGTCCGGGGTGGCCGGACACTCCGGGTAGAGTCCGATGTAGCAAACAGAATGTCCGCGCCAGGTTCGGGCTCGGGCAGGCCGAACACTCTGGCTGAGTCGCGTCGGACACTCCGGTTGCGCCGGACACTCCGGCTGGATTCGGGCGGACACTCCGGCTCAGGTGCAGCTTCAGGGCTCGTGGGTTGACGCGGTGGGGGTTTGTACCTGATGATGCACAGAGTAGAGGTATGAAGTAGCACGCCATCCAAGGAGGTATCAAATTGGCACGAGGAGAGGAGTGAGTTCACCTAAGCTTGTAGGAGTTTGGCTTGGGCACGAGTCATGGGTCCACTTGGGGGACTTGTTGTTGTATATGTAGAAGCGTCCGTAGGACGGGCTGCATCAACTCCCCCCCCCCTTGGGAAAGAGTCGTCCTCGACTCTTCATGGATATCATCTTGAACATCTCCATGGTAGGGTGAGAGATCCTTGACATTGAATGTATTTCTTGCAAGGTACTTGGAGGTCGGTATGTCGATGATGTAGGCGTTGTTGCTGATTCTTTTGAGGACCTTGAAGGGACCATCTCCTCTTGGCTTGAGCTTGGAGTCACGTTCCTTGCTTAAGTGTATCCACACAAGGCCACCTTCTTCAAATATCATCTCCTTCTTGTCCTTGTTTAACCTTGAAGCTTGGCAAAGGACTTGTTGTTCGATAGTAGCTCTTGTTTCTTCATGAAGCTTCTTCATAGCTTGTGTGTGCTTGTCGACGTCCATGTTCGTGCGCTCATGGAGAGGTAGTGGTAGGATGTCGAGCGCGGTGAGGGGCTCGAAACCATAGACGATCATGAATGGACTCATCTTGGTTGTTGAGTGCTTGGCTCGATTGTAGGCGAACTCGGCATGTGGAATGCATTCCTCCCAATCCTTCAGGTTTTTCTTGATCAACACACGAAGGAGAGTTCTGAGGCTTCGGTTGACAACTTCGGTTTGGCCATCAGTTTGAGAATGTGATGCGGATGAGAAGAGGAGCTTGAAGCCGAGCTTGGCCATGAGGGTCTTCCACAAGTAGCTCATGAATTTGACGTCGCGGTCGGAGACGATTGTCCTTGGCACACCATGAAGACGGATGATTTCCCTGAAAAACAGATTTGCAACATGTGAAGCATCGTCGGTCTTACGGCACGGTATGAAGTGTGCCATTTTGGAAAAACGATCCACAACAACAAATATAGAATCATGACCATGCTTAGATCTAGGCAATCCTAACACGAAATCCATGCTAATGTCAGACCAAGGTGTATGAGGAATAGGCAATGGCATATAAGGACCATAGGGATTAGCTTGCGACTTAGCTTGAACACATGGCGTGCATCGTTGAACGTAGCGCTCCACGCCACGCTTCATCTTGGGCCAAAAGTAGTGATTGGAGAGCATGCCCAATGTCTTGTCGCGACCAAAGTGACCCATAAGGCCTCCACCATGAGATTCTTTGAGAAGCAAAAGTTGAAGCGACGACTTCGGGATGCATAGCTTGTTTTGTTTAAATAGAAAGCCCTTATGCAAATAGAAATCATCAACTCCTTTGTCATTGGAGCACTTTGCGAAAATTGGTTCAAAGAACGGATCGGAAGCATACAAAGATTTTATTTCCTCAAGACCCAACACGTTCATTTCAAGTCTCGTAAGAAGGCTTGTATGTTTGCGAGACAATGCGTCTGCAACTACATTATCTTTGCCCTTCTTATACTTGACAATGTACGGAAAAGACTCCATGAACTCAACCCACTTAGCTTGTCTCTTGCTCAAGTTAGCTTGGCCTTTGAGATATTTCAACGACTCGTGGTCGGAATGTATGATAAATTCCTTGGGCCAAAGGTAGTGTTGCCAAACTTGAAGGACACGAACTAAGGCAAAAAGCTCTTTGTCATAAATCGGATAGTTAAGGTGAGCACCATCAAGTTTCTCGCTATGGTAGGCTATAGGACGTCCGTTTTGCATAAGGACTCCTCCAATGCCAATACCACTAGCATCACACTCTATCTCAAAAGTTTTTGTGAAATCTGGTAAAGCAAGTAGAGGTGTTTTGGTGAGCCTCTTTTTAAGTTTATCAAAAGCTTTTTGTTGTGCTTTGCCCCACATGAAGGTGACATTCTTTTTGGTCAATTCATTAAGGGGACAAGCAATGGTTGAAAAGCCTTTCACAAAGCGACGATAGAAACCGGCCAACCCATGAAAACGCCGGAGTTCACTCACATTTGTTGGTATGGGCCAATCTCGTATGTCCTTTACCTTGGAAACATCAAATTCAATTCCCTTCAAAGAAACGACAAATCCAAGAAAAATCAACTTGTCTTTAGCAAAAGTGCACTTGGGAAGATTAGCATAAAGCTTTTCATGTCGAAGGATTTGCAAAACTTCCTTAACATGTGTTACATGGTCCTCAAGTGATTCGCTATAAACAAGAATATCATCGAAATAGAAAACAACACTTTTTCCAATGAGGGGACGCAAGATGTGATTCATAAGGCTTATGAAGGTGGATGGGGCATTTGATAAACCAAAAGGCATAACCAACCATTCATAGAGACCAAGTTTGGTCTTGAAGGCGGTTTTCCACACATCACCTTCAGCCATGCGTATTTGATAGTAACCACTATGAAGATCAATTTTCGAAAAAATAGTGGGTCCACACAACTCATCAAGCATGTCATCGAGACGTGGTATGGGATGTCGATAACGCACGGTGATAGCATTGATTGGACGGCAGTCCATGCATAACCGTAATGTATCATCCGTCTTTGGAACAAGAATCATGGGTACGGCACTTGGACTAGTGCTAACTTGGATCAAACCTTTGGAGACGAGTTGGTTGATTTGACGTTCGATCTCCTTCGCCTCCTCCGAGTTCGTGCGGTAAGCGGCGCGGTTGGGAAGTGGTGCACCGGGGATGAGGTCAATTCGATGTTCGAAGCCGCGAAGAGGAGGTAGTCCATGTGGAAGCTCTTCGGGGAACACATCCTTGAATTCCTGCAAAACATTCACCAAAGATGGAGGAACATTGGTTAATTCATTAGTTCCTTGCGCTAGTCCCTTGCAAAGGAGGACATAGTGCAAGATGGATGGGTTGTTCTGAACATCTCGCATCTCACTTTTGGTGGCAAGGAGAACACTCTTAGTTTTTCCACTCCAATTTGGCTTGTGGCTCTCACTCACTATGAGGTGGTTCTCTCTCTCACCGCTCTTCTCACATGTAGGTGTTGTGCTTTGCGCCCTCGCTAAAGCCTTTGCATTGTCCACAATTATTTGGCTAGGAGTCATCGGTTGCAAAACACATGTTTTGTTGAGCCATTTGAAGGTGTATATATTGGTGCGACCATCATGTTGAGCAGCCTTGTCAAATTGCCATGGTCGACCAAGAAGCATGTGGCAAACTGTTATAGGATCCACACCACACTCCACCGAATCTTTGTAAGGACCAATGGCGAAGGAGACCGATACGGTATGCTTGATCTTCACGGACCCTTGGTCACTTAGCCATTGCACGTGGTAGGGGTGCTTGTGTGGATGGAGGTTGAGGTTGAGCTTCTCACACAACTCGGTGCTAGCAAGGTTGTGACAACTTCCTCCATCAATGATCACCTTGATAGATTTTCCGTTGATGCCGGCTCGTGTTTGGAAGATATTGGAGCATTGGACTTCATGCTCTTGTGCTTGAGTGGTCAAGATCCTTGTGATGACAAGCAATGGACTTGCGTCATGCTCACACATGAGGAGTTCTTGATCATCTTCCACTCGTTGCCTCGGGCATCAAACTCATCTTCACTCAAGTACTCTTCATCACCATTGTCATGGATGAACAAGACTTTCTTGTTTCCACATTCGGCCGACTTGTGTCCTTTACCTCCACACTTGTAGCATTCACCGTTGAAAGGTGTATCACTCTTTGCTTGCTTGCCACTTGGGGGCAGTTTTCCTTGAGGAAGTGTGGGCTTGAAGGAAGGCTTGGAGGTACTTGAGGAGCTACCATTGAAAGTTGTTGGTGTAGCGGTTGAAGCTTGCTTGTAGGTGAAGTACGTCTTGGGCTTGTTGTACTTGATATCCTCTTGCACTTGACGTTCAGCCTTTGTTGGGATGTGCACAAGCTCAACCATGTTGTTGTAGGTTTGGAACTCGAGGATGCGCTTGATTGGGTGATTCAAGCCAATAAGGAAACGTGCCATTGTTTGCTCCATGCGTTCATCAATGTTGGCGAAGCGCTTGAAGGTTGTTGAATAGGTCATGCGTGTAGTGCGCGGGGACAAACCGGGATCTCATGTGAGCCTTCATGTCATGCCAAGTTGTGATTGGCGGCTCTTGTCTTACATCACGAGCAACTTGAACTTGTTCCCACCAAAGGTTGGCTTAATCATCAAACTCTAGCGAAGCCATGGCGACCATCTTCTCATTGATATAGTTGTGCATGCGGAAGATCTTGTCGACTTTGAGTGCCCACGAGAGGTATTCTTCGGGGTCATTGGATCCGGTGAACTTGGGCATGGTGAACTTGAGCTTGCCAAAAGTTTCTTCATCGTTGCGGTCATTGCGACAAGCTTGGTGACCTTGTTGATGATCTGGTAGTTGGGGAGGTGGAACTTGGTTCTCGTGTCCCTTTTGTGGAGCTTGCTCTTGATATTGTTGTTGAGGAGCTTTCTCTTTCTCTTGGCGCGGTTGTTGACGTGGTTGAGGCGCTTGCGCCTCATGGTGGCAAGGGTGTGGAGCCTCTTGACGTGGATGATGCTGAAGAGGAGGCTCGTTCCTCGGTTGGTGATGTTGGTTAGGCACATGGGCCTCACGGTGAAGAACATGGTCATGAGCCTCTTGACGTGGTGGGCGTCGCTCAACTTGTATCACTTGACGCTCCAAGTTTTGTTGATGTGGAGGAGGCACCACGTGATGACCATGGTGTCGTTGTTGACGTTCATGACGTTGATGACGAGGAGGATCTTGGAGAGCTTCACGTCGATGGTGGTAGACTTGCGGTTGCGCTTGCGGTTCCTCTTGTGGTTGCTCTTGTTGGATCACTAGTGCCCTTGCGTGATGATAGTGTGCTTCTTGCCTTTCTCGTGGCCTTGAAGAGAGGTCGCCATCATAGCTTGACGTTGCGGCGTGCCGTGGGGAAGGTACATAGTTCGAAGAGGTTCCATCTTCAACCACAGGGGCATCATTGTGTCTTTGAGCACTTTGATGTAGATCTTGTGGAAGAGGTGCATGACGATGCAAAGAACTTGAAGAGCTTGATGCGCGTGAACATGGTCTTGCCATGCCGTCGATGAGGCGTCGAAGATTGTCATTTTTTTCGGCGACGGAGCGTTGGAGCGCTTCATTTTGGTGGCCGAAGTTGTGATGCATTGCATGCATTTGTCGTTCGAGGCCGTCAAAGCGGTTGTCGATGTTCTTGAACTCGGCTTGCGTCTCACCAAATTGTTCATCTTGTCACGTCTGAAGGACTTGGCAACATTCTCTTGTCGAACGATGAAGTGACTTGCGCGCGTCATGTACGGACCTTGATCGTCTTCTTGGGGAGGTGGTTGGCTCGTCTCACCGTGCCTATCCATCATGCAAAACACACAAGTATTGTATATGGAAGTGGAATATGGTGGTGTTAGCCTTGTACCTCACCTTGGGGATTGCACCAAACTAGAAACCACAAGTGAGAGCTATAAGCGTGCAAAGTGGAAATGCAAAGAAAACTCGCACTAAAGAAAGAACTAGCTCTCAAAATCTTGTTCGTGGTAGGATAGGATTGTACACACACGTGGAGAAAGTTGGGATTGACACGACTATGAAAATGAGCAAACTAAACGTCCTAACGAAGACTAAACTCGATGTCGTGCCAATGCAAGGAGAGACCGTGGCTCGTTTGCAAAGAGGAAAAGTGAGCAACGGATTTGTGCACTTGCCTTGGGCGCTCTTATTTCTCTCTTGCTTACAAGCTTTGAGACTCTCTTTGGCAAGGGGAGACTATGTTTCTTTTGCTTTTTCTTTGTATCTTTTTGTGTGTTTTTTTTTGCTCTCCCTTGATGCTACCTAGTCACACTTGATATTGCTCTTGCACTCTTACTATCCAAGGACAAATGCACAATGCTCAAGCAAACACAAGATGAGCCACTCTCATGGGATAGGTACACACAAAGGAAGATGGGGGTTAACAAGGTGACGCAAGTTATATCTTCTTTGATGATGAACTTGGTGTCGGTGGTGCGGGATGATGTTCGTGGTCCGTGGTGTCGATGAGCGCGGAAGTTGATGATGCGGAAGCTTGCTGGTAGTTGCTGACACGCACACGGGACACGAGCAAACAAAGGAGATTAGCCAATGCGAAAAATGAGGCAAAACTGTCAAAACTGGCGTTACAGCCAAACACTCCGGTCTGTCTGGGACGGATACTCCGGTCTGGCCGGACACTCCGGTCTGGTTCGGCCGGACACACCGGTCGGTACGTGCCTGACACTCCGGCGTGGGTTTCCTGCTCGTGTTCTTGAGCGGAAATCCTCGCCTTCGGGCCTCAAATCCGCAAAAAACTAGCC
This sequence comes from Avena eriantha, assembly GCA_910589775.1. NCBI lineage: Eukaryota > Viridiplantae > Streptophyta > Magnoliopsida > Poales > Poaceae > Avena > Avena eriantha. The sequence continues at coordinate 390,596,563 of OU342743.1, forward strand.
AAATCGGGCTGGGGAAACACAGGATAAAGCTGGACCAACTCCTTAGACAAGGTTTGGTCGGATCAAAACCACAAATAACACTCCAAATCAAGAGATCGATACAAAGGCAAATATGGGCTGTTTTTTGTGGGGATTTTCGAATTTTTGGTGGATAGAAGAAAATTTTGTGGTGGAAATCGTGAGCAACGAAGCTCTTGATACCAATATGTTGAGGGCAAACCTCTAGGGTGGCCCGATCTTTCACGATTCCCTTTCAAATCGAGGGTGGAGTGCGGGGGAAGGAGGAACACGACGAACATACGCACGAAGAACGCGATGAACACACACATGCAAAACCACGATAAACACCAATAGCTCACGTCGGCGGTGACTGGTCCGGCGCAATCCCTAGGATCGGCGTCGGGCGGAGGACTCTCTCTCGAACCGGCATGGAGAGATGGGAGACTCAGTGAGATCTTGACATCTAGGCAAAGGGACACCGATGCCTAGGCCTTGTACAACGTGGAGGCACAATGCAAACTCCAATGAGGTTTGGGGATATTGGTGCTCCTTAGTCAAGGAGCATGAGGCAAGAATTAGATAGATCCACAAAGGGGTTTCCACTAATTCCAATATCAAGCCTAGGGTTTACAATGGAGGTGGGGGGCTATATATAGGGCAACCACAAGTTCATGGGTAATTCAGGCATTAAAGTAGAGTTCTGGGCGAAGTAGAGGGGTACATGGGCCATAGGGCCCAGCTAGGCTCGCAGGCCCATCACTTGGGCCGGACACTCCGGGTCGAGTGGGCCGGACAGTCCGGGGTGGCCGGACACTTCGGGTAGTGTCCGGGTAGAGTCCGATGTAGCACACAGAATGTCCGCGCCAGGTTCGGGCTCGGGCAGGCCGGACACTCCAGCTGAGTCGCGCCGGACACTCCGGCTACGCCGGACACTCCGGCTCAGGCAGCTTCAGCTCAGGTGCAGCTTCAGGGCTCGTGGGTCGACGCGGCGGGGATTCGTACCTGATGATGCATAGAGTAGAGGTATGAAGTAGCACGCCATCCAAGGAGGTATCAAATTGGCACGAGGAGAGGAGTGAGGTCACCTTAGCTTGTAGGAGTTTGGCTCGGGCACGAGTCATGGGTCCACTTGGGGGACTTGTTGTTCTAGATGTAGAAGCGTCCGTAGGACGGGCTGCATCAGAAGAGGTTCCATCTTCAACCACGGGGGCATCATTGCGTCTTGGAGAACTTGGAGGTAGATCTTGTTGCGGAGGTGCATGACGACGCGAAGAACTCGAAGAGCTTGACGCACGTGAACACGGTCTTGCCATTCCGTCGATGAGGCGTCGAAGATTGTCATTTGTTTCGGCGACGGAGCGTTGACGCGCTTCATATTGGTGGCCGAAGTTGTGATGCATTGCTTGCATTTGCCTTTCGAGGCCATCGACGGGGTTGTCGATGTTCTTGAACTCGGCTTGCGTCTCGCCAAATTGTTCATCTTGTCGCGTCTCAAGGGCTTGGCAATGTTCACAGAACTCTTGGCGGACGATGCAGTGACTTGCGCGCATCATGTACGGTCCTTGATCTTTTTCTTGGGGAGGTGGTTGGCTCGGCTCACCGTGCCTATCCATCATGCAAGACACACAAGTATTGTATATGAAAGTGGAATATGGTGGTGTTAGCCTTGTACCTCACCTTGGGGATTACACCAAACTAGAAACCACAAGTGAGAGCTATAAGCGTGCAACGTGGAATTGCAAAGAAAACTCACACTAAAGACAGAACTAACTCACAAAAGTTTGTTGGTGGTAGGTTAGGAGTGTGGAAAGCCAAAGAACCAACCAAAAGAAAAGGGATAGTCAAATGTGGGTAAAATCCAACAAAACTCAAGTCAAAGGCGAAGGTCAACAACTCGAAAGGGTGATGGGAACCTATGACTATGGACACACACGTGGAGAAAGTTGGGATTGACACGACTATGAACATGAGCAAACAAAAAGTCCCAACAAAGACTAAGCTCGTTGTCGTGCCAATGCAAGGAGATACCGTGGCTCGTTTGCAAAGAAGAAAAGTGAGCAACGGATTTGTGCACTTGCCTTGGGCGCTCTTCTTTCTCTCTTGCTTACAAGCTTTGAGACTCTCTTTGGCAATGGGAGACTATTTTTTCTTTTGCTTTTTCTTTGTATCTTTTTTTGCTCTCCCTTGATGCTACCTAGTCACACTTCATATTGCTCTTTCACACTCACTATCCAAGGACAAATGCACAATGCTCAAGCAAACACAAGATGAGCCACTATCATGGGATATGTACACACAAAGGAAGATATGGGTTAACAAGGTGACGCAAGTTATACCTTCGTTGGTCATGATGAACTTGGCGTCGGTGGTGCGGGATGATGTTCGTGGGCCGTGGTGTCGATGAGCGCGGGGGTTGTCGATGCGGAAGCTTGTTGTTAGTTGACGACACACACACAGGCACAAACAAACAAGGAGAAATTAGCGAATGCAAGATTAGAGGCAAAACTGTCAAAATCAGGCGTCAGGCCGTAGACTCCGGGGTTTCAGGCCGGAAACTCCGGTGCAGGCCGAAGACTCCGGTGTGGGTAGGCCGTAGACTCCGGTGTAGGCCGGAGACTCCGGTGTGCAGGCCGGAGACTCCGGTCTGGAATTAGATCGCGAACTGCTCGTGTTCTTGAGCGGAAATCTACGCCTTGGGTCCTCAAATCCGCGGAAAATTGGCCAAATTGGGCTGGGAAAATGCAGGATAAAGATGGACCAACACCTAAGACAAGGTTTGGTCGGATCAAAACCACAAATAACACTCCAAATCAAGAGATCGATCCAAAGGCAAATATGGGCTGTTTTTTGGGGATTTTCGAATTTTTTGGTGGATAGAAGAAAAATTTGTGGGGGAAATCGTGAGCAACGAAGTTCTTGATACCAATATGTTGAGGGAAAACCTCTAGGGTGGCCCGATCTTTCACGATTCCCTTTCAAATCAAGGATGGAGTGCGGGGAGAGGAGGGGAGGATGAACGCGACGAACACACGCACGAAGAACGCAAAGAACACACACACACACAAAACCATGATACACCAATAGCTCAGGCCGGCGGTAACCGGTCCGGCGCAATCCCTAGGATCGGCGTCGGGCGGAGGTCTCTCTCTCGAACCGGCACGGCGAGATGGGAGACTCGGTGAGATCTTGACGTCTAGGCAAAGGGGCACCGATGCCTAGGCCTTGTACAACGCGGAGGCACGATGCAAACTCCAACGAAGTTTGGAGATATTGGTGCTCCTTAGTCAAGGAGAATGAGGCAAGAATTAGATAGATCCACAAAGGGGTTTCCACTAATTCCAATATCATGCCTAGGGTTTACAATGGGGGTGGGGGTCTATATATAGGCTAGCCACTTAAACAGGGGTACTTTAGGAATAAAAGACAAGTTCTAGACGGACTAAGGGGTACATGGGCCGAAGGCCCAAAGGCCTTTTCATGCCTAGCGGCGGTCGGACCGGAGACTCTAGTGTGGTGGACCGGAGACTCCGGTCTAGACCAGAGAATCCGGTGTAGTCTCCGGATCAGCCTCCAGAGGGGTCGTCAGACTGTCCCAGGGCCTGGTGCAGGTGGTCAGACCAGAGAGAGGGCCGGAGTCTCCGGTGTGTTGGCAGGCCGGAGACTCCGGTGTGCGCAGACCGGAGACTCCGGTCTGAGCAGCTCCAGCTTTATGTTCTGCTTCTTGTTCTCCATCCTTGGGTGCTTGGTGATGTGTCAAAGCTTCGTACCTGATGATGCATAGGGTAGTTGCATGAAGTAGCATACCATCCAAGGAGGTATCAAATTGGCACGAGGAGAGGAGCTTGTTCACCTTAGCTTGTAGGAATTTGGCTCGGGCACGAGTCATGGGTCCACTTGGGGGACTTGTTGGTGTAGATGTAGGAGCGTCCGTAGGATGGGCCGCATCAGGGTACCCCGTTGGCGGTTCTCTATGATGCACATATGCTTACGATGACAAGAACTTACCGGTGACTAAACTTGAGTAGCATGAGGAGCGGCCCTCGTATTCAAGGGACATGAGATTCTCAACTTACAACTTGTCAATGCATATCCTCATATTTGATCACTTTAACCTTAATCACCTAAAGATGCCTATGATAGGGGCAATGAGAGCTGAAAGCTAGTAAGTATCATAATTTTTGAGAGCTCTTTATGAGACTTGTAATCCCTGCTTCCCTCTGCGAAGGGCCTTTCTTTTACTTTTTAGTTGAGTCAGTAAACCTACTCCCTTCTATCTCAGCAAGTATTTTGAGTTGTTGTGTTTCATTCATTCATATGATGATTTATTCAATCATGTTGCTTATGTTCCTTGTTTTGCACATTGCTCTTATCTTGATGTATCATTGAAAACCAGTTATTTGTGAACTCCAGCAAATTATCAACTATTCTTCGACCAAGAGCTAAGTTTGCCATTACAAAATATGATTCACTTTATGTATCTATATTGTGTTTCCTTTACTCGTTGCAAGTTGAGTTATATAATAGTGAGTTGTCTTCTATTATGATCTATGTATGGATGAATGTTGATGAGGACATCCCAACAGTTACACCTACCACAATTACTAATGAAGATGTTCCCATTGCAAAGAAGGATCAATCCAATAAGATAAGGATTGGACCAATCACAAGAACTCGTGCTAAGCTACTAGAACAACAGGTGAACTTGTTTCTTAATGAACCTAGTGTTTTAATCAATGAGAATTTTATACTACCTAAGTCTATGCATTTATGTATGATCAGGTTCGTTGGAGAGACAAACATGGCGCGAGGAGGGGAAGGGCTACAAGAGGAGCCCAGCATGATGATCGCCCGAGGATGCACGAGGGAGGAGCGGGAGGAAGGCGCAAGAGAAGATCATCAAAACGAAGGCCACCGAGAGTTAGAAGGCGACCAAGAAGGAAGATTCAATTCAGACAGACAGAAGTTCTGAAATTGAAACAGACGTGGTTTCCGCATACCAACTCGGAATTAAGAAAAAAAGTACTTGTTGGAAAGATAATTCCGAGATATTTCCAACGGATACTTGCACGTCTCCCAATTCCTTACGAGCTGTGCGCAGCAACCAAAACAAGTCGACAGACGTTTTCTGTCAGTTTACAAATAGAGTCCTTTTAAGTTAGGAAAGTTAGAGATATGTTTGGTTTTGACCCCCACTCTATGTTGGACGTCCAACAGCCTTTATATAGGCCTATAAATCATGGTTTTTAGGGTTTAGACCACGTTAAAATATTTTGGAGTTGTTTCTTTCATAGAACCTCTGGAATTACCCTGTGTTTGAATATACCAACTATAATTGAGTTTGATCTGTTGTTCCATTGGGAATTAGTAGATTTCATTCTACCATTCATGGTCACGGCTGTGTGCACAAGAGCGTGGTGTTGTGAATATCCTACAAGGTTTGAGAGCTGTTGCATTGGCATCAGGGATCGAGCGGGAGATTTCATAGCTACAGGCTAGTTATCTATCATCCACCATCGCCATCGACAATTGCTTGCTGAGAAGATCGGGCCACCCCATATCATCTTGTTATCAGATTTCCAGAGTTGCCTCGGTAAGCATCCACAAATCCATCCATAGATTAGTTGTTTTTGTCCTATACAGAAAAAGCCACACAAAAATATTAGGGTTCATAGTTCATTGCCATAGCCTAGATAACACTGTTCGTGAGTTCTAGTTGCTGATCGTAATCCTTTCTTCTAAATCCGAGTCGTAGTTTTTTGTCTAGTTTTCGTCTATTTTTGATCCGTTGTCGGAGTCCCTAGACTATTTCTAGACTGTTCGTCTTGTTCTTGAGTCTTAGATCTATTAGATCTGTTTTCTTTTAGTTCTAGAGTTGTAGATCCATTTCAAAGAAGAAGAAGAAAAAAACAAAGAAGAAGCCACGATCGCACCTGACTTGTGTACCTGAGTTTCCTCATGTGAAAGCAAAAAAAAAACAAATCGGGCGATGTGTCCACGCCGGACCACAGATTGGTCTGTCCTCTAGCGTGAAGCGTTCAGAGCAAAAACAAAAAGTGGACCCTCGCCTGACCACAGACAAGTCTGTCCTCGTACGAGAAATTTTTTTCCCCTGCCGACATCCTGCCGCGCTAGGATTTTAGGCCGTTTTTCTGCCGTGGCAGAGACCAATTCTCAGGTCAAAAAAAATTGTTTATTTTTTTACTGAGTCCACATAGCGTACCTATCCTTATGAGCCTTAGTAAACCTTTCTTTGTGTCTAAAACTATCCTACGAGACTAGCGTGCTTAGTGCTCTGCGGGCTGCTCCATTTAGCAATCTTGCGCCCGTTTCGTTGAGACATTGCTAGCGTCTCTCCTTGTGCATTGCAACACGAGCGTTCCTCCGACATACCTCACTTTATTGAGCTCATTTTCATAGTTGCAATTGCCCCATTTATCTCCACCGTGTGTGTTTCCGTGGGTTTTATCATACGATCAACACTTGGACTTGTTTGTGGTGTAGTTAGGATACCATACCTAAAGCTCCACCATAAATAACCTGTGTGTCCTGTGATCATTCTCTATATCTTTGATATTCACTTCATCACATCAGTGCATCAGTTTTTGATTTCGTTTGGTAGAGCATCTCTATTCACTTTGGAACGGTAAGATCTCCTTTCTTATTAGTTGTGAGTGAGCTATGAGAGTTCCACCATACAGATTTTGATTTTTGCACTAACCTACTAATCATGTCTTCTAGTGATGATGATGTTGTGATGCAGAAAAAGAAGGATGAGGAGCTTGTTAATTGGCATGAATATGAGGCTTTGAAGTCGCACTTGACACGTGTGTTTACTAACACAACAGATGCCATTGACAAGAATCTCCAGGATATGAATATGAGATTGGATCAGCATGTTGGAACGGTTGATACTATTCAAACGCAAGTGGCTACGCTCAATGTCAATGTCATCACTTTGCAGCGTTCCATTGAGGGTTTGACAGCCGCTTTACATAGAAGGGAAGATCCTCAACATGATGATGCCTTTGATGATTTTGATAAGGGTAGCGATGTGGATGCTGCTCCACATGTTGGCAGGGGACGTGCTATTCCCCATGCCCATGCACCTGCTCATGGCCGTGGGTTTGCCCCTCTTGGGCGTGCTCAACGTGTGCCCAACCAAGCTGTTGATGATGGTTTGGGCAAGCCAAAATTCTCAATTCCTAAGTTTGATGGTTCCATTGATCCTGAAGACTACCTCACATGGGAGTTGAAGATTGAGAAACTCTGGCTCTTATTTGACTATCCAGAAGATAAGAAGGTCAAGCTTGCAGCATCTGAATTTGATGGTTATGCTTTGCGTTGGTGGGATGATCTTGTGTAACATAGGAGGGAGGACAATGAACTTCCTGTGATGGATTGGCGTGAGATGAAGCAAATCATGAAGGCTCGTTTTGTACCAACCAACTACTTGCGATCAGTTTTTGATAAATTGACGCAACTGAAGCAAGGCACAATGACAATAGATGAGTACTACATGGAGATGGAGCTGCTTATGCAGCATGCTTGAATTCGTGAGTCTATTGAGATGACCATGCAGAGATTCCTCAACAATCTGAAGTTACCAATCAAGAGCGTAGTTCGTCATCACAAGTATGAGACCATGAATGAGCTATTGCACCATTCTAGAGAGGCCGAATCCCAGTTGGCAGAAGAGGCAAAGTCACATGCTTGTTTTCCATCCTCCAGCAGATTTTCGGCCAGATCTATTCCTCCTACAGTCACGCCACCAGTTGCTATTCCGTTTACACCATCAGCCAAACCAGCAAGTACACCTTTGTTTGGTTCTAATGCTCGGAAACCCGGTGCTCCTGCTGCTAGCTCGGGTTCCAACATGTCTACGGCACGTACGCGTGATGTGGTGTGTCATACTTGTGGAGGTAGAGGGCACTACAAGAAAGATTGTCCAAACAGCAAGGTTATGTTTGTTAATGAACAAGGTGAAGTAGAAAGTGGAGATGAAGCTTCTGATGATGATATCGATGATGGCGAGGATGGTGCTGATGCATATGCTGAGCGTGCACCCACTATTGTCGTATGTTCACGTGTACTTAGTGTGCAACCGGTTGAGGAATCCCAGCGTTGCAACTTGTTCCAAACGAAAGCTCTAGTTGGACCTAACAAAGCTTGCAAGGTAATTATTGATGGAGGTAGCTCCAGAAATCTTGCAAGTAAGGAACTATGTGCCAAACTGAATTTGACATACTTACCTCATCCCAAGCCATACTACATACAATGGTTGAGCAACAATGGTGAGATGAAGGTAAATCATATGGTACGTGTGAATTTTCAAATAGGGCCATACAAAGATTCTATTGATTTTGATGTGGTTCCTATGACTGTTTCTCACCTACTATTAGGTCGGCCTTGGCTCTATGATCGCCATGTGCAACACAATGGCCGAGCCAATACATATCACTTGGAATTCAAAAGAAAGAAGATTACTATGCAACCAATGACACCACAAGAAATTGTGAATGATTCTCGCCAGAAGATAGAGGTGAACTTGAAGGAAGATACTACCACTCGGCGAGATTGCGTGACAGTTGTTCCTGATGTAATTGAGCCTAAATTGAGTGATATAACGAAAAGTGAGAGAGTGCCTGGTTTATTGATATTAGCCACTAAGGAAGATATGAGAGAATTTCGTGAGGATCCTATAGCCATGCCACTTGTGCTCATGTATAAGGGCGAGGTATTGGTTTCTAACGACATGACCCCTATTTCTCTTGGTGTCTCTTCTATTTTGCAGGACTTTGGGGATGTATTTCCAGAAGATGTACCCGTAGGCTTACCCCCATTGCGTGGTATAGAACATCAAATGGACTTGATTCCTGGCGCCACACTTCCCAACCGTGCACCCTACAGGACTAATCCCGAAGAAACTAAGGAAATTCAGAAACAAGTACAAGCGTTGCTGGATAAAGGGTACATTCGTGTTTCTCTTAGCCCTTGTGTTGTTCTTGTTATTTTAGTTCCTAAAAAAGATGGTACATGGCGCATGTGTGTTGATTGTAGAGCGATTAATAACATCACTATTCGATATCGTCATCCTATTCCACGCTTAGAGGATATGCTAGATGAATTGAGTGGTGCTGCTGTTTTCTCTAAAATTGACTTGTGTAGTGGTTATCATCAAATTAGGATGAAAGAAGGGGATGAGTGGAAAACTGCTTTCAAAACTAAATTCGGCTTGTACGAGTGGTTAGTCCCGTTTGGTCTTACTAATGCAGCTAGTACATTCATGCGTTTGATGAATCATGTTTTGACAGAGTTTACTGGTCATTTTGTGGTTGTTTACTTTGATGGTATACTTATATACAGCCACACCGAATCTGAACATTGCACTCATATTCGACAAGTTTTGCAAGTGTTGCGTGATAATAAATTATCTGATAATCTTGAGAAGTGCACATTTGCAAAAGATAAGGTCATATTTCTGGGATTTGTTGTATCTAAGAATGGGGTAGAGGTAGATCAATCTAAAATTGAATCAATTCAGAATTGGCCTACTCCCATTAATGTAAGTCAAGTGCGTAGTTTCCACGGATTAGCTGGTTTCTATAGGCGCTTTGTGAAAGATTTTAGCACCATTGCTGCACCTTTGAATGATTTGACAAAGAAAGGTGTTCCATTTGTATGGGGCGTGGCCCAAGACATTGCTTTTGATACATTGAAACGTTTGATTACTTGATATGGGCACGATATGCACGAGGGAGGAGCGGGAGGTAGGCGCAAGGGAGAAGAAGGTACGTTCAATTCGGACAGACAGAAGTCCTGAAATTGAAACGGACGTGGATTCCTCATACGAACTCCGAATGAAGCAAATAAGCACTTGTTGGATAGATAATTCCAAGATCTTTCCAAAGAGTACTTCCACGGCTCAAGACCCCGGATAATCCGGCCCTGCTTTGGTATTTCTACTACGGACTTCCTGCACAATGTTCTGTCCTAGGGCCTGGTGCAGGTGGTCAGACCGGAGAGAAGGCCGGAGTCTCCGGTGTGTTCAGGCCGGGGACTTTGGCAGGCCGGAGACTCCGGTGTGCGCAGACCGGAGACTCCTGTCTGAGCAGCTCCAGCGGCTCCAGCTTTATGTTCTGCTTCTTGTTCTCCATCCTTGGGTGCTTGGTGATGTGTCGAAGCTTCGTACCTGATGATGCATAGGGTAGTTGCATGAAGTAGCATACCATCCAAGGAGGTGTCAAATTGGCACGAGGAGAGGAGCTTGTTCACCTTAGCTTGTAGGAATTTGGCTCGGGCACGAGTCATGGGTCCACTTGGGGGACTTGTTGGTGTAGATGTAGGAGCATCCGTAGGATGGGCCGCATCAGGGTACCCCGTTGGCGGTTCTCTATGATGCACATATGCTTACGATGACAAGAACTTACCGGTGACTAAACTTGAGTAGCATGAGGAGCGGCCCTCGTATTCAAGGGACATGAGATTCTCAACTTACAACTTGTCAATGCATATCCTCATATTTGATCACTTTAACCTTAATCACCTAAAGATGCCTATGATAGGGGCAATGAGAGCTGAAAGCTAGTAAGTATCATAATTTTTGGGAGCTCTTTATGAGACTTGTAATCCCTGCTTCCCTCTGCGAAGGGCCTTTCTTTTACTTTTTAGTTGAGTCAGTAAACCTACTCCCTTCTATCTCAGCAAGTATTTTGAGTTGTTGTGTTTCATTCATTCATATGATGATTTATTCAATCATGTTGCTTATGTTCCTTGTTTTGCACATTGCTCTTATCTTGATGTATCATTGAAAACCAGTTATTTGTGAACTCCAGCAAATTATCAACTATTCTTCGACCAAGAGCTAAGTTTGCCATTACAAATTATGATTCACTTTATGTATCTTTATTGTGTTTCCTTTACTCGTTGCAAGTTGAGTTATATAATAGTGAGTTGTCTTCTATTATGATCTATGTATGGATGAATGTTGATGAGGACATCCCTACAGTTACACCTACCCCAATTACTAATGAAGATGTTCCCATTGCAAAGAAGGATCAATCCAATGAGATAATGATTGGACCAATCACAAGAGCTCGTGCTAAGCTACTAGAACAACAGGTGAACTTGTTTCTTAATGAACCTGGTGTTTTAATCAATAAGAATTTTATACTACCTAAGTCTATGCATTTATGTATGATCAGTGATATGGGGTGGCCCGATCTTCTCAGCAAGCTCTTGTCGATGGTGATGGTGGATGATAGATAACTAGTGCGTAGCTATGATCTCTCCCGCTCGATCCCTGATGCCAATGCAACAGCTCTCGAACCTTGTAGGATATTCACAACACCACACTCTTGCGCACGCAGCCGTGACCACGAACGGTAGTATGCAATCTACTAATTCCCAATGGAACAACAGATCACACTCAATTATAGTTGGCAGATTCGAACACAGGGTAATTCCAGAGGTTCTATGAAAGAAACAACTCCAAAATATTTTAACGTGGTCTCAAACCTCACTTGTGACGGCTACGGAGGTTTATATGAGGGTTGAGGCGTCCTCCCCTCTAAACGGGCCTAAAAACAGCCATAACTTGGCCCAAACTAACTCGGTTCGACTCAAACTGATACATACCGACCCATATATGGGTTCGGCCTTATTGGCACGCAGTCCAAACGTCGTGGAACACCTCAAACATGTAATTCTTGGTGCGCCATGTCTCTCTCTCTTGCTCATACGTGATTTCCTCATTGCGTCCTAGTGCGCCTGCCTCCCGCTCCTCCCTCGCGCACTTGTTGATATTGGAAATCAGCACTTGTCCTTCTTGCTGCAACTCTCCTCCTCCTCGTGCAATGCTTGTGTTATCAATAAACCTGATCATACAAAGATGCATAGACTTAGGTAGTATAAAGTTCTCATTAAATAAAACATCAGGTTCAATTAGGAATAAATTCACCTGATAGTCATTATTGATTTGACTCAATATTTCCTTCCAGTTCAGGCAGTCAGAATCATCATAATCCATGTATATATCCTCATCATCCTCCCTTTCTTCATGAAAAGCCATCCTCGGCTTTGGGTAGCTGAAAGTGACCCGATCTTCTCAGTAAGCGGATGGCGGTGATGATGGTGGATGATAGATAACTAGCATGTAGCTATGAACTCTCCCGCTCGATCCCTGATGCCAATGCAACAACTCTCGAACCTTGTAGGATATTCACAACACCACGCTCTTGCGCACGCAGCCGTGACCACGAACGGTAGTATGCAATCTACTAATTCCCAATGGAACAACAGATCACACTCAATTATAGTTGGTAGATTCAAACACAGGGTAATTTCAGAGATTCTATGAAAGAAACAACTCCAAAATAGTTTTAACGTGGTCTAGCCTAAACTAGAGGGCGTTCCCAGGCTTATATGGCCGCCGGAACGTCCAAAAAACATAAAACGAAAACGTGTCGGACACAGTCAGATCCGTCCGGATCCGATAGAGACTTTTAAGGCCGGATTATCCGGTCTAGGTGGGCCGGATTATCCCGGGGGGCAGATTTTCCGGGGGGAAATCCGGTCAAATATCCGCCCTGACACAGAACGTCGCGCCGAAGTCCTTAGCAGGATCTCCAAAGCAGGGCCGGATTATCCGGGGTGTGGGGGCCTGATTATCCGGGGTCTTTTTAGACGTGGAAGTACTCATTGGAAAGATCTTGGAATTATCTATCCAACAAGTGCTTATTTGCTTGATTTGGAGTTTGTATGAGGAATCCACGTCCGTTTCAATTTCAGGACTTATGTCTGTCCGAATTGAATGTTTCTTCTTTTTGATGATCTCCCTTGCTTGTATTGCGCCTTCCCCCCGCTCCTCCCTCGCGCATCCTTGGGCGATCATCATGTTGGGCTTCTCTTGTAGCCCTTCTCCTCCTCGCGCCATGCTTGTTTCTCCAACGAACTTGATCATACATAAATGCATAGACTTAGGCAGTATAAAGTTCTCATCAATCAAAGTACCAGATTCGTTTAGGAGTAAATTCACATGTTGTTCTAGTAGCTTAGCACGAGCTCTTGTAATAGGTCCAATTCTAATCTCATTGGACTGATCCTTTCTTGCAACAGTTGTAGCATCTTCAGTAGTCATTGGGGTAGGTGTAATTGTAGGGATGTCCTCATCATAACCCCTATATTTACTTTCTTTATTATTATGTCGAATCACTCTGAGTTAGTTCTTGTGGTTTTAAATATTTTTAATTTGATTTTCTGATCTCGGACTCATAAGTCGAACACCAAAAAATGATAGACGCAAGCCGAATCATAAGATTAAGAAAACAAGAAAATGAAACTCGGGCACTTCTGATGAGGACATCCCTACTGATTTGCTATCTCCAAGTCCTAATGAAGATGTTGATGTCGTTGTCAAGGATAAGTCCAGTGAAATCAGGATTGGACCAATTACTAGAGCTCGTGCAAAGCTACTTGAACAACAGGTGAATTCACTCCTAAATGAATCTGATTTTTTTGCTAATGCAAATTTTATACTGCCTAAGTCTATGCATTTATGTATGCTCATGTTCACTAAGGAGACAAGCATGGTACGAGAAGGAGAAGGGATGCGTCAAGAGGAGCCAGACGTGATGATCATCCATGAAGGCGCAAGGGAGGAGAGGGAGGCAGGCGCAATACAAGCAAGGGAGATCATCAAAGAGAAGGAATGTTCAATTCGGACAGACAAAAGTCTTGAAATTGAAACGGAAGTGGATTCCTCATACGAACTCCAAATAAAGAAAATAAGCACTTGTTGGATAGATAATTCCAAGATATTTCCAATGAGTACTTCCACATCTAAATACCCCGAATAATCCGGCCCCCACACCCCTGATAATCCGGCCCTGCTTTGGAGATTCTGCTAAGGACTTCGTGCGCGACTTTCTGTATGGCCCCGAACAATCCGGCCCACTTAGACCGGATAATCCGGCCCAAAAAGTTCCGATCAGATCCGAACGGATCTGACTGAATCAGACATGTTTTCATTTCGCGTTTTTCGGATGTTCCGGTGGCCATATAAGCCTAGGAACGCCCTCTAGATTAGGTTAGACCACGTTAAAACTATCTTGGAGTTGTTTGTATCTAGAACCTCTGGAATTACCTTATGATCAAATTATACTACTGCAATTGAGTGTGATCTTTTGTTCCATCGGGAATTAGTAGATTACAAACTACCGTTGGTGGTCGACGGCTGCGTGCGCAAGAGAGTGGTGTTGTGAATATCCTACAGGGTTCGAGAGCTGTTGCATTAGCATCAGGGTTCGAGCGGGAGAGTTCATAGCTACGGGCTAGTTATCTGTCATCCACCATCATCACCACCATCCGCTTACTGAGAAGATCGGGCCACCCCATATCAACTTTGCCCAAAAGGATTTGACATAAAAGCATAGAAGTAGCAAAATAACTTCAACTGTTTTATACATATGCGCCCAGCATACCGGCGAATTAACAAATTCAAAGTTTATGTGCCTAAGGAGCAGCAGCGGCTGGATCATCAGCAGCTGGAGGAGGAACGGCAGCTTCGGGGTTGGGAACCTCAGCTTCCACTTCATCATCCGCATTAGCATCATGGTCATCCGGGTTCTCCGCATCTTCGCTAGCATCCTCTTCGACATATTCGTTGTCGACCTCATCGAGGAAGCTCGGCCCTTCGTTCCACGCATGCATATTGGCATACTATATCAGTTGATAGGCTCGATCTTGGCAGCGTTGGATGTGATCTGAATCAGTTGTCCACCATGAACTAGTGTGTAGGTTTTGAATAACATCTAAATTGATACCTTCATACCAGGATAGGACGAAGGACATGGTTGTGTTGGCACCAGCGCGGCCAGCAGATTCCCTCCACAAGTTGAGCTGCGTCTCGCAGTCCATCAGTTTCTCGGACAGCAGTGCGACTTTCTTGGGAGCGATCTCTTCTGGCCAGAGAGCATGGAATACTCGGATGTCAGCGTCTAAAATCCCAAACCGGAAGACTTTCATGGGTTCGAGGCTGGCCAAGAGGCCAACCAAGGAGTCATCAATGTCATATTCTTCTCCTGGAACTTGCGAATGGTAATGGCAGCACGGGCCTTAGATTGAGGGAAATCCTCTGAGAGAATAAGCAAAAAAGAGCAAGTCAGATAGAACAATAAGAGCAAAAGGGAGACCTCAGGAAAAGGAATCTCACGAGCTATAATGCCATTGATTTGGGTCAGCTCAGCCAACCAAGCAGCTTGTTTCTTTTGGAGGTTCTCGAGCGCGGTGTTTACCGAATCAAACTTGACCTCTGCCTCCTGGAGAAGTTCTTTGTCCTTCTCAAGTTGGTCGATGAGTCGGCTCTTCTCCTCGGTGAACTCCTAATCCAGCTTATCAAGCTCAGTCTTCTAGAGTTGTTTTATATTTTCATTCTCGGCACGGAGCCGAGAGATCTCTTTGTCCTTCTCCTTCAATCGAGCTTGGTGATGTCTTGCTTGTTCAAGAAAATGAATCGTCGATTCAGGCATGGATATGATCTTGAAGAGTCACTACAAAGACTTTTAACCCAGCCAAGCCGAGGTATAATTACGAGCCGAGCTAGAAGGGAGAGGTGCTAAGGATTAGGGGCAAGAGGAAAATACCTTCTAGCTCGGGCACACGCTTCTGTAACTCCTTGTTTCAGGCCTCCATCTCGGCTAGAAAGATCCGAGTCATAAGTTAACACAGCTTGTCAAGAACAAAAAGCACTGGTACAATGAAGCAGAAACTTACTTTTCTTGTTCAGCTCAAGCAACAATTTCTTGTGCTTGGTGGAGAGGGCCCTGTGTGAGAAAAGGAGTTGTTGAAACTCGGTAGTGCGCCTGTTGTTTGAGATCTAAAAGACACAATTGTTAGTCATTAAGAAAAAACAATATTTGATGCCAATCAAAATTCGAACCGAGTAAACTCGATCCAAATCTAGGTGGCTGGATATTTGATGCTACTCAAGATTTGTTGAGGGAAAACCTCTAGGGTGGCCTGATCTTTCACGATTCCCTTTCAAATCGAGGATGGAGTGCTGGGAGAGGAGGGGAGGATGAACGCGACGAACGCACGCACGAAGAACGCGAAGAACACACACACAAAACCACGATACACACCAATAGCTCACGCCGGCGGTGACCGGTCCGGCGCAATCCCTAGGATCAACGTCGGGCGGAGGACTCTCTCTCAAATCGGCACGGCGAGATGGGAGACTCGGTGAGATCTTGACGTCTAGGCAAAGGAACACGGATGCCTAGGCCTTGTACAACGCGGAGGCACAATGCAAACTCCAACGAGGTTTGGGGATATTGGTGCTCCTTAGTCAAGGAGCATGAGGCAAGAATTAGATAGATCCACAAAGGGGTTTACACTAATTCCAATATCATGCCTAGGGTTTACAATGGAAATGGGGGACTATATATAGGCCAACCACAAGTTCAGGGGTAATTCAGGCATTAAAGTAGAGTTCTGGGCGAAGTAGAGTGGTACATGGGCCATAGGGCCCAGCTAGGCTCGCAGGCCCATCTTCAGGCCAGACAGTCCGGGTCGGAATGGCCGGACAGTCCGGGGTAGCCGGACACTCCAGGTAGCGTCTGGGGAGTGTCCGAACTGGCCTTCTGAATGTCCACGCCAGGTTCGGGATGGGGCAGGCCGGACACTCCGGCTGGATTCGGGCGGACACTCCGGCTTAGGTAGCTTTAGCTCAGGTGCAGCTTCAGGGCTCGTGGGTCGATGCGGCGGGGGTTCGTACCTGATGATGCATAGAGTAGATTATGAAGTAGCAAGCCATCCAGGTGTATGTCAAAGTCACATGATGCGAGGAGCGAATTCACCTTATCTTGGAGGAGCTTGGCTTGGGCACAGGTCATCGGTCCACTTCGAGGACTCGGTGGTGTAGATGTAGGAGCGTCCGTAGGACGGGCCGCATCAGCTCCCCCCCTTGGGAAAGAGTCGTCCTCGACTCTTCATGGATATCATCTTGAACGTCTCCATGGTAGGGTGAGAGATCCTTGACATTGAATGTATTGCTTGCAAGGTACTTGGAGGTCGGTATGTCGATGATGTAGGCATTGTTGTTGATTCTTTTGAGGACCTTGAAGGGACCATCTCCTCTTGGCTTGAGCTTGGAGTCACGTTCCTTGGGGAAGCGGTCTTTGCTTAGGTGTATCCACACAAGGTCACCTTCTTCAAAGATCATCTCCTTCTTGTCCTTGTTTAACCTTAAAGCTTGGTGAAGGACTTGTTGTTCGATAGTAGCTCTTGTTTCTTCGTGAAGCTTCTTCATAACTTGTGCGTGCTTCTCGACGTCCATGTTCGTGCTCTCATGGAGAGGTAGTGGTAGGATGTCGAGCGCGGTGAGGGGCTCGAAACCATAGACGATCATGAATGGACTCATCTTGGTTGTTGAGTGATTTGCTCAATTGTAGGCGAACTCGGCGTGGGGAATGCATTCCTCCCAATCCTTCAAGTTTTTCTTGATCAACACACGTAGGAGAGTTCCGAGGCTTCGGTTGACAACTTCAGTTTGGCCATCAATTTGGGGATGCGATGCGGATGAGAAGAGTAGCTTGACGCCGAGCTTGGCCATGAGGGTCTTCCATAAGTAGCTCATGAATTTGATGTCGCGGTCGGAGATCATTGTCCTTGGCACACCGTGAAGACGGATGATTTCCCTAAAAAACAGAGTTGCAACATGTGAAGCATCGTCGGTCTTATGGCACTGTATGAAGTGTGCCATTTTGGAAAAACGATCCACAACAACAAATATAGAATCATGACCATGCTTAGATCTAGGCAATCCTAACACGAAATCCAATGTAATGTCGGACCAAGGGGTATGAGGAATAGGCAATGGCATATAAAGACCATAAGGGTTAGCTTGCGACTTAGCTAGAACACATGTCGTGCATCGTTGAACGTAGCGCTCCACGTCACGCTTCATCTTGGCCCAAAAGTAGTAAGTGGAAAGCATGTCCAAAGTCTTGTCACGACCAAAGTGTCCCATAAGGCCTCCACCATGAGATTCTTGGAGAAGCAAAAGTTGAAGCGACGACTTCGGAATGCATATTTTGTTTTGTTTAAACAGAAATCCCTTATGCAAATAGAAATCATCAACTCCTTTGTCATTGGAGCACTTTGCGAAAATTGGTTCAAAGAACGGATCGGAAGCATACAAAGATTTTATTTCCTCAAGACCCAACACGTTCATTTCAAGTCTCGTAAGAAGGCTTGTATGTTTGCGAGACAATGCGTCTGCAACTACATTATCTTTGCCCTTCTTATACTTGACAATGTACGGAAAAGACTCCATGAACTCAACCCACACGAAGGTAGTGTTGCCAAACTTGAAGGACACGAACTAAGGCAAAAAGTTCTTTGTCATAAATCGGATAGTTAAGGCGAGCACCATCAAGTTTCTTGCTATGGTAGGCTATAGGATGTTTGTTTTGCATAAGGACTCCTCCAATGCCAATACCACTAGCATCACACTCTATCTCAAAAGTTTTTGTGAAATCCGGTAATGCAAGGAGAGGTGCTTCGGTGAGCCTCTTTTTGAGTTCGTCAAAAGCTTTTTGTTGTGCTTTGCCCCACACGAAGGTGACATTCTTTTTCGTCAACTCGTTGAGAGGACAAGCAATAGTGGAAAAGTCTTTCACAAAACGACGATAGAAACCGGCCAACCCATGAAAACTTTGGAGTTCACTCACATTTGTTGGGATGGGCAAAACTTCCTTGACATGTCGACTTGTCTTTAGCAAAAGTGCACTTGGGAAGATTAGCATAAAGCTTTTCATGTCGAAGGATTTGCAAAACTTCCTTGACATGTGTTATATGGTCCTCAAGTGATTTGCTATAAACAAGAATATCATCGAAATAGACAACAACACTTTTTCCAATGAGAGAACGCAAAATATGATTCATGAGGCGCATGAAGGTGGATGGGGCATTAGATAAACCAAAGGGCATAACCAACCATCCATAGAGATCAAGTTTGGTCTTGAAGGCGGTTTTCCACTCATCACCTTCAGCCATGCATATTTGATGGTAACCACTACGAAGATCAATTTTCAAAAAAATAGTGGCTCCACACAACTCATCAAGCATGTCATCGAGACGTGGTATGGGATGTCGATAACGCACGGTGATAGCATTGATTGGACGGCAGTCCATGCATAACCGTAACGTTTCATCCGTCTTTGGACCAAGAATCACGGGTACGGCACTTGGACTAGTGCTAAATTGGATCAAACCTTGGGAGATGAGTTGGTTGATTTGACGTTCGATCTCCTTCGTCTCTTCTGGGTTTGTGCGGTAAGCGGCACGGTTTGGAAGAGGTGCGCCGAGGATGAGATCAATGCGATGTTCGATGCCGCGAACAGGAGGTAGTCCATGTGGAAGCTCTTCGGGGAACACATATTTGAATTCCTGCAAAACACTCATCAAAGATGGAGGAACATTGGTTAATTCATTAGTGCCTTGCTGTAGTCCCTTGCAAAGGAGGACATAGTGCAAGATGGATGGGTTGTTCCGAACATCTCTCATCTCACTTTTGGTGGCAAGAAGAACACTCTTATTTTTTCCACTCGAGTTTGGCTTGTGGCTCTCACTCACTATGAGGTGGTTCTCTCTCACCGCTCTTCTCACAAGTAGGTGTTGTGATTTGCGCCCTTGCTAAAGCCTTTGCATTGTCCGCAATTATTTTGGCTAGGAGTCATTAGTTGCAAAACACATGTTTTGTTGAGCCATTTGAAGGTGTAGATATTGGTTCGACCATCATGTTGAGCAGCCTTGTCAACTTTCCACGGTCGACCAAGAAGCATGTGGCAAACTGTCATAGGAACCACATCACACTCCACCGTATCTTTGTAAGGACCAATGGCGAAGGAGACCGATACGGTATGCTTGATCTTCATGGACCCTTGGTCACTTATCCATTGCACGTGGTAGGGGTGCTTGTGCGGATGGAGGGTGAGGTTGAGCTTCTCACACAACTCGGTGCTATCAAGGTTGTGGCAACTCCCTCCATCAATGATCACCTTGATAGATTTTCCATTGATGCCGGCTCATGTTTGGAAGATATTGGAGCGTTGGTCTTCATGCTCTTGTGCTTGAGTGGTCAAGATCCTTGTGACGACAAGCAATGGACTTGTGTCATGCTCACACATGAGGAGTTCTTGATCATCTTCCACTTGTTGCCTTGCCATTGCTTCCTTGACACGGGCATCAAACTTATCTTCACTCAAGTACTCTTCATCACCATTGTCATGGATGAACAAGACTTTCTTGTTTCCACATTTGGCCGACTTGTGTCCTTTACCTCCACACTTGTAGCATTCACCGTTGAAAGGTGTATCACTCTTTGCTTGCTTGCCACTTGGGGGCAGTTTTCCTTGAGGAAGTGTGGGCTTGAAGGAAGGCTTGGAGGTACTTGAGGACCTACCATTGAAAGTTGTTGGTGTAGCGGTTGAAGCTTGCTTGTAGGTGAAGTACGTCTTGGGATTGTTGTACTTGATATCCTCTTGCACTTGACGTTCAACCTTTGTTGCGATGTGCACAAGCTCAACCATGTTGTTGTATGTTTGGAACTCGACGATGCGCTTGATTGGGTGATTCAAGCCAATAAGGAAACGTGCCATTGTTTGCTCCATGCATTCATCAATGTTGGCGCGAATCGAGTTGAGTTTCATTTCCTTGAAGTACTCTTCCACGGTCTTTGTCCCTTGATGAAGCGCTTGAAGGTTGTTGAAGAGGTCACGCGTGTAGTGCGCGGGGACAAAGCGGGATCTCATATGAGCCTTCATGTCATGCCAAGTTGTGATTGGCGGCTCTTGTCTTGCATCACGAGCAACTTGAACTTGTTCCCACCAAAGGTTGGCGTAATCATCAAACTCAAGCGAAGCCATGGCGACCATCTTCTCGTTGCTATAGTTGTGCATGCGGAAGATCTTGTCGACTTTGAGTGCCCACGACATGTATTCTTCGAGGTCATTGGATCCGGTGAACTTGGGCATCGTGAACTTGAGCTTGCCAAAAGTTTCTTCATCGTTGCGGTCATTGCGACGAGCTTGGTGACCTTGTTGATGATCTTATAGTTGGGGAGGTGGAACTTGGTTCTCGCGTCCTTGTTGTGGAGCTTGCTCTTGATATTGTTGTTGAGGAGCTTGCTCTTGCTCTTGGCGCGGTTGTTGAGGTGGTTGAGGCGCTTGAGCCTCATGGTGGCGAGGGTGTGGAGCCTCTTGACGCGGTTGATGGCGAAGAGGAGGCTCGTTCCTCGGTTGGTGATGTTGGTTAGGCACATGGGCCTCACGGCGAAGAACATGGTCATGAGCGTCTTGACATGGTGGGCGTCGCTCAACTTGTATCACTTGACGCTCCCAGTTTTGTTGATGTGGAGGAGGCGCCTCGTGATGACCATGGTGTCGGTACGGACGTTCATGACGTTGATGACGAGGAGGAGGATCTTGGAGACCTTATCGTCGATGACGATCTTGATTCTCCAAATTGGAGTCATCACTTGTTGTGTCAAGTATGTGTCGCGGTCGATGGTGGTAGACTCGCGGTTGCACTTGTGATTGCACTTGTGGTTCCTCTTGTGGTTGCTCTTGTTGGATCACTAGTGCCCTTGCGTGATGACGGTGTGCTTCTTGCCTTGCTCGTGGCCTTGAAGAGATGTCACCATCATAGCTTGACGTTGCGGCGTGTCGTGGGGAAGGTACATAGTTCGAAGAGGTTCCATCTTCAACCACGGGGGCATCATTCCATCTTGGAGCACTTGGTTGAAGATCTTGTTGAGGAGGAGCATGACGACGCGATGAGCTTGAAGAGCTTGACGCGCGTGAACGTGGCCTTGCCATTCCGTCGATGAGGCGTCGAAGATTGTCTTTTGTTTCGGCAACGGAGCGTTGGAGCGCTTCATTTTGTGGCCAAAGTTATGATGCATTGCATGCATTTATCGTTCGAGGCCATCAAAGCGGTTGTCGATGTTCATGAACTCGGCTTGCGTCTCGCCAAATTGTTCATCTTGTCGCGTCTCAAGGGCTTGGCAACGTTCACGGAACTCTTGGCGGACGATGGAGTGACTTGCACGCGTCATGTACGGACCTTGATCTTCTTCTTGGCGAGGTGGTTGGCTCGACTCACCGTGCCTATCCATCATGCAAGACACACAAGTATTGTATATGGAAGTGGAATATGGTGGTGTTAGCCTTGTACATCACCTTGGGGATTGCACCAAACTAGAAACCACAAGTGAGAGCTATAAGTGTGCAAAGTGGAATTGCAAAGAACTAACTCTCAAAAGCTTGTTGGTGGTAGGTTAGGATTGTGGAATGCCAAAGAACCAACCAAAAGAAAAGGAATAGTCAAAAGTGGGTAAAATCCATACAAACCTCAAGTCCAAGGCGAAGGTCAACAACTCAAAAGGGTGACGGGAACATACGACTATATACACACACGTGGAGAAAGTTGGGATTGACAGGACTATGCAAATGAGCAAACAAAATGTCCTAACGAAGACTAAGCTTGTTGTCGTGCCAATGCAAGGAGAGACCGTGGCTCGTTTGCAAAGAAGAAAAGTGAGCAACGGATTTGTGCACTTGCCTTGGGCGCTCTTCTTTCTCTCTTGCTTACAAGCTTTGAGACTCTCTTTTGCAAGGGGAGACTATTTTTCTTTTGCTTTTTCTTTGTATCTTTTTTTTGCTCTCACTTGATGCTACCTAGTCACCCCTGATATTGCTCTTGCACTCTCACTATCCAAGGACAAATGCACAATGCTCGAGCAAACACAAGATGAGCCACTCTCATGGGATAGGTACACACAAAGGAAGATGGGCGCAAGTTATACCTTCTTTGATGATGAACTTGGCGTCGGTGGTGCGGGATGATGTTCGTGGGTCGTGGTGTCGATGAGCGCGGAAGTTGATGATGCGGAAGCTTGCTGGTAGTTGCTGACACGCACACAGGACACGAGCAAACAAAGGAGATTAGCCAATGCGAAAAATGAGGCAAAACTGTCAAAACTGGCGTTACAGCCGGACACTCTAGTCTGTCTGGGCTGGATACTCCGGTCTGGCCGGACACTCCGGTCTGGTTCGGCCGGACACTCTGGTCGGTACTAGCCGGACACTCCGCGCGGGTTTCCTGCTCGTGTTCTTGAGCGGAAATCCTCGCCTTCGGGCCTCAAATCCGCAAAAAACTGGCCAAATCAGGTTGGGGAAACGCAGGATAAAGCTGGACCAACTCCTTAGACAAGGTTTGGTCGGATCAAAACCACAAATAACACTCCAAATCAAGAGATCGATCCAAAGGCAAATATGGGCTGTTTTGGGGGATTTTCGAATTTTTGGTGGATAGAAGAAAATTTTGTGGGGGAAATCGTGAGCAACGAAGCTCTTGATACCAATATGTTGAGGGCAAACCTCTAGGGTGGCCCGATCTTTCACGATTCCCTTTCAAATCGAGGATGGAGTGCGGGGAGAGGAGGGGAGGATGAACACGACGAACGCACGCACGAAAAATGCGAAGAACATGCACACACAAAACCACGATACACACCAATAGCTCAAGCCGACGGTGACCGGTCCGGCGCAATCCCTAGGATCGGCGTCGGGCGGAGGACTCTCTCTCGAACCGGCACGGCGAGATGGGAGACTCGGTGAGATCTTGACGTCTAGGCAAAGGAACACCGATGCCTAGGCCTTGTACAACACGGAGGCATGATGCAAACTCCAACGAGGTTTGGGGATATTGGTGCTCCTTAGTCAAGGAGCATGAGGCAAGAATTAGATAGATCCACAAAGGAGTTTCCACTAATTCCAATATCATGCCTAGGGTTTACAATGGAGGTGGGGGACTATATATAGGCCAACCACAAGTTTAGGGGTAATTCAGGCATTAAAGTAGAGTTCTGGGCGAAGTAGAGGGGTACATGGGCCATAGGGCCCAGCTAGGCTCGCAGGCCCATCTTCAGGCCGGACAGTCCGGGTCGGAACGGTCGGACAGTCCGGGGTAGCCGGACACTCCGGGTAGAGTCCGGGGAGTGTCCGAACTGGCCTTCTGAATGTCCGCGCCAGGTTGGGGCTGGGGCAAGCCGGACACTCCGGCTGAGTCACGCCAGACACTTCGGCTGGATTCGGGCAGACACTCCGGCTCAGGTAGCTTCAGCTCAGGTGCAGCTTCAGGGCTCGTGGGTCGATGCGGCGGGGGTTCGTACCTGATGATGCACAGAGTAGAGGTATGAAGTAGCAAGCCATCCAGGTGTATGTCAAAGTCACATGATGCAAGGAGCGAATTCACCTTATCTTGGAGGAGCTTGGCTCGGGCACGGGTCATCGGTCCACTTGGGGGACTCGGTGGTGTAGATGTAGGAGCGTCCGTAGGACGAGCCGCATCAAGATTCGAACTGAGTAACTCCATGTGAATCTAGGTGGCTGGATATTAGATGCTACTCAAGATTCGAACCGAGTAAACTCGGTCCGAAGCTAGGTGGCTGGATATTTGATGATACTCATTCGAACCGAGTAAACTTGATCCGAATTTAGGTGGCTGGATATTTGACTCTACTAAAGATTCAAACTGAGTAAACTCGATCTGAATCTAGGTTGCTGGATATCTGATCCTAAAGGGAATTTTGGCTAAGCTGAAATGACTCGGCTAAATATCTCGGACATGCTAAGATCGAAAGTTAATTTTCTAAGTTTTAAACTAGAGGAGCATCTGACTGAGTAATATCTTACTCCCCAAGAGGCTCGGGGACTAATGGGTATGTGTTATCTATTGCAAGTATAAAAGTGCAGCCGAGATTTTTACCTCCATATCTTCCTAGCATCAGCAATAGCTTGGCTAGCAATAAACATCCGGCTGCCAATCTGTGTTGGGCCGAACTTTTGAGGTATATGAGGATTAGTAGAGCTAACCTCACTGTAATCAGCGTTGTTCTAGTTCTCGGTGTACTATCTAGAGAGTTGAGGCTCTCGCCAGTGGGCATCCGAGTTAGGACCAAGCCTTTCTCAGCAGAGGCCTTCTAAGAAGCCATTGCAGCAGCTGGGCTTGTATGTAGTGTGAGGTGTTTGCCCGTGGCCGAGGTAGAGGGAGTAGCACCTTTCTGCATCATCATGGCAATGGATGGTTGCGAGGATACTTCTCTAGTTTCGTCTTGGTCGCCTTAGTGCCATCTCCTCCTTTCCTCAGCTTGGCAGAAGGATTGGTTTTCTGCTGAGAGCTAGTTGGTCGAGGCTCTGTTGCCGAGGTTTGGTGAGGCTGAGATTGTGAGGTTTGCTAGGTCTTGGCCTACGGGCTCTATCGAGGTTGATCTTGTGGCCGAGTCTTGGGAGACTCGGATGATGCTGGTGGTGGTTGCTGCTTGGACGAAGCTGAGGCTGAGGCTGCTTGTTGTTGGGGTTTAGTCGCCCCGCTAGTCCGGCATGGCCTTATCCTCTAGGGCACCACATCCACCCATGCTGACATTTTCACCCTCCCGCCAAGGTGAACTGTGATCCAGCGCGGGAGGAGTGTTGCCTCGGATTGGGCTAGGAGCCTGAGTATCATCATGATGTGGGGGAGATGTCGGCATAGGGATGGGAGAGGCCATGTTGGATCCTCTCTGAGGAATGTTTAGAGGATTGCTGCAAAGAGAAACAATAAGAAAATAAACCAAATAAGGAAGAAAGAGAAAAACAAGAAATAGAGAGATAGTCTAGAGGAGAAAACTTATGAGGAAACAAACAGAGGCACCTTTTGCCAGGGAGCCCTCTTAGCAGATTTCTTAAACCTCTTCCTGGCCCAGGAGGGTTCGACCGATGGAGCCGAGGTCGTGGTGCGCTTCTTCGCCATACCTTGGGCTCCCACGACGAGGGGAGGTACATCATGCACCTGGCCAGCCGGGTTAGCTAGAGTGAAGTCAGGCGGAACGGCAGAAGAGAGTGGCATTGGGTCATATACCTCAAGAATCTCAACATCATCCTCATCATCATCATCCGGCCAGTCTCGTAAGACATAAGCCTTACCAGAGGGTCGGCCGGAGCTGGTGTCCGGGATGAACGCCTCAGAGTTCGGATCCTCAGGATCTGAGGTCTCGCAATCCTGGCCCCAAGTAAGGGCAGGATTTTGAGTATCCTCGATGGTTTGCTGAAGAAAATTTTGTACAAAGGAACATAAAGAAGTTAAATAAGAAGTGCTGACGCAATGCATAACTCAGCAATGGTGACTCGAAGAACCTACCTTGTGTACAGGCTTATCTTGGCCGAAAGGGGCAATGCCCCACTCCCATTCCTCGGTCAGATCCATCTTGAAGATGGACGTGACCCACTTGAAGACCTGGGCTTTGGATAGCTCGACCGTGGAAACATGGTACGGATCGAGGGAGCCGCGCATATAGCAGATCTTGCGGTTGCATTGTTGCAGGGGGAAAACTCGGTTGGTAATAAAAGTATCCATCGGGTCATCACGGGTTAACCCGGCATCCTTCAGCTGGAGGCTGCGCTTCACCACAAGGTGGATGAGAGGATTGTCCTTCTTCAGGACGAGGTCCCTTTTGAGATTTGTGGGGACACCGACTGAGAAGGCAGGGAGCCGAATCATGTCATTCAGGTTATTGTTCTTCACGTAGAAGAACATCCTCGCCCATTTCTTGCATGACTCGAGGCCTGTGATCTGGGGAAAGATGGAGAAATTCTGAGGTATAATGCTAGCAGCCCCGCACTAGGTCAGAGATTTCTCGCCGAGGCAGAGATCCTTATTGGGGATGATGTTGGCTCAGATCTGGGAGAACTTGGCCTAGATCTAGATGCTAGGCCAGAGGCTGAGGTATGCTTCGGTACTAGAGACAAAAGCAGAGAGGGAGGCTATGGCGTTTGCCGGCATATGGTGAGGCTAGAGGCCAAAAGTCTCAAAGAAATCTTTGGCAAAATTGCTGATAGGAAGGCCAAAGCCGCGAGCGAAGTGGGCCACAAAGACGATGAACTAACCCTCTTCAACAATGGGGATTTGATCGTCACCAGGGAGGCAGAAGGTAACCCCTAAAGGAATTCGGCGTGTGCGCACAAGCCATTCATTCTCCGCTTGGGTCACGTTGGAGCCATCCCAAGCTCCACGCTCGACGAAGGCGCCTCCCTCCTTGTGCTCATCGACAGCGACCACGTCTCGCGGATCCATCTCTAGGGTCGCTCCCCTCAGATGTCGAGCTTGCTTCGGGGGAGAGAAGAACAGACTGGCATGGCCCCGTGGTGGGGCGAAGTGCGGCACTAAAGTGAAGCGACGGAGTGGAGAAATCAAAGGGGTGGCACGGCCGCAGAAGCAGAAAGTAGTGGTGGTGGCGGAGCAAGGAGGATGAAGAGGAGGATGAAGTGGTGGCGACGGAGCAAGGAGTGTGGGGAAGTAACTGAGGGTTCCCCTGCTCCCCTATTTAACCGTGCTAAGGATAGTGGGTAGTGGGATCAATTATTCCCACTAGTCACGCGATGCGCACATGTATTTCACTAACTGGTGCATAGGATTGTGCCACACGCAGGGTTACACAATACGGAAGTGAAATGGCACATCGTGGCCTCTGTGGGACTTGAGGAGGCACGTCATGATGGGACACGCTGCAGTAAAAATTGACAGCGTGTGGCAGTAAATGCTGCCACGACCCTTAAAATGAGGCAAAGGGGCAATCATTACTTTTTACGTAGGATTCGATGAGGAGTACAAGAGAAGATAACCATCTAGGAGGAATAACCCGGATGGCGATGCTATGACTTGGCCAACGAGATATATCTTGGACAGAGCCAAGGAATGTCAAATTGAATACCAAGTCACCAAGTGGTGTAGCCGAGTTAAATTTGGTATAGGCCAACTGATATGTATGCCGACAAGACGGATAAAGATCCGGATAATTTGAACCTATTGTGGCCTTTCCAACTTAAACTACTAAGACCCCACCAGCTTTGAGGACTAATGTTGGGGGATGACCCCAGGTAGCGAAAAGCTGAGGTATAAGGACAAGGTCCAACGAGGCACAATCTAGCTAAAGTGTGAGCTGGCCGAGGTATATGAGGGCCGACTGAGTTACGGCTGGGTTACCCTAAGCCGAACAACATGGGCGAGACTCGGCCGACATATAAGGTAGGTCCACATGATGTCTGGGTTGTTTCATCTTTGCAGGTACTATCTTGGCCGAGTTACCTGGATGGGGCCGAGTCATGGGTTGGCGTGCTCAAGAAGGAGTGAGCCAGACCTAAGGTCGGCGCTTTTCTCTCTCTCGATGGAATCTGGGGAGAGACAAGTGCTAACGACAAGGTCCAGAGGAGCAGGGACAGAACAGAGGGTCACGTACGTGACCCTGTCTAACCCCAACGGTTAGACAACATGGACTCTGAGCCATTGCCGCGCAGAGGCTGGCAACAGAGGAAAGGAGGGAACCAAACTACTACGGGACAAGCATCTTAAAGGAATATCCGGGCCACATAAGCCCTAGCTATAGCCTGGCCACCCCTTTGTAAGGTGAGCCAGGGCCTCCAAGGAGAGGGTCGATCCATTTTGCCTAAGGGTAAACCCTAGAGCGAGAAGAGAGTAGAAGCACTTAATCTTCTTCCTCTATTCGATACGGCTCAAGGAGCCCTTGTACTAGTTAGGACATCATAATATAAGATCTAGGGCAGGAGTAGAGGTTTTATCTCCACAGGAGAGCCTCGAACCTGGGTATATTGTGTGTTGAGTTCTTGTGTTCTTCATGTGCGGATCCATCGCACTATCCCTCCCTGGATACCACTAGTGTCCGTTGGCCCATATTAGGCTATCCATGGCATCTACCATAACACCACCATGACAATTGGGGCTAGGGTTTCAAAAGACCACCAAAAAAATTAAAAATTTCAAAAAGCACCAGATTTGGGGCAAGAGGTTGCAGATAGCACTGATCTGGCTTTGACGTGGTTCTAATGACGAATCTGACGGGTGAGACCTGGTGTTCAGGCCGACGTTGCCGCATTTATTTACCAAAACACCTCCACATATTATAAGTTCTAATCTTAGGTCCTTTTTTCTATTTTTTCAATTCCTTTTTTATTTATCTATTTCTTTATTTTCCTAATCACTGAGGAGGCCGCCGTCGTGGCACGCTGAACGCCGGTAGCTGGCGAGCGATGTAGCTAACGCGGGAACCGGTGAGCGCAACATGTAGGGGCGCGCAGCCAGGGCGGGACAACGCGGGCACGCGGGTGGATCAGTCGGCCGCCTACGGGGAGCAGCCACGGGCATTCACCGGACTAGCACGCGGGCACAGCCGGACATGGCCGGGCGGAGGCCGAGAAGCACGGGCGCGGCGGAGCCGCGCTGACTCTGGCCGGAGCTCGCCGGAGACTCCTCTTGGCCGGCGCTCGTCCTTACCCCTGTTGGCTGGAGGAGAGGAGGACGGGGCGGTGGCTCGACGGTGGAGTGGCCAATGAGGTCGCGATTGGGCGGAGGCCGAGAAGCACGGGCTTGCGAAGCTTCTGTTGATCCTGGTCGGAGCTGGACGGACCTCGCCCGCGCCCCCCGCTGGATGGAGGAGAGGACGACGGGGCGGAGGCTCGACGGTGGAGCAGCCGGCAGGTCGCGGGCGGGCAGAGGCCAAGAAGCATGGGCGTGACGGACCCTGGCCGGATAGATTGAAGATGCAAATTTACATAAAAGACCTAAAGTTTAGAACTTCTAATATGTAAGTACCTATTGGTTGTTACCTCTTCCATGTCATCCTGACCACCAGGTCCCACCTATCAGATTCGTCATTAGAACCGTGTCAAAAACCAAATCAGTGCTATCTACAACCTCTTGCCCCAATTAGGTGCTTGTTGAAATTTAAAAAAAATGGTGGTCTTTTGAAACCCTAGCCCCAATTGTGGTGGTTTTTTGTAATTTTCTCCAAGAAATGGCTAGAAACAATGCAACCTGAGATGGGATCAATGTACGAAAACCAGGTTTGTACCTTGGTGGACTTATCTTGCGACCGAAAGGCCGTTGAGAATAAATGGATTTTCAAGAATTGTCGTGGTATTGCCAACAAGTACGCCATGGAGGGGTCCTCACAGAGCGTGTTTAGACACGTGGGGTAAGGCAGTGAGTTGGCAGGTACAAGGTAATATAGCTTACCTAGGTTCAAGTCCCACAATAGTGGCAGAATTCTACTCCTGCTATAAATCACTATAATAGCAATACGCCGAGTTATAGAGATTGGTTCGCTGTGTGAGGGTGTTGTGTCTTATTGTACGTTGCCATACAAGTTACAGAGTCCTACACTAATACTAACTAGTCTTCGTGTCTTCTACTCCAAGGCTCCGAGTATGTCGGTGACTCCTATGTAGCCTTCCTATATGCGGCATGGGCCTCCCTTCCGGATCTGTCTAACTGGGCCGCCCAGCAGGCCATGGCCCATGTTACCAACTATGGGGCACCCGGGTTAGTCAGATTAGAGACGTGCTATGGTGATACCCATTTAGCATATCCCCAACAGTAGGCCCCGGAGGACTTTGAGATCTTGCGTCGTCTTGCCTCTCAATTTTGAATGCTACGTCTTAGTGATGCCGACAGTTCGTCAAGCAATATATCGAAGGTCTCCCAAAGAACCCTGCAGTCCTCTCTGTTTTCGTAATGTAGCCAGAGATTCTGTAAGTCTTCATTTCCAGAGTCGGATATCTTCCGTCTTCAATGGAATCTTCAGATGTGACTACTCCACTGTAATGGTCAGAAGATGATGTCGAATGCAGCCTACGTTACCCTGAAACTCACAGAAGGCAGTGAATTAATCATTACCTATTTTTATGCATGCAAAATCCAAAACGTTAAACTGGCAAAGACGGAGGACATGGCGAAATTACCACGCATGCTCATCTCCACGTCGACAGCACTGCGTCTGTTAGATCTCTTTGCACGAATCTTGATGTTGGGTCTATATATTTTAACCTTGGTTGGAATATTTCTTTTACCCGCATTCTCCCCTGCGTCTTCTTCTTCCTCCAGCCGCGCGACTGTTTGAGCTCTTTGATGGAAAACCCTAGCCAGAGCTTTCTCCCCCTTCACCTTCCTCCACCTGCGCAATGGCCTCTAGTAGCAGTGCTCCCTCAACGACGGCGACCCTCGAGGCTTCAACGGAGCCATCCTAGGGAATAACCGTCCCACCGGAGGGGTCATCATTCATGTCTCACAACGGAGTATGGAGGGTTTCCGACCTCTCTGCCAAAGATTTGCAAGAGCTCATCACCGAGGGATATCTCTCTGCGACGGAGAGCTTGGTCTGGCGACCGGCACCGGCCGGCGAGGTGCCTCCTTCCCCCCAAGCCAGAGAGAAGGTGTACCTCAAAGCTTAGTTAGTACGTGGCGTAAGCCTGCCAGTCTCCGACTCGTTCTTGGACGTCCTTTGTTACTTCCGGGTACTTCCCCACAATCTCTCTCCCAACAGCATCCTCGTACTTATCAACTTCATAGCTTTGTGCGAAGGTACCTAGGAATTAAATCTAGGTTAGATATGTTTATCTATTTCTTTACCATTAAGAGAGAGTCTATAGAATCCAAGGATGAGCTGCGGATCTACGGAACCATTAGCTTTAAGATCTGGCCTAGCCGGTGCTTCCCCGACATCGTGGACCACGAGTCTTGCAAGAATTGGCAGCGCACATATTTTTACGGCCCTGATATTCCTCTGACCAACCGCCAAGACACGTACCCGGACTTTGTCGATGGGGCTACCGCCGAAGTTCCCACCTAGAGGTCCCAAGCCTCCCTTCCATCCGACGAAGAAGCCAACCGCGCCGTAAGGAGGATTGAATGGCTCGTAGACGGAGGTTTGACTGGCTTGGACCTAGCCATGTGTTGGTTCACTAGGCGGACCCAACCTCTGCAGCACCGTGCCGAGCTGATGTGCATGTATTCCAAGGATAGAAAAGATCCCATACGAATTTTGCGGGGCAACTTCTCCGATGACTCCATCAAGCTCCGGCTTAAGGACATGATCAAGGTGAAGGACAGGAAGCGTGGCTTCAATATCACCTTTGACATGTTCGAATGCGGCAAGTGCCCAGAGTTAGCTTTCTGCTTCCTTTGTTGCTTGTTGCATATACTCTAATGCTTTTTGGTCTTGGAGTCATCGAACTAACACTTCTTCATCCTACAACTGGTGACCTTGGCGGTGGATCAAATGGCGCCCCAGGTCTATGATCCCAAGCTAAAGGATTTCCAGGTGTTGTCCGATGATGATGCCTCCAAGGATCATCTGGCTCTGGCAGCGTGAAAGCGGAAGAGCTCCACCTCTGACATTGCTGTCGAGGGCAAGAAGGCAAAGAAAACGGAGAGTAGAGTCTCCAAAAAATCCACTTCCGCCTTAGAGGCGGAGAAGAAGAAGTCCACCAACATCCCCTTAGCTAGGTCATCTGATGTAGTGTAAGTATATCCATTCTCCGGCTTTAATTTTCATTGCACCTATTCAATTCATGTACTTATACCATGTACGTTTCAGGAAGATGTTCGGTGTGGGTTTGAAGCGGACCTCCAAAGATGTTGGGGGTTCCAAAACTATTCGCGACATGCTTTCCAAGTCGTCTCCCACTGCTGCTCCCCTAACCCCTGCCGCCAAGTCTATAAGAGGTCCCAATGGGCCTTCATCCCATGTCATCCCTGAGACCTCCATCATGGAGGTTGATGTCGATCCGGCAACAAATTTCTCAGGTTCTATTAGCATGGATATTGCGCCCAGTGGTCAGGCGACACAAGAGAGTATCTCCTCTGAAATGGTTGAAGCTCCGACTAAGGATGGCATCGATAAAGGGAAACAGGCAATGGAGGGAGCGGAGGCGGAGGCGGCCACATTAGCGGACGAGGCGGGAGCACTTAATCCATCAATTGCCATCATAACATAGCAGGCGGCTACGGCTTCATCCATGCCTCCGACTTTGACAACTCCTATGGCTTCCACTCCTCCAACTTTGTGCCTGCATGATCTCATTAAACAGGCAGATGGTGTGTACAACAATGCCCAGACCTTCCATAACGCATACGCTCATCTGGCAAACAGTTTGAAGGTTATTGCCATTGTAAGTTTCTGAACTTCACTTCTTTTACTTTGTAATATATCCCACTGTAGCCCCCGAGCTCTTAGGCGGAAAACCATTGTCTTTTGGCCAGAGTGCTCCAAAGAACTAAGTGTAGAACTTGTTAGTGTAGCCCCCGAGTTTCTAGTTTAGAATGACAAATCCAACTAGACACTCTAAGAGAGAACACTTGTTGATTAAAATCTGATACTGTAGCCCCCAAGCGTTTGGTTGAAACTGGATAGTTCCGACTAGATGCTCTAGAGAAACTAAGCATTTTGTTTTCTTTGCAGAATGAGAGTAGCCAGAGAAAGGCCGCTAATGAGATGTTTTCTAACTTGCGGAAGGAACTGGAACTTGAACAGGGTAAAACAGCCTTCCTAAAGGAACAGATCAAAAATAGCAAGTGTTTGTTTTCTTTTAACAGCTTTGTATCTTTCTCATGGGTCCATTTCTTCTAAACTCTCACAATAATATTTGTGTTCCGTCTTATAGAAGTCATTGCCAAAGCCAAGAGAATCGTCGAGCAGTCCAAGCATATTCATGAGCTCGATGATGAAAATAAAATCTTGAAGAAAGACATGGCTGATGTTGTCAAGGGCCATGAGCAGGTGATGAAGGCTATGCAAGAGTCTGCTGATGCCGAGATGCATCGTATGAAGGATGAGATTGAACAACTCAAAGGTCAAAACCAAGCTGCCAAAGAGCAAAATGATCAGAACCTTGAGGTGTACAAGAAAGTCCAACAAGAGCATGACATCTTGGCGGAGATCTGCAAGCAAGCGGAGACCAGCATCTTTGGTAACTTTCCTCCATCTTTGTTAATTCTGTAAGGTGAAAAATTGTACTTGTTATACTCATACCCTTTGTCTCTAACGAAAACATAGCTCCCATTGGCTTAACCAATATGGGTGAAGGTGCTCTAGAGCCAAAAGAATGCATGATTATTTATGGCAACTTCATCAACACTGCCATTGCCCAGGCCAAGGAGATAGCGCCTCCTCTGGCATCAATATCAAGGCGGTAGAATCAGCGGTCAAGTACTCAGAAATCCTGCACCGAGCCCCCGATAAAGTCAAGGACTAGAAGGCCTCTTGCTTCTGGGATGGTGCAAGGATGACCTTATCCTTGGTTAAGGCGCACTACGACAATGCCGACATTGATCGGGTAACCTCCGGCATGCCGAAGCTTGATGAGGAAGGGAAAGAGATCGATAGTGATGCTATTTGGAACTCCCTTGCCAGCTATGACACCAAGGTTGCCAAGATGGTCAAGGCGAACGTTTATGGGCATGTCGAGGAGATGGATGATGACTTGGCATCTTCTGAGCCTAGCCCTGGTCCCTTCGAGTTTGGTGAACTCTCTAGGCCTGGCTCTCCTGTTGCCGATGATGCAGCCACGAAGTCTCCTGCAGTAGAGCCATAAAAACATTGTTTGTATTAAATGTATCTCTGTAATGTGTATGCGGAAAAAACATATAGAACTAAGGCGGATAACTTGTACTCAAGTTTCCTTCTATTTATCTGTTTTCAGCATGTATATATTAAGCAAGTGCTGGCTTATCCATTATTCTAGTTTGTATGCTTGACCTTTCATGAGACGGAAGACTCGTAGCATAGAACTATGCCCTCAGGAGATGATGCTTAATAGCACCGTCAAGAACCTAAGAGGAAAATCGCTGGCTTTGAGTGCCAAAAAGTCACTACTCCGGAATCTATATAAAAACTTCAGAAAACGTGTAGACTAGCTAACGTCCGTAGGCGGAATTTTCACAAGTGCAAATGCAAACTTGCACATAAAGGGTTTATGTGATCCAAAAAATGAACAACTAAAGGAGGTAAAAGACTCAGAAAATATGAGTGAACCAAATGCTTTATTTCATAGATCATATAAGGTACTTATTACATAATATAAATATGCTAAGTGTAAAAGGGACATAGTTGTGCTATGTTCCATGGCCGATCTGTCTCTAGGAAATCATCAACGCAGTCATGTTGCTTGCGCTTGCAATTTTTTGGCCTATCTTTCAACTCGAAAATATCAACGAGGTAATAGGAACCATTGAGCAATGCTTTGCTTATGACGAACGGTCCGTCCCAAGGCGCAGATAATTTGTGTGATTTTTCCTGCTTGAGTCTAAGCACCAAATCCCCCTCTTTAAACAAGCGAAGCTTAACGCGGTGACTATGGTAGCCACACAGCTTCTACTGGTAGATGGTGGATCTCTGGCATGCCAGCACGTGCTCCTCCTCGAGTAGGTCCATAGATAAGCGTCTGGATTCTTCAACGTCATCTTCATCATAGGCGGCGACTCTTGGTGCATCGTGGAGGATGTCGGATGGTAGGACAACTTCTGCTCTATAAACCATGAAAAAATGGGTCAAGCCGGTAGATTTGTTGGGTGTTGTTCGTAAACTCCACAACAAAGATGGCAACTCCTCTGCCCAGGCTCCAGCTGCTCTATGTAGTGGTGCCTCTAAGCGTGGCTTGATTCCTTGAAGGATTAGTCCATTGGCCCGTTCCACTTGCCCATTTGACTGTGGATGTGCCACTGATGCTAGGTCAAGGCGGATGCCTTTTTCATGATAGTACTCCTCAACTTCTCGGAGAGACAAATTTCTGCCATTGTCGGTGATGATGCTATGTGGGCGACCAAATCTTTACCACCAAATCCCGGACAAATTTTAGGGTTGTTGCCCCATCGAGCTTTCTAATTAGTTTAGCTTCAATCCATTTTGTGGACTTATCCACTGCTACTAGTAGATATGTAAATCCACAAGGTGTTGTTTGCAAAGGTCCAACCATGTCAAGCCCCTAGAATGCAAACGGCTAAGTTATGGGTATGGTTTGCAGTTCTTCAGCTGGAACACTTGGTTGTCTTGCATAGAACTGACACCCAAGCCATGTTTGTACCAACTTGTCGGCGTCCTCCTTGGTAGTTAACCAGTAGAATCCTTGCCCAAAGGCTTTTGCCACCAATGATCGGGGAGTGGCGTGATGCCCGCAATCTCTGAGATGTATTTCCTAGAGGATATCTATACCTTGCTGCTAGGAGATGCACCGTAGCAAAAATCCTATGGTACTTCTTTTGTATAGCTAGCCATCAATAATGACACAGCCTTTTTCTCTACGTACTATCTGCCGGCTTTCAACTTCATCGGTGGGAAAAGTTATGTCTTGTAGATAGTCCATGAACGGTTTCGTCCAAGTCGGAGAGGTCACTGTTACTATGTTAACAAATGAGTCCACTCTATCCGAGTTATCGGGGTCGGCTCCTTTCACGGATGGAGTCCGCAAATGTTCCAGGAAAATGCCTGGTGTAATTGGACATTGATCAATCCAAGCTTTGAAAGTAGATATGCTGCTTCGTTGTCCTCCCTTTTGACGTACTTGACTTCGTAGACGTCGAAGCACTTGGCTATCTCATCTACTTCGTCTCAATATGCCACCATCATAGGGTTCCGCGCGTTCCATGTGCCAGCCACCTGCTGGGCAACCAAGTCAGAATCTCCACTGCAAACTATGTGCTTGATGTCAATATCCTTGGCAACATGAAGTCCGTGAATGAGGGCCTCATATTTCGCCATGTTGTTGGTAGCATTGAAGTGGATCTGCAGGATGTACTGTAACTTTTCCGCTATTGGTGATTATAGTAATACACTAGCCCCCGAGCCGTTGAGTAACTTTGATCTGTCAAAGTGCATGACCCAATATTCTGGCTCTAGTATAGGAGTGTCTTTTGGCAGTTATGTCCAATCCGCAATAAAATCCACCAATGCACCTTGCCGGACAAGTTATAGAGTCCTACACTAATACTAACTAGTCTTCATGTCTTGTACTCCAAGGCTCCGAGTATGTCGGTGACTCCTACGTAGCATTCCTATATTCGGCATGGGCCTCCCTTCGGGATCCATCTAACTGGGCCGCCTAGCAGGCCATGGGCCATGCTACCAACTGTGCGCCACCCAGGTTAGCCAGATTAGAGACATGCTATGGTGATACCCATTTAGCATATCCCCAACAGTGGCCCCGGAGGACTTTGAGATCTTGCACCATCTTGCCTCCCAATTTTGAATGCTACGTCTTAGTGATGCCGGCATTTCGTTAAGCAATATCTCGAAGGTCTCCCAAAGAACCATGCAGTCCTCTCCGTCTTCGTAATGTAGCTAGAGATTTTGTAAGTCTTCATTTCCAATGGTGATCTATTATGACAACAATGGAGCCATAGCCAATGCCAAAGAACCGAGGTCTCGCAAGAATTCCAAGCATATCAAGCACCAGTTTCCCTCCATCCGCGAGCATGTCAAGGATGGAGATATAAGGATTTGTAAAGTACATATGGATCTAAATGTAGCATACCTGTTGACTAAAACTCTCCCTAGGGAAAAACATGATCAACACCAGAACTCTATGGGTGTTAGATTTATCATTATGTAATCTAGATTATTGTCTCTAGTGCAAGTGGGAGACTGGAGGGCATATCCTCGAGAGGCAATAATAAAGTTGTTATTATCTTATTCCAAGTATATGAGAGATGTTTATTTTTCATGCTATAATTGTGTTAATTGGAAACGTTAATACATGTGTTTTTAATAAACAAATATATAGAGTTCCTAGTTATGCCTCTCATATAAACTAGCTCATTGATTAACAAGAAGATCAAGGTTTGCTGATCATGGACATTGGATGTCGTTAATAAAGAGGTCACACAATTGGAGGAATAATGTGATGAACATTCACCCAAAGTATAGTAATAGATCAAAGTCATTATGTTTACATTTCTATAACATCATGCGAAGTAACTTTAGTCCTTAGACCATGAGATCATGTCAATCACTAACACCAGAAGAGTAACTTGGTAACATCAAACGTCACATCGTAACAGGGTGACAATAAAGGTGGGTTCAGATACCTCGAAAGTGTTATGTAGAGGCTCATGAATCAAGAGTTGGATTTGTCCATCCCGATGACAAAGAGATATACTCAGGGCCCTCTCGGTGATATCACATTGACACAACTTGCAAGCAAGTGATAAGATCACAAAGAATGTTATATCACGAGACAAGAAAGGGTACCTATCGGTAACGAGAACAAAATAGGTATGGGAAAACCGATGATCGAATCTCGGACATGTAATTTATCGCGAGACAAAGGGGTTTAGTTATGACGTCAAAGGTTCTCACAATCACTAGAGTCATCATTGAATATGTGGGAGTAAGTACAGATCTCCAGGTCCCGATGTTGATTATAGATAGGAAAGGGGTCTCGGTCATGTCTGCATTATTCTTGAACCATAGGGTGATACACTTAAGGTATACGGACACCAAATGGAGCGAATATAAAAGTAGAGAAAATATTTGAAAGCGCTGGAATTATTTTGATGGACACCGGAATTGTTTTGGGTCAAAATGCTGAAAATGGTTTCAGATGTAATATCAAAGTATTGTAAGGGGTTTTATGCAGTCGTTTGTTAATTAAAGTAATTAACAAAATTCTGAATAAAATAAATAAAATAGTTTTATTAAATGTGAAATGGCTTTAATTTTGGTGGAATACTAATTCATGTGAGTGGACATGAATTTGTGTGAGTGGAGCATCCACCCACATGAATGAGGGACAGATGGGGCACCCACCTTGGCCGCCCGCCATCGCATGGGGCTGCACCCTCCCCCTTAAGTATATTCTTAACTTGTTTCTAGTGTTCCACTCTTGGATCACTTTGGTACATGCTAGAAAAACTAACAGCATGGCACACATCGGGTCTTGTACACAACATGACATACATGATAGAGCCTATGGTTGAGGCATAGGGTATGTTGTTCATCTTTTCTATATATTCTACCATTGCCTACCTTACAACATTGACAAGAACCCTTTCTTTGAATTATGAATTCTGAACTTCTTTAGAACCTTGTCAAGGTATGTACTTTGTGAAAATCCTATCAGGTTTCTTGACCTATGTCTATAGATCTTGATGCCTAATATATACACTGCTTCACCAAGGTCTTTCATCGAAAACCTTTTATTCAAGTAAGCCTTCACACTTTCAGTGTACTTCTATGACATTTACAATTAGCAATATGTCATCTACATATAGTATTAGAAATGCTATAGAACTCCCACTCACTTTCTTGTAAATGTAGGCCTCTCCATTAGTCTATACAAATCCAAACCCTTTGATCACCTCATCAAAGTGAAGATTCCAACTTTAGGATACTTGCTTTAGTCCATAAATGGACCTCTAAAATTTGCATACTTTGTCAGCATCCTTAGGATTCGACAAAACCATTAGGTTGGACCATGTAGAACTCTTCCTTAATGTGACCATCGAGGAATGTAGTTTTGACATCCATCATCCACATTTCATAATCATAAAGGTATAAATTTCTAACATAATTCAAACTACCTATAGAATCACCACGAGTGAGAAAGTCTCATTGTAATTAATGCCTTGTATTTGTCGAAACCCCTTTGTGACAAGTTGTGCTTTATATGAAGTTACATTACCATTAGCATCTCTTTTGTTTTTTAATATCCATTTGTTCTCAAGGCCTTATGGTCATTTGGTAAGTCCACCAAAGTCCATATGACATAGGTATGCCCAATGGGTGCCTAATATTAGCCTACCCGGTGCATCCTGGGAGGGTCCCATGTCCTTGATTCGCGGGTTATTCTTATCAGGTCTAGTGATTGCTTCCCCAGTCACAATGCACTATCCCCTTATTAACAACGAAAAAGGGACAAAGAGATTAAATAGAATCATTAGTCGTCCCAAGCTAAACCCGTCATTCGAAGAATAACGCAGTTCGAGGCGGATCACTTTCTGATCAATCGGCAGGCTCAGCCTCTACGTCGTATTCTGATATAGAAAGAAAAGAACCGAACTCTTGGAAGGTGAAAGAAGAATCTCAAGTTGATACTCTGCCAAGGGATTTGTCCACAACTAGTACAACTAATGCTCCAAGGTTGATGCGATGTATTCCACCAGTTGACTAGAGTTAACGATTCGGGTGGACCCAATCCCATGAAGGATGCGAATCCTTGGTGGATATAACAAGCTTTAGATAGAAAGTTTAATAGTTAACCCAAACTTGTAAAATGACTCGTATGTATCCTGAAACCCGGCTTCCTCATATAAAGGCCTGGAGGGAACAATGAGGAGGATCATCTGAAACCCTAGCACATACACCCGCCAGATCACATATGTGTACCATCGCCATCAAGGCACCCTTGTAACCTTTGGTTCATAATTAATCAAGAGCAGACAAGGAGGAGTAGGGTTGTCCCTCCGGGGTCATGAACCTAGGTAAACCACTGTGTCCCTGTGTTGCTTCTGTGATAGCCGATGAAGTCTCTAGCTCACCATTCTTCCTAAAACCCAAGTCCATAAATTATGGGCATTGACATGTTAATTCCTTTTCAATTGGCGCCGTCTGTGGGAAGTGGGCATTCTAATGTTACGACTTCGGTAGCCCCATCACCCGCCAGCTTTGATTTATCTGCGTCGGAGGAATGCCTC
Source organism: Avena eriantha (assembly GCA_910589775.1). Lineage (NCBI taxonomy): Eukaryota > Viridiplantae > Streptophyta > Magnoliopsida > Poales > Poaceae > Avena > Avena eriantha. Next base: position 390,637,138 of record OU342743.1, read on the forward strand.
AGCTTCGGCGCCTTCAACTTCAGCCATCCACTCGACGGCCACGCGCCTGGCCTTTGAGTCCCTCAATGCGAAAGCTGACATGATGATCGGGAGCTTCAGCTTCTAGGTTGGCAAGACCTGCACTCTGTCCATCCTAGACCAGATCCAACGGTCCTAGAACAATCGACCTTATTGTCGATGGCACCAGCTTCATGGACTCCGCCACTGTTCGAGAACCGTGGCGAGCAGAACACTACCTCCTTGGCCTAGAAACAATAGTTTCGACTCCGATATGAGTCACCCACTCGGGAACGATCATGTAATGCCCCAGCATTTAGGGCTATAGAAGAGAGTTTGTGCATTCGCATTCATGCATAAGCAAATTTGGGGTAATTTTTTCGCAAACTAAAACCATGGAGAGATCAGAGTTTCTTTTACTACCTTGAGATAGGATTTAGCTCTTTATAGTGATTGTTATAAATTTTGACATGATCTCTAGGAATTATAATGATTTTGGGTGAATAATTTGAAATCCTATCTAAAATTTGACTCACTTTTGAAAAGATTTAAAGATTGGAGGTATTTAAGAATTGATTGTTTTAAAAAAATCTTTATAAATAGAAAGTATGAATTCTTGATTATATATTAAAAATTATACATGAAAAAAGATTAGTATAATATAAATCAAATAGTTCAATAAGAAAGTTTATTTCTTATTCTTTCCTTCACTCAAAAACAATAATTCAAACATAAATGAATAAATAACATATTACATTACAGAAACAATTGTAATGAATGGAAATGAAAGCTTTATTGAATAAACCATATATAATACATTGTCTTTACAAAAATAAAAGTAATAAGATTACAAAAGTAAAAAAGAAGAGATACTAAACTAAACCCTATACTAAATCTTCTTAATCTTCATCACCCAGACTTGTACCTATAAACAAATACAGAAAACAAAGTAAACAGGGAAAAGTTAGTGTTCGAAGCGCTCTCAGTCATAAACAGTGTGATGCACTATTTTCAATACATCATTGAGCAAATTCAATTAAAAGGGACAAATTCCATCAAGTAAAGTATTTGTTCTGTTGAAATTTAAAAACTTTAGGACAACATCATTAGCTAGAAGGGGCAAGTTTCACCAAGGTAGATAATAGTAAAAGGAGGGGCAGTTAATCAAATTCACTTGATCTGGTCCAGAGATAAAGGCAACAATGAAGCATCTCACACATGAAACTGCATGCAGCGAGCTGTCGACTAGCAGTGAGAGCAAGGAGGAGATAAAACCACATTTGTGCTTAGCAAAGCAATCTTTGCTCACCACTTCACAAACACAGCCATAGTTCTTTCACAAGCACTCACAAGAACACCACTGGTTCTTGCAACATTCCACTAGATCAAACCATCTTTCACCATAGAAACATTAAGGAGATCATCAACAAGATGGTAACTTGAAGGAGGGGTAGTCTGGGTGGATAGCAAGGGCAAGCTGGAGCTTGGAGCAACAATACCAAGCCAGGATAGCAGTTCAAGGAGAAGAGCAACCACTGGATCTAGAAGAGCAGGCAACACCAGCATCAAGCCACAGGCTACCACAATAAAATGTAGCATCAAGGTATTTCTCAAAGCTCTAGATATATCCATTATTCATTTTACAATACTTGTTCTCATGAAAGAGCATGATATACTGGTCATAGAAGACAGAAGATAATGGATAGCAAGTAAAGAACATTTGTTCTTAGTAAACATGGTCTCAGACCAACATCACTGACCATTTTATCTAGCCTAAGCTAGATAGCAGCATATCAAAGTATATGAGGATGCATGGAACATCCCAATAAAGGGTAGCACCTCTGTATCAAACAGATCATTGCCATCCTCAGTACAATCTCAAGCACATGTTCTCAAGGAAACAAATAAATCATCTTCCTAAATACTTTAGGAATCATTAATTCAATTCGTTTAATAAGAAATGCCTAAATTACAAAAATGCTCCAAAAATCCAATTACCTTTCAACTAGAACATGTCTAGGAAGATAAGAGAATTATTTCTCTCAGCTTTACATGGAAGTACCATGAAAGGTTCATCACAGAGAATTAAATGGTATCTACTTTTATTCAAAGCTTGGCCTCAACTTTCACATCATAGGCATGGAGCTAGATTACAAGTAGAAACAATTGATTAGCAAGTCATACTAACTACTATGCACACTCCAAGAATGGAGGCACCACAGCAGCAGCCCAGTACAACAGGTACTACTAGAAGCACCACAGTGGCATTAATATTAACTAAAGACGCATCTATTTTTATCTAGAGTTGATGCCTCAGCCTAGGCATCTTTGGTAGGGACTAGCAACAAGAACAACATCTGATCCTATCAAGTTTTATCCCATAAAGCTTAGAGCCATCCAAGAGTCATAAAAGTGATACAAGCGGCCAATTCCAAATTTGACATGCAACTAAGAAAATCCTAGGAGATCAAGTGGGGTCACTTTATACCACATTAATCCAATTGAGAGGAATGGAATATACATATACAAGCATACTTATCCAGTGTATGTTACAAGAGCTAAATCATTTTCCTAGTCAACGGGCACTAGGAAACATATGCATGGTTCACTAGCATGCTGGCAATACAAGGAGCATCTGCTAGTAAGCAGCATATATGTTCATATCATTATCCTAGGAGAAGTCTAGGGATCAAAATCATACATTAGCTTTACTGTCCAAATGTATATAAATCTTTGCATCGACACTAAACTAACTAGGCAACTGTAGAATAGCTCTCTGGCAGTGAACAATTACCAAAAGCACAGTCAAGTGATCAACATCAACACATTGTCTATAGGGCATCAGTACAGATAAGTCACAGGAAATGAATCCTAGGGTCACTATTAAGTATCACCATAGGGGATGAACCCTAAAAACAGGGATTAACCCTAATGGGGAATTTAGTGTAGCAGTCGCATAGCATGGAACAAAGAGAAGCAGAGAGGTAGAGGGGTGAGAGAAATTAACTTACTCGAGGTCCTCACTAGGTAATTGAAGAGGAAGCGGAGGTTGCCATCGAGGAAGTGCATAGCGGCACGGGGAGCACCCTAGAGGGGCACTACAACCCGCTCCAAGTTGTGGCGGCCATGGGAAGAAGACAGCACCACACGCACCAGAGCAGCCTCATGGGGGGCTTAAGCGTCGAAACCATGGCGGAGCCCAAACCCTAGCCGCCAGGGTGGTGTCGGCACGACCAGCAAGAGGCGCAAGAGGCGAATCAAGCTGGACAGGGGGCATGACATTGTCGTCCGCATTGTTTAGCACCTTGGTGGTGGTCGAGGCGACTGCGAGTGGTCGGGATCGAGCGCGAAGGTGGCATCGGGTCGTCTCGGAGAGGAGTGAGCGTCGCGAGAGAGGAGAGAGGAAGGAGAGAGTGGGGGTACTCGGCCGGGTGAGGCCAGCCCAGTACATCCCTACGGGGTAGACCAGCCCTAGTGGGCCGGGTCGAGCCGGGCCAGCCCAGTGGGCCAGGCCCAAGTTTTAAAAGAAGACCTATTATAAATACATAATTACAAATATACCCCTGAAGTTAAAAGAGCTCTAGAAAAATATAGAAAATCCTGAAATATATATATAATATATCAAAAAGACCACAAGAATAATATCCACATAAGAAAATATAACCTTACTTGTTTAAGTTAAATAAAATACAAATAAATATTAAGGACACTAAAACTCTATTTGAAAGTTAATAAACTAAGGAGAAGTCCTAAAAATGAATAAAAATCATTTTTGCATACAAAAATAAATCCAATATTTTATAAAAATACTAGATGGACTTTTTACAAATAAAACTTGAAACTAATATCTAATAACATTTAATCCTTTCTGGATATTTATAAAAAATAAGAACACTTCTTAAAAATGAATAAAATCCATTTTTAAGAACTTGAATAATTATATTTTACTAGAAAATACTAAATATATTATTCCAAAGGTGTTTAAGATTTTAAGGTAATAAATCTTTATCTATTTTATAAGATATATATTTTTGTAAATTCTTTAAAAGCATTTCTTAAGTAAGAAATAATCACTATTTTATATGAAACCTTAAATCCTTTATATCTAAATACTAATTCCAAAACCATAACTTGGATCTATAATAAAACATTATTATTACTCTTTAGAGTCTTAATCAATTAAAATGAATATTTCAAATTAACCTTTAGCATCATTCACTTATATTAATGGTGAACAATCTCATATCTCAAATATTACCGTACATACCTTTAAGGCTTAATATAAATTCAACAAATCATATATGAGATCACCGTATCTCATAATTAGCTTTAACTCTATAATCTACTTGGCATCGATTTGCAAAGTTTAGATTCGTAGAGTTATACTTAATACATATACATATCTATTTTCAATCATATCGAAGAAGTTCTTAAACTTGACCATGATATAAAAAATACTACGTTCTAATCCAAGTTATCTTTTATAGTTAACTTTGGTCTGTTATTTAATCAACCAGAAGCTCATTAACTTAAGATCGTTGAAGCGATCCAAATAGCCATCAATGGTAATGTAAAAACACCAGAAATTACTTCACTTGATGTACCACTTCAAGCAAAAGTTGTAATCAATCTGCTAACTACCACTCACTTGAATTATGATACCCTTAAAAGTGTTGATCAATCAACATCTACTAACAACTTTCTTTGTACTTTACTTTCATCACTTGTCAATTACTTTTAGAAGCTTTATACAAATTTATTTGTAAAGTAAAACTTGATTGTAACTTGAATCTTTCATAAATCACCAAACTCAATCCATATTGATACATGGGGATTTATTTTGGGTTTATACAAAATGCATATCATTATATATGCATAATAGCATATTGCTTCTTTAAACATTAGTCCTTACCGGACCAATCATGTTGTTTCTAGATATTGAAGTTTGTACCGACTAGAAGACCTTGACTACATAATCTTGTAGTTAAAAAGGCAAGTTCACACTTGCTCATGTCCTTTGATTATTCTCTATCAAGTATTTGCAAACTGTTGTGTCATCACCTGCATTTCAAAAAGGTCAGAAAACACTATTTTTGATTATAATGTAAACTATTGGTCACTGATCCAGGGTGATCAGCTAATCTATTAAGCCTGGCAATTGGAATACCATTGTCTAGGAATATATCATCTAGGACTTAACAACCCATGTCGCCAGTGATTCTAGCACCGTATATCATGCGTTAACCATGAGATCTACAACTGGCTCTAGAGAAGTCAGCTGGATCTTCTCCCTTTCGGCTAAGGGGCAACTATTATCGGAGCCATGATCCTACATCTAGGCACGTGCAAGGGTGGGAACTATCAATTACCCGATATTATATGTCGACTATTGCTCCCTTCAGGGAATAGTAAACCAGCATAGTCGTTGTCCTGAGCTAGCAAAAGGATGAGCATACGGGGTCGCGGAGAAGGGCAGTGAATGGCTTAGATCTTAGGTTGGGACTCAAACCAAGGAAGTTTGAATGGGGACATACTCCCTGGCTGTGCAACAAAGCTTAAGGTCTCTTGTGGGTAAAGTAGCGCACCTATGCAGAGTGTAAGAACTGTGACATGTTACTCCTTGTTCTGGGAAGAAGCTGCGAACGCTGCAGGAAAGGAACTCCACGGAAGTTCTAATCTACATGTGAAGACTAACATGCATAGCTTTTTAGAATAAAAGCAACCTTTGAAGTGTTTACGAAAACCTGCATAACCTACAACCTTTGGGTATGTGGTTGTAGTTAGTGCATCAAACACTCCTTTTTAGTGAACTTGCTAAGTACGCTCGTACTCAACCGTACCTTCTTAACCATTTATAGATTCATAAGCACTCAATGGCGAACTTAGGAGGTGAACTACTTTGAAGAACTGAAGATATCAAGAGTAGATCAACGGGGTCAACATCTACAGCTGAAGTCATAGAAGTCAAGCTAAAGCGTAGCATATAAATAATCTTAGAAACCAGAACCTACTTCTATAGAGCATTGTTGTAGCAATAGTTGCAAGCCATAGTTATATATAGTAGTGGAATTTCTAGAATCGACTCTGAGTTGTCATTTTGGTTATATTTTGTATTTTATAATCCTTGTTATATCAAGGAAGTTCTTTGGATCTTCCGTAATGTGATATATGTAATATAAAGGCATGTTTGTGGACCCACGATGTTTCTGTTGTGCCATTCTGAGGGATGTAATACAGGTGAACGGTGTTCATTAATGTTATGTCAATGACTATAGTGTACTACATCATGCAGTGGTATGCTGGGTCACCGTAGATCACGACGTCGGAGCCGACCTTGAAAGCTCCAGAGGCAATATCTAACCCAACTTCTACTACAACGACATCATCAATGCCAATACTGGTGGCGTCGTAGGCAATGGCACTGGCACCAGCACCAACCCTGAGGCTGTGAATGGGGCCAACCGCGACAACGACACGCCACAAATCCACCTCATAGATGTGGAGTGGGAAAGGGTCAAGCAGGCCCTAGCGAGTGGCACACATTTGCCCCCCCCCCCCGAATCGCTGCAAGAGGTACTAATGGCGTACCATTTGTACCTAAACAAGGAGTATTGCCGCCAGCGGGCGTCCCAGGCACGACTAGAAGAGTGACAATGACTCGCCGATAAGTCGAGTGCCCGATGGGCAGGGATCTCCTCACTTCTTAGATCCTCCTCAAAGGAGAAGCACAACGCTAGGGCGTCCAAAAGACACCCTCGAGTGGACCTGATGGATGAGGAAGCCAGACTCGAAGCCACTTGACGACTAGACTTTTCGTTCATGTCTATAGATGCACAGGGCAATGTGACACCCAACACCCCGCAGGCTGCCATCATGGCGGCCACCACCTACCTGCTATCCAACCCTCCGCAACTAGGGGATCCGTGCACTGCCATCCATAGGTTCGCTCTCGCCGGACTAGGGTTGGTGAAGGCTGCACTCGCAGGAGAGCCAACCCTAGAACCAAAGGAGACAACTGCGACACTCGTGAGAAACTAGCTTATCGTTGTACGACGAGGATGACCTACCACGGTGATGTCGTAGCCCACGGCAGAGAGACCTCGATTACGATGCCCGCGACGAGATCATGCAGCACAAGGTCGACAAGATACGTGCCAAACGCGCCTACTCCTTCAAGCCCGAGGATGAGGACATAAAACTCTGCAGCACCAGATGCTCCAGCCGTGCCATATGGCAAACTCGGATACCCAGGGGCTTCAAGCTGCCCTCAAACAACCTTAAATTTAAAGGCCTCCAGGAGCCGAAAATCTAGTTGGACGATCACATGCTGTCCGTAAAATACCAAGGTATATCCAAGAGCACAACCATGTAGTGCATGCAACGACAACTACAAGGCAGCGCACGAGCCTAGCTTAACAGCCTCCCCTCTAGCTCGATCCGCAGGTGGGAAGAAATGGTGTATAGTTTTCTTCGACACTTCAAAGGCACCTACAAGAGCCTAACCTCAATCGAAGAACTCCGAGACTACAGCCAGAGGCCCGGCGAATTCCTCCGCTCATATCTCTAGTGGTGGTCCATCATCAAGAACTCCGCGGAAGATATTTTTGAGGAACGAGCAATCGATGCATTCAACGGACAGTGTACGCCGTCAGGAGCTCAAGGAGGAGCTAGGCCGCACCAAGCCCAAGACAATCGACGACCTGATGGACATAGCAAATCGTTGGGAGGATGGTGAACATGTCGTCCACAACAGTCGAACACGCTCGGATGATGAGGACGACCTGGGTCGCAGGTGCGACCGCCGAGGAAAGCGAATGATGTGTGGTTATGAGGACCATGATGAATTCGATATGATCGCAGCCAGCTACACTAACAAGCGCAATGACAACAATCGCAACAGAGGATATCGCGGCGGCACCTACTGTGGCAGTGGCAATACGACCCAAGTGTGGCAACACCGCACCCGTGACAACGCCTCAAACACAATGGCGTGACTATCATGCCCTTGAAATGTCCATTACTACATCAACAACAAGGATGGAAGGAAGAAGTCGAGCCACCTCCTCAAGGACTATCGCGGGTTCCAGAAGCTCCAGGATGCTGATGCGCAACTACATCATGATGCAACAAGCCAGCGGTATGGGGCATCCGCAAGGCCCATAACATATGGAGCACCACCACCACTACCCTTTCGGGCCAATGCTCCACCACCACCAGTAGCTCTAGTTATACACAACAACAGTGGTGAGCCATACCCCCCACCACGTGGGACCACGATGATCTAGAAAGGACGCCCTTCTAATAGGGCCTAGAAGACGATCAGTCGACAAGTCAACATGGATGTGTCATCACCTCCCGCAATCTTTGAGTACCTCAGTGAATTAGAATCCTGCATCATGTTCGATAGATCCGACCACCCGCATCTATTCCCACGCCTAGGCCACGCAGCCCTAGTGCTTGAGGCTCAAATCGGCGGGTACAATATGAGCAGAGTCTTCATGGATGGAGGTAGCTACATTAACCTCAAGTTCGCCGGCACTTTGAGTGCCATGCAAATTCCACTCTCCAGCTTAGAGTCATCTGAAACCACCATTCACGGCATTGTACCATGCAAGGGAATCAACCCCCTGGGCAAGATCCACTTGGACATTATCTTCGGCACGCCTAAGAACTTCAGGCGTGAGTGTCCCGAGTTCAAGGTGGTCGACTGGCCATCCTAATACCACACCATACTCATTCGTGTGGCATTCGCAAGGTTCCTGGCAGTACGCACTATGCGTACCTCACTCCGAAGATGCGAGGACCAAATAGCATCATCACCATCTAAGGAGCTTCATCAGATCCGACAACTGTGGCAGGGAATTCAATAGAATATCCTAGTCCTTCCGTATGCAAGAGGAGCTGCAAGGCTCAAGGAGTCAACAGACAACAATCTTCCTCCCGTGAGTAGGAAAAACACACCTGAGCAGTCATGCAACTCCACGGTCAACACTAAGAAGATATAGGTCCACCCGACAGACCCCACCAAGAAGGCCCTCATCGCCAACAACCTAAGTTCTGCATAGGAACTCGCGCTCGTCGAATTTCTCCATGAACACTGGGAAATATTCTCCTGGTGTCCCACGGACATGCCAGGAGTTCCTAGGGAATTCACTGAGCCTGCACTCAATGTCTTCCACAATGCGCGACCAATCAAGCAGTCGTTGTGTCGGCTCTCAGCAGAGAAGGCCAAAGCCATAGGCGTGGAAGTCAACAAACTCCTTGACGCCGATTTCATCTGCAAGATCAAGGAGATCACCTGGGTAGCTAAACCCCATGTTGGTGCCAAATAAAGAAACGGACATACTACGGATGTGTGTGTACTTCACGTCCCTCAACAAGCACTAACCGAAGGACCACTTCCCACTATCGCGGATTGTAAAATCATCGATTCCATCGCAGGCTGTGAACGGCTCTCCTTACTCCACACATACTCAGGTTACAATCATATTCGGATGAAGGTGGAGGACCAAGAAAAGACAGCCTCATCACACCATTCAGCATCTACTGCTACAACACAATGCCCTTCGGGCCAAATAATGCAGGGGCCACCTATCAAACCTGCATGCAGGCCTGCCGAAAGAACCAAATGGCCGCAACGTTCAAGTCTATGTCGACAACATAGTGGTCAAGACCAAAGAGAGCACACACTTGATATGGGGTGGCCCAATCTTCTCAGCAGGGTCTTGTCGATGGTAATGGGGGATGATTGATAACTAGTGTGTAGCTATGATCTCTCTCCGCTCGAACCCTGATGCCAATGCAACAGTTCTTGAACCTTGTAGGATATTCACAGCACCACACTCTTGCGCACGTAGCCGTCGACCACGAACGGTAGTTTGAAATCTACTAATTCCCAGTGGAACAACACATCACACTCAATTGCAATTGGTAGAATTCGATCACATGGTAATTCCAGAGGTTCTATAAAAGAAACAACTCCAAAATAATTTTAACATGGTCTAAACCTAGATAGTAGTGCGCCCCCATCTATTTAAGAGTCTGGGGGCGGCGGCCTAAGGGTGGATCCGAGTTGGTCCCACCCAACTAAGGGTACAAACTGACCCAAAGTTGGTTCGGTTCAGGTTTCTGCCTTGGCAGAATTCAGGCCCGTTTCTCTGCCTGTGGCAGCCTGCCGTGGCAGAAAAGGACTCTGTTTCTATGCCGCGGCAGCCTGCCATGGCAGAGAAAAGTAGCGTTTCTCTGCCGCGGCAGAGATTGTCCACCAAGTTTTGATCTTCAAGCTTGTGTGCTCCTTGCGCTTCCTCCCTCTCCTCCCTCGCGTATTCTTCATTGATCAACACACCTTGTTCCATTAGCTCCTCGCTCTGTGCTACGCCTTCTTCTCCTAAGTACCTAATCATGCAATAATTCAAAGACTTAGGTAGTATAAAATTCTCAATAATTAAAACACCAGGTTCATTAAGAAACAACTTCACCTGTTGTTCTACTAGCTTAGCACGAGCTCTTGTGATTGGTCCAATCCTTATCTCATTGGATTGATCTTTCTTTGCAATTGGAACATCATCATTAGCAATTGGGGTAGATATCATTGTAGGGATGTCCTCATCATCTCCCCCCCCCTTCAAAAGGCGTCGACCTCGACGCTCCAAGGTCTTCTCCCGCATATGGTAACAAATCAACAATGTTGAAGCTGTTGCTAACTCCACCAATCTCCTCAATAGGTATGTCAACCGAGTAGGCATTGTCATTAATTTTGGCTAGCACCTTGTAAGGACCAGCACCACGTGGCTTCAACTTGGACTTGCGAAGTAATGGAAATCTTTCCTTGCGCAGATGCACCCAAACCATATCTCCAGGCTTGAACAACACTTCCTTCCTTGCTTGATTCCTTGCAGCAGCAATGTTCTTGCCTTTCTTCTCAATAGCCTCTCGAGTCTTCTCATGTATTTTCTTCACATAATCAGAACGTTTTGATGCCTCCATATCAACTCTCTCATGTAATGGCAGAGGCAACATATCAAGTGGCGTTAATGGCTTGAAGCCATACACCACCTCAAAAGGACAAAGCTGAGTAGTTGAATGTACAACCCTGTTGTATGCAAACTCAACATTTGGCAAACACTCTTCCCACTCCCACAGATTCTTCTTTATCATAGTCCTCAGCAGCTGTGACAATGTTCGATTCACCACCTCTGTTTGGCCATCTGTTTGGGGATGACATGTAGTACTGAACAGCAGCTTCATTCCTAGCTTCCCCCATAAGGTCTTCCAAAAGTAGCTCATGAACTTCACATCATGATCAGAAACAATCATCTTAGGTACTCCATGTAATCTCACGATGTCCCTGAAAAACAGGTTAGCAACATGCGATGCATCGTCGCTTTTGTGGTAGGCAATAAAATGAGTCATCTTAGAGAACCTATCCACTACCACAAATATAGAATCATGACCTCTCTGAGTTTTAGGTAGACCTAGCACAAAATCTGTACTAATGTCTTCCCATGGAGTAGTAGGTGTAGAGAGAGGTGTATACAAACCGTGAGGCTTCAGCTTAGATTTCGACTTGTGGCATGTAATACATCGACTCACAAATCTGTACACATCACGCCTCATCTTGGGCCAATAAAAGTGATCAGCAAAGTTGAGCAACGTGTTCTCACGCCCAAAGTGACCCATCAAACCACCAGCATGTGATTCCTGCACTAAGAACAAACGCAACGATGACTCTAGAATACATAGTTTGTTAGCTCGAAACAAATATCCATCATGTATATGATACTTATCCCTTGCGTTTCTAAGAGCACACAAACGATATGGTTCAGCAAAATCATGATCAGTTGCATAAAGTGCACAAATAGCTTCTAATCCAGGAATTTTAACATCAAGATTGGTTAATAGCATGTTCTTCCTAGATAGAGCATCAGCAACAACATTCTCTTTTCCCTTCTTATAATTAATGATGTAAGGAAAAGGACTCAATGAACTCAAGCCATTTAGCTAATCTTCTATGCAAGTTTGATTCAGCTTTCAAGTATTTCAATGCTTCATGATCAGAATGTATGATGAATTCCTTTGGCCACAAATAATGTTGCCAAACCTCAAGTACTCTAACAAGTACATACAATTCTTTATCATAGATAGAATAATTCAAGCGAGCACCAGTAAGTTTCTCAAAAAAATATGCTATAGGCTGACCCTCTTGCATCAAAACGCCACCAATGCCTATACCACTAGCATCACATTCAACTTCAAATTGCTTTGAAAAATCAGGTAATGCAAGTAATGGTGCAGAAGTAAGCAAATGTTTCAATGTATCAAATGCAATGTCTTGGGTCGCGCCCCATACAAAAGGAACACCTTTCTTTGTCAAATCATTCAAAGGTGTAGCAATGGTGCTAAACTCTTTCACAAAGCGCCTATAGAAACCAGCTAAGCCGTCGAAACTACTCACTTGACTTACATTCATGGGAGTAGGCTAATTCTGAATTGATTCAATTTTAGATTGATCTACCTCTACCCCATGCTTAGACACAACAAATCCCAGAAATATGACCTTATCTTTTGCAAATGTGCACTTCTCAAGATTAGCATACAATTTATTATCACGCAACACTTGCAAAACTTGTTGAATATGAGTGCAATGTTCAGTTTCGGTGTGGCTGTATATAAGTATATCATCAAAGTAAACAACCACAAAACGACCAATAAAATCTCTCAAAACATGATTTATTAATCGCATGAATGTACTAGGTGCATTAGTAAGACCAAACATCATGACTAACCACTCATACAAGCCAAATTTCATTTTGAAAGCAGTTTTCCACTCATCTCCTTCTTTCATCCTAATTTGATGATAACCACTACGCAAGTCAATTTTAGAGAAAACAGCAGCACCACTCTATTCATCTAGCATATCCTCTAAGCATGGAATAGGATGACAATATCGAATAGTGATGTTATTAATCGCTCTACAATCTACACACATGCGCCAAGTACCATCTTTCTTAGGCACTAAAATAACAGGAACAACACAAGGGCTAAGAGAAACACGAATGTACCCTTTATCCAGCAACGCTTGTACTTGCTTCTGGATCTCCTTAGTTTCTTCGGGAATGGTCCTGTAGGGTGCACGGTTGGGAAGTGTGGCACCAGGAATCAAGTCCACTTGGTGTTCTACACCACGCAATGGAGGCAAGCCTGTGGATACATCTTCTGGAAACACATCCCAAAATCCTGCAAAATAGAAGAGACACCAAGAGAAACTAGGGGTCATGTCGTTAGAAACCAATACCTCGCCCTTATACATGAGCACAAGTGGAATGGCTGTAGGATCCTCACGAAATTCTCTCATATCTTCCTTGGTGGCTAATATCAATAAACCAGGCGCTCTCTCACTTTTCGTTATATCACTCAATTTAAGCTCAATTACATCATGGACAGCTGTCACACAATCTCGCCGAGCTATAGTATCTTCCTTCAAATTCACCTCTATCTTTTGGCGAGAATCATTCACAATATTTTGTGGTGTCATTGGCTGCATAGTAATCTTCTTCCCTTTGAATTCCAAGTGATATGTATTGGATCAGCCATTGTGTTGCACATGGCGATCATAAAGCCAAGGCTGACCCAATAGAAGATGACAAACAGTCATAGGAACCACATCAAAATCAATAGAATCTTTGTATGGACCTATTTGAAAATTCACACGTACCATATGATTTACCTTCATCTCACCATTTTTTCTCAACCATTGTATGTAGTATGGCTTCGGATGAGGCAAATATGTCAAATTCAGCTTGGCACATAATTCCTTACTTGCAAGATTTCTGCAGCTACCTCCATCAATAATTACCTTGCAAGCTTTGTTAGGTCCAACTAGAGCTTTTGTTTGGAACAAGTTGCAACGCTGAGACTCATCAATCGGTTGAACACTAAGTATACGTGAAGATACGACAATAGTTCGTGCACGCTCAGGATAAGCATCGGCACCATCCTCATCATCCTCGTCATCAGCTTCATCTCCACTCTCTACTTCACCGTGTTCGTTGACAAACATAACCTTGTTGTTTGCGCAATCCTTCTTGTAGTGCCCTCTACCTCCACAAGTATGGCACACCACATCGCGAGTACGCGTAGTAGACGTATTGGAACCCGAGCTAGCTACAGGAGCAGTGGGCTTCTGAGCATTGGAACCAAACAAAGAAGTACTTGCTGGTTTGGCCGATGGTGTAGGAGGACTAGCAGCAGGTGGCGCTACACTAGGAAGTGTAGATCTGGCCGAAAAAACGGCTAGAGGATGCAAAACGAGCACGTGACTTCGCCTCTTCAGCCAACTGGGATTCGGCCTCTCTAGGCATGGTGCAGCAGCTCGTTCATTGTCTCATAATTTTGATAACGCACAATGCTCTTGATTTGAAGCTTCAAATTGTTGAGGAAATGCTGCATTGTCATCTCTCGTGATTCACGAACATTAGCACGCTGCATAAGCATCTCCATCTCCATGTAGTACTCATCAACTGTCATTGTGCCTTGCCTCAACTGTGTAAGCTTGTCAAACACTGTTCGCAAGTAATTGGAGGGGACAAAACGAATCCGTCATAATGGCCTTCATCTCAAGCCAATTCATCACAGGAAGTTGATTGCCGTTCTGTCTATTCAGCACAATAGCAATCCACCAACGCAAAGCATAACCATCAAACTCTGATGCTGCAAGCTTGACCTTCTTGTCTTCTGGATAATCAAACAAACGCCAGAGCTTCTCAATCTTCAGCTCCCAAGTAATATAATCCTCAGGATCAAGCGAGCCACTGAAAGAGGGAATTGAGAACTTGGGCTTGCCCAAACTATCATCAGCTGGATTGTAAACACGCTGGGCACGTCCAATAGGAGCATACCCACGGCCATGAAGAGGGGCAACCGCAGGTGCAGGGGGATTGGCACGTCCCATGCCACGATGTGGGGCAGCATCAGCCGCACTACCCTCATCAAGGTCCTCAAACGCATCATCATGTTGATGTGCGTGTCCTGGATGGAGTATCGCTTGAATAGCCTCAATTGAACGCTGCAAGGTGGCAATGTTGACATTCATTGCTGTTAGCTGCGTCTGAATATTATTGATTGCTCCAGTATTATTCTCCATAGCATCTTGTATGTCGGTGATATTCCTATCAACAGACTCATGCCAAGTAACAAGCTCCTCAAGCTGTTTTTTCTGTGACACAACTTCATCATCACTCCAAGACATGATTAGTAGGTTAGTGCAAAAATCAAAATCAGTATGGTGGAAACTCTCACTCACAAATGACAAGAAAGGAGATCTTGCCGTTCCAAAGTGAATAGAGATGCTCTACCAAACAAAATCAAAGACTGATGCACTAATGTGATGAAGTGAATATCAAAGGTATAGAGAACGATCGCAGGGCACAGAGGTTATTTATGGTGGAGCTATAGGTATGGTATCCTATCTACACCGCAAACAAGTCCTAGTGCTGATCGTACAAAAACCCAAGAAACACACACGTGGAGAAATATGTGGCAATGCAAATATGAAGGGTTGCACTACTCTCGAGAGACACTAGCAAAGCTCAAAGTAAACAGGCACAAGATTGCTCAATCTACCGGTGCACAAAGATATCACTAGGCCTCTTGCTCAAATTCTCTTTTTTTCACTATTTTCTTTTTCTTTTGTATAGCTCTTTTTGCTTTTTCTTTTGCTATATTGCTTTTTTCTCTTATATATATATATATATATCACACACGGCCAAATTACAAAGAACAGCACCAAAATCCTAAGAGCAGCCTGTAGGAGCGGAAACTAGTCTCAATGGGCAAGTTCCTACACCTATGTAATAGAATGGCTATGGCTAAGGTTGAAGGAAAAGATGCAAATTCACACTTTGTAAAAATTCCTGCCGTGGCAGAAAAACAGGGCAAAATCGTGGCGTGGCTAGAAAATCCTGCCGCGGCAGAAAAACACGTCAAAAACATGCCGCTGGCAGCGAATCCGAATCGTGGCAGAATAGGACTCGCGGTAGGAAAACAGGCTATTTCCGTGCCGCGGCAGAGTCGGTAGGATTTTTTTTAATTCCGACTCGGCCAAGAGTAGGAGACTAGGACTCTTAGATTAGATCGAATCTGACCTGGTGGTGGTAGAAACAATAGTGGATTCGGCTAGAACAAAACTAGAAAGATGATAAATCTACAAAGAACAAATCTAGATCTAAACTAAAGGATGAACACGACCAGCAACTATTACTCGTCTACGATGCAATCTAGTCTATGGCAACTCTTTTTGTGGGGCTTTTTCTGTATAGGACTAAAACACTCTCTAATCTATGGATGGATTGTGGATTGCTTACCGAGGCAATGAGGAAATCTGATACCAAGATGATATGGGGTGGCCCGATCTTCTCAGCAAGCTCTTGTCGATGGTAATGGTGGATGATTGATAACTAGTGTGTAGCTATGATCTCTCCCGCTCGAACCCTGATGCCAATGCAACAGTTCTCGAACCTTGTAGGATATTCATAGCACCGCACTCTTGCGCACGCAGCCGTCGACCACGAACGGTAGTTTGCAATCTACTAATTCCTAATGGAACAATAGATCACACTCAATAGCAATTGGTAGAATTCGATCACAGGGTAATTCCAGAGGTTCTATAAAAGAAACAACTCCAAAATAATTTTAACGTGGTCTAAACCTAGATAGTAGTGCGCCCCCATCTATTTAAGAGTCTAGGGGGCGGCCTAAGGGTGGATCCAAGTTGGTCCCACCCAACTAAGGGTACAAACCGACCCAAAGTGGGTTCGGTTCAGGTTTCTACCTTGGTAGAATTCGGGCCCGTTTCTCTGCCGCGGCAGCCTACCATGGCAGAAAAGGACTCTATTTCTGTGCCACGACAGGCAGTAGCGTTTCTCTGCCGCGTCAAAGATTGTCCACCAAGTGTTGATCTTAAATATTGTGTGCTCCTTGTGCTTCGTCCCTCTCCTCCCTCGCGCATTCTTCATTTCTCAACACGCCTTGTTCCATTAGCTCCTCTCTCCGTGCTACGCCTTCTTCTCCGAAGTACCTGATCATGCAATAATTCAAATACTTAGGTAGTATAAAATTCTCCTTAATTAAAACACCAGGTTCATTAAGAAACAAGTTTACCTGTTGTTCTAGTAGCTTAGCAGGAGCTCTTGTGATTGGTCCAATCCTTATCTCATTGGATTTATCTTTCTTTGCAATTGGAACATCATCATTAGCAATTGGGGTAGGTATCATTGTAGGGATGTCCTCATCAACACTCATTGATGATCTCCATGAGACCTTCGACGACCTTGACCACTATAGAATCAAGCTAAATCCAGAAAAGTGCACCTTAGGCGTCCCATCCAGGCAACTACTCGGTTACCTCATCTACCCAAGGGGAGTCGAGGCGAACCCGAAGAAAATTAAAGCCATACTTGCCATGGAGAAGCCAAATAGCATCAAGTGTGTCCAACAGCTGGCCAGGCGAATAGCAGCACTCAACAAGTTCATCTGTCGGATGGGCGAAAAGGCCCTCCCTTTCTACCAACTCCTCTACAAGACGGATAAATTCGAGTGGACTAGGGAAGCACAAGAAGCTTTCGACAACCTCAAGTGTCTGCTATCAACCTCGCAGGTCCTGGTAATCCCCCAGGAGAAAGAGC
Source organism: Avena eriantha (assembly GCA_910589775.1). Classification (NCBI taxonomy): domain Eukaryota; kingdom Viridiplantae; phylum Streptophyta; class Magnoliopsida; order Poales; family Poaceae; genus Avena; species Avena eriantha. Next base: position 390,654,816 of record OU342743.1, read on the forward strand.
CTATGTTGCAGTACATATCCATCACACACCAGGTGGTCAGCATTGTGCTCGTCGTCAGATGGGAGGAGGAAGGAAAAATACACAAGGTACAATGGCCCGTGTACTACTATAACATCCCAGCATTAGAGCTTAGAAATAAGCTGAGATAAGGTGTGTGCATTGCATTCATGCATAGAAAATTTGGATAATTTTCGCGCTTTTGAATAAAACTTGTCAAAGTGATTGAAGCTTCTCTTAACTTGGTGGAACTGAAGTAGATCATCAAGTTGATTGCGATAAGTTTCAATATGATCTTTGCTAAAACCTTATATTTGGGTAATACAATTTGATCTAAGGGTAGATCAAATGTAATAAAACTAAGTCACAACACACTATTTAATAAGGAGTACTGGATATTTTAAAGATCATAACATGGTATTCCATACAACCACTCAAGGATGAATACATAAACTTCTAAAGATTATATCAAGGTATTATCTACAACAAACCCTGAATACCAAGTTAAGTATATAACTTAAGTCAAGAAATCTCATAACTAAAATTTGTTACACTTGCTTGCCATAGTTATTCCTACCATGGGTATCATGGTAGTTCTTAAACATTAACGCTTATCACAAATAGACTAGAAAAGGAAGTTGAGCCAAGACCATTCATCCCATATTTTTGTTGCCATATTAGTAGGTGACATTACTATTTAACCAAGTCTTAGTGTCAAGTTTATCATCAATGTTGAGTGATCAATTCCTGATGTAGAACTTGTTAACTCTTAGCTTTGACCTATTATATTGACCTTCCAAAGACCTTAAGTAAATTAATAAGAAGAAGGAACTAGTTATGGTAGAGTGTGTCATCCATCATCAATGGAATGTGATCCTTAGTGGAGATCAAACCATCTGATGTTGGAGGACTTAATTCACTCGTGAGTTAACTAGAAGAAGCATCTAAACCTAAGAGTTTAGATAGTGATCATGGAGCTATGAGAAAGCTAGTAGTATCAGAGCATCCAATGATAATCTTGTTAAGCCAAGTAGATATAAATATGGAGTAAGCTTCCTTAACAAGATAAGTCTATAAGGAGGCTAGTACAAGCCTACTACTTAGTTGATTATAGATCTTGATCAGACAATTAGAAGCCTAAGCTTTGTATGATCAAAGGATAATGGTCATTATTCTCAAGTCACTTGAGAATAGATGATGATGAAGAGTTGTGAGTATACCAAATTAGGCAAAGCCTTAGTTAGCTGAACCATCTAGCTTGATCATGAAGAGTCAAGCTAGAGTATCAGAGAAGTGTAATCTTGCAAGCCTTAGAAGTAGATGCAAGATTATTATAAAAGACTTTATGGATGGAGTTAGAAGTAGTTACATTGATGGATTCATCAAGGGTAGCTAAGCAAGAATTTATATCTAGAAGAATGGAGAATGAGAGTTATTAAAGTGGCATGCCCATGCCATCATATGATGATAGATATGGTGGAGCCAGATGACTAGTTCATTTAGGGAAAAGAGATCCTAGAATTCACTATTCATAACCCTAGAATGAAGCTAGCAGTGGAATCAATTCCTATTTTTAGGCAGCCAAAGAATAGTATCTCTTAGTCAAGTGAAATGTCTAAGAGGTAATGTTGAGGGCAAACCTCTAGGGTGGCCTAATCTTTCACGATTCCCTTTCAAATCAAGGGTGGAGTGTGGGGGGAAGGAGGGTGAAGGATGAACACGACGAACACACGCACGAAGAACGCGATGAACACACACACGCAAAACCACGATAAACACCAATAGCTCACATCGGCGGTGACCGGTCCGGCGCAATCCCTGGGATCGGCGTCGGGCGGAGGACTCTCTCTCGAACCGGCACGGCGAGATGGGAGACTCGGTGAGATCTTGACGTCTAGGCAAAGGGACACCGATGCCTAGGCCTTGTACAACGCGGAGGCACAATGCAAACTCCAACGAGGTTTGGGGATATTGGTGCTCCTTAGTCAAGGAGCATGAGGCAATAATTAGATAGATCCACAAAGGGGTTTCCACTAATTCCAATATCAAGCCTAGGGTTTACAATGGAGGTGGGGGTCTATATATAGGCCAACCACAAAGTCAGGGGTAATTCAGGCATTAAAGTAGCGTTTTGGGCGAAATAGAGGGGTACATGGGCCATAGGGCCCCGCTAGGCTCGCAGGCCCATCACTTGGGCCGGACACTCCGGGTCGAGTGGGCCGGACACTCCGGGGTGGCCGGACACTCCGGGTCGAGTGGGTCGGACAGTCCGGGGTGGCCGGACACTCTGGGAAGTGTCCGGGCAGTGTCCGAACTGGCACACAGAATGTCCGCGCCAGGTTCGGGCTCGGGCAGGCCGGACACTCCGGCTGAGTCGCGCCGGACACTCCTGCTTTGGCAGCTTCAGCACAGGTGTAGCTTCAGGGCTCGTGGATCGACGTGGTGGGGGCTCGTACCTGATGATGCACAAAGTAGTGGTATGAAGTAGCACGCCATCTAAGGAGGTATCAAATTGGCACGAGGAGAGGAGCGAGTTCACCTTAGCTTGGAGGAGTTTGGCTCGGGCACGAGTCATGGGTCCACTTGGGGGACTTGTTGTTGTAGATGTAGAAGCGTCCGTAGGACGGGCTGCATCTGCTCCCCCCCCTTGGGAAAGAGTCGTCCTCGACTCTTCATGGATATCATCTTGAGCATCTCCATGGTAGGGTGCGAGGTCCTTGACATTGAATGTATTGCTTGCAAGGTACTTGCAGGTCGGTATGTCGATGATGTAGGTGTTGTTGTTGATTCTTTTGAGGACCTTGAAGGGACCATCTCCTCTTGGCTTGAGCTTGGAGTCACGTTCCTTGGGGAAGCGGTCCTTGCTTAGGTGTATCCACACAAGGTGACCTTCTTCAAATATCATCTCCTTCTTGTCCTTGTTTAATCTTGAAGCTTGGTGAAGGACTTGTTGTTCGATAGTAGCTCTTATTTCTTCATGAAGCGTCTTCATAGCTTGTGCGTGCTTCTCGACGTCCATGTTCGTGAGCTCATGGAGAGGTAGTGGTAGGATGTCGAGCGCGGTGAGGGGCTCAAAACCATAGACGATCATGAATGGACTCATCTTGGTTGTTGAGTGCTTGGCTCGATTATAGGCGAACTCAGCGTGTGGAATGCATTCCTCCCAATCCTTAGGTTTTTCTTGATCAACACATGAAGGAGAGTTCCGAGGCTTCGGTTGACAACTTTGGTTTGGCCATCAGTTTGAGGATGTGATGCGGATGAGAAGAGGAGCTTGACGCCGAGCTTGGCCATGAGGGTCTTCCACAAGTAGCTCATGAATTTGACGTCGCTGGTCGGAGACGATTGTCCTTGGCACACCGTGAAGACGGACGATTTCCCTGAAAAATAGATTTGCAACATGTGAAGCATCGTCGGTCTTATGGCACGGTATGAAGTGTGCCATTATGGAAAACGATCCACAACGACAAATATAGAATCATGACCATGCTTAGATCTAGGCAATCCTAACACGAAATCCATGCTAATGTCGGACCAAGGTGTATGACGAATAGGCAATGGCATATAAAGACCATAGGGATTAGCTTGCGACTTAGCTTGAACACATGTTGTGCATCGTTGAACGTAGCGCTCCACGTCACGCTTCATCTTGGGCCAAAAGTAGTGATTGGAGAGCATGTCCAATGTCTTGTCGCGACCAAAGTGACCCATAAGGCCTCCACCATGAGATTCTTTGAGAAGCAAAAGTTGAAGCGACGACTTCGGGATGCATAGCTTGTTTTGTTTAAATAGAAAGCCCTTATGCAAATAGAAATCATCAACTCCTTTGTCATTGGAGCACTTTGCGAAAATTGGTTCAAAGAACGGATCGGAAGCATACAAAGATTTTATTTCCTCAAGACCCAGCACGTTGATTTCAAGTCTCGTAAGAAGGCTTGTATGTTTGCGAGACAATGCGTCCGCAACTACATTATCTTTGCCCTTCTTATACTTGAGAATGTACAGAAAAGACTCCATGAACTCAACCCACTTAGCGTGTCTCTTGCTCAAGTTAGCTTGGCCTTTGAGATATTTCAACGACTCGTGGTCGGAATGTATGATAAATTCCTTGGGCCAAAGGTAGTGTTGCCAAACTTGAAGGACACGAACTAAGGCAAAAAGCTCTTTGTCATAAATCGGATAGTTAAGGCGAGCACCATCAAGTTTCTCGCTATGGTAGGCGATAGGACGTCCGTTTTGCATAAGGACTCCTCCAATGCCAATACCACTAGCATCACACTCTATCTCAAAAGTTTTTGTGAAATCCGGTAAAGCAAGAAGAGGTGCTTCGGTGAGCCTCTTTTTAAGTTCATCAAAAGCTTTTTGTTGTTGTTTGCCCCACACAAAGGTTACATTCTTTTTGGTCAATTGATTAAGGGGACAAGCAATGGTTGAAAAGTCTTTCACAAAGCGACGATAGAAACCGGCCAATCCATGAAAACTTCGGAGTTCACTCACATTTGTTGGTATGGGCCAATCTCGTATGTCCTTTACCTTGGAAACATCAACTTACAATTCCCTTCAAAGAAACGACAAATCCAAGAAAAATCAACTTGTCTTTAGCAAAAGTGCACTTGGGAAGATTAGCATAAAGCTTTTCATGTCGAAGGATTTGCAAAACTTCCTTGACATGTGTTACATGGTCCTCAAGTGATTTGCTATAAACAAGACTATCATCTAAATAGACAACAACACTTTTTCTAATGAGAGAACACAAGATGTGATTCATAAGGCGCATGAAAGTGGTGATGGGGCATTTGATAAACCAAAGGGCATAACCAGCCACTCATAGAGACCAAGTTTGGTCTTGAAGGCGGTTTTCCACTCATCACCTTCAGCCATGCGTATTTGATGGTAACCACTACGAAGATCAATTTTCGAAAAAATAGTGGCTCCACACAACTCATCAAGCATGTCATCGAGACGTGGTATGGGATGTCGATAACGCACGGTGATAGCATTGATTGGACGGCAGTCCATGCATAACCGTAACGTATCATCCGTCTTTGGAATAAGAATCACGGGTACGGCACTTGGACTAGTGCTAACTTGGATCAAACCTTTGGAGACGAGTTGGTTGATTTGACGTTCGATCTCCTTTAGTCTCCTCTGGGTTCGTGCGGTAAGCGGCGCGGTTGGGAAGTGGTGCACCGGGGATGAGGTCAATTCGATGTTCGATGCCGCGAAGAGGAGGTAGTCCATGTGGAAGCTCTTCGGGAAACACATCCTTGAATTGCTGCAAAACATTCATCAAAGATGGAGGAACATTGGTTAATTCATTAGTTCCTTGCGCTAGTCCCTTGCAAAGGAGGACATAGTGCAAGATGGATAGGTTGTTCCGAACATCTCTCATCTCACTTTTGGTGGCAAGGAGAACACTCTTAGTTTTTCCACTCGAATTTGTCTTGTGGCTCTCACTCACTATGAGGTGGTTCTCTCTCTCACCGCTCTTCTCACAAGTAGGTGTTGTGCTTTGCGCCCTCGCTAAAGCCTTTGCATTGTCCACAATTATTTGGCTAGGAGTCATCGGTTGCAAAACACATGTTTTATGAGCCATTTGAAGGTGTATATATTGGTGCGACCATCATGTTGAGCAGCCTTGTAAAATTGCCATGGTCGACCAAGAAGCATGTGGCAAACTGTCATAGGAACCACATCACACTCCACCGTATCTTTGTAAGGACCAATGGCGAAGGAGACCGATACGGTATGCTTGATCTTCACGGACCCTTGGTCACTTAGCCATTGCACGTGGTAGGGGTGCTTGTGTGGATGGAGGTTGAGGTTGAGCTTCTCACACAACTCGGTGCTAGCAAGGTTGTGACGACTCCCTCCGTCAATGATCACCTTGATAGATTTGCCGTTGATGCCGGCTCGTGTTTGGAAGATATTGGAGCGTTGGTCTTCATGCTCTTGTGCTTGAGTGGTCAAGATCCTTGTGACGACAAGCGATGGACTTGCGTCATGCTCACACATGAGTAGTTCTTGATCATCTTCCACTCGTTGCCTTGCCATTGCTTCCTTGAGACGGGCATCAAACTCATCTTCATTCAAGTACTCTTCATCACCATTGTCATGGATGAACAAGACTTTCTTGTTTCCACATTCGGCCGACTTGTGTCCTTTACCTCCACACTTGTAGCATTCACCGTTGAAATGTGTATCACTCTTTGCTTGCTTGCCACTTGGGGGCAGTTTTCCTTGAGGAAGTGTGGGCTTGAAGGAAGGCTTGGAGGTACTTGAGGAGCTACCATTGAAAGTTGTTGGTGTAGGGGTTGAAGCTTGCTTTTAGGTGAAGTACGTCTTGGGCATGTTGTACTTGATATCCTCTTGCACTTGACGTTCAGCCTTTGTTGCGATGTGCACAAGCTCAACCATGGTGTTGTATGTTTGGAACTCGAAGATGCGCTTGATTGGGTGATTCAAGCCAATAAGGAAACGTGCCATTGTTTGCTCCATGCGCTCATCAATGTTGGCGCGAATTAAGTTGAGTTCCATTTCCTTGAAGTATTCTTCCGCGGTCTTTGTCCCTTGACGAAGAGCTTGAAGGTTGTTGAAGAGGTCAGGCGTGTAGTGCGCGGGGACAAACCGAGATCTCATGTGAGCCTTCATGTCATGCCAAGTTGTGATTGGTGGCTCTTGTCTTGCATCACAAGCAACTTGAACTTGTTCCCACCAAAGGTTGGCGTAATCATCAAACTCAAGTGAAGCCATGGCGACCATCTTCTCGTTGCTATAGTTGTGCATGCGGAAGATCTTGTCGACTTTGAGTGCCCAGAGAGGTATTCTTCGGGGTCATTGGATCCAGGTGAACTTGGGCATTGTGAACTTGAGCTTGCCAAAAGTTTATTCATCGTTGCGGTCATTGCGACGAGCTTGGTGACCTTGTTGATGATCTCGTAGTTGGGGAGGTGGAACTTGGTTCACGTGTCCTTGTTGCGGAGCTTGCTCTTGATATTGTTGTTGAGGAGGAGCTTGCTCTTGCTCTTGGCGCGGTTGTTGACGTGGTTGAGGCGCTTGGGCCTCATGGTGGTGAGGGTGTGGAGCCTCTTGACGCGGTTGATGACGAAGAGGAGGCTCGTTCCTCGGTTGGTGATGTTGGTTAGGCACATGGGCCTCATGGCGAAGAACATGGTCATGAGCCTCTTGATGTGGTGGGCGTCGCTCAAATTGTATCACGTGACGCTCCAAGTTTTGTTGATGTGGAGGAGGCGCCGCGTGATGACCATGGTGTCGTTGTTGACGTTCATGACGTTTATGACGAGGAGGATGATCTTGGAGAGTTTCACGTCGATGACGAGCTTGATTCTCCAAGTCGGAGTCATCACTTGTTGTGTCAAGTATGTGACGCGGTCGATGGTGGTAGACTTGCGGTTGTACTTGCGGTTGCGCTTGTGGTTCCTCTTGTGGTTGCTCTTGTCGGATCACTAGTGCCCTTGCGTGATGATGGTGTGCTTCTTGCCTTGCTCGTGGCCTTGAAGAGAGGTCACCATCATAGCTTGACGTTGCAGCGTGCCGTGGGGAAGGTACATAGTTCGAAGAGATTCCATCTTCAACCACGGGGGCATCATTGCGTCTATGAGCACTTTGATGTAGATCTTGTGGAAGAGGTGCATGACGATGCGAACAACTTGCTGAGCTTGATGCGCGTGAACGTGGTCTTGCCATGCCGTCGATGAGGCATCGAAGATTGTCATTTGTTTCGGCGACGGAGCGTTGGAGCGCTTCATTTTGGTGGCCGAAGTTGTGATGCATTGCATGCATTTGTCGTTCGAGGCCGTCGAAGCGGTTGTCGATGTTCTTGAACTCGGCTTGTGTCTCGCCAAATTGTTCATCTTGTCGCGTCTCAAGGGCTTAGGCAATGTTCACGGAACTCTTGTCGAACGATGAAGTGACTTGCGCGCGTCATGTACGGACCTTGATCTTCTTCTTGGGGAGGTGGTTGGCTCGTCTCACCGTGCCTATCCATCATGCAAAACACACAAGTATTGTATATGGAAGTGGAATATGGTGGTGTTAGCCTTGTACCTCACCTTGGGGATTGCACCAAACTAGAGACCACAAGTGAGAGCTATAAGCGTGCAAAGTGGAATTGTAAAGAAAACTCACACTAAAGAAAGAACTAACTCTCAACAGCTTGTTGGTGGTAGGTTAGTATTGTGGAAAGCCAAAGAACCAACCAAAAGAAAAGGGATAGTCAAAAGTGGGTAAAATCCAACAAAACTCAAGTCAAAGGCGAAGGTCAACAACTCAAAAGGGTGACGGGAACCTACGACTATATACACACATGTGGAGAAAGTTGGGATTGACACGACTATGAAAATGAGCAAACAAAACATCCTAACGAAGACTAAGCTCGTTGTTGTGCCAATGCAAGGAGAGACCATGGCTCGTTTGCAAAGATTAAAAGTGAGCAACGGATTTGTGCACTTACCTTGGGCGCTCTTCTTTCTCTCTTGCTTACAAGCTTTGAGACTCTCTTTTGCAAGGGGAGACTATTTTTCTTTTGCTTTTTCTTTGTATATTTTTCCTTTTTTTGGCTCTCCCTTGATGCTACCTAGTCACACTTGCTATTGCTCTTGCACTCTCCCTATCCAAGGTCAAATGCACAATGCTCAAGCAAACACAAGATGAGCCACTCTCATGGGATAGGTACACACAAAGGAAGATGGGGTTAACAAGGTGACGCAAGTTATACCTTCTTTGATGATGAACTTGGCGTCGGTGGTGTGGGATGATGTTCGTGGTCCGTGATGTCGATGAGCGCAGAAGTTGATGATGCGGAAGCTTGCTGGTAGTTGCTGACACGCACACGGGACACGAGCAAACAAAGGAGATTAGCCAATGCGAAAAATGAGGCAAAATTGTCAAAACCTGGCGTTACAGCCGGACACTCCTGGTCTGTCTTGTCTGGATACTCCGGTCTGGCCGGACACTCCGGTCTGGTTCGGCCGGACACTCCGGTCGGGCCGGACACTCCGACGCGGGTTTCCTGCTCGTGTTCTTGAGCGGAAATCCTCGCCTTTGGGCCTCAAATCCGCGAAAAACTGGCCAAATCGGGACTGGGGAAACGCAGGATAAAGCTGGACCAACTCCTTAGACAAGGTTTGGTAAGATCCAAAACCACAAATAACACTCCAAATCAAGAGATCGATCCAAAGGCAAATATGGGCTGTTTATTGTGGGGATTTTCGAATTTTTGGTGGATAGAATAAAATTTTGTGGGGGAAATCGTGAGCAACGAAGCTCTTGATACCAATATGTTGAGGGCAAACCTCTAGGGTGGCCCGATCTTTCACGGTTCCCTTTCAAATCGAGGGTGGAGTGCGGGGGAAGGAGGGTGAAGGATGAACACGACGAACACACGCACGAAGAACGCGATGAACACACACACGCAAAACCACGATAAACACCAATAGCTCACGCCGGCGGTGACCGGTCCGGCGCAATCCCTAGGATCGGCGTCGGGCGGAGGACTCTCTCTCGAACCGGCACGGCGAGATGGGAGACTCGGTGAGATCTTGACGTCTAGGCAAAGGGACACCGATGCCTAGGCCTTGTACAACGGGGAGGCACAATGCAAACTCCAACGAGGTTTGGGGATATTGGTGCTCCTTAGTCAAGGAGCATGAGGCAAGAATTAGATAGATCCACAAATGGGTTTCCACTAATTCCAATATCAAGCCTAGGGTTTACAATGGAGGTGGGGGTCTATATATAGGCCAACCACAAAGTCAGGGGTAATTCAGGCATTAAAGTAGAGTTCTGGGCGAAATAGAGGGGTACATGGGCCATAGGGCCCAGCTAGGCTCGCAGGCCCATCACTTGGGCCGGACACTCCGGGTCGAGTGGGCCGAACAGTCCAGGGTGGCCGGACACTCCGGGTCGAGTGGGCTAGATAGTCCGGGGTGGCCGGACACTCCGGGAAGTGTCCGGGCAGTGTCCGAACTAGCACACAGAATGTCCATGCTAGGTTCGGGCTCGGGCAGGCCAGACACTCCGGCTGAGTCGTGCCGGACACTCCGGCTTTGGCAGCTTCAGCACAGGTGCAGCTTCAGGGCTCGTGGATCGACGCGGTGGGGGCTCGTACCTGATGATGCACAAAGTAGTGGTATGAAGTAGCACGCCATCCAAGGAGGTATCAAATTGGCACGAGGAGAGGAGCGAGTTCACCTTAGCTTGGAGGAGTTTGGCTCGGGCACGAGTCATGGGTCCACTTGGGGGACTTGTTGTTGTAGATGTAGAAGCGTCCGTAGGACGGGCTACATCAGGTAATTAGATTACCAGTTGAGAGAGTATTGATAAGAGCCTTTCCATTTTGCTCTCTTAAACCCTAATAAGAACCTAGTCTCATAGAACCATCAAGATCACATTACGAAAAGTAATCTCAAATAGCTCACTCTAAGTTGAGTTATTATCCATGGCCACAAAACATGAAGGCAATTTATCCTAGCTCTTAATCTTCATCCATATCCATAATAGATATGAGTCTATTAAACCTTCTTAAAACGCATGTCCAATTATTTGGAAATGAACCTTTTCATTTCCTCATTAATGATTGATATTCATGCATAATGACTTAACCAAGATTGTTTTATGGTAGTTCTAAACACCACAAACTAAGTAGAGTTTGAATAGGAGAAATCACCAGATATGGAGAACCATGAAACTCAAATCATCATATTATAAACCACAAGGTTTAATACCTTATAATGAATATATATAATTCCTTTATGAGGTTAAGTATGAATCATATTCTATATACATCATTAACCATTTTAAACCATTGCCATTAAAAAATATCAAGTGAAAACAAAATAGTCTTAAAGGGATCTTTAGATAAGAAGTAATTCCTAAAAACCTAATTCCTATTAATATTTCCTAATGAAAAGGACCCTTCATATAATTATGAATATTTTATTTATGCACAATAAGAAATGGGGAGAAGAGGATCATACTTGCTTTATACCATAATATTCTTGACCTACAAATTCTCTGGATATTTAAATCCTTGAAGAATTCATATTTGAAATTGAGATGTAAAAAACAAAAATAGAAACCGAATTAAGAAAAGGAAAAGAAACAGCCATCGTTCCAGCCAATGGCCCATTACCTCACCCCTCTACCTGACGCTCGCGAGCAACATCAGCAACAACTCGCTTGCTTAGCTACGACCCAACAACAACAGCCCAACTTCCCTCTCTCTCTATCTCACTAATAGGTGGGACAACTAGGTGGACTGCGGGTTAATTTGTAGAAACGTTATGGGGTTTTCTGCAAATGTCACCATCGTCGTCATCCTCACGCACACAGGCAGCTGCGTGTGCTCGCCGATGCCATCTGTCGCCGTCAGCAAGAACCGACTGCCGCAATGGATCGCCATCGCTAGGAAGGAGGATAAGAACGCCACTGTGATGCTTCGCTCATCCTCATCCCATTTTCCCCTTCCTCTTGTTCTTATCCTCTCCACAGAGGAGATCACCAAGCCCCAGGTCTCGCTGGTGCCCGTCGATTCCAAGCTCGCCTCGTCCAGATGAGACCACTATGGTGACCGCCGTGATCTTCTCGTCTGATTTCCCCATCTCATGGAAACCGTAGAATCCCCTGACGCATGGATTGAGACGTCCTTCCCGAAGTCCGGCCACCGCCATGACCATTGATTCCTTCATCACCTAACCTCGATGGTGTCGCCACGCCCCAAGAGTCCTGGGATGCGGAAGCTCGAGCTCTCACCGACGATCTGCTTCTCGCCAAGAGACGGATCGAGTACCTTTTGAAGCACAAGGGTCTAAAAGGATCCGATTTGATTCATTGCTAGCTGGCACGCCGGATTCAACCTCTCCAGCACCATGGCGACCGACTCATGCACATGATCACCAAGAGCAAGATGGATTCTCTCAGGATCTGCTCGAGATCAATCCCGGACAAGGAGTACGAGTCCCAGATTAAATGGTTGACAAAAGAGCGGGTCGAGAGAAAGATTCCAGATCTCTCTCTGGACATGTACACAGCTAACGATCATGTGACACCAGTTAGTTTTCCAGTTGTTACTCTTGTATTTGAATATGTGCTCATCCGTACTTTGTTGTAGTTTTTTCACAACACTGAGATGATACTTATTTTAGCTTGCTAACCTCCTCGAGTCGGAGCTTGCTCCTCTTGAGGGATATCCACCTAAGAAACCGGCTCCTCAAGAGGAAGGAGAACTTGTATTGCTGTCGGAGGCATTTACCTAGAAGCGCAAAACTCCGACTGTGTCCATTGGCACAAAAGAAGTGCTTGTTGTGAAGAGGTAACTTTCCTCACAAGGTCTTAATTTCATCTCACATTCTTTCTGAAGTGTAACGCTCTTGATTTGTCACTTCTTTAGAGCTAAATAGCCCGTCAAGGGCAAAGGGAAAGGAACCACGACGAAGCCCCTGCGCTAGTCAAAGCTAGTTTTGACTTCGTCTACTGCTTCGCCTCCGACTCCTACCCCAACGCCTTCTATAGCACCAGAGGTTACTTCGTCTCCTCGTGCTACAAAAGATCCGGCTCAGCACTCTGAGCCAGCGATCCTTGGCTCGCAAACTGACGTCACCATAGGTGATTCGACAACTGACATGGGTGAACCCTCAAAGGGTAATGATCCCTCAGTAGAGGTTTTTGCGGATAATCTACTAAGCAATCCGGGTATTGATACGTCGTAAACGTATCTATAATTTTTGATGTTCCATACTTGTTTTATATCTACTTTCTTGTGTTTTGTTCATACTTTGAGTTATTTTTATACATTTTAGGGACTAACCTATTAACAAGTTGCCACAGTGCCAGTTGTCTGTTTTCTGTTGTTTTTGGTTTCAGAAAAGCTGGAAAAGAAATATTCTCGGAATTGGACCAGACAAAAGTCAAAGTCAATATTTTACCAGAAGACTCACGGAACCAGAAGATGAGACAGAGAGGGGCCACGAGGTGGCCACACCACCTGGTGGCGCGGGCTAGCCCAGGCCGCGCCAGGGGGTGGTGTGGGTCCCTCAGGCACCCACCGACCTTGCCTCTTCGCCTATAAAAGCCCCCTGGGACAAAAACCCTAAGTACCAAATCAGAATTCCACGAAAAGTTCTGCAGCGCCGCCACCATTGAAGAGGAGATTTGGGGGACAGAAGTCTCTATTCCGGCACCCTGCCAGGACGGGGAAGTGCCCACGGATCCATCTCCATCGACTCCGTCGCCATCTCCATCGCCGTTGCTGACTCCCATGATGAGGGAGTAGTTCTCTCTCGAGGCTAAGGGCTCTACCGGTAGCTATGTGTTCATCTCTCTCTCTATGCGTGATCTTATGAGATCATGAGCTTTGTAAGCTATAGATCTGTTCTGCTACTCAAGTGCTTTAATTAATCTCTGCTTATTCCCATGTGTGTGAAGTTGATAGTGTGCACACTGTGTAAGGTTACATAAATAATTATCATGAGTATAATTTGAGTTGGATGTCTCTATGAGATTTTGGTGTTTGTTGGAACCATCTAGTGCTCAAGGTGACAGTGAGGGGTTATCTAGATGGGAAATGCGAACTTTAATGTGTGCTATTATAGCCCTACATCATTCAACCGGAGAGTAGTTCAGGATAGCATAATGAAGAGAAGATATTTATATGAGAGTGTCCACTAGTGAAAGTATGATCCCTAGGCCTTGTTTCTAAGCATTGAAACACCGTTTACAATCAGTTCTATTACATGTTTATTTGCTTTCACTCTTATTTCAGATTGCAATTACCACTTATAATCATCCATATTACTTGTATTTCACTATCTCTTCGCCGAACTAGTGCACCTATACACCTGACAAGTGTATTGGGTGTGTTGGGGACACAAGAGACTTATTGTATCTTGATTGCAGGGTTGCTTGAGAGGGATACCTTTTACCACTTCCTTCCTGAGTTCGATAAACATTGGATGATCCACTTAAGGGAAAACTTGCTGTTGTTCTACAAACCTCTACACTTGGAGGCCAACACTGTCTACAAGAATAGAAGCGTGCGTAGACATCAAGCTATTTTCTAGCTCTGTTGCCGGGGAGGTAAGGTAAAAGATACTCACATCATCTAGGTACTAAGCTATCTTATAGTACTGTTGCTGGTGTGTGAGTGCTCAAAGTTATTTCCTTTAGATTCTGCAATTATATCTTTTTGTTTCTTGTTTTTATTTTCACTAGTTAGGCTTAATGGAAAACAACAACAAAATTAGAGAACTTTTTAGTATTTTTCCTAAGGTAGAACATGAATGGTACGAAAAGAAAATTAAAAAACCCATGTAACTTTCTTTGCATGCTAATAGCAATGTTATTAGTATGAATTTTTTGAACACCTTTGTTACTAATGCAATGGAAACGTCTAAGCTTGAGGAAGTTAGTTTTTATGAAAATGATATTTTTAGTTCCCCAGCTTTAAAAGGAGAAAATTTGCTCTGATGATACTTTATCTCCCATATGTGGTAATTCTAATGATACTTGTGATATTTTAAATCCTGAAAGCGTCCCTTTTAAAATACCTATGGAATTGCTGAACGTGTTATGAATAACTATTATTTTGGAGATGGAATTGTCCATCCTATTCCATCCTGGTGATTATTTACTTTTTATACATGAATTATGCGAGTTGTTCAAGTGTGCAGGTATTTCATAGAACCAAGTTAAGAGGAAGCTATTCTCTTTATCACTCAAGGGCAAAGCAAGGGAGTGGTATGAGCTACTAGACGATCCTCGTCATTTGGAGTGGAAGGAACTTGAATCTCTATTTTACTCTAAATTCTATCCTCATAAAATTCATAAAGATAGGAATTACATTTATAATTTTCATCCTCATGATGGAGAAAGTATTGCACAAGCATGGGGGAGATTGAAGTCACTAATGCTCAAATGTCCCATTCATGAGCTCTCTAGTAATATTATTATTAATAATTTTTATGTAAGGCTTTCGGGACATTACAAGGACTATCTAGATACCTGTTCAGATGGATCCTTCTATATCATCGGGCAAGGGGTACCCTGTTGGCGGTTCACAACAAAAACACAACTAATAAACAATTTGTAGTGGCACAAACGAATAACACTCGGGGCAAACATTTTCCTGTAATGAAAGGCATGTGTACATAATTTGCAAATGTGCAGTCCATACAAATATTGACCCCAAGGAGCTACAGTCGTAAAAACTCACAAAAAGAAGCGCGCAAGAATCTACATGTTGAGCAGTGAGGCCGGATGCAGAATAGGGCCATCTATCTAAATGTTTTACACACTGGTATGACGATTGAAAATTGGAAACACTAGAAGAAAGGTAGACTGGAAGCTCTGCTTTACTGTCCTACTCCAGTTTAAGCTTGACAATAATATATACATGCTTGCCTCTGTCAATTGGCAGAAGAAAGTTTAATAGATGCTCCTTCCAAATTGTGCCTCATCCGTACGCCTTTTAGTTCCATGTTCTCAGGTCCACAGACGATGGGTAGACAATGTACCAGTCCCAGGACAGCCGGGGCATTAAAATTATGACCATGATAAGATATACTCTACCTATCCAGCTTTAAGTTATCGCAGAGGTGGCCGAGTTCAGGCCTAGCATCCATCCATGATGCAAATGTTACTTGATGCAAGGATGTACAATAAAGGTAGGACCTAAATGTGATGAGGAAGAAGTAACGCCTGCAAATTCATTAGTTTTGATGAGTAAGATAAATATTTAAGCCAACATTTAAAAAAAACATGTAGCTAAAAGATATTAAATTTTACAATGCATGTCTAGGATGATATCAAAGTCAAAACACAATGCATACAAAAATAGCTTTGCACACTTAAGTCAAACCCAAATTCTTACTACTATGTCACAGCTGCTACTACCGCAAGTTCTTTTAATACTTCGTGTAATATTTTTTAACCATGCAACACTTACTAACCCAATTGAAAGCTAGACCAGCATTCAAAAGTGATTACTCATTCTTGAATGTGCTGAAATATTTTTTGAGAAAACGCAAAGATCATTGTGTTTCGTTATATTGAAGAGATAGAGTTGTTACACGCCTCCAGGGAGGTTATACATCTGGGAAAAAGAAAAACTAATGAACATCCCAAGTCGTCGGGGCTATGTCCCTCAAACCTTTAGCCCCTGCAAGAATCCACGCTGAGGCTTCCTCTTTTATCTTGTTGATGATCAGGCCTTGGATGGATGGCTGCGTGCGCTCAAACACGCAGTCATTGCGCACCTTCCAGATCATCCAGGGGACCAGGAGCGTCGCGGAGGCAAGGCCTTTGCGCATCGGTCTGGGCGTGCATTGCTGGGCCTTCGTCCACCAGTCATAGAGGGCCGCTTCGTCCGATGGCGGCGTGCAGGAAAGGCGCAGCCATGCTAGGATCTCGCGCCAAACTGTCCGGGAGAAGGGACAACTGATCGTCAGGTGCTGCATGGTCTCCATAGCCTGATTGCAGAGGACACAGCGGGGGTGGTGTTGTAGGTTTCACCTCGCGAGCCTTTCTGCTATCCAGCAGCAGTCCAGGTTTGCCAGCCTTTCTGACGCGGTTGGGCGCCCAGCTTCTCCAAATCAGCTTCCAGGCGGCGCAACGTTTTGACCCGAGGAATGCTGCACGATATGCCGATTTGGCCGTGTAAGTTCCGTCAGCGGACCACTTCCAGAAAAGCCTGTCCTCGTCCTCGGTCAGGATGGTGGGCGCGATAGCCAGCCAAAGGTGTAGGTACTGCCCCACCTCCAGAATTCCTAGGACCCCTTGGATGTCCCGTGCCCAGTGGTTGGCCTCCAGCCCCTCAGCGACAGTCCTTGTCTTGCGCTCTTCGGGATACAGTCATAGAGGAGGGGTGCGATCATGCAGACAGAGTCCGTTGATCCACCTATCTTCCCAGAAGAGAGCGGAGTGGCCGTTTCCTAGCACCATGTGGGTGGAGGCGAAGAAAAGGTCGCGCTCCGTGGCGGAGGACTGGATGTTCAAGCCATTCCAGGCGCGGGTGCTGTCAGTCCTGCTCAGCCACAACCAACGTAGCCGCAACGCCATTCCGAAGAGCTCTAGATCCGGGACCCCCAGTCCTCCCAGGTCTGTAGGCCAGCAAACCAGCCGCCAATTCACGTGGCAGCTTCCACCATTGGCGGCAGCTTTCCCCTCCCATAGGAATCCTCTCTGAATACTTTCGAGGGCCTTGATAGTTTTCTTGGGGGGGTCGAGGACAAGCAGCTGGTGCACAGGGATAGCACCCAGCACCGATTTGACCAGCGCCAACCTTCCGGGCTTCTGCATCAGGCGCGCTTTCCAAGTGGGCAACCGCCTTGCCATCCGCTCGATGAGGGGCTGCATCTGGGCAGAGGTAGGTCGGCGGATGGTGAGCGGGATTCCCAAGTAGGTGAGGGGGAAATCCACGAGCGGGCACCCAAGCGGCTGAAGAATAGGCGCGGTATCCTCGACCGAGCCTCTGATTATCGTGGCCGTGCATTTGGCGTAGTCCTGCAGGCCTGAAGCGCCACCAAAGATACAAAGAATTTCCTTCACCGCCGCGACGTCGCTCACAGTGGGGTGGCAAAACATCATCTGCGTAAAGCGAGACAAATGGGATCGAGCGTCGAGGGTGGACCTACTGCATGACACCTAGGTCCAAGGCTCTTTTGAAGAGTTTGCCGAGGACGTCGACCGCAATGTCGAATAACTGTGGTGACAACAGGTCTCCCTGGCGCAGACAGCGCCGGTGCCAGATTGGTGGGCCGGGCTCACCGTTGAGCAGCACCTTGTGTTGGGAATATGCCCTAGAGGCAATCATGTATGATGATATTCCTGTGTATTCATAAGGTTATGGTCCATGTATGAACTGCTGATATGTATCATCGAATATGTGATTTGATTGTGGAACTACATATTCATGTTGTTCATACTAATTGTCCTTGGTCACTGAGGTTGTGCCGGACACACAACTTAGACCAATGTGAAAGTCGGCAGATGACTAGGTTCCACTTGTCATGGGCATGGAGATGCTATTCCGACTTACACGGATTCGGCTAAAGAGTTTAGCGAGTCGGACTGACCCATATTGAGATGCAACGAACAAGTCGTCATTTGCATGTCTCAATCAATGTAATCCTTAGACCTGAGGTTATTGCACAATCCGAGTTGAGGATCTCCGACTTAGGTTCTGTCAAACGCTGTTCCGTCACCGGGCAGTTATAAAGGCGGAGTTCGGGTCGTCTGAGAATCAAGCTGCGTGATGTGAATAACCAAGACGGGATTATGCCCCTCCATCTGGAGAGATATTCTCTGGGCCCTCTCGGAAGATATGATTCGGAAAGCATGGCCATGCGCGTCACGGTTAAGTGTTAACCGAGGCAGCCGACTAAGAGTTAGTCGAATGAATCACTTATCTCGGATCGAGAAAGAGAGTCGGACTATTTAAGGGATGACGATCATTCGCCTATAGTCCGACAAGGTATATCGTGAGGCAAAAGGGACTCAGACGAAAGTCACATTGGAAGGTATGTCGTCATGACTTATTGGTACTTGGGAGTTGGCACGTTCTGCTAGGAGCCGCTACCAACTGATCGATCACGAGTGAGACTCGGAATCGTGTCCGGGTTACCATGAGCCTGTCGGGTCACACACTTAAGAGTGGGAGCAAGTTTGGGTTAGAACCAAACAGGAAACCTATTTGGGTTGGACCCAAATAGAGACATGGACTTAGTCAGCAAGTGAGACTTGCTGTGGCTAATATAGGCCTTTTAGTGAATGGGCCACAAGTGAGTGGAGCCCACTTTCACTCCCTATATAAGCTGGGGCGCAGGTGCTTAGAGCACAAGGTTAGGTCACTCCATGTGTTGGAAACCCTAGCCCCAGTCCGTCCTGTCGCCGCCGTACCGGACCTAGCAGTCCATCGCCGGTGCTCCTCCTCGTACGTGTGGATACCGGCGGAGGTGATGTACGTTCAGCACTTCGACGATCGTGAAGAAAGTACGGATCGTGGATCGTGGAACCGGAACGGATCGCGAGGACTGCACTGCATCAAGCGACGTGCTTCATCAATTCCGCAACTGCGCGTCTAGTGGTAATCCTCGTGGCCTTCTACCTGAGCTGGATCTTGGGATCACCGCGTAGGGAAAAAGTTTTGTTTATCTCTACGTGGCCCAACAGTGGTATCAGAGCGCTAACTTCTGGTTTTAGGCTCGAGATCGCGCATATGTGATATGCGGTTGGCGTTAGATTGGATCTAATTGCAGTTTTGGTGGTCGATCTATGAGATTGATCGGTTTTGTACAAAGTTGATTGGATCAACTGTACTCGGGGGAATGGATGATCTGGTTTCCGTGATCTAACTGCTAAGGTCGTGGAACGACATACCCCTACCGGTCGGTTTCCGCCATCGGGGTAGACTGTGACACGTAAACCCGGATGCGGTGATCGAAGATCAAAGGGTTTGATCGAATCGGAGTCCGGATCGGATTTGGGTAAAATTGTTTTATCCGATGATGAAATCCATGTCCGGAATGCAGATGAGATCTGCGTTTTTGGAAAAATCGACGGGCGCTGCCCCTTCAATCCCCGCCCGCTATCCGGCTAGCGGGACCGCCGGCTTCGCCCTGTCGTAGCGCCTTAGATGTCGTTGCGAATTTCACAACGCCGGTAGATATCGTATCTATGCATAACTTGTTTTTGCAGGATGATGTTGTGAATGGTATGGCTTATGTGCATGTGATGTGTGTAATCCATACGTGATCTGCGTATCACGGATTTTGTCAGCCGGCTGGAGCGTAGGTGTTGTCATCTTATTGTATAACGGCCTGCGTGTCGGATTCTGTGTGTAATTTGGATTACTAGCTAGTGTAGCTATTTGGAGAATCCGGATGGCATGCAAGTCGGTGTACAAGTCGGCTACATGGTGTAAGACGGCCCGTGACAAGAGTTGACACAAGTCGGATTACAGGCTTTATGGAGATGGAGATCGCCATGAAGAGAGCCATACCATTTTACATTATAATTGCTTTTATTTTGTATTATTGTTATGTCTCTGTTTACCTCTATTAGATAGTTGGTAGAATATAATCCCTCAAAGAAGGTCTAGTCGGTTTCCCCGCCAGTGCTGCACCATCACAAGTCGGACATTTTTGGTAGTGGGCTCATAAAATTGAGGTGCTATCAATTCTTTCTGACTAGGTGGGTTCGAGTCGGACTCTTACAGCGGAAGCACTTGGTAATCTAGACAGGTCTATCACAACAGTTTTGGGATTTGGGGAAAAGTCGGATGGGAGTCGGGGCATGTGATGCCACCCATCCAACAGGAGTCGTATGAGATATGATTGACAAGGAGTTGTCTACCTAGATCACTTGACGGCTAGCGGTGATGCTAAAGCTCACTAGTCTACTTGCTTATTTAGGGTCCTGAATCACTAAGTAACCATCGGAGGGGTGTTGGTTCTAGTGGGAGCATAAATATTAAAGTGTTTAATATGCTTGCTCTTTATGGATACATTTCTTAAGTGTTTTGCATATTTTCTGTTGTAGATCAATGGCACCTAGCAGTCTTCCTCAGATTTCCGGTTTTGCTTTGAGAACCATCTTAGAGAAAGATAAGCTGAATGGAACTAATTTCACCAACTGGTATCGTAATCTGAGAATTGTTCTCAAACAAGAAAAAAGGGATCGTGTCCTAGACAACCCACTTCCAGCTGAGCCGGATGAGAATGCGGCTGTCGCAACCACCAATGCCTACCGTCGGATTTGTGATGAATCCACGGAGATTAGCTGTCTTATGCTTGCTCACATGGAACCGGACTTGCAGCAGCAGTTCGAGAATGTTGAGGCCTACGATATGATCGAAAGCCTCAAAAGTATGTTCCAGGCTCAGGCAAAGACTGAGAGGTATCAAGTCTCTCAGGCTTTGTTGAGCTGCAAGCTTAAGGATGGCGATCCACTGAGTCCGCATGTGATCAAGATGGTTGGTTACGTGCAGTCTCTAGAAAGGCTTGGCTACCCCATTAGCGAAGAGTTCGCTACGGACATAATTCTGAACTCTCTTCCTAGTGTGTATGGCCAGTTCATATCGAACTACCACATGCATGGTATGGATAAGAAGCTCACTGAATTACATGGGATGCTCAAGCAGGCTGAGGCGGATCTCAAGAAAGGTGCCAGTCAAGTGTTGATGGTACAAAACAAGGCTAAGTTCAAGAAGAGTTCTTGGACTAAGAAGAAGAAGGCAAAGTTAGGAGGTAAGGCGGAGGACCCAGTCCAAAGCGCTTCCTCAGGGACTAAGCCATCTCCTACAGCCGGATCCACTTGCTTCTACTGCAAGTCGGATGGCCACTGGAAGAGGAATTGCAGCAAGTATTTGGCTGATAAAGCCAAGAGCAGAGGTGTGACTTCTGGCTCAGGTACGCTTGTTTGCAATGTTATAGACATTTATCTTGCTGATGCACCTGGTAGTTCTTGGGTATATGATACCGGATCAGTCATTCACATCTGCAACTCATTGCAGGGACTGGTAAGAACTAGGAGCGTTGCAAGAGGCGAGGTTGACATTAGAGTCGAAAACAAAGCGAGAGTCGCTGCGTTGGAAGTCGGCACAATGCAACTTCATTTACCTTCTGGATTCATAATGGAGCTAAATAATTGTTATTATGTTCCAGTGCTTAGTCGAAACATCATTTCTGCCTCATGTTTGATGAGATAGGGCTATGAGTCGAATATTAAGAATAATGGTTGTTCTTTATATTTGAATGATATGTTTCATGGCTTTGCGCCCGTCCGGGACGGGTTATTTATTTTAAATCTTGATAGTGAATCTGTCTATAACATAAATATGAAAAGGTTAAAACCAAATGATCTGAATATGACTTACTTTTGGCATTGTCGGCTTGGTCATATAAGTTGGAAACGCATGAAGAAGCTCCATGATGATGGACTCCTAACTTCGTTCGACTTGGAGTCGTTCGAGACATGTGAATCCTGCCTTCTCGGCAAGATGACCAAGACACCTTTTGCAAAGAGTTGTGAAAAGGCGTCCGACTTATTGGGACTGGTACATAGTGATGTATGTGGCCCAATGAGCACGACAGCCAGAGGTGGTTATGAGTACTTCATTACCTTCACCGATGATTTGAGTATGTATGGATATATCTACTTGATGAAACATAAGTCGGAAGCCTTTGAAAAGTTCAAGGAATTCCAGAATGAGGTACAAAATCAACTTGGCAAGAAAATAAAGTTTCTTCGGTCGGACCGAGGAGGCGAGTACATGAGCCATGAATTTGATGACCATCTAAAGAGTTGTGGAATAGTTCCCCAGCTCACTCCTCCAGGAACGCCGTAGAGAAACGGTGTGTCGGAAAGGAGGAATCGGACCTTGTTGGACATGGTACGATCAATGATGAGTCGGACAGATCTGCCTTTATCATTTTGGGGTTATTGTCTAGAAACTGCAGCGTTCACACTAAACAGAGTACCATCAAAGTCGGTAGAGAAGACACCGCATGAGATGTGGACTGGCAAGAAGCCAAGTTTGTCTTTTCTTAAGATTTGGGGTTGTGAAGCTTTTGTCAAGCGACTTCAGTCGGACAAGCTTACAGCTAAGTCAGATAAGTGTATTTTCGTGGGATATCCGAGGGAAACCTTGGATTACTACTTCTACAACCGAGAAGAGGGCAAAGTGTTTGTCGCTCGAAACGGTGTCTTCCTTGAGAAAGAGTTTCTCAGTCGGGGAGTCAGTGGGAGTACAGTGCATCTCGAAGAAATTCGAGAGGTGCCGGCTAGCAGCGAGTCGGCAAATGCCTTAGAGGTTGAGTCGGACGTGGTACCTAAGCCGGAAACTGCACCAACACTGCGAAGATCGGCTAGATTGCGAAGTGTTCGTGATGTGATGTTGTTGGACAGTGATGAGCCGACAACTTATTCGGAAGCGGTGGTGGGTTCTGATTCCGAGTCATGGCTTGGAGCCATGAGATCCGAGTTAAAGTCCATGGATGAAAATCAAGTTTGGAACTTGGTTGATCTGCCAGACGGTGCAAGACCCGTCGAGTGCAAATGGGTCTTTAAGAAGAAAACTGATATGGATGGAAATGTTTCTATCTATAAAGCACGGCTTGTCACGAAGGGGTTCGGACAAGTTCAAGGAGTTGACTACGATGAGACTTTCTCTCCTGTAGCGATGCTTAAATCAGTTCGGATCATGTTAGCTATAGCAGCCTATTTCGACTATGAGATATGGCAGATGGATGTCAAGACGGCTTTCCTTAATGGAAATTTAACCGAGGACGTGTATATGATACAGCCCGAGGGTTTTGTCGATCCGGCTAATGCTGACAAAGTATGCAAGCTTCGGAAATCCATTTATGGATTGAAGCAAGCATCTCGGAGTTGGAACATTCGCTTTGATGAGGTAGTTAAATCGTTTGGCTTCATCAAGAGCGATCATGATTCTTGTTTATACAAGAAGTTTAGTGGGAGCAAAGTAAACTTTCTGATCTTATATGTGGATGACATTACTGATTGGAAATGATGTCCAGATGTTGCAAGAGACCAAGGAATCATTGGAAAGGAGTTTTTCGATGAAAGACTAGGGTGAGGCGACTTACATACTAGGAATCCGGATCTATAGAGATAGATCAAAGCGGCTCATTGGATTGAGTCAAAGTACATATTTGGACAAAGTGTTGAAGAAGTTCAACATGGAATCGTCTAAGAAGGGGTTCTTACCGATGTCCCATGGCGTAAAACTTAGCAAGACTCAGTGTCCTTCGACAACTGATGAGCGAAGTCGGATGAGTGCGATTCCGTATGCTTCTGCAATCGGATCCATCATGTACGCTATGATTTTGTACTAGGCCGGATGTTTCCTATGCTCTAAGTGTTGTGAGCAGATACCAGGCTGACCCTGGAGAGATCCACTGGGCAGCGGCTAAAAATATCCTCAAGTACTTGAGAAGGACAAAGGATATGTTCCTGGTTTATGGAGGTGAGGATGAACACAGTGTAAAGGGTTACACGGATGCGAGTTATCTCACTGACTCGGATGATTCTCGTTCGCAATCCGGATATGTGTTTGTGATAAACGGAGGGGCTGTGAGCTGGAAAAGTTCCAAGCAAGAAACGGTGTCTACGTCTACGACAGAGGCTGAGTATATTGCTGCCTCGGAGGAGGCAAAGGAAGCCGTTTGGATGAGGAATTTCCTCATGGATCTTGGTGTGGTTCAGGGCTCGTCCAATCCGTTAGACGTGTAATGTGACAACAATGGTGCTATTGCACAAGCCAAGGAACCTAGACAACACCAGAAGAACAAACATATACTCATGCGGTACCACCTTATTCGCCAGTTCGTGGATCAAGGTGATATCAAGTTATGCAAGGTACACATGGATGCAAACATTGCGGATCCGTTGACAAAGCCACTTCCACAGCCGAAGCATGAGGCGCACCTGAGAGCAATGGGCATCAGATGCCTGGACATGTGATGTCGGAAGATTGACTCTAGTGCAAGTGGGAGACTGTTGGGAATATGCCCTAGAGACAATCATGTATGATGATATTCCTGTGTATTCATAAGGTTATGGTCCATGTATAAACTGCTGATATGTATCATCGAATATGTGATTTGATTGTGGAACTACATATTCATGTTGTTCATACTAATTGTCCTTGGTCATTGAGGTTCTGCCGGACACACAACTTAGACCAATGTGAAAGTCGGCAGATGACTAGGTTCCACTTGTCATGGGCATGGAGATGCTATTCCGACTTACACGGATTCGGCTAAAGAGTTTAGCGAGTCGGACTGACCCATATTGAGATGCAACGAACAAGTCGTCATTTGCATGTCTCAATCAATGTAATCCTTAGACCTGAGGTTATTGCACAATCCGAGTTGAGGATCTCCGACTTAGGTTCTGTCAAACGTTGTTCCGTCACTGGGCAGTTATAAAGGCGGAGTTCAGGTAGTCTGAGAATCAAGCTGCGTGATGTGAATAACCAAGACGGGATTTTGCCCCTCCATCTGGAGAGATATTCTCTGGGCCCTCTCGGAAGATATGATTCGAAAAGCATGGCCATGCGCGTCACGGTTAAGTGTTAACCGAGGCAGCCGACTAAGAGTTAGTCGGATGAATCACTTATCTCGGATCGAGAAAGAGAGTCGGACTATTTAAGGGACGACGATCATTCGCCTATAGTCCGACAAGGTATATCGTGAGGCAAAAGGGACTCAGACGAAAGTCACATTGGAAGGTCCAGCTAGCGTCCACCAGGACCCAATTGCGGCGAAATTCCGACGCCACGCTGAGGATGGAGATAGGCAGGAAGTCTCCCTCCTCCCCGGCGAAGAATCCAACGCCGCCAAGGATGTCCCCTGGTGCGAGGACGCGAAGGCTGTAGAAGTGCCAGAACAATGCTAAGGACGGGGCCACCCTGACGAAGGCCTAGCACCAGAACGCGAAAGCGGCCAGGAGGGTCACGCTCCGCGGGTGGAGGTGGAGGAGTTGGATGCAGTAATGGCCCAAGACGGCCATGAGAAAGGGGAAAACGGCAGAACAAGGCCGGCGGCGATTGAATGGGTGAAAACGGGGGCCGCGGTGGCGACCCACCCGTTTCCCCCAACGCCGGCGCACCACACGCATGAGGCACCCCACTCGTTCAAGTCTGAGGCCATTAGCTTGTGGACCTTCTCCAACCCCTCCTCATTGAGGATCGCCGCCGGCGGCAGGGCTCGCACTATCGACGTAGGAAAGCTCGGCGCGGCTGAGGTGTAGCGTGCTCTCTTGAGCGCCATTACGAGCGTTGCGGAAGAAGGAGGAGCGGTGTCACTCGGAGCTCCGGCAGATTGGCGGCGGGGAAAGGCGGAAGCCGGCGAGTCCTTAGGGATTTGGGGTTTTTTTCGGGTAACCCAGCCCCCGAGGCTAAATAGTGAAACAACGGTTCCTGTACCAGGGGTGCGCCACGTCCCGCATGGGCACGTGGAAGCTGCAGGCGGCGACTTTGGGGATCGTGCATCGACGTGACTACACAAAGGGCCCGGCTCCATCAGGTCCCTTGACCTCCTCGCCCCCTCGCGGTGACGTGCAAGCCAAGCAACCGGGGGCTACTGTCGAACTATTGGCACCGGGGTACCCCGTCTCACCGGGTCACTGGGCCCTGCAGGAGCACCCTCTCGAGAGCTCTCGAAGGGAGCAAGCCCCTGAAGGAGGGGAGATGCCTGGACTGTCCACGAGCGCTCGAAACCGTAACAACTGGGCGGCGAGGCCCCTTACAAGGCCCGGGCGTGCCTAGCAAGGCATGGGCGTGCCTAGCAAGGCGACGCCCCAACAGTCGGTCCAAGCGGTGACCGGTCCACCCGAAGAAAGCAAGGCACGCAGGGGTAGTGGGGTGACGCAAGACAAAGGCAGCTCCTGACACAGCCGTTTTGGTGCAAGGAGACCAGGATGGCGATGTAAAGTGGAGGAGCAACCGACCACCCCCTGACACGACAACCACTTGGCGGTCGCAAGAAGACAAGTCGGGGCTGAATCCCTTGGCAGGAATGTGGTGACCCTTCCCGCCCATGAACCGGGGGAAGAGGCCCGACGCCGCCCTGTATAAGGGGCTCTTCTCCTACCTTGTAAGGGGACGGATCTCAGAGATCTAAAACCCTACACTTTCATCCAACATTGTAACCTCGCGAGAGGCAATCGAGCAATACAACCAAGCAGGAGTAGGGGCTTTACCTCCTCACGAGGGTCTCGAACCTGGGTAAAAAACCCTGGCGTCAACTCTCTGTCGTGCCTCCGCATCGTCGCCATAGGCATCGCCGAACTCCTTCGGAATTGCGTGTTCAACCCTAGTTCCTTCGCGGGACAAATCTCCGACACCGTCAAAGGGAAAAATGGAACACATGCGTCCCAAGTGTTTTGTTGTTACAGATAGTTGATGATACTGTCAATGCTATACCAAAAATATATGTGCGAAATAATAATTTATTCTTATAATTATCAGTGATGTTTACTGTCAGAGCCTCCCCTACAATCTTCCGCTAAAATATAAACTTCAGTGATGTAAGAAAAGTTAGTATGATTCTTTTAATCAGATCAAACAAATGCATGCACTTTATCTTGAATATTTTATATCAAGTATGAACAAATAAAGATGTTTTGAATAAAGGAGTGGCATGTAGCAGGAAACCCCTTGACATAAATCAAATTATACATACCTCAAAGCTTTAGTACCCATATCCATGAGATATGACCGTGCCTCGTCATCATCATCATCGTCTGAACAATCTCTCAGTGCCTTCCTGTATTGTAGAATATCCTCCCGCAAATCCCCAGCACCAACACACCTTCATAGGAGAAATCACTTCTTAGGAAAATGCAGAACAGTCATAGCATGGACTGAATCAACTGCGAACTTAAAACTTCCTAGGTATTCCAAAACTGCATTTAAAAGAATCATATAGAACTATAGCTCAAGTAAAGGTCACATATCACACTATAATACCTGTCAATAACTTTGTCAACCTCTTCTTTGCTCTTAGGGCCATGTATCAGTGCTCTAGTAAGGTTTAGTATGTCACGATAGTCACCCTGCCTGAGGGCTATGTCAGTGAAGGTTTTTACAGAGACACTTTTTGTAAGAGAACTCGATACGAAGTGTGTTTCTGCTGTTTGTTCCATGACAAACTTTGCATCTGCACCAAGTCTCAGGCATGTAATAGCCATTGCGTAAGCAACACCACCATATCCCGTGTGTGAAATAAAGAGATAGTACCTACAAGATCTGTAAAGAAGCAATAGTGATTATTATGTCCAGTAATTGAGCAACAAAAGTCATCAAACAATATGAATTTGTGGATTAGGATGCATACTCATTGATTGATGATTGTACTGAATCTACATCAGCGGCTAATGCTTCTCTTTCCCTGGTGAGAGGTATTCTTTTGTAGTCAATGCAATACCCCTGATCCGTCAATGTGTTGTACACTTCAGCCGGCGTCATCACGTCCTCCAGATTTATATGCTCCCAATAACCTAATACACTACATTGATTTGTGGCTGCGTTAAATTCTTCTTGATGCAGAAGCAGCCGACCGTCTAGCTGTTTAACTTCAGAAAGTATATCCTTCTTCAGCCTCGCCTCTATGTTCTCTACCTGCATACGACATAATTTAAGGATTGCCATAAAACGAAGAGACGAATATTGGAGGAGTTACTCACCATTGGGCCACTTATACCAACATGCTTGAGTGTATCAACAGGTTGATCTAGTTCTCTCAAAACAAAAGGTGTTCCCTTGATGTAAACTACAACTTCCTCCCTAATATCCGTCACGACCACCTTTTGAGCAATGCTTATTCCATTTGTATCTTTAGAGCTCAGATATGACAGAACTTCTCTAGCTCCATCAACAGTTGGTGTTGCCATGCTATAAACAGGATACCCATCCACCTGAAGTTGACATGGTTTTTTTCTGTAAGTAGCCCTATATTCCTAAAATGAAGCTAGCTTTTTGAAGAAAAGAACTAGTACAGTAGCACACAACAGTTTAAAAGGCGGTGAAATTTTCATGTGTCATGCACCTTCCATAAACAAGGTGAGTGTTTAATCTGAAGATTCAGGATGTAGGTCCGATGTTAATCCAGCTTGGATTACAGATACCAGATTATCATCGCTCTTGACCAATACAATAAGGTGATGTAATATCCAAAATTTTATGAGTATTACTTTGCAATTAAAAAACAAAAAAGCTTACAGTTACAGTAGAATTAGGCTGGCAGCGGTGCCACTGATTATCATTTCAAATATGGTTATTCCAACACAAGCATCATCTTAAGGGCTATATGCTATGTTTATTTTGTGAGACCTATGACAGGAATGAACACAATTATTTGGACTTTAGGGAATTCTAATTAGAAATTGAAAGTATCCTTAACTCAATAAGGATGGCTGTTAGAAAAACTACTAGGAGGAAAGAATGTACAATAGGCCTCGCAAAAAAAGGATATTGAAAAATGTGACAGGAGAAAACACTGTATTCCTCAATGTAGTTGCATTGACGCTACAACAAGGAATCCAGTGTTTTGTCCCTATATGTAAAAAAATCAGGGCACTCAACGCCGCCGCTCAGTCTTGCTACCGAGCCATGTTCCACGGCTCCAACGCCGCTGTGGCCTGGAAGCTCATATGGAAGACATGGGCACCGCCGCGTGTCAAATTCTTCCACTGGCTCACCGATCAGGATCACTGAGCGACGCGCACGCCATGGACTCCAACATCACCCCCAGATGCCTGCTCTGCGACCAGATGCCGGAAACTATGCACCACCTGATCCTAGCTTGCCCTTTCGTGCAGCAAGTATGGCATGACATCCTCGCGTGGCTGAGGGTACAGTGCCACCCTCCCGGACACGACGAGACCCTGGACGATTGGTGTCGCTCGGCAAAACACATAACACCGAAACCCATGCATAAGGGCCTGGCGTCAGTTGCCCTGCTCGTGCCGTGGATGACATGGAAACACCGCAGCGACTGCGTCTTCAACAATGCCAGGCCTTCGATAGCTGCGGTGGTGAGCACGATCAAGGGCGAAGCCGATCTGTTAGAGTGTATGCGTATTGGTATGTCACGGTAGTTTAGTATTGTTAGGATTCCAATCCTAACTTGACTTGTACTCCAAGATGATCCCTATACGCCTATATATACTCGCCCATGGGGCTCAATAATACATCCATCATATTACGCCATACTCATACTTCTACACGATCTCTGGGCTAGGGCTGGTGCTAAAGGCCTACGCGTCATCATCCCAACCACCTGGAACATCCACTAATTGTACTTTTCTTTCCTGATCTTCCCCGCCTCCTAGGAGTAATGTAAACAAAACTCTACCTTTTCAATGCAATGAAACGCAAAGGTCTTTTGCGTTTTCCTGGAAAAAAGAAGATGAAAATCCAGTTATTACGCCAACCGATGTTAGCGTTAGATGGGAAAAAATATTATTTTTATTTCAAAGACTTGTGTTCCTAATACAACACTGCATATGGTGTGAGCTAGTCTGGTATTTTTCTTACAGTAGAAGCCTGAATATCTTACACCAATAAGTTTAGCTACTCTGACAGGTCTGAATGTTTGAATAATATAAAAGGTTTAACTAGAAGACAAAAAACAGGAATATCAATAATGATAAAATAACCGTATATACATCCAGCAAGAAAATATGGAGTTCACATTGGTTAGTTACACAACTAAATACCTTGATAACATGTGGTGTACCACGGAAGTTCATGCTACTTGACCGTCTCTGTCCAGGAAAGAAATACATTTTGAGTATGGATCCCTTCCCCAGAACAGAGCCACTACGTGCTTTGACAATGGCTTCCATCGTTACGTCACCTTGAGGAGGTTGACATGTTGCTTTAGGCTCATCCTGCAAATGGCAAATGCTTTTTAGTACTTTAGCAGCATCTCCTTGAACATGCCCAAAGGGAAGCTTTGGAGAGGAAAGTGAAAGATATTTACAGGCACAGTAAAGAAACGTCCAGGTCGGAGTCTTATACTCCATTTCATGGTTTGGATCTCTGGCCGCTGTTGCAGCCAATTTTTAAATGATATCTTTGTTTCTCCTTGCGCGCAGAAACCATCAAATGCCTTACTCCCGAGATATGCCGAGAACGCAATTAATTTCAGGTATCTCTCCAAATATTCAGCACCACGATTTAATGCGACTCTCCTAACTCTTGGCTCCATATTTTGTTGATTAATCACTTTTGTGTACTGCAAAACAGCTTGACGGATGTTTTGCAGCGCTGAACACTTGTCAATAACAGTATCTAAAATCTTCCTACACTCAATTCCGTTGTCAAATAGTCTTGTAATCTTTCGCAACAGAAGGATGTCATTAATGTCAAATCTGGAGTGTAGATCTGCCAAAGTGTGAGGTTTCCATGAGTCTGAACTCAAGTGACCATTGTGATCGATTGTTTCTTCTCCACTCGAGTAATCAGCATCAGTTGTTTCTTCATGATTATTTCGGATAGCTGGCATTCCAATAGGTCTGCCATAATCAACTCGGAGTCTGAGAAGGCAAGCAATCACTGTACCAGTAGTCGTTCTGCCCCTGCCCATCTATAAGACCACAAAGTCGAAATGTAAGTATTATAAGCATCTGATATAAATGAAGAGCCAATACTTTTCTTAAATCATAAATATATAATTATTTTCCAGTAAAGAAATAAGTTGTGATACCTGGCAATTGAATACAAGAGCAGCATCCTTGCAAGCAGTTGCGACATTCATGGCTACTGTGTCAAAATCTGAACTTTTGGGGGCTTTACCATCAGTAATGGGCACTCGTGCATATTTGATTGGAAGGCCTTCAGAATCCAAACGTTTGTATACCTCTAGTGGAGTAAGAACAGCTTCATCATTGACATTTTCCCATGCATCAAAGATCTCACCATTGTCAGTTTCATGAATCACCATTATGGCCCCATCATACCGTTCTGCTTCCCGTAAAATATCCTCCTTCAAACGGGCTTCCATTCGCTCGACTCTATCACGACCGATTCCCTGGTATCAGTGCATTTTATATGATTTAGACCACTAAATATCACAGAAAGTACAGGATAGTGTATCACACATCGCATTCAATCACTATCGTGACATAAGAATAATTAGTTTTGGTCTATTTAGAATGCTGAGGTACAGTCTGAATCTTGAGGGACAAGTCCTACAAAAGGCTATGCAACTTACGGGAGAAAGTCACCCCAGCGTGAACAAAGGCCCACAAACAAGAACGAGTAGTTTATTCGAGCATTTGACATGTTTAGACATAATAATTGCTAAGTTCTTCTAATGGCCTGAATAAATGAGCAGAATTGTTTCCAGAGACACAGAAACAGCACAAGGCCTTTGGAGATCACCTTCAAGATCAGTACTTGTCTGAAAGGAGATGCAGAAATGAAAATAACTGAGTTGTGGATGCAAATTAATCATCACATTAAGTGCCAGAAGTTTTGCAGTGGGTGCACTGTATGTCTATATCAAGGAGAGGAAAAAAGACGCGGTCCTGTTGGAGAAGCAACACATGAAAATTCAACATAAAATTGCCATATAAAGTTTTAAATATCCTGTCAACACTACTACAGATCATAGTACTCTTGTCACAAATACATAGTGGCAACTCGAAATGGCACATACCGTGTACTCGAGCATATTCTTGTATGGTCTTTCTACTTCTCGTAGCACAAAAGGCTTTCCATGGATATAAATAACGGGCTCTTCTCTCATATTATGCCAGAGTATTGGTCGCTTTCCCTTGCTTGTACTGACGCGCTGAATAACAGCCCGAATGCCATCAACAGTAGGATTTGCAACACCATAGACTGAAAACCCAGGAATTTCCCGGAAATTAGGTGCACCCTCCACTCTTTCAGGCAAATTAAGATTGTGACACCCTGGACAGTGATCACTTTTTAGAACAGTTTGACGTCCAAGAACTTCTCCATTCCTCATGGCAGCAACAACATCCATCTCATGTGGGCGTCCATCTGCAGATTCAATAATTTTTGGAAGAGTGGGTTTTGAACTCGAATAACCAAGAGCGCCCATTGGATCTCTCCTCAGCAGCCTGAATACATTGAAACATATAACGAGTTTGCAGTTATGTCAAATGATGTAACTGCAGCCGATAAACAGAGATTTAAATTTATTGCTGGTAATATTATACACAAATACTTTTATATGGTACTCCCTCTGTTTCAAAATATAAGATGTTTTAGCTTTGTGAAAGAAGTGTATCTAGACATCTTTTAGTGTGTAGGTTCACTCCGAATCACTCCTTTCACAAAGCTAAAACATCTTATATTTTGAAACGGAGGGAGTATTCATTAGTGTTGACTGCCTCAGAAAGAATCCTTACTAATGTTTTAAATAGTGAGAAGTAGAGCCCACAGAATGTTTACACTGGGGATAGTTTATCGTGGCAACATAGTGGACAGAACATGCTTGGGCTTGCAAGTTGTCTGCTCTTAATTCTATGTCAACATCAGTAATGAGCCATGTGAAGAAAACATGAAAGTTGCATTCTGCTACTCCCTCCAATCCAAATTAATGGACTCAGATTAGTCTTGATTCGGATGTATCTAGGTATGTTTTAGTGCTAGATGCATTCTGTTGTGGACATGGATCCACAACGGGATAACTACCGTGCAGAAGATAGCCAGACGGCGTGGCTGCTAGGGTTTGGGTAGACATAGGTTGAGAAGACAGAATAACCAGGGAGAGATTAGATTGATTGTTTATTGCTTGTCTCAAACATGGATACATGCCATCCTTATATAATGGATGTTCAGGCCCTTGACCTCTCCTAATACGATTAGATCTAGACCTTTCCTAATACAGATGGACTCTTTCCTAATTCCTATACTTTCCTAAAGGACTCTTGCTGTCTCCTGCTCCAATAAGACCATCCTGATCTTCTTGCCGTCCGGCCAGCTGCGTCCACCGTGCTAGTGTCCACAACACATTCGAATCTAGACAAATCTGAGTACACTAATTTGGATCGGAGGGAGTATGTTTATTCAATGAATGGTCATATATAATTCTGAAATGCCTTTGAACAGAGATATAACAGAGCTGTTATATAATTTGGATCGTGCAGAGATATAACAGAGCTGTTATGCACCCCAGATTATTACCAGTGAGCTAGGTATGCTCTCTTAAATATAATGGATCATATCTATATGTTATATGATTATTAGTAGTTGAGGCCAAAAGCCTGGACCTGAACAGTTTAGGTTTTTGCCCCGAAACCAACAGTTCTACTCATATTATTTTTTAGCACAAAATTGGAAGAGTCCCAAATCTGCAAATTTTATCTTTTGTAGACTACGATAAGTGGAATATAACCAGCACGTAATATGGAATCCATTATGCATGATAGCAGTTCTCTGAATATCCACATGCAAGAATAAGGGTAAGAACCTATAACTTGTCTCGTGTCTCAAAGGAAACAAAGTTTAAGCTATGTACTGTTGCCATTTGTGTGGCGAGGTGCCATGGCTCACCTTCGAAGAATGCTGTACAGTTCAGGTCTTTCTCTCATCCAATCAGAAAAACTAACTTCTGAAGATGTTGCATGGTGAGCTGAGCTCACAGAATGTACATAGACAGCAAAACATATGAGGAAGTAATAACGTTCCAAGTACTCCACAAAGAAGGAAAGTGATGCTTCCCGTTTCATCTCATCAGGTTGCCGAAGAGTGCTACTGCGGTAGGTCGCAATAGCTTCTCTCAGGTTCTGTTCAGAATGATAGCAACCATAAGCATGAAATAAATTTATAAAGTTGCTTGAATTGAATTAACATCTGGACATAAAATGGCATACCTGCATAGAGTCACATTTATCAATAACTTTGTCCACTTGCCTTTTACCTTCAACACCACCCTGCATAAATATCAAACACAAAGTTAGTACTGGGAGAAATTACGGAGAAAAGAAAAAACAGTTTAACATTTTCAGATTATTGCCTCCAGAACACGGACTAAGCTCCTAATGACAGCATATTCTCCTCTCAGAATTGCTTCTTCTGAGCTAGGACTGTAGTCGTCTGCATCATTTCCAGCATAGAAGACCTTCCCAATTGAACTTGTCCTCGGGATACCTGCAGTAGAAATCACTCCGCGTGTCAAATATATGGAAATCCAAGTATAGGCATAAATTATAACCGCATAAACTAAGACATGGTACACATCAAGAAGACTTTCAATTGCCATCAGTCTACACATACTAAATTATCTCGTGAAAGTCAAAATAGATGATAATCATATAATTGTGCATGTCGAGCAGTCTATTATCTCTTTAGACAGTTCTACGTAGCTAGCTCAAACATGTTGGTGCTCACCTGAAGCTCCTATCTGGTTTAGGTAAACCAAGGTAGATATGACCATACCAGTAGTAGTCCTTCCCCTCCCCATTTGACAATTAAACACAATTTCAGTCTCCATATCAACTTGAGAGATTCGACGTACCTGTTACACACATCCAAGGAAATTAATTCTTCTAGCAATTGTTCATGCTATCTAATTTCAGAATATTTCTTTGTTTGCAACTAGCTGACTCTCCGCAGGTAATACAACGCCTGCTAAATGTGTTTGCTATTAAAGCACACAGATCCCAAGGTGACAGACAACCTGGATGTGTGAAGATCCAGTTTTACAGCAAAATAATGAAGATATTGGCACGAAAGTTACACAGAGAACCTAACTCCAGCATATAGAACTAACCAGGTTGTCAAAATCTCCTTCCTTCGGAGCTTTTTCATCGGTAATAGGAACACGCTCGTAATCAACAAGGTATCCTTGATGTTGTAACTCCTCAAAACAGCAACAGGCAGGAAACCGGATGCACAGACAGCCCTCATTACACTGCCACGACCGCGAGATCTGAACCAACCAAACCACGCATGGCCAGGCTACGCAACTACGTATGGACCACGCCATAAACCTCCACACGGATAGTTTAGCACACGTTATTTTCTTTCAGATCAGACAACTATAAAAATGACCTGCTGCTAGAACTAGAGTAGATGAGGGCTATGCAGGAGTAGGAAGGAACGAGACTCCAGCATGAATTGATGCGTGATGCCGATACATCGTCCTAATATTTTGTCCGGGACAAGGGATGGTGATGGCCTTAGCCCTTAGCAGGTTCTCACCAAGCAATCAAAATAGATTGTTACATGACCCAAATGGGACGCCTTCTCTCCCCCGCCGTAACGGATAGACACCGGGCAGACGATGACAGAATCACGAGTGGTATTGACTGGTCACTCTAATTGCGACGTTCGACCATCAAAGAGACGTCAAACGGCACAATTCACAGGACTTCTCTTTATCTGAAGTTTAAAATCATATTATAACCAAGAGTAGAAAGAGTAAAAACAACCCACTGCAAAAGCTAAGCACCAATAGAGACATTCATCATAAATGAAGAAGCCAATGATGCTGTTGAATCAATAAGCTGCGAGAAACTGGAACTCTACCTAATCTGGCAGATAAAAATAAGATTTAGGTCCAAATCTAGTGGTAACTAGGAGAATCAAAGTGAAAGACAAGTAAAGATAATGGTAGCTTCCTAAAGTCAAGGCAGGGTCCGGCGAAAGAGACACCAAAACCATGCAGGCAAACCGGTCCTTGAAGGCAGTGATAACTCATGGATTTGTGGAAGCTGCCAACTTAGAATGGCAGGCCCCAGCCACACACAAAAGTTGTTTATGGAACAGGTAATGCTACTTAGGGACAGGGACAGGGACAGGCAAGCAAAGAATGGTGTACAAGAAAGATGCATCAATTGGAAATCCAGATGGGTCATTAGAGGCTGAAGATGACTGAATGGCAAGGAAAGCATGTGCTGTTGGTGGCCAATAATAGAGCCAAAAGCAATAAGAGAGAGGCCAATGCAAGGTTCACAGTGCAAGTTGTGGGAACAAAATCGTTTCGGAAGGCTGCTGCAGTGACGGATAAATGCTTACCAGGAGAAGGAGAACAAACAGGATCAGAAAAGGGAGTGCAGCCTCCATCCGTTGTATTTGCATGACTTTTCCGGGTAAGCCATCCTAAACTAACAGCCACTAACACCCATCCAAAGCCTAGCTTTGAGTGCATCTGACCAGGCTCATGACCACCATCATAGGTGCTCCCTTAGTGTCTGCAGAATCTGGTCCCAATCACTGCTATCCTCACTTTCACAGGCTATAATTGAGCAGCACAATAATAGTTGGCCTCGTTTCACCTCCATGTGTCCGTCCACGGCCGCGCATAATTTTGTCGGTCCTTCTTTACTTAGCATATGTTCATCTGATTGATTGGATGGATCCCACTGAGAGCTTAGTTTAGCGCTGCGGTTGAGTATATATGCATCTCCCACCAACACATTCTATGTTGACAACCACTTCAATGTAGGATTGTACAAAATCAGAACATACTCAAGATATTGTCTGAAAGGGATCCGAACCTGCCCATGAATAGCCTGTTGCAGGTATTGGCATAACGACCGATAAAACTTTTGCATGTTTAGAATCCGTTCCGAGAATAACAGCAAACCAGTGTTTCCCCAATTGCACCTGTCATTATTCAGCACTCAATCCGTCAAAGCACTCCACTGTAATGTCTCTGTACTTGGCTTCTGCACAACGTAATGATTTTGACACGAAGCCAAATTAAACAAAAGTATTATCATCACTAGAGACTTTTCACAGAATAACCTGACAACATTAAACCCATGCTACAAAGACTGGTCCTGACTACTGGACTGCTATATTTCAACAGAGATATTAACAAGAAAAAAATCCTTGTTGTATACCTGTTCCTGCTGGATAAAGATCACATAGTAATTGGTAGGCCATCTTCTATTACAGTTGTTCCTCTGTGAGTTCTCTCTGCTGAACAATTGCCAGTGTAGATTACAAAGACGTCCGGAGCGGAGACTATAGTCCCACACATTTGTCTTGCTTAATAATAATGGGGGCAATCTGCAGCAAAAAAGTGCGGTGACTGTCTAAACACGCAGACTGTAGGGTGTAATCATGAGCTATCACAGCATATTCCTAAGCAGAAATAGAAAATTTCTTCCGAGGCAAAAGGAATGGGATGGATCTTCCTTCTTTTCATCCGTGTCCCAAAGGGCACATGCTAAATGTGGTAACGCGACATGAGTAGCTCTCTAAGATAGAATGGCACATGGAAACTAAAGCTATTTATATAAGTTTCACCTATCAAACATGACTCACAATTGTCTTAAAACATAGTCACCATGTGAATTAGATACTGCGGTATTTCACATTTGTGAGATAAAAGAAATCAAGAGAGCTGTCCAAATTACCATGGAGAAAACTCATTATCCAACAACAAAATCAAATAACAATGCAAAACATGGTTCAGCACAGGTTTCGACGTTTTCACTAGTGGAGCACAAGTCACCACACGTGATGCTCTTAATAGTTGTTTCACAGGAATGATAGGTCCATAAGAAAGCACAAGAAATCTGACATCTGAAACACATGAATATGTGGAAAAAAAAAACTAATCAGCGCCATGTCTCAATCATCTGTAACACTTTATGTATATAAAATTAAGAATACACCAATGATAGGAAAACATCAAGTTACTAGAAATGCTGCTGAGATATGTAGCCCTCCATTTAAAGATGAAAACTGATCATGGAATTTCAACAGAGGACACTTTTTAATAAGGTCAGTGCCATCATAGGCCTTCTTGAGGAAGACAGTGCTTCTTGCTCCCTTGTTAGTGATGTAGAAGATACCATGATTTTTTACTAAACAAAGCAGCTTGCGTGGCGGCCTGTACTAGTTATAGAAGACTTCCAAACTTATCAGTTGTTTGTACATTCTCAAGCTCAAAATCTCATGTAGAATAGCAACAGACCGCTTCTAAGCCTGTGGAGTTTCAGGCTCCACTTACCTAGATGTGCTCATGTGGATGCTGTGCACAGTCAGCCAAATTATGAGCGCCTCCTGTCCTCACGTACATCAGCAGCCAGTCTTTCTGGCTCCATACCATCATGTCTTTCGTGTTTCCCTTTCCTTTTCTTCTTCTTAATGAGCCTGTTTTCCGTTTGTGCCCCACAACACACCACAACTGCTGCAATATGCACCCGAAACTAGCCTGGAGATAAATACCACATGTTCACATTGTCAGTACTCCTGGACAGTATTTTACCAGCACGATGAGAACAGACATCGTCACATGCACACGATGACCGCCACCCAAAAAGAAATTGTGCGGTACTAGAAAGATAGACAGGGAGAGACCAAACACATGCCAACAAAACACGAATAGCTCTGAGAAATATTTGCTGGTGGAAAGATGCAGGAGAGCAGGTGTAGCTTTCATCAACCAGCACGGGACAAGACTGGCAATGCAGCTCCCGCAAGTCAGTCTAGATGGGTTGGCAAATGGCAGTTAAGAGGTCCATGGCGAAAGGAGCAGTAGGGCGGTCATCACCTTCTCTAACAAAGAAAAGTTGGCATGTACTGTACTGTACTCATGTACGCTTAGTAGATGGCATGCCATGCTACCTCACCAAAACTTTGCTTAGATCTCCTCCATTCTGTTCCATAATCCATGGATCGGGCAACATGCTAATTTCATTTTTTTACACCCTAGAGTTGATACGATAAAAGAATTATATGCCCTAGAGTTGAAGAAAGGGGATACTGAACCCGACCAATAAAATAGACATGTGATCGTTACCTACTACATATATCATGATGGCCAGAAGCTATCTCAGATGCTTACCAAAACTGATTGACCCGGTCTGTGGTATGGTGATGAGATAAACATGGAATGATTCATTTTCGTCTCCAGATGGCTCATGCTCTGTCTGATTGACAGGGATAATCGTTTATGGGGTATTGTGCTAGAATAATCTCCCTTCAATACGTCTTTATCTGGGACATGACACGGACAAAAAAAGATCAGGTAGAAACAAAACAGCAACAAGGAAATTGGAAATAGAGGGACAGACACCCTCGATACATGCCAGGATTGCGAAATAAACCAACCAAATCACACATGGCTACTCCACTATGGATGGACCCCTACACCTCCACAGATAAATCGATGCACGCATTACTTTCTTCAGATGAGACAACTATAAAAATGACTTCCTACTAGCTAGAGTACAGGCTATGCAAGAGTAGGAAGAAATGAGACTCCAGCATATATGCATGATGCTGATACATCGTCCAAATATTTGTCCAGAGTGAGAGATGGTGACGGCCCAGCAGGTTCCGAAGTTCAAATAGGAATTCTTTGCTTGCTAAGTGCAAACACGCTCATTCAAGCAATCAAAAGATATTGTTACACAGCTTAAATGGGGTGTTTTCTACTCCTAATTGATAGACACCAGGAAGATGATGACAGAAACATGGGTGGTCTTATCTTGCCACTCCAATTGCGACATTCAACCATTATAGAGATGTGGAAGGACACAGTTAAGAGGACCTTCTCAATGCCAACTTCATCTGAAGTTCAAAAACCTACTATGCCCAAGAGTAGAAAAGGTAAAAGAAACCCACTGTAAAAGCCAAGAGCCAAATAGTGAAGATGCCAATCATATTATCGAATCAATAAGCTGCAAGAAACTGGAAATCTACCTAATTCGAAGAATATAATAAGATTTAGGCCAAAATCTAATGGTAGCTTCATAAAGTCAAGCCAGGGTCCAAACAAAGAGACACTAAGAAACCAAGCAAGCAATTCAGTTCTTGAAGAAGTGATGATAACTCATTGATTTTGTGGAAGTTGCCAACTTAAAAAGGCAGGCCCCAGAAACACACAAAAGTTGTTTATGGAACGGGTAATGCTACTCAAGGATAGTGACAGGCAGGCAAAGACTGGTGTACATGAAAGATGCATAAATTGGAAATCCAGATGGGTCAATAGAGGATGACGATGACTCAAGGACAAAGAAAAGCAAGTGTTGTTGGTGGCCAATAATAGAGCAAAAAATATTATGGAAGGCCAATGGAAGGTCCACAGCGCAAGCTGTGGAAGTAACATCATTTGCAAAGGCTATTGCACAGGAGGGATAAATGCTTACCAGGAGAATAAAAAACAAACAGGATCAGAAAAGGGCCTCTAGTCTCCATCAATTGTATTTGCACGACTTTTCGAGGTAAGCTACATCCTATACTAACAGCCACTAATGCCCTTCAAAATCTAGCTTTGTGTGCATCTGACCAGGTGTCTGCAGAATATGGTCTCTATCGCTGCCCCAGTTTATGCTCCTCACTTTCATGGGTTAGAATTGAGCAGCACAATAAGCAGCAGCTAGTTGGCCTCATTTCACCTCCATGTATCCACACCATGCATAATTTTGTCGGTTGTTCTTATCTTAGCATATGTTCATCTAATTGGATCCCACTGAGCTTAGATTAGTTTTGTGGTTGAGTATATATGCATCTCCCACCAAGACATTCTATGTTGACAACCACTTTAATACAGGATTATAATCAGAACATACTCAAGACGGATCTAAACCTGCCCATGAATAGCCTGTTGCAGGTATTGTTGCATGTTCAGAATCTGGTCCAAGAATAACATCAAAGCCATGTTTCCCAATTTCACCAGTCATTATTCAGGACTAAGCAACCACTTAACCTACAGGATTTCGGAGGATGCCATTATTCAGCTCTCGGTTAACCCGTCAAAGAACTCCACTGTAATGTCTCTGTACTTGGCTACTGCACAATGTATTGATTTTGACACAACGCCAAATTAAACAAAAATATTATTAGTACTAGAGACTTTTCACAGAATATCCTGACAACATCAAACCCATGCTACAAAGACTGGTCCTGACTGCTGGATTGCCATATTTAAACTGACTGTTAACAAGAAAAATAAATTCATGTTCAGCTTGGCCGTATACCTGTTCCAGCTGGATAAAGATCATATAGTAATTGATAGGCCATCTTGGAGTACAGTTCCCCCTCTATGAGTTTTGTCTGCTGAACAATTGACACTGTAGAAGATGCGGGGAATGGGGACCATGGTCCCAGGCATAAGTCTCGCTTAACAGAAATGGGGCAATGCAGCAAAGGGAGTGCGGTGACTACCAAAAAGTGCAGACCGTAGGGTGTAACCATGAGCTATCACAGTATAAACGTTAGCAGGAATTTATTTTCTTCTGAAGTAAATAGACCTGATCTTCCTTCTTTTCCTCAGTATCCCTAAGCGCATATGAAGAATGTGGCAGTGCGACATGAATAGCTCTCTAAGAAAAATGGCACATGGAAACTAAAGCTATTTATAAATGTTTCAGCTATCTAAGATGACTCACCATTGTCTTAAAATAGTAACCATGTGAATTAGATACTGCAATATTTCACATTTGTAAGATAAAAAAAA
Organism: Avena eriantha; assembly: GCA_910589775.1. Taxonomy (NCBI): domain Eukaryota; kingdom Viridiplantae; phylum Streptophyta; class Magnoliopsida; order Poales; family Poaceae; genus Avena; species Avena eriantha. Next base: position 390,696,752 of record OU342743.1, read on the forward strand.
TCAAGCCACATATCCAAATTACCATGGAGAAAACTCATTATCCAACAACAAAAAATCAAATAACAGTGCAAACACATGGTTCAGCACATGTTTCGACATTTTCACTAATGGAGCACAAGTTGCCACACGTGATACTCTTACTAGTTGCTTCACAGGAACAATAGGTCCATAAAATGCACGAGAAATCTGACATCTGAAAGTCACTAGTGACGAGCATGATGACACAATTGGATACAAAGAGCATCAAATTCAGAAATTAGCTGACTAATAAATGTGCTAATCAAAGGATAATTCAACTATTGGCGGCATTTAGAGCATTTTACAGGTGCTTCCGTCCTGTTAAATGGATGTAGAAACAACAAAATAAGAACCGATTAAGATTCGAGCTTGTTAGCATGCTAAAACCATCAATGGTAACTTCATGCAAGGAATGACAAACACTGGTAATGAATTAAAAGCATCCAACCAACCAATAGATATAATGGTGTGACTGAGTATGACACGTTTTAAGTTGCAGAACAACAACAAATATCCTTCTGAAAGCAGAATCACATGAGACGAAATGAACAATAGAGTTTGAGATAAATGAGTATCAAGACTTATTTATGAGAACAAGTCATAAAGCCATCTAAGTTGGAGAAGCAGACTCAACATTTAAGTATGTCAGTACAAAAGGGAACTAATACTGTAACTTATTTGTGAAATTATAAGGTATACAACTGGAGATAATATTCTCAAAACCTCAAGCCAAACCCCTAGCATCCCCTACATTCTAAATCCACAATGGTGGGTATTGAACATGTGATTTCCATACAAACACAGATGTCTTGACCTGCAGATTTGCCACTTGATTCCTAGGGGGCTTCACATTTGAAGATGGGATATTGGTGTATACAATTCCATCTTTAACAGCTAAGGTGCAAGAAACATCCATTGTACAAAGGACTTACATAGTTGGTTGCGTGGAAATGAGCTCATGATAGCATCTAGCAAGTAACTAAGAAGATGCACAAGCCAGCCGGTCCATGGTTTTGTCTCCAATGTAAGCCAATACTCCATTTATACTGTCAGTGCAGTATTTGGGTCGGAGCATGGTCGGCCAATTAAAGATGAAAACTGATCATGGAATTTCAACAGTGGACACTTCTCAATAAGGTCAGTGTCATTATAGGCCTCCTTGAGGAAAACAGTACTTCTTGCTCCCTTGTTAGTGATGTAGAAGATACCATGATTTTTTACTAAACAAAGAAGTAGCTTGCATGGCAGCCTGTACTCGTTATGGAAGACTTCTAGCTTATCAGATGTCAGTCGTTTGTGCATTGTCAAGCTCAAAATCTCATGCAGAACAGCAACAGATCGTTTCCGCGCCTGTGGAGTTGCAGGCTCCACTTCCCTAGCATTCAAATAAGGTGAAGGAAATGCCATCTTCTGCCACCTAAGTACCTCCTCAAGGTATTTTCGGTTGGGCCTAAATCCTGCTGGATATTTTACCTTGAAAGCAAAAGGACCCAATATATTCCCATCTTTAGGAACCCCTCTGTAGTCCATCTCGAATCCATCAAAATTCAATTTTTCTTCTCGTGATGTGACTGCTACTGAAGAATCCCAACTCTCCAAACATAAATGGTCCAATCCTCCCACATCACGGATTGAAAAAAAATCCGGGTAACTAGGAATCAACTTGTTCTTGAAGTTCTTCGGTAAACCCAATTCAGATTGGATGAGCTCAATCTTCTCTAGAGGGATCTGGCAGTCCATCGACATCATTAGCAGCTTCCTCAGGTTTCTTACCAGGATAGGTTCCATTAGCTCTTGTGCTTGGATCTCTTGACGGGAAATATTTCTGGCCTTCTCAGTAAGCGTAACAGCAATGGGCTCCCGTGATGTACTTCCACCAGAGACGCGGAAGATATTGGGGTGGCGCTCGATAAGTGCAACAAAGTTCCATTTTTGGACAAAGCCAACCTCCTTTTCAAGGTCACGCACAAGCAGCGAACCTGACTTTTGGGCCATGATGAGCTCACGGAGTCGAAGGAGGAGAGCGGGCTTCTTTTGGAGGTCCATGGCCTTGTCAAGGTCAGGCTCGCGGTGATAAAGCTTTTTCTTCGGTCGATGCCCATGACCGGCAGAGAACGAGGACATAGCCTTGAGTTGTATCAAGGGAAGAATTCCAGGAATGGAAGATAAATGTTCTGACAATCTTATTTTCATCATTTGTCGGCCAGTATTTGCAGGAACCACAAGTCCAAGCGCTCAGGGGTCCAGGATAAAGAATCAGAAAGCTGCACCTCAGGTTCTGCAATAAAATAAAAAAATCTTTAGCCATTACTTCCTCCGTCCCAAAATATAAGGCGACTAAGGATTAGTCAAAAGTCAAACCTTACCAACTTTGACCAAATATTTAGAAAAAAAGATCTACATTTAGAATATTAAATTGACACATTCGTAAAATATACTTTACGGTGAATCTACTTATATTGATTATGTATTGTAAATGTTGATATTTTTGTGTATAAACTTGGTCAAACTTAGAAAACGTTGACTTTTGACTAATCCTTAGGCGACTTATATTTTGGGACGGAGGGAGTATAAGGAACCTAAGCTTTGCAGACAAGGAAACAAATTCATTATAGTCAAGTGTTACCAAAGCCTCTGTGCCAACAATTCCCATTTCAGATCAACTATTACACTGTAGTATTTTGAAATAACCACACAAAACTAAAGTATAGAAGAAATGGTCGGGTCAACTGATATGGAATTTGAACTCAACATGGAAAACAATGCAGTACTACCACTTGCCAGTTAGAACTACCCAGCAGAGCAATACAAAAGCCCGTTGCACACTGCTACAATAACAAAGATCTAGACATTCATCACAATATGACAGAGTAATCGAGTGAGCGGACAACAAACGGACCTCGTGCACTCTGGGACACACGGCGCACACGGCGCAGAAGGGGCCTAGGGAGGAAGCGGCAGCCAGGAGACACAGAGGCAGCGGCGCGGCCACCAAGCGATTGGTATGTGGTCGAGCCAGAACCGCCGTATGTCGGTCCGGCGGGGAAGAAGCGCTGCAGGAGTCGCCCGTGTCAGAAGCTGCAAGGCAGGTGGCAGACTATTCTCAGGCCAGGCGCTCCAGCCGGTGAACCACGGCGGCCATGGAGTAGTTTCGCCGGTGGTGGCATGGTGAAGGGCGGGGTGAAAGGGGAACAGGCGAACAGCGGCCGAACCGAGGGCACTCTTGGGCTGGGTCTTGGGTTGGATCAAGAGAGAGGGAGGCCTAGGAATTTGGATCGAATGAAATGATACTGGGTCGCTCAAACCTAGGAGCCGATTCTTTCATTTTTGTCCGTCTGTGTTCGGGCCGATTTTTGTTGCCTCTCGTGTCATAAAACTCGAAACTCGACGAGTTTAAGTAGCTCTAATTTGCTTGGCTCTTTCGAGATCGACTCATTTCGTTAACGAACTGAGCTGAGCTATAGTTTTTGCTCGTATGGTCACATATAGCTCAGCTCAGCTCAGCTCAGTTCGTTAACGTGGGGCGTCCGCTCGGGGCTGGTTCGGTCGCTTGGCCAGAGAGAGAAGGGGTGCGGGTGCGAGACGTATTTTTACATCGCCTGGCGCGCGCAGGGTGACAGTGCGGACGACGCGGGCTGACCCGGGTGCAGAATAATATTCTGCTCCCAGGGAGTCAAATAGCGCGACTCTATACCGCCCGCGTGCCCACGAAACATGCATGGTAAAAAAGTTATGGACAGCTTAATAAGTGTTTCGTTTGGTTTGGCAGCTAAAAGAGCATACACGTGACGCCCATGGACCATCAGATGTATTAAAAATTATATTATTCATCCTACAGTCCATATGACCCAAGTATTTTAGCAATAAGATCACGTCCAAAACTAGGAATCAATGTGTATATGATATAAAAAAATGTTCCTAGCTGCACCTTAGTTGTGAGTATTAATTGACCATCAATAAGATTAAAACGGCGGGAGTAAAGAAAAATAATTTACGAATCAACTACCAGCAAATTCAAAATGACATAAGTAAAGGAAAATTATTATTTGGAATCACGTTTGGCATTAGTGTAGTTTTAGCATGGTATTTGGCTATTCTTTTAATTCACCAGGATCAGTGCTGGACCCAAGAATTAGTCAAAACCTAGGAAAACAACGTATTTTAATGCTAATAACACTACTTTTTAATCAAATTGCTATGAAATTAGGCTTGTCGGCCGGCCAGAACTAAATACTATAAAAAGGTAAACAGAAGACCAAGGTGTAGACAAGGTGTAGACATGGACCAAGGACTAAATACTACAAAAAGGTAAACAGAAGACCAAGAAACTAGTTGCCGGATAAGAACAAACCGAGGACCATTTCCTTTTTCTTTAATTGTAATTTTCTAGTGGCAACATAAGCATGAATAAGACGGTAGTATAGCTGATTCACGGCTGACTTTTAGGCCACCAATATAAGACAGCCAGGTTCTGCCCAAGAAAACTGAGTCTACATAAGCACCAAGCTGAGCTAGGAAGAATGGAAACAGATATACCGCAATTAGCAAAAACTACCGACAATTCCAAGGTTCTAATTGCGCTATAGAAATCTGGGACTAAAAGAAGTCCAAAAGCTAGCTGTCTGACCCAAGAATTAAGTTCTAAACTGAGTTCACCAAACAGTCAAAGGGGAACCTTTCTAAAGAAAATGCCAGAAGCTACCCACGTACATGAGCTTGCATTGTTCAACACCGACAAAGATCAGTTTTTCTTACCCAAGTACTACCGACTCCAATTCAGCAATTATTCAACGTACAGGAAGAATTCAGCAGTTATTCAGCGTACAGGAAGAGAAAAATAAGACAACTCCCCATAATTTCCTTGGTGCTTGAACGAGGAGATTTCAAAAAAGAGTCTATGGAATATTCTTAGGAAATTTCCAAGTCAGATTTAGATTTTCCTTTGGGTAGAGAATCAGGGAATAAGCAAAACGCAGCAGTTCCGGAATCCCATCATACCCATCTACTGGCCAGTGCCTAAATCGTTGCCAAGAAGAACAAGGGCATAAGAATAATTGACGGCAATGCACCGTTGGAGTCGATCGACTGATGACCGGCGGCAGCAACTTGTCCTCCAGCGGCAGCAGCGAACCGATGGCGGCGGCGGTGGCGATCTAGAGGCCAGTTGGTCCGATTGAGATAAGAGGAAATCAAAGCTGGCAGGCGGAGGCTTGGAGCGCTACTAAGGGGCGACGTGATAGGACATGGACATCGGGACTGAATTGGGCCTTGAGCCTAGCCCGTGAATCCTTCTTTCCTCTCGTACGAACCAAATAAAAGAAGGAAAACTAGTTATGTACTAAAGAAACACGACTAGTTGGTTGCTTCTACAATTTCAAAACGCCAGGTCAAAGGTTAAATCCTACTGCGCTCTATTTACTCTACGTTATTTTTTTGTTTTGTTTTCTCCCAAACCCACATATGAATAGCATCACGGTTCTTTTTGCTTAATTTAGCTTTTGAAACCAAGACTGAGCACAAATGACTAGCATTAAAATTTTGGGATTTCACTGAAAATTGCATCCAAGTCCATGCATTTAGCACAAGGACCCTGAAACTAAGCAATGAAGTGTGTATTTTGAGGTTTGCATGCGCATACTAGTGTTCATCATGCTAAATACTATACGTAGAATCTTTCTAGATGCTAAGAATGGAAAAGAAAACCCAAAGGTTAGCAATGTTTGGATTTGTCATTCTTGATCAAACGGTCAATGTTCCATTCACTATACAGTGTGTGGTATGGTATTGTAAGCGAGATAAGACAAGATAAAGATAAGGTAAGAAGTACTACTGTGAGTGGCCCATCTAATGGTAGGTCTCGTAGGAGAGACTTGCTTGAGAGTTAACATGGTCGGTGGAACTACAATTTACATCATGGACCTCATATAAAATGAAAATTTCATCCAAGTACATGCATTTTGCACAAGGACCCTGAAAATAAGCAATGACGTGTGTGTTTTGAGGTTTGCGCATACTAGAGTTCATCGGGCAAAAGACTATCAGTAGAATCTTTCTAGATACTAAGAATGGAAAAGAAGATCCAATGGTTAGTTAGCAATGTTTGGATTTGCCAGTCTTGATCAAATGGTCAACGTTTCGCACACTATACAGTGGTATGGTATTGTAAGAGATAAGAAGTACCGCGAATGGCCGATATAACGGTAGGTCTCGTAGGAGTGAGGTGCTTGAGAGTTAACACGGTCGGTAGAAGTACAAGTTACATCAAGGACCTCATACAAATGAAAATTGCATTCATATCCATGCATCATTTAGCACAAGGACCCTAAAACTGAGCAATGAAGTGTGTGTTTCGAGGTTTTCTCATACTAGTGTTCATCATGCTAAAGACTATCAATAGAATCTTTCTAGATGCTAAGAATGGAAAAGAAGATCCAATGGTTAGCAATGTTTGGATTTGCCAGTCTTGATCCAACGGTCAATTTTCAAAGTTAATTCATACACTATGAAGTGGTATGATACTGTAAGAGATAAGACAAGATAAAGATAAGATAAGAAGTACCGTGAATGGCCGATCTAATGGTAGGTCTCATAGGAGCGAGGTACCCGAGAGTTAACACGGTCGGTGGAAGTACAAGTTACTTCAAGGACTTCATAAAAATGAAAATTGCATCCAAGTCCATGCATTTAGCACAAGGACCCTGAAACTGAGCAATGAAGTACTATGTGTTTTGAGGTTTGCGCATACTAGCGTTCGTCGTGCTAAAGACTATCAGTATAATCTTTCTAGATGCTAAGAATGGAAAAGAAGATCCAATGGTTAGCAATGTTTGGATTTGCCAGTCTTGATCCAACGGTCAATGTTCAAAGTTAATCCCTACACTATGTAGTGGTATTTTATTTAAGAGATAAGAGACAAGATAAAGATAAGATAAGAAGTATTGTGAATGGCCGACCTAATGGTAGGTCTCATAGGAGCGAGGTGCTTGAGAGTTAACACGGTCGGTGGAAGTACAAGTTACATCAAGGACCTCATAAAAAATGAAAATTGCATCCAAGTCCATGCATTTATGATGTAGCCCGATCTTCGGTCGTTACCACATCATGGTCTCCAACTTATGCCAAGTCGTCACGGACTCCAAAGGTGAATCCGTTCCTCTATGAGAGCCCACTTCCTACCCCGTTGAATGGTATACTACTTCATACTCCGTCCCATATCCATGATAGGTTCAGACCAACAAGTACGGAGGCATGGGAGGAAGCCTGGAGCACTAAGCCCAACAAGACGGAGGCTTGGAAGAGAAGACGGAAAAAGCAGCAGCTGGAGCACCGGAGTCTCCGGCCTACGCACACCGGAGTCCCCGGCCACGTCGAAGTCTGGCCTGAAGACATTGGAGTCTCCGGCCTACATACCCTAGAGTCTCCGGCCCATCTCTGGACCGACCCCCAGATCGAGCTCGAGGACAGCCAGAAGGCCCCTCCGGAGATGGACCGGAGACCGACCGGAATCTACGGTCCACACCGGAGTCTCCGGCCTGAGCATATGGGCCTGCGCGCCGCCAGCTGGGCCTTTGGTCCATGTACCCCTTAGTCCGCCTAGACTTTCCCCTTTCATTCCTAAAGTACCCTTGAACTAGTGGCTGGCCTATATATAGTGCCCCACCCCCTCATGTAACCCTAGGCATAGATGATAGACAAAAGACAACCCCCTTTGTCGAATCTCTAGGTGTGCCTCATCCCCTTCTACCAAAAGGGATCAACTATCATCACCACCTCATTGGAGTTTGCATCGCGCCTCCCTCCTTGTACAAGGCCTTAGCATCGGTGTCCCTTTTCCAAGACGTCAAGCTCCCTCTCCGAGGTGTTCTTCCCTCTCCGCGTGGGATCGAGGGAGAACGTTGACCGATCTTTCCTTGCGAGGATTCTATCGGACCGGTGGCCACCGGCGGGAGCAATCGGCCTTGATTGTGTGAGTTTTGCGTGTGCTCATCGTGTTCTTCGCGAGGTGTGCGTCCGCTTCCGCTACCTTCTACCTTTCCCCTCGCTTTCCCATCGATTTTACCACGAGATCCATGAAGATCGGGCCACCCATGGGGTTACCCCATAACATCCGGTATCAGCAGCTTTTGGTTGCCACGGATTTCTCCTCGATTTGGTCTTTTCCCCATAAATTCGAAAATTCCACCAAAAACAGCCCCAATTCATGTTTTGGATCGATCTGTGATTTGAGTGCGTTTTGGTAGGTTTTGATCCGTGGATTACTTGCTAAACTTATCGATCTACCTTCCCTTGTGTTCCCATGGCCTAATTCCCTGATTTCCCCACCAATTTGAGGTTTTGGTTCGAGTTTTTCCACCCAAAACTCGTCCCGTCCGTGTCCTAGAACCTCCGGACCGGAGATTCCGGCCCCCAGACCGGAGATTCTGGCCCAGACCGGAGTTTCCGGCCTCGAGACAGGAGTTTCCGCCCCACCTGCTGACAAAAAAATCTGCTTCACGGTTTTGAGCATAACTTTTGCATACGAACTCGGATTTTGCTATTCTTTAGCTCGTTTTGAAGATGAGAAGGAGCTCTAGATCATCATATCCGTGGTTCATGCTATATACTCCATACAAATTCCATGAGCAAGGCGGAATCCACCAATAAAGGGTGAAGATCGGCGAAGAAAGGTATATAAATTTCGTGACTTCTCCCCACTTGATTTCCTTTGTGAGCTATACTATCTTTGCGATCAACAAACACCTATTGAGACTAGTTCCTCCTATGATTTCTTGGGCTATGCATATTTGATACTTGTAGAATTCCGAGCAAAAGTTGTGAGTGCGCTATCTCATATAGTTATCTTGTACAGTTGTTGGCACAAGGAAGGGGCATGTGAAAAAGAAAAGAAAAGTGAAAAAAATAGAAAAAGAAAAAGAAGAAAAAGAAAGAAAGAAACAAGTGCCTCATAGAATAGGAAGCGCAAGCTCGACGAGCATCAAATAGGTGGTACTTATTGTGCATATCTTGTAGCCCACCAATTTATTGCAATCAAACTAGCATCTCTCCTTGCACTTGTCCGACACGAGCTTATAGTCTTCACTAGGTAATCATTTGGTTCTTAGCTCACTTTCTCTGTCACCCAAGTCCCATTTATCCCACTATGTGTGTTCCCTTGTACATAATTCCTATCTTGTGGATTGATTTGTTTTGCTTTGTGATCATCGTGGTTCTTTACTTGCCATTACAATATCTTAATTTTGGATTGTTCTTGGACACGCCACCTTCCATACCTATCCACCATAAGATTTGTGTGTGTGTGTGTTTTTTAGTGGTTAGTTGGTTTTGGTGTTCCGCGTAAACTTCACTTTGCTTGGTTTTGATTGCTCTCAAGTGTTGCCACTTGCACGATAATATCTTCCAAGGTAAAGTAAGGTCTGACGTTGCATCCCTAACCCCCTACCACTTCCCATATACACCACTTGGTATTGTGAATCATGTCTAGGGACTCCGGAACCGAGGATGATTTATATGAAGAATCCATGATGAGCCACCACGACTACGACTCCACAAGTATAGAGGACATGATGGAGCACTGCACCGACAATGGCTCCGCATACTTTGAGGACCCGGAGCATTGCACCTATGACGGCTCCACATGAAATGTAGCACGTCATCAACTATGGCTCCTCAAGCATGGAGGACTTGGAGCTCTACATCGACAATGGCTCCTCATGCATGGAGTACATGGAACACTACACAGACAATGTCTCCACATGCTTGGGTGATATGGTGTTCTACAACAACAATAACTCCCCAAGCATGGATGACTTCACGAACAACAACGACAAGCTCCTCAAGTCGCATCGACTAAGAGGGAGCCTCCACCTCGAGAGCACCAAGGTCCACCATCCAATGGACAACTTCAAGCGCGGCATGGACAATGTCTTCGCCATAACCATGAGCATGATGGCCAAGACTAATGATGTTTTGTGCTCATTACAATGCCTCACCAAGAAGAGTGCCAAGGACAAGAAGCATCGTTGCGAGCGTCATGTGGATAACCAAGTGTGCCATCTACATCAACCTTTGGAAAGGCACGTCAATGACCTTCGTCGACACCATCATAAGGCACCTTCAACTAGTCGTGTCACCACCAAAATGGCACCAAGAGCAATATCTCCTTCACGCCATCAATCTTCAACGCCAAGACTTGACGTCCTAGATGACGCATGCAACTTCATGGATGAGGAAGACGAAGACCTCTACTTCACAAAGTTGGACGAGTACGTCAAGAGGAATACACAAGCCAAGGTGCAAGATAGCGACGACAAGGTCAAGAATGGTGAGCATGGGACTTCCCCATTGATAACCCACAAGTATAGGGGATCGTGTGTAGCATTTTTGATAAGTAAGAGTGTCGAACCCAACGAGGAGCTAAAGGTAGGATAAATATTCTCTCAAGTTCTATCAACCACTGATACAACTCTACGCACACTAAACGTTTGCATTATCTAGGAAATAAAACTAGAGCAACAATACGAGTAATAGAGATAGCTTGGCATGATAATAAATAACAAGAAAGTAAGCTAGCTGCTGCAACAATAAAATACACTAAACTAACAGAACCATGAGTGTGGAATTGTGGTGGTAATTGTGGTGGCTTTGTCCAAGTTTAAATAGCGAATAGATCAAATTCATTGTCTTCGATGCAGTTTTCTATGTGGGAGAGGCTAAATATACATGCGCTTCACTACTTGGAATTACATGTACTATATGATTAGATTGTTAGCAAACATCCGTAAGTACTAACAATGCATTGAGGTTTCCCCAATCATAGCCTTAAGTTTAATGGTCCTCTTACTCCAATATGTGCAACGCTTTGGTTCACGTCCTCAGGTTTCTGTCACTCTGGCAGAACTCCCCCTCCCTTTTACACATACTACAAACCCTATGATGTTTAATCCATGCGCGCACAAATATAATGGACAACAAAGGACTGTACCATATCAACATACAACTCTAATGAACCAAAGACATTCAACCATTCAATCTAAGAACAAAGAAACTACACAAACATGACATGGATCATAGGATTATAACTTATAGCATCAAACACCATGTTTACATAGGACGGTACAGAGGTGTGTGGGAGGATGAACCATTGCATACTAGGAGGATTAGGTGATGGAGATGGCGGTGAAGATGGTGAAGAGGGCGGCGGCGCGGGGGACTCCTTCCCCACCGCCGGTGTCATGGGGGAGCACCGCCCCTTAGTCCCCTTCCTTCATGGCTTTTTGGGAGCTCTCCCTCATGGAGATGGGATCCATGGGGGAGGCAAAATCGTGGCTTTGGCGGCTGCCAATTCGTGGGTGGAGGTGTCATGGGCGAATTAGATTTCCTCCCTTTATATAGCTTCTCGGATTCCTGTCACCCCATCTTGGGCTGCAGTAAATCAGGCCTAGCGGGTCCGTCCGGACTCGCAATCAGCTAAATTTTATGTCCAAAATGTTTGTCGCGAAATTTCCAATGATTTCATAGTTGAAGAGTTTTCCGTGTGACGCAGTCTTCGACCCAAAACGTGACCATCGTCAAAAAGAGTTCTGAGACAGATTTCTAGAAAAATCTCAATTTGACTCCAACAAGGTTTCCACTTGTATTCTTGGTAATTCCTACACATCAAAGTGTAAAACAAGAACACTGTGCACTTTTGCAACTATTAGTAGGTTAGTCCAAATAAATCATAAACTTTATACAAAAAGGAGTGTCAAAAGCATATTATTAGCATAAAACCATCAAAAATTATAGATACGTTATGGATGTATCAACATCCCCAAGCTTAGTTCCTGCTCGTCCTCGAGTAGGTAAATGATAAAAACAATATAATTTTTGAGGTGACATGCAGACAACACAATCTTGATCATCATTATTGTAATAGCGTTGATAGTTGAGAGATCAAAGGTACTCTAAACATGAACATGAAAGATAGAGTTCTAACAATATAGCAACTATGTTGTAACATGAAAAGGTACAAACAAAAGATCATGAATAACAATACATTGAAAGATGTTTGTTTGTTTGTTTCACATATAGAAAACATAATAAGAGTGGTATTCAGCTTGTCCCTCATCTCTACTACTAATAAAGCAGCAAACATGAACTTCTCTACACACACCCCGCAACATACACAAAATGACTACAACCGCATGATCAGGTCGACTAAGGACAATCTAACGACTAGAGTTAGCCTAATCAGTTCTGCGTGTGCATTTAGCAATTTAGAGCGTCGGACTCACTTATCCCGGCTAACCCCTCCCCACGTTCCGATGCCCACACTTGGCTAATTCAGCGCCCCCGCTAATTACTCCTCCTTCCGTCTAGCAGCGCGGTTACTGGACCCTCACATCTCGCTCCGCCTTCCTCTCGCCGCTCCAAGCTAGACGCCTTCGCTCCATTCCTCATATTCCCCATCGGGCTGGATCTGGATAACGCGATGCTGATGATGGTCTGATGAAGCTATCCAGGCATTCCTGGCCGAGAATATCATTTTGCGGCCCGAAAGTTGGGTCGCCCAGGCAACGTGGTACCCAAGTTGATTTTTATCACCGCGATTCGAAAAGTTGGGGCGCCAATTGCTGAGAGGGGTCTTTAGAGTGAATGATGGCCAAATCAAATATTTTCAAATCGCGCCCGTTAAGTCAGGATATTCCGTTACACTAGTTCCTGCTGTGCCCCTCCTTCGCCGGTCACTCTTCTTAGCCACCCTGCACGTGTCGTAGGGGAAAATCCATTACTGTACTTTCCTAACTCTCGACACTGAATCTTGCTGCGGCAGCGGCGGCGGTCCCTTTTCTTCCCTTCCCCGACCCTAAATCTGCCGACGGCGGAGGACCTTTTTTCTCCCTCCCCTGACACTGAATCCGACGGCGGTGGCCCATCATATCTTGCAAGGCGAAGGTTGTAGCTACGTCGCCGACTGATTCGGGTCCGTCGGGGCCCAAGTCTAGGGCTCAACGTGTAGCAGCGGCGAGGTCTTCAGCCCCGGTTAGCGAGGAGACCAGCAAGGATTCTGCTCCCAAGGTACCTACGAGCAGCGGGTTGAAGAGAAAAGCAAGGCCGACAGTGGATTGTTCAGCTCCGGTGGGCGGATGCAGCACCCGGATCTTGAAGAAAAAACCCGGGAGAAGAGCGAGAGGTGAATACTGTTGGGAATATGCCCTAGAGGCAATCATGAATGATGATATTCATGTGTATTCATAAGGTTATGGTCCATGTATGAACTACTGATATGTATCATCGAATATGTGATTTGATTGTGGAACTACATATTCATGTTGTTCATACTAATTGTCCTTGGTCATTGAGGTTATGCCGGACACACAACTTAGACCAATGTGAAAGTCGGCAGATGACTAGGTTCCACTTGTCATGGGCATGGAGATGCTATTCCGACTTACACGGATTCGGCTAAAGAGTTTAGCGAGTCGGACTGACCCATATTGAGATGCAACGAACAAGTCGTCATTTGCATGTCTCAATCAATGTAATCCTTAGACCTGAGGTTATTGCACAATCCGAGTTGAGGATCTCCGACTTAGGTTCTGTCAAACGTTGTTCCGTCACTGGGCAGTTATAAAGGCGGAGTTCGGGTCGTTTGAGAATCAAGTTGCGTGATGTGAATAACCAAGACGGGATTTTGCCCCTCCATCTGGAGAGATATTCTCTGGGCCCTCTCAGAAGATATGATTCGGAAAGCATGGCCATGCGCATCACGGTTAAGTGTTAACCGAGGCAGCCGACTAAGAGTTAGTCGGATGAATCACTTATCTCGGATCGAGAAAGAGAATCGGACTATTTAAGGGGTGACGATCATTCGCCTATGGTCCGACAAGGTATATCGTGAGGCAAAAGGGACTCAGACGAAAGTCACATTGGAAGGTATGTCGTCATGACTTATTGGTACTTGGGAGTTGGCACGTTCTGCTAGGAGCCGCTACCAACTGATCGATCACGAGTGAGACTCGGAATCGTGTCCGGGTTACCATGAGCCTATCGGGTCACACACTTAAGAGCGTGAGCAAGTTTGGGTTAGACCCAAACAGGAAACCTATTTGGGTTGGACCCAAATAGAGACATGGACTTAGTCAGCAAGTGAGACTTGCTGTGGCTAATATAGGCCTTTTTAGTGAATGGGCCACAAGTGAGTGGAGCCCACTTTCACTCCATATATAAGCTAGGGCACAGGTGCTTAGAGCACAAGGTTAGGTCACTCCATGTGTTGGAAACCCTAGCCCCAGTTCGTCCTGTCGCCGCCGTACCGGACCTAGCATCCATCGCCGGCGCTCCTCTCGTACGTGTGGATACCGGCGGAGGTGTTGTACGTTCAGCACTTCGACGATCGTGAAGAAAGGACGGATCGTGGATCGTGGAACCGGAACGGATCGCGAGGACTACACTGCATCAAGCGACGTGCTTCATCAATTCTGCAACTGTGCATCTAGTGGTAATCCTCGTGGCCTTCTACCTGAGCTGGATCTTGGGATCACCGCGTAGGGAAAAAGTTTTGTTTATCTCTACGTGGCCCAACAAATTTTTCTTATGCCTTATCTTGCAAGTAGATTAGTTACGGCATAATAGAATCGTATGAACTAAAATGTTCCCGTTTTTAATCAAATTAGGCACAACTTTGATACAAGGGACCTATATGAGTTCATAGTTCATGTTCGGCAGTACAATGCAAAACTTGATTTTGGTTGTGAGAGGGTTGTGTTCGGGCAAGATGTGCATCTGCTTGTGAATTGCAAAGAGGTCGTGTCTGTTTCGCAGCTGGTAGATATGCTTGCCGCTAGAATTCCCTGGGGTTCTAGACAGAGGACAAAATTGGTGTGGCACAACATGAATGATACCTATCAGTAAATTGAGCACTCCCATGAGCTTCAGATGGTTTGGGAGTGTTGTGCAGCTGATCGTAAGGTGAAAGTTGAAGCGATGATTGATGATATGTATGCAGATGCTGGAGATCTTGCTACCAGAGCTTTTTCTCCTAGAGAATACGGACCAATAGATGCTGATCTAGATAAGTTTAGTATACGCATAGAGGTGGATTCATACATGGGAAAACTTGATGAGGGAGTTAATAAGCCAGTTTCGTCATGTACTGTGGAGATCACTGTCGATTCCAAAAACATAACTCTTGATGAAATGAGAGAGATGATTGGTAAGGAAATCAGTATTGACCCTAAGTATATGGCAAAAATCCGGTGGTGGCATCATAAGAAGCAGCAATTCATAGATGTTTTGGATACTGAAGATCTTATGCAGATTATGCGGCGAAAGAAGCGAACCAGGAAGGTGTTCTTCCTTGGTACCATTTCTGATGTTGTTGAACAGGTTATAGTGGATGTAGATGCCCATGTAGTGGCTGAACAGAATGAGGTGGTCGACGTTGATGAGATCTGATGAGAGCTGCTACCCTAGGCTTGTCATATGGACCGCGGGGTTCCCCTGCATGTATTTGTAATATTGACTGCTGTTGCATTTAGAGCGTGTTTCTGTGATTATGTTTGTTGAGAGATTACGATATAATGTTGTGCGAGCTGTTGAGATTTTCGTACATGTCACTCACTAAAACCATCGTTGTTGTAATAAGACATAAGTACATTGTAGTTGACATGATTATGTTTCTTAAGATGATGTACCGTACTTGTTTCTGTTATTATGTATGTTGGGACATTGTAATGTAATGTTTTGTGAAACCATGACTAGACTAGTGATGCATAAAATATTGTAGTTGACATGATTATGTTTCTTGAGATGATGTACTGTACTTGTTTCTATTATTTTGTTTGTTGAGAGACTGTAATGTAATGTTTTGCGAAACCATGATAGGACAAGTGATGTGTAAGTACCTTGTAGTCGACATGATTTTGTTTCTTGAGTTGATGTAATATACTTGTTTCTGTGATTACGTTTGTTGAGAGATTGTAATGTGATGTTTTGTGAAACCATGTTGTGGATATGTTTGTTGAGAGATTGTAATGTAATGTTTTGTGAAACCATGACTAAAGAAGTGATGAATAAGTACCTTGTAGTTGACATGATTTTGTTTCTTTAGATGATGTAATATACTGGTATGTTTTCGATAGGCAATGAAATTGGGATGGAGGGAGTGCAGGTTTATTATTTGAAATGACAATGTGTGAAGAGAATCCATATCAGGCAGGAGACAGTAATCCAGGGAAAGGGCATGGTATCCATTAAACTATTGTAACATGCCAATTTAGTCATTGTTGAAGCGGTAGAAGGGCTGCTCTCTCTCTCTCTCTCTCTCTCTCTCTCTCTCTCTCTCTCTCTCTCTCTCTCTCTCTCTCGCTGACGCCGACGCCGTCCCCTGCGACGACGCATTCGTCATGCTGTCCTTGAACAGCGAGGACGACCAGTCGAGCAGCGATAGCCTTCTCTCTGACATCGAGTATTCCTTCCACGATGTGAGTTCCTCTGTTTTCTCGGGCTAGGGTTTAGGCAATGGTAAATCTCTTGATCTGAGCCCCATATGTGCATGCAATCGTGTTCAATTTCAGCTTTGCGTTTACCTATAGGTACCAAGGACGATCTACGACTCTAAATGGGAGGGCTTAGATCTCGATGCAGAAGTGCCATGTGACCATGGGCTAAAACTGAGGAGATATGTTGCATTCGAAGGCAGTAACACAGGGAGAAGGTTTTTGGGCTATACAAATCAGGTTTGTTTACATTATGTGCAATTGTGACATGAAGTAAAATGTATCGTGCATGTTCATAACACTATAGTGTGTGTGTTTTTAGGTTGGCCCGGTGTGTAAAGCAGTAGAGTGGGTGGATCTTGAGTGGCCAGATGCACTTAAGAAATGTTTGGCATCGTTATGGGAGATGTATGAGTTGGAAAGGTCGGGGAGATTTACTGATGTAAGTGATGTAGCTGAAAAAATTACAAGCTGTCGGTACGAAATAAGGAGTTGGAACAAGAAATTGAGAATTTGCAGTCTCAGCTAACTGACGGAATCGATGGGAGCTTGGTTGTTGGAACTACAAAGAAGCTTCAGGATAGTCACACGTTGTTGATTCATAATGCAGAAAAGAAGAGGGATCAGCACAGGGAAGACAAGAAGAAGCTAGAGTACTGTATTGCGGATCTGTTGAAGGAACTGAAAAAGGCGCGCGAGGGTGAACAAGGATAAACTATAGAGGATAAAGGAAATTTGAGATGAATAATTTATGTTGTGCCAATGCCTGAAACTAGTTAATTGTAAGACTTGCAGTTGCGCTTTCCGAACCGATAAACTCAATCCTCGAGCAAACTAATTTTAGACGAACACACATATCGTGCATAGAGTTAAGTTCACGCTTACAAAATCACCACTGTAGAGGATAAACCAGGCAGTTCAGTACTAAATAGACATATGTTGTGTTCAAGCGAGCCTGGCCCGGAGCTGCCTGTTTTCCTCCCTAAGATTGGCCAGCTCCTTCAGTACTATGTCGTGCTTCATCTGTAGGTTCCAGCGCTCCGTCACGGATTGGAGAATTTTGTCCGTAGCCATACGATTTTCCTTCAAGATCCCTTTCATGATCTCCGTCTGCTTCCTAGCCGAGGCGCGACCTTCACTGTGTAGCTTCGCCCAGTCGGCGTTTAACTCCTTCAGTTTCTGGCACTTGTCAGAAAGGACCGCGACTTTAGCGCGCAGTTGGTCAAAGGCCAGTTTCTGGGAATTCTGCTTCTCCCTTTGGATTGCTATCTTGTCATTTAGCCAGGTCACGAGGTCCTGGTCGATCTTTCGCCTCTTTCCCTGCAACAAAAATACATAGTATGGTTTGTTCAGTTCACCAGGACAAGCTGGTTAGTTTCCATAATTAACTGAATCGACTAGTGGCACTGTAATAATTTCAAGGAAGAAGCAATCTAGGACTAATTAACATTTTATGAATCGACTAGTGGCACTGTCATAATTTCAATTTCAAAGACAAATAAGATTTATCAACAGTTTAGTATGCTGTGGGTTAAAAATATCACCAAATAGTAGTGGGAGAGTGTGCAGAAACCCATGTCCAGATACATAATGGAAAGAGAACATGGTGTCCATTCATGAACACCAACACATGTCCAGATAGATAAGGAGTTGCCCTAGGATTCTTATTGCAGCCTATAATGGGAAGCAGGCATGGGCATTGCTCCCTGAACCCTAAACATTACAAAAGGAGAGGAGGATGAACTGATATTCGTGTCCCCGCTAACGGGAATCAGACTTGGGCATTGCTCCGATACGCCTCTAGACATGCCCTTAGCTCCTCGTTCTCTTTCCGAACACACTCGAGTACGGTGATCCCTCTGCTCATGTATGCCTTCATCTCCTTGACTGCATCTAGGCAACGGTTCCTGACATGGTAGGCTCGGATGGTAGCCTTGGTGTCCTCGACGTGTCCTCTGAGTGCCTCGCTGACTTCGTCCTGCAGGAGAATGCACCTTTCCACGAGATTCTTCTTCTCCTCCGTGAGCTCATTGATTATCTTGATGGCATGTTCTTGCCTGTTCAAGTTACGGTCGAGCACTTTCTACAGCCTAACGACATCACGTGCAAAATCTAGCGAGATCTCCTTCTGCACAGATAATTGCTTGTGTAGGCTCTCATTAGCTTGGGTGAGGGAGCGTGCAAGCTCATGTTGGTTGGCAATCTTGGAACTGATCGTGGCCACCTTGTCACGGGCCGCCGCCTTCGATCGCTACATCGTTCATGTTAATTGAAATAGGAATTCTACAATTACACTCTAGGTCCCAGGTGAATACTAATACAGATAAAAAAATCCCCGTTGAATCTATTGGCCGCAGTGTTAAAAAATGGACCTAGAGATCTATTCATGACCACGATAAACTAATCCTAATCACAAAAAATCCATGGTGAATCTATGAACAACGGTATTAAGGAAAGACCAAGGGATCCAGTCATATTCATGAAAACTAATACAACTCACAAAAGAAGAAGAAAAACCAATGCGGGGCGGATAACATCTAAGAAATCCACATCATAACTCGGAGAAATAACAGCGTGGAGATTTGCTACCTCGCTGAGACATGGAAGGGGGCCGAACGGGTCTTGTAACGCCTTCGTCGTGGTGGATTCGGGCTCCATGGCCGGCCTGTAATACGTAGAAGAGGAAGAGCCAGAAGAAGAAGAAAAACAAGAAGAAGCTGATTAAGATCATGATGGAGAGGGAGATCGAGAAGAAGGAGAACAAGGAGACCATACCGGGAGGAGCCCTCGCCTGCTAGAACATTCAGCGCCATTGTCGGGGGAGATTGGGCCTCGATGAGAGGGTGGGCTTGAGCGGCTGGTAAAGCAAGAAGTGCCTCGCGGCGATTTCTCTCCCTTTTCTCCGCAAGGATCGTCGACTGGCCTCTCCCCTTCCTCAGTGGAGACATGGCTTGCAGGGTGAGTGTGGCGGCGGCATGAGGAAGGAGATACTGATTAGTGTGGGAGAAGAGTCAAAGAGTATAGGTCGTGGTCCAGTAGTACTAGTACTATTATACAGACCACCGTGTACGGTCTACCTTCTCAAAGAAGCCAGGGAGGCAGGGGTAAGGAATCGATGGGACTTGTCTTTATTGCGATGGACACTTCAATGGTCTTTGGCGCCGCCCAAAATCCAGTATATAATAAGGGGAGTGCGAGTCGGGTGGTCATCACGGGAATCGGCGCGCACATCCCACGTGCGTGTGTCACGTGTTGATGGGGCAATGACGCGTGCAACTGCTGCACGAGCATGTCGGCACGTCCAACTCCGTCGAACTCCACGTGACAGGCACGCACGGGATATTTACGAGTCTAGAATACGCTGTGCCACTTTTGTTGTGATCAAATTATGTTCAGTACGCGAGATATTACTTCTTTCTTCTTCTTTTTTGATAATCGACAAATGCATGCGTGGACACGACGCACGAAACCACTGCTCGTCCTTGATCAGATCGGCACCCCACTCTATGTACCCACCATCGACCATTCAGATCAACTACCTCAAGCACGATGCCCCCTTGCCGTGGCAATGGCAGGTCCAAGCCGTCCACTGACCGTCCTGCGTCCCCGGCTCTTCGCTGCATCGTCCATGCTCGCGAGTCGCCTGCTGAGGCAGCACGTCGTGTCTGACCGCGCCAGGATCCATCAACATTGGCACTCGAGGACACCACGACGTCGAAGCTCGTGCCGGCCGTGCAGGAGGAGCGTGGGGTACCTGCAGCGTCGGACGAGCACAAAGCAGCAACCAGGACGGGGGTGCGTGTTGCACCGGTGAGTACAGACAAGAAGAGGAACGAGAAGAAGACCAGGAAGAAGAGAGGAGATAGGTATTTGGACGAGTCCGACTCGGCCAATGAGGGGGCGTTCATCGGTCAGTTGGAGACAGAAGTGGAGGAGAGTGGCATGGACCCGTGGGACTACGAAGAGGAGCAGGAGGACTCCGACGAGGAGATAGCGCACTTATTCGAGGAAGGGGGCGGTGTCGAGTCGTCAGAGGAGGACACCGACGGCGGCGATGGCAGGGACCATGGCGTTGATAAAGACGAGGAAGAACCGGGAGACGAAGACGATGGCTTCTTCGAAATATGATCATTTATTTTATTTATTTTAGTTAGATAGATGGATTTTCGCTTGTTTATGGAGGTAAAGTATCGGTGGCACGGATAGAGAGGTGGCACAAATTGACCATGCATAAAAAAAGTGGAGAAGGGAGGGGTTATCCTGCCCGTTGGATCACATGGGATCAACGATTGGTGGAGACGACGTGACATCTGTGTCAGCCAATCAGATCATAGCACCCAGAGTGAGCACATGTTTGGGATATCCACACGTTTGGGCTTTTGTGAGATTTGTGACCGAGAGAGAGGGAAAATCTCTTTTCACAATCCGCCCATGGATACACCAGTATCATTCAAATGTGTGCTCTTTTTACTAACAACAACCAAAGTCATTGCATGTGTGTTCTCTTTAGAGACCCCACATGGATCCACCAGTGTCATTGCATGTGTGTTCTTTTTACTAACATCAACTGGAATCATTGCATGTGTGTTCTTTTCACATACCACATATGGATCCACCAGTGCCATTGCATGTGTGCTCTTTTCACAATCCACCTACGGATCCACCAGTGTCATTGCATGTGTGTTCTTTTTACTAACAACAACCAGAGTCATTGAAATGTGTGCTCTTTTCACATACCACATATGGATCCACCAGTGTCATTGCGTGTGTGTTCTTTTCACAATCCACCTATGGATCCACCAGTGTCATTGCATGTGTGTTCTCTTTACTAACAACAACTAGAGTCATTGCATGTGTGTTGTTTTCACATACCACATATGGATCCACTAGTGTCATTGAAATGTGTGTTCTCTTCAGAGACCACACATGGATCCACCAGTGTCATTGCATGTGTGTTCTTTTCACTAACAACAACCAGAGTCATTGCATGTGTGTTCTCTTCAGAGACCACACATGGATCCACCAGTGTCATTGCATGTGTGTTCTTTTTACTAACAACAACCAGCGTCATTGAAATGTGTGTTCTCTTCAAAGACCACACATGGATCCTCCAGTGTCATTGAATGTGTGCTCTTTTTACTAACAACAACCAGAGTCATTGCATGTGTGTTCTCTTCAGAGACCAAACATGGATCCACAAGTGTCATTGCATGTGTGTTCTCTTCAAAGACCACACATGGATCCACCAGTGTCATTGCATGTCTGCTCTTTTTACTAACAACAACCAGAGTCATTGCATGTTTTCTCTTTTCACATACCACCTATGGATCCACCAGTGTCATTGCATGTGTGTTCTTTTTACTAACAACAACCAGAGTCATTGCATGTGTGCTCTTTTCACATACAACCTATGGATCCACAAGTGTCATTGCATGTGTGTTCTTTTTACTTACAACAACTGGAGTCATTTCATGACTGTTCTTTTCACATACCACATATGGATCCACCCGTGTCACTGAAATGTGTGTTCTCTTCAGAGACCACACATGGATCCACCAGTGTCATTGCATGTGTGTTCTTTTTACTAACAACAACTAGAGTCATTGCATGTGTGTTCTTTTCACTTACCACATATGGATCCACCAGTGTCATTGCACGTGTGCTCTTTTCACAATCCACCTATGGATCCACAAGTGTCATTGCATGTGTCTTCTTTTTACTTACAACAACCAGAGTCATTGAAATGTGTGTTCTTTTCACATACCACATATGGATCCACCAGTGTCATTGCATGTGTGCTTTTTTTGGCTAACAACAACTTGGGTCATTGCATGTGTGTTCTCTTCAGAGACCACACATGGATCCACCAGTGTCATTGCATGTGTGTTCTTTTCATAATCCACCTATGGATCCACCAGTGTCATTGCATGTGTGCTCTTTTTACTGTCAACAACCAGAGTCGTTGCATGTGTGTTCTCTTCAGAGACCACACATGGATCCACCAGTGTCATTGGATGTGTGTTCTTTTTACTAACAACAACCATAGTCATTGAAATGTGTTTTCTCTTCAGAGACCACACATGGATCCACCAGTGTCTTTGCATGTGTGCTCTTTTTACGAACAACAACTTGAGTCATTGCATGTGTGAGTCATTAAAATGTGTGTTCTCTTTAGAGACCACGCATGGATCCACTAGTGTCATTGCATGTGTGCTCTTTTCACATACCACATATGGATCCACCAGTGTTATTGCATGTGTGCGCTTTTCACAATCCACCTATGGATCCACCAGTGTCATTGCATATGTGTTCTTTTTACTAACAACAACCAGAGTCATTGAAATGTGTGCTCATTTCACATACCACATATGGATCCACCAGTGTCATTGCATGTGTGTTCTTTTCACAATCCACCTATGGATCCACCAATGTCATTACATGTGTGTTCTCTTTACTAACAACAACCAGAGTCATTGCATGGGTGTTCTTTTAACATACCACATATGGATCCACCAGTGTCATTGAAATTTGTGTTCTCTTCAGAGACCACACATGGATCCACTAGTGTCATTGCATGTGTGTTCTTTTCACTAACAACAACCAGAGTCATTGCATGTGTGTTCTTTTCAGAGACCACACATGGATCCACCAGTGTCATTGCATGTGTGTTCTTTTTACTAACAACAATCAGAGTCATTGCATGTGTGTTCTTTTCACATACCACATATGGATCCACCAGTGTCATTGCATGTGTGTTATTTTCACAATACACCTATGGATCCACCAGTGTCATTGCATGTGTGTTTTCTTTACTAACAACAACCTGAGTCATTGCATGTGTGTTCTTTTCACATACCACATATGGATCCACCAGTGTCATTGCATGTGTGCTCTTTTCACAATCCACCTATGGATCCACCAGTGTCATTGCATGTGTGTTCTTTTTACTAACAACAACCAGAGTCATTGAAATGTTTGTTCTTTTCACATACCACATATGGATCCACTAGTGTCATTGCATGTGTGCTTTTTTACTAAAAACAACTGGGGTCATTGCATGTGTGTTCTCTTCAGAGACCACACATGGATCCACCAGTGTCATTGCATGTGTGTTCTTTTCACAATCCACCTATGGATCCACCAGTGTCATTGCATGTCTGCTCTTTTTACTAACAACAACCAGAGTCATTGCATGTGTGTTCTCTTAAGAGACCACACATGGATCCACCAGTGTCATTGCATGTGTGTTCTTTTTACTAACAACCAGAGTCATTCCATGTGTTCTCTTTTCACATACCACCTATGGATACACCAGTGTCATTGCATGTGTGTGCTTTTTACTAACAACAACCAGAGTCATTGCATGTGTGCTCTTTTCACATACAACCTATGAATCCACCAGTGTCATTGCATGTGTGTTCTTTCTACTAACAACAACTGGAGTCATTTCATGACTGTTCTTTTCACATAACACATATGGATCCACCTGTGTCATTGAAATGTGTGTTCTCTTCAAAGACCAAACATGGATCCACAAGTGTCATTGCATGTGTGTTATTTTTCCTAACAACAACTAGAGTCATTGCATGTGTGTTATTTTCACTTACCACATCTGGATCCACCAGTGTCATTGCATGTGTGCTCTTTTCACAATCCACCTATGGATCCACAAGTGTCATTGCATGTGTGTTCTTTTTACTCACAACAACCAGAGTCATTGAAACGTGTGTTCTTTTCACATACCACATATGGATCCAGCAGTGTCATTGCATGTGTCCTTTTTTTTGACTAACAACAACTTGGGTCATTGCATGTGTGTTCTCTTCAGAGACCACACACGGATCCACCAGTGTCATTACATGTGTATTCTTTTCACAATCCACCTATGGATCCACCAGTGTCATTGCATGCGTGCTCTTTTTACTAACAACAACCAGAGTCATTGCATGTGTGTTCTCTTCAAAGACCACACATGGATCCACCAGTGTCATTGCATGTGTGTTCTTTTTACTAACAACAATCAGAGCCATTGCATGTGTGTTCTTTTCACATACCACATATGGATCCACCAGTGTCATTGCATGTGTGTTCTTTTTACTAACAATAACCATAGTCATTGAAATGTGTTTTCTCTTCAGAGACCACACATGGATCCACCAGTGTCTTTGCATGTGTGCTCTTTTTACGAACAACAACTTGAGTCATTGCATGTGTGAGTCATTGAAATGTGTGTTCTCTTTAGAGACCACGCATGGATCCACTAGTGTCATTGCATGTGTGCTCTTTTCACATACCACATATGGATCCACCAGTGTCATTGCATGTGTGCGCTTTTCACAATCCACCTATGGATCCACCAGTGTCATTGCATATGTGTTCTTTTTACTAACAACAACCAGAGTCATCGAAATGTGTGCTCTTTTCACATACCACATATGGATCCACTAGTGTCATTGCATGTGTGTTCTTTTCACAATCCACCTATGGATCCACCAGTGTCATTGCATGTGTGTTCTCTTTACTAACAACAACCAGAGTCATTGCATGGGTGTTCTTTTAACATACCACATATGGATCCACCAGTGTCATCGAAATTTGTGTTCTCTTCAGAGACCACACATGGATCCACCAGTGTCATTGTATGTGTGTTCTTTTCACTAACAACAACCAGAGTCATTGCATGTGTGTTCTCTTCAGAGACCACACATGGATCCACCAGTGTCATTGCATGTGTGTTCTTTTTCCTAACAACAATCAGAGTCATTGCATGTGTGTTCTTTTCACATACCACATATGGATCCACCAGTGTCATTCCATGTGTGTTCTTTTCACAATACACCTATGGATCCACCAGTGTCATTGCATGTGTGTTCTCTTTACTAACAACAACCAGAGTCATTGCATGTGTGTTCTTTTCACATACCACATATGGATCCACCAGTGTCATTGCATGTGTGCTCTTTTCACAATCCACCTATGGATCCACCAGTGTCATTGCATGTGTGTTCTTTTTACTAACAACAACCAGAGTCATTGAAATGTTTGTTCTTTTCACATACCACATATGGATCCACTAGTGTCATTGCATGTGTGCTTTTTTACTAAAAACAACTGGGGTCATTGCATGTGTGTTCTCTTTAGAGACCACACATGGATCCACCAGTGTCATTGCATGTGTGTTCTTTTCACAGTCCACCTATGGATCCACCAGTGTCATTGCATATCTTCTCTTTTTACTAACAACAACCAGAGTCATTGCATGTGTGTTCTCTTCAGAGACCACACATGGATCCACCAGTGTCATTGCATGTGTGTTCTTTTCACAATCCACCTATGGATCCACCAGTGTCATTGCATGTCTGCTCTTTTTACTAACAACAACTAGAGTCATTGCATGTGTGTTCTCTTAAGAGACCACACATGGATCCACCAGTGTCATTGCATGTGTGTTCTTTTTTACTAACAACCAGAGTCATTCCATGTGTTCTCTTTTCACATACCACCTATGGATCCACCAGTGTCATTGCATGTGTGTTCTTTTTACTAACAACAACCAGAGTCATTGCATGTGTGCTCTTTTCACATACAACCTAGGAATCCACCAGTGTCATTGCATGTGTGTTCTTTTTACTAACAACAACTGGAGTCATTTCATGACTGTTCTTTTCACATACCACATATGGATCCACCTGTGTCATTGAAATGTGTGTTCTCTTCAAAGACCACACATGGATCCACAAGTGTCATTGCATGTGTGTTCTTTTTACTAACAACAACTAGAGTCATTGCATGTGTGTTCTTTTCACTTACCACATCTGGATCCACCAGTGTCATTGCATGTGTGCTCTTTTCACAATCCACCTATGGATCCACAAGTGTCATTGCATGTGTGTTCTTTTTACTCACAACAACCAGAGTCATTGAAATGTGTGTTCTTTTCACATACCACATATGGATCCACCAGTGTCATTGCATGTGTCCTTTTTTTGACTAACAACAACTGGGGTCATTGCATGTGTGTTCTCTTCAGAGACCACACACGGATCCACCAGTGTCATTGCATGTGTGTTCTTTTCACAATCCACCTATGGATCCACCAGCGTCATTGCATGCGTGCTCTTTTTACTAACAACAACCATAGTCATTGCATGTGTGTTCTCTTCAAAGACCACACATGGATCCACCAGTGTCATTGCATGTGTGTTCTTTTTACTAAAAACAACCAGAGTCATTGAAATGTGTGTTCTCTTCAGAGACCACACATGGATCCACCAGTGTCATTGCATGTGTGCTCTTTTTACTAACAACAACCAGAGTCATTGCATGTGTGTTCTCTTTAGAGACCACACATGGATCCACAAGTGTCATTGCATGTGTGTTCTTTTTACTAAGAATAACCAGAGTCATTGAAATGTGTGTTCTCTTCAGAGACCACACATGGATCCACCAGTGTCATTGCATGTGTGTTCTTTTCACATACCACATATGGATCCACCAGTGTCATTGCATGTGTGTTCTTTTTACTAACAACAACCAGAGTCATTGAAATGTGTGTTCTTTTCACATACCACATACGGATCCACCAGTGTCATTGCATGTGTGTTCTTTTCACAATCAACCCATGGATCCACCAGTGTTATTGCATGTGTGTTCTCTTTACTAACAACAACCAGAGTCATTGCATGTGTGTTCTTTTCACATACCACATATGGATCCACCAGTGTCATTGAAATGTGTGTTCTCTTTAGAGACCACACATGGATCCATCAGTGTTATTTCATGTGTGTTCTTTTCACTAACAACAACCAGAGTCATTGCATGTGTGTTCTCTTCAGATACCACACATGGATCCACCAGTGTCATTACATGTGTATTCTTTTTACTAACAACAATCAGAGTCAATGCATGTATGTTCTTTTCACATACCACATATGGATCCACCAGTGTCATTGCATGTGTGTTCTTTTCACAATCCACCTATGGATCCACCAGTGTCATTGCATGTGTGTTCTCTTTACTAACAACAACCAGAGTCATTGCATGTGTGTTCTTTTCACGTACCACCTATGGATCCACCAGTGTCATTGCATGTGTGTTCTTTTTACTAACAACAACCAGAGTCATTGAAATGTGTTTTCTCTTTAGAGACCACACATGGATCCACCAGTGTCTTTGCATGTGTGCTCTTTTTACGAACAACAACCAGAGTCATTGCATGTGTGAGTCATTGAAATGTGTGTTCTCTTCAGAGACCACGCATGGATCCACCAGTGTCATTGCATGTGTGCTCTTTTCACATACCACATATGGATCCACCAGTGTCATTGCATGTGTGCGCTTTTCATAATCCACCTATGGATCCACCAGTGTCATTGCATATGTGTTCTTTTTACTAACAACAACCAGAGTCATTGAAATGTGTGCTCTTTTCACATAGCACATATGGATCCACCAGTGTCATTGCATGTGTGTTCTTTTCACAATCCACCTATGGATCCACCAGTGTCATTGCATGTGTGTTCTCTTTACTAACAACAACCAGAGTCATTGCATGGGTGTTCTTTTAACATACCACATATGGATCCACCAGTGTCATTGAAATTTGTGTTCTCTTCAGAGACCACACATGGATCCACCAGTGTCATTGCATGTGTATTCTTTTCACTAACAACAACTAGAGTCATTGCATGTGTGTTCTTTTTACTAAGAACAATCAGAGTCATTGCATGTGTGCTCTTTTCACATAGCACATATGGATCCACCAGTGTCATTGCATGTGTGTTTTTTCACAATACACCTATGGATCCACCAGTGTCATTGCATGTGTGTTCTCTTTACTAACAACAACCAGAGTTATTGCATGTGTGTTTTTTTCACATACCACATAAGGATCCACCAGTGTCATTGCATGTGTGCTCTTTTCACATAGCACATATGGATCCACCAGTGTCATTGCATGTGTGTTCTTTTTACTAACAACAACCAGAGTCATTGAAATGTTTGTTCTTTTCACATACCACATATGGATCCACTAGTGTCATTGCATGTGTGCTGTTTTACTAAAAACAACTGGGGTCATTGCATGTGTGTTCTCTTCAGAGACCACACATGGATCCACCAGTGTCATTGCATGTGTGTTCTTTTCACAATCCACCTATGGATCCACTAGTGTCATTGCATGTCTGCTCTTTTTACTAACAACAACTAGAGTCATAGCATGTGTGTTCTCTTAAGAGACCACACATGGATCCACCAGTGTCATTGCATGTGTGTTCTTTTTACTAACAACCAGAGTCATTCCATGTGTTCTCTTTTCACATACCACCTATGGATCCACCAGTGTCATTGCATGTGTGTTCTTTTTACTAACAACAACCAGAGTCATTGCATGTGTGCTCTTTTCACATACAACCTATGAATCCACTTGTGTCATTGCATGTGTGTTCTTTTTACTAACAACAACTGGAGTCATTTCATGATTGTTCTTTTCACATAACACATATGGATCCACCTGTGTCATTGAAATGTGTGTTCTCTTCAAAGACCAAACATGGATCCACAAGTGTCATTGCATGTGTGTTCTTTTTACTAACAACAACTAGAGTCATTGCATGTGTGTTATTTTCACTTACCACATCTGGATCCACCAGTGTCATTGCATGTGTGCTCTTTTCACAATCCACCTATGGATCCACAAGTGTCAGTGCATGTGTGTGATGTGTAGATGAGTGTGATGTCGGTGTACCTCCCCCAAGCTTAGGCTTTTGTCCTAAGTGGGTATCAATCCCAAGCTGGCCAGGAAGGAGCGCCTCCATAATATGGTGAAGAAGTGCCTTCATCTTGATATGAACTCGAGGGCGCCCCAGCGTAGTGCGTAGAGTAGTTGTAAGAGGCCACATCCTCCTTGTGCTACCCGTGGAAACCAAGTAAGCGGAGCTACTCGACAACCTCCTCCTTAGAACGTGACCATGGCTGTTGAGGGCAAACCACTAGGGTGGCCCGATCTTTCACGATTCCCTTTCAAATTGAGGATGGAGTGCGGGGAGAGGAGGGGAGGATGAACACGACGAACGCACGCACGAAGAATGCAAAGAACACACACACACAAAACCACGATACACACCAATAGCTCATGTCGGCGGTGACCGGTCCGGCGCAATCCCTAGGATCGGCGTCGGGCGGAGGACTCTCTCTCGAACCGGCACGGCGAGATGGGAGACTCGGTGAGATCTTGACGTCTAGGCAAAGGAACACCGATGCCTAGGCCTTGTACAACGCGGAGGCACGATGCAAACTCCAACGAGGTTTGGGGATATTGGTGCTCCTTAGTCAAGGAGCATGAGGCAAGAATTAGATAGATCCACAAAGGGGTTTCACTAATTCCAATATCATGCCTAGGTTTTACAATGGAGGTGGGGGACTATATATAGGCCAACCACAAGTTCAAGGGTAATTCAGGCATTAAAGTAGAGTTCTGGGCGAAGTAGAGGGGTACATGGGCCATAGGGCCCAGCTAGGCTCGCATGCCCATCTTTAGGCTGGACAGTTCGGGTCGGAACGGCCGGACAGTTCGGGGTAGCCAGCCACTCCGGGTAGAGCCCGGGGAGTGTCCGAACTGGCCTTCTGAATGTCCACGCCAGCTTGGGGCTGGGGCAGGCCGGACACTCCGGCTGAGTCACGCCGGACACTCCGGCTTCGCCGGACACTTCGGCTAGATTCGGGCGGACACTCCGGCTCAGGTAGCTTCGGCTCAGGTGCAGCTTCAGGGCTCGTGGGTCGACGTGGCGGGGGTTCGTACCTGATGAATCACAGAGTAGAGGTATGAAGTAGCAAGCCATCCAGGTGTATGTCAAAGTCACATGATGCAAGGAGCGAATTCACCTTATCTTGGAGGAGCTTGGCTCGGGCACGGGTCATCGGTCCACTTGGTGTAGATGTAGGAGCGTCCGTAGGGCGGGCCGCATCAGCTTCCCCCCTTGGGAAAGACTCGTCCTCGACTCTTCATGGATATCATCTTGAACATCTCCATGGTAGGGTGAGAGATCCTTGACATTGAATGTATTGGTTGCAAGGTACTTGGAAGTCGGTATGTCGATGATGTAGGCGTTGTTGTTGATTCTTTTGAGGACCTTGAAGGGACCATCTCCTCTTGGCTTGAGCTTGGAGTCATGTTCCTTGGGGAAGCGGTCTTTGCTTAGGTGTATCCACACAAGGTCACCTTCTTCAAAGATCATCTCCTTCTTGTCCTTGTTTAACCTTGAAGCTTGGCGAAGGACTTGTTGTTCGATAGTAGCTCTTGTTTCTTCGTGAAGCTTCTTCATAGCTTGTGCGCGCTTCTCGACGTCCATGTTCGTGCGCTCATGGAGAGGTAGTGGTAGGATGTCGAGCGCGGTGAGGGGCTCGAAACAATAGACGATCGTGAATGGACTCATCTTGGTTGTTGAGTGCTTTGCTTGGTTGTAGGCGAACTCGGCGTGGGGAATGCATTCCTCCCAATCCTTCAAGTTTTTCTTGATCAACACACGTAGGAGAGTTCCGAGGCTTCGGTTCACAACCTCGGTTTGTCCATCGGTTTGAGGATGCGACGCGGATGAAAAGAGGAGCTTGATGCCGAGCTTGGCCATGAGGGTCTTCCATAAGTAGCTCATGAATTTGACGTCGCGGTCGGAGACGATTGTCCTTGGCACACCGTGAAGACGGACGATTTCCCTGAAAAATAGATTTGCAACATGTGAAGCATCGTCGGTCTTATGGCACAGTATGAAGTGTGCCATTTTGGAAAAACGATCCACAACAACAAATATAGAATCATGACCATGCTTACATCTAGGCAATCCTAACACGAAATTGATGCTAATGTCGGACCAAGGTGTATGAGGAATAGGCATTTGCATATAAAGACCATAGGGATTAGCTTGTGACTTAGCTTGAACACATGTCGTGCATCGTTGAACGTAGCGCTCCACGTCACGCTTCATCCTTGGCCAAAAGTAGTGATTAGAGAGCATGTCCAATGTATTGTCGCGACCAAAGTGACCCATAAGGCCCCCACCATGAGATTCTTGGAGAAGCAAAAGTTGAAGCGACGACTTCAGAATGCATAGCTTGGTTTGTTTAAAAAGAAAGCCCTTATGCAAATAGAAATCATCAACTCCTTTGTCATTGTAGCACTTTGCGAAAATTGGTCCAAAGAACGGATCGAAAGCATACAAAGATTTTATTTCCTTAAGACCCAACATGTTGATTTCAAGTCTCGTAAGAAGGCTTGTATGATTGCGAGACAATGCGTCCGCAACTACATTATATTTTCCCTTCTTATACTTGACTATGTACGGAAAAGACTCCATGAACTCAACCCACTTAGCGTGTCTCTTGCTCAAGTTAGCTTGGCCTTTGAGATATTTGAACGACCCGTGGTCAGAATGTATGATAAATTCCTTGGGCCAAAGGTAGCGTTGCCAAACTTGAAGGACACGAACTAAGGCAAAAAGCTCTTTGTCATAAATCGAATAGTTAAGGCGAGCACCATCCAGTTTCTCGCTATGGTAGGCTATAGGACGTCCGTTTTGCATAAGGACTCCTCCAATGACAATACCACTAGCATCACATTCTATCTCAAAAGTTTTTGTGAAATCCGGTAAAGCAAGAAGAGGTGCTTCGGTGAGCCTCTTTTTAAGTTTGTCAAAAGCTTTTTGTTGTGCTTTGCCCCACACAAAGGTGGCATTCTTTTTGGTCAATTCATTAAGGGGGCAAGCAATGGTTGAAAAGTCTTTCACAAAGCGACGATAGAAACCGGCTAACCCATGAAAACTTCGGAGTTCACTCACATTTGTTGGGATGGGCCAATCTCGTATGTCCTTTACCTTGGAAACATCAACTTCAATTCCTTTCGAAGAAATGACAAATCCAAGAAAAATCAACTTGTCTTTAGCAAAAGTGCACTTGGGAAGATTAGCATAAAGCTTTTCATGTCGAAGGATTTGCAAAACTTCATTGACAAGTGTTATATGGTCCTCAAGTGATTTGCTATAAACAAGAATATCATCGAAATAGACAACAACACTTTTTCCAATGAGAGAACGCAAGATATGATTCATTAGGCGCATGAAGGTGGATGGGGCATTATTAAACCAAAGGGCATAACCAACCATTCATAGAGACCAAGTTTGGTCTTGAAGGCGGTTTCCCACTCATCACCTTCAGCCATGCGTATTTGATGGTAACCACTACGAAGATCAATTTTCGAAAAAATAGTGGCTCCACACAACTCATCAAGCATTTCATCGAGACGTGGTATGGGATGTCGACAACGCACGGTGATAGCATTGATTGGACGGCAGTCCATGCATAACCGTAACGTATCATCTGTCTTTGGAACAAGAATCATGGGTACGGCACTTGGCCTTAGTGCTAACTTGGATCAAACCTTTGGAGACGAGTTGGTTGATTTGATGTTCAATCTCCTTTGTCTCCTCCGGGTTCGTGCGGTAAGCGGCGCGGTTGGGAAGTGGTGCACCGGGGATGAGGTCAATGCGATGTTCGATGCCGCGAAGAGGAGGTAGTCCATGTGGAAGCTCTTCGGGAAACACATCCTTGAACTCCTGCAAAACACACATCAAAGATGGAGGGACATTGGTTAATTCGTTAGTTCCTTGCGCTAGTCCCTTGCAAAGGAGGACATAGTTCAAGATGGATGGGTTGTTCCGAACATCTCTCATCTCACTTTTGGTGGCAAGGAGAACACTCTTAGTTTTTCCACTCGAATTTGGCTTGTGGCTCTCACTCACTATGAGGTGGTTCTCTCTCTCATCGCTCTTCTCACAAGTAGGTGTTGTGCTTTGTGCCCTCGCTAAAGCCTTTGCATTGTCCGCAATTATTGGCTAGGAGTCATCGGTTGCAAAACACATGTTTTGTTGAGCCATTTGAAGGTGTATATATTGGTGCGACCATCATGTTGAGCAGCCTTGTCAGATTGCCATGGTCGACCAAGAAGCATGTGGCAAACTGTCATAGGAACCACATCACACTCCACCGTATCTTTGTAAGGACCAATGGCGAAGGAGACCGATACGGTATGCTTGATCTTCACGGACCCTTGGTCACTTAGCCATTGCACGTGGTAGGGGTGCTTGTGTGGATGGACGGTGAGGTTGAGCTTCTCACACAACTCGGTGCTAGCAAGGTTGTGATAACTTCCTCCGTCAATGATCACCTTGATAGATTTTCCATTGATGCCGGCTCGTGTTTGGAAGATATTGGAGCGTTGGTCTTCATGCTCTTGTGCTTGAGTGGTCAAGATCCTTGTGACGACAAGCGATGGACTTGTGTCATGTTCACACATGAGGAGTTCTTGATCATCTTCCACTCGTTGCCTTGCCATTGCTTCCTTGACACAGGCATCAAACTCATCTTCACTCAAGTACTCTTCATCACCATTGTCATGGATGCATAAGACTTTCTTGTTTCCACATTCGGCCGACTTGTGTCCTTTACCTCCACACTTGTAGCATTCACCGTTGAAAGGTGTATCACTCTTTGCTTGCTTGCCACTTGGGGGCAGTTTTCCTTGAGGAAGTGTGGGCTTGAAGGAAGGCTTGGAGGTACTTGAGGAGCTTCCATTAAAATTTGTTGGTGCAGGGGTTGAAGCTTGCTTGTAGGTGAAGTACGTCTTGGGCTTGTTGTACTTGATGTCCTCTTGCACTTGACGTTCAGCCTTTGTTGCTATGTGCACAAGCTCAACCATGTTGTTGTATGTTTGGAACTCAACGATGCGCTTGATTGGGTGATTCAAGCTAATAAGGAAACGTGCCATTTGTTTGCTCCATGCGCTCATCAATGTTGGCGCGAATTAAGTTGAGTTCCTTGAAGTACTCTTCCACGGTCTTTGTCCCTTGATGAAGTGCTTGGAGGTTGTTGAAGAGGTCACGTGTGTAGTGCGCGGGGACGAACCGGGATCTCATGTGAGCCTTCATGTCATGCCAAGTTGTGATTGGTGGTTCTTGTGTTGCATCACGAGCAACTTGAACTTGTTCCCACCAAAGGTTGGCGTAATCATCAAACTCAAGCGAAGCCATGGCGACCATCTTCTCGTTGCTATAGTTGTGCATGCGGAAGATCTTGTCGACTTTGAGTGCCCAGAGAGGTATTCTTCGGGGTCATTGGATCCAGTGAACTTGGGCATTGTGAACTTGAGCTTGCCAAAAGTTTCTTCATTGTTGCGGTCATTGCGACGAGCTTGGTGACCTTGTTGATGATCTTGAACTCGGCTTGCGTCTCGCCAAATTGTTCATCTTGTCGCGTCTCAAGGACTTGGCAACGTTCACGGAACTCTTGGCGGAAGATGAAATGACTTGCACGCGTCATGTACGGACCTTGATCTTGTTCTTGGGGAGGTGGTTGGCTCAACTCACCGTGCCTATCCATCATGCAAGACACACTAGTATTGTATATGGAAGTGGAATAGGGTGGTGTTAGCCTTGTACCTCACCTTGGGGATTGCACCAAACTAGAAACCACAAGTGAGAGCTATAAGCGTGCAAAGTGGAATTGCAAAGAAAACTCACACTAACGAAAGAACTAACTCTCAAAAGCTTGTTGGTGGTAGGTTAGGATTGTGGAATGCCAAAGAACCAACCAAAACAAAAGGAATAGTCAAAAGTGGGTAACATCCAACAAAACTCAAGTCAAAGGCGAAGGTCAACAACTCAAAAGGGTGACGGGAACCTATCACTATATACACACACGTGGAGAAAGTTGGGATTGACACGACTATGAAAATGAGCAAACAAAATGTCCTAACGAAGACTAAGCTCGTTGTCGTGGCAATGCAAGGAGATACCATGGCTCGTTTGCAAAGAAGAAAAGTGAGCAACGGATTTGTGCACTTGCCTTGGGTGCTCTTCTTTCTCTCTTGCTTACAAGCTTTGAGACTCTCTTTTGCAAGGGGAGACTATTTTCCTTTTGCTTTTTCTTTGTATCTTTTTTCCCTCTCCCTTGATGCTACCTAGTCACACTTGATATTGCTCTTGCATTCTCACTATCCAAGGACAAATGCACAATGCTCAAGCAAACACAAGATGAGCCACTCTCATGGGATAGGTACACACAAAGGAAGATGGGGGTTTACAAGGTGACACAAGTTATACCTTCTTTAATGATGAACTTAGCGTCGGTGGTGTGGGATGATGTTCGTGGGCCGTGGTGTCGATGAGAGCGGAAGTTGATGATGCAGAAGCTTGCTGGTAGTTGCTGACACGCACACGGGACACGAGCAAACAAAGGAGATTAGCCAATGCGAAAAATGAGGCAAAACTGTCAAAACTGGCGTTACAGCCGGACACTCCGGTCTGTCTAGGCCGG
Organism: Avena eriantha; assembly: GCA_910589775.1. Taxonomy (NCBI): domain Eukaryota; kingdom Viridiplantae; phylum Streptophyta; class Magnoliopsida; order Poales; family Poaceae; genus Avena; species Avena eriantha. The sequence continues at coordinate 390,732,607 of OU342743.1, forward strand.
ACACTCCGGTCTGTCTGGTCCGGACACTCCGGTCTGTCTGGTCCGGACACTCCGGTTGGGCCGAATACTCCGGTCGATACGAGACGGACACTGCGGCGTGGGTTTCCTGCTCGTGTTCTTGAGTAGAAATCCTCGCCTTCGGGCCTCAAATCCGCGAAAAACTAGCCAAATCGGGTTGGGAAACGCAGGATAAAGCTGGACCAACTCCTTAGCCAAGGTTTGGTCGGATTAAAACCACAAATAACACTCCAAATGAAGAGATCGATCCAAAGGCAAATATGGTCTGTTTTTTGGGGATTTTCGAATTTTTGGTAGATAGAAGAAAAATTTGTGGGGGAAATCGTGAGCAACGAAGCTCTTGATACCAATATGTTGAGGGAAAACCTCTAGGGTGGCCCGATCTTTCACGATTCCCTTTCAAATCGAGGATGGAGTGCGGGGAGAGGAGGGGAGGATGAACACGACAACGCACGCATGAAGAACGCGAAGAACACACACACAAAACCACGATACACACCAATAGCTCACGCCGACGGTGACCGGTCCGGTGCAATCCCTAGGATCGGCGTCGGGCGGAGGACTCTCTCTCGAACCGGCACGGCGAGATGGGAGACTCGGTGAGATCTTTACGTCTAGGCAAAGGAACACCGATGCCTAGGCCTTGTACAATGCGGAGGCACAATGCAAACTCCAATGAGGTTTGGGGATATTGGTGCTCCTTAGTCAAGGAGCATGAGGCAAGAATTAGATAGATCCACAAAGGGGTTTCCACTAATTCCAGTATCATGCCTAGGGTTTACAATGGAGGTGGGGGACTATATATAGGCCAACCACAAGTTCAGGGGTAATTCAGGCATTAAAGTAGAGTTCTGGGCGAAGTAGAGGGGTACATGGGCCATAGGGCCCAACTTGGCTCGCAGGCCCATCTTCAGGCCGGACAGTCCAGGTCGGAACGGCCAGACAGTCCGGTGTAGCCGGACACTCCGGGTAGAGTCCGAGGAGTGTCCGAACTGGCCTTCTGAATGTCCTCGCCAGGTTGGGGCTAGGGCAGGCCAAACACTCCGGCTGAGTCGCGCCGGACACTCCGGCTGGATTCGGGCGGACACTCCGGCTCAGGTAGCTTCAGCTCAGGTGCAGCTTCAGGGCCCGTGGGTCGACGCGGCGGGGGTTCGTACCTGATGATGCATAGAGTAGAGGTATGAAGTAGCAATCCATCCAGGTGTATGTCAAAGTCAGATGATGCGACGAGCGAATTCACCTTATCTTGGAGGAGCTTGGCTCGGGCACGGGTCATTCGTCCACTTGGGGGACTCGGTGGTGTAGATGTAGGAGCATCCGTAGGACGGGCCGCATCAATGGCATCCTGTAAATACTAAACGAAGTGGATTGTGGCAAAGGAATTTCCCTCTCGTCCCCATCAGTAAACAACATCCTGTAAACTAAATTCTTCGTACTAGAGTCAGTAGTGACAAAGTGATGTGTTTTCATAGCAGCAAGATCAAGCCTTTGTGGTGTCAATACAGTATCATTAGGATCAATAGAAAGTTCCAAAGCAGCAACCATGCGTGAGGCAATAATACCCCCATAAATGGGTCGTCTAGCATGTTATGGGTCTCCTTGTGGATTTACCCTTGGAGTGGCCCGATCTTCACGGATTTGAGGCAGAAGTGAGGGAAACACGATGAACACGATGAACACAACTCTAATGCAAGGTAAAGATACAAACACACGCCGAATCACACCCAATTCGATTTGCCCCTGTTGGTTCGAACAACCAATCCAATAGAATCCTCGGCAAGACACCTTGCGGTAGAATCACCAAAGGAGAGATCGGCAAGTGGATGGTAGAATCCAAATCAAGGAGAGAGTAGCAACCAAGTAGAATCCCAAAGGGTAGAGACCAAACACTTGAGGAGGGTCTTGACAACTTGGAGAAGGGCACCGACTCCAAGGCCTTGTACAACTCATAGATTTACTATCGAGAGGGGGTTCCCATCTAGGGTTTGGCACATGCCTCAATTCATCATCATCTCTAGGGTTTCAAGGAGGGGGTGGGGGCATATATATAGGCCAGCTACGATCTAGGGGTAAAACAGGCATAAGCAGGAAGTTTGGGGCGTTACATGGGCCAAGCCTAGCTTAAGGCGCGCAGGCCCACGATGCTCGGTCCGGAGACTCTGGTGTGGGTCGGAGACTCCGGTCTGTCTCCGGTGTCGCCTTCGGAGGGGGTCTCAGACTGTCCCAGGCGCAGGTTCGGGGCTCGGTCCGGAGACGGGCCGGAGACTCTGGTGTGGTAGACAGGAGACTCCGGTCTGCTGGTCCGGAGACTCCGGTCCTGCTTCAGCAGCTTCTTGCGTCTTCTCTTCCAGGCCTCTTGCTTGGGTGTCTTGGCTCCAGGGCCATCCTTGCTGCATTTTCTTGGCATCATGATCATGGACCTAGTCACATCATGGGCATTTGTCTCAAGTAGGATTCCATTCGCATAGTAACCAACGAAAGGCAAAGCATGGAAGGAGTTCACCTTTGGAGTGATGATTAGCGTGGCATGATGTGGACCAAAGGTGGTTTCCATATGTTGGGCTACATCATCTCCCTCCGCTTGAAAACGTGTCGACCTCGACGATGTTTGTTCATCATGCAAGGAAGGAGGTGTGTCCTTGGCCTTGTTCTTGTACATGGTCGGATCACCGGTGTCGAAGCAATTCTCAAACTTGTTGAAGAGCTTGTGGTATATCTTGCCATCATGTTGTGGTTGGAGATCTTGTAGCCTTATCCTTGTAGTTGGTGGTGTATCTTGGGTACCTTGCAAAACCGACAACAAAGAGAGAGAATTGTATGAATCTTGAAGGAGACATGGACCATTGATGTTATCTTGAAGGAGACGTGGACCTTTGATGTTATCTTGAGTGCTCCATTGTCATCAAGACATTGGACATGGTAGGGGTGAGGGTGCTCTATGCATTGCAACTTTAGTTTCTCACAAAGCTCCATACTTGGGAGGTTTTGGCAACTACCACCATCGATGATCACTTTTATGGACTTGCCATCAATTCCGGCACGAGTTTGGAAGATATTGAGGCGTTGGTCCTCTCTTGGGATGGAGTTTGTTGGCGAGATTTGTGCTATGACAAGTGCGGGGCCCAGATCATGCTCGCATACAAGTGTCTCATCCTCGTCCCTTGCGGCTGTCCTTACAATAGCTCGTTGAGTGAGAGCTTCATACTCCTCTTCACTTATGGAGTAGGTTGCGCCATTCTCATCCGTAAGCATCACTCGTGAGTTGGTGCACTCATATGACTTGTGACCTTTCACTGCACACTTTAAGCAAGTGACTTGACTATCCGATGTCGTGTTGGAGGAGGGTGCTAGCACGGTCTTTGCTTGCTTGGATGAGCTCGTTGCTTGGTTTGTTGGCTTTGCGGGAGCATTTGCATTGATGGACGCAAAGTATGACTTTTGCTTTTCGTATGCATTCTCCTTTTGCAAGTGCCGCTCAGCTTTGGTAGCTTGATGGAGGAGCTCGGTGAGGTTCTTGTACGGTTGAAAGTCAACAATCTTCCTTATTGGGCGGCTCAAACCATTGAGGAACCTTGATATGGTTTGCTCTTCGAGTTCTCTTACATTAGCTCGCATCATGATTTTCTCCATTTCCTTGTAGAACTCTTCAATTGATTTGGTGCCTTGTTTCATGTTTTGTAGCTTGTCGAAGAGATCTTGGCGATAATGCTCAGGGACGAAGCGTGTGTACATCACTTCCTTCATCTCGGTCCAAGTTTCAATTGGAGGTTCCTCATTCTTCTCACGGTTCTTTTGGAAGTCTTCCCACCAAACATTTGCATAGTCCTCAAACTCAAGGGATGCCATTGCAACTTTCTTCTCTTCGGAGTAGTTGTTGACTCGGAAGATCTTGTCAACTTTGAGCTCCCAATCAATGTATGCATCAGTGTCTTCTTCTCCCTTGAACTTGGGCATAATGAACTTGAGCTTCCCAAACTTGCCCTCTTCATGTTCATGGTGGTAGTTGCGGCGATCTTGCCTTATGCTTGCTTCACTTGGTGCACGTGGTGGTGGAGGAGGAGCTTGATTTTCTCGAGGACGCGGTTGAGGAGGAGCTTGATGCACAAAGTCTCTTCTATGCTGTTGCTCGTGATCATTTGCATTTATTGGTTCTTGATGACGATGGTGGGGTTGAGCATAGCGGTTGTTGCGTCTCGCGCGGTGTGTAGCCTCGTCATCATCACTTGTATCCCATTGTGGTGCTTGATGAACTTGTTGTTGATGGCGATGGTCATGGTTTGGGTGTTGGCGCCTATCAACGCGGTTGTGTTCACCATGGCGTTCTTGTTCTTAGGGTGGTGGTGGTGCTTGTACCATAGCTTGTTGTGGAGGGCGACCATGTTCTTCTTAGTTTTGCAAATGCGCCTGGTGATCATGGTGTCGATGACGTCTTGCGTGGTGCATTGTTCATGGCGATGATGAGCTTGATGTTCCCCATTGTGGTGGTGGGGTTCTCCATGATGAGAATGGGAGTGTGAGGGGTCGCCATGATGACTTGAGGAGCGCGCGCGAGATGAACTTGACGAGCTTGAATGGTGTCCATGACGGTTGCCAAGGTTAGCAATAGCTTGGTGAAGAGCTTGGAATTGAGCATTGTGCTCCACTTGGCGTTGCCGGTCACGATAGTCGAATTCTCGAAAAGTTTCATCAAGCCGGTTCTCAAGCCTCTCAAATTGGGCATTGAATTCTTGGAGTTGCACCCATAAGTTGTGGCGCATGGCAAAACCATCTTGGTTGTTGAAGTTGCCATCTCTGCTGTCTCCGCTTTCCCTAGACATGTTTTGACCACAAGTGAAACGAGGGTGGTATTGGTGGTATGATATGTGCTACCTTGCCTCACCAAGTCAAAAATTGGAAAGGTTTTTCTTGCCGAGAGAAAAGCGAATACACAAGACACACACACACAAAGGCCTATGGTGGATGGGTAGGAAGGTGGATAGCGAATAGAACAACCAAACGAAAAGGTTATTGTCAAAAGTGGGTAAAATCCAACCAAAAACAAAGTCAATGGAAAAGGTCAAAAGGGTGACGAGAACCTACGACTATACACACACGATGGAGATTAATGTGGCTAACACGACTATGAAAATGAGCAACGAACAAAATTGGTCCTAACGAAGACTAATGCTCGGTGTCGTGCCAACACTAGGAGAGACCGTAGCCTGTTTGCCAAAAGATGGAGAAGCAACGGATTTGTACACTTGCCTTGCTCTTGCTCGCACTCTTGCTTAGAAGCTTTGGACTCTCTTTTGTATCGGTATCTTTCTCTTTTTCTTTTGCTTAGAAGATTTTTTTGTGTACCTCTTTCTTTGCTATGCTATGGAGTCAAGTTTTTGCTATTGCCTCTACACTATGACTTATGCAAGAGCAAGCGCACAATGCTTCGGCAAACACAAGATGAGCTACTCTTGATAGGTTAGGTAACACACAAAGGAAGAAGGGGTTAACAAGGGTGGTGCAAGTTATACCTTGTGGTGATGTCGCACTTGCAACCGTTGGTGGAGGGATGGTTCGAGTTCCGTGGTGTCGATGTCGAGTGCGAGGCGTTGCAGAAGCTTTTGTTAGTTGACAGACACGCACAGAAACACAAATGTCAAAAGGAAATTAGTCGAAAAAGGAAAAGGAGGTCAAATTTTTTGTCAGGGCCAGAGACTCCGGTGTTGATGGTCAGGACACTCCGGTGTAGGCCAGAGACTCTGGTCTGCCGGTCCGGAGACTCCGGTCTGCAGTCTGAATGACGAACAACTCGTGTTCTTGAGCGGAAATTCGGCCCTTGAACCCTCAAATCTAGAAAATTTCGACCAAATTGGGCTGGGAAACGCAGGGCACAAGTAGACCAACTCCAAAGACAAGTTTCTATTGGACTGAAACCACAATCAACTCACCAAAACGAGAGATCGATTCAAAGACAATTTGGGGCTATATTTTTGGTATTTTTCAGTTTATGGTGGAAATTGAAGGGCGAAGTCAAATCTGTGGTACCCAAAAGCTGCTGATACCAGTTGTTATGGGTCTCCTTGTGGATTTACCCTTGGAGTGGCCCGATCTTCACGGATTTGAGGCGGAAGTGAGGGAAAATATGATGAACACAACTCTAATGCAAGGTAAAGATACAAACACACGCCAAATCACACCCAATTCGATTTGCTCCCGTTGGTTCGAACAGCCAATCCAATAGAATCCTCGGCGAGAGCCTTGCGGTAGAATCACCAAAGGAGAGATCAGCAAGCGGATGGTAGAATCCAAATCAAGGAGAGCGTAGCAACCAAGTAGAATCCCAAAGGGGAGAGACCAAGCACTACTAGAATCCTTGATAGGGAGAGACCAAATGATGCAGCCCGTCCTGCGGACGCTACTACATCCACAACGCCAAGTCCCCAAGATCGTCCCCAAGTCAACCAAGAAGATGGACCAGGAGCAGCCAGCTCTAGAGCGAGAGTCTCCGCCGTCATCGCCCCGGAGAGTCCGCCCGAATCCGGCCGGACTGTCCGACGCAGCCGGACTGTCCGGCGCGACTCAGCCGGACTGTCCGGCGCGACTCAGCCGGACTGTCCGGCGCGACTCAGCCGGACTGTCCGGCCTACCCCAGCCCAGTCCTGGCGCGGACATTCTGTGTGCTACATCGGACTCTACCCGGACACTACCGGGAGTGTCCGGCCACCCCGGAGTGTCCGGCCCAGTCGACCCGGAGTGTCCGGCTTAAGTGATGGGCCTGTGTGCCAACATCTGGGCCCTTGGCCCATGTACGCCTCTATTCCGCACCAAACCCTAGTTTTATGCCCAAACTACCCCTGAACTTGTGGCTGGCCTATAAATAGAGCCCCCACCCCTCATTGTATCCCTTAGGCATAGATGATAGACTAAAGAAAACCCCCTTTGTGGAATCTCTAGTTTTGCCTCATCCCCTTCTACCAAAGGGGATCGACTATCGTCACCACCTCGTTGGAGTTTGCATCGCGCCTCCCTCGTTGTACAAGGCCTTGGCATCGGTGTCCCTTTGCCAAGACGTCAAGACCCTCTCCAAGGTGTTCTTCCCTCTCCGCCTGGGATTGACGGGAGCACGTTGACCGATCTTTTCTTGCGAGGATTCTATCGGACCGGTGGCCACCGGTGAGAGCAATTGGCCTTGTATCGTGAGTGTTTTGCGTGTGTTCATCGTGTTCTTCGCGAGGTGTGCATCCGCTTCCGCTACCTTCTCCCTTTCCCCTCGATTTCCCATCGATTTGACCACGAGATCCGTAAAGATCGGGCCAGCCTAGAGGTTTGCCCCATCATCTGGTATCAAAGCCCAAGTTGCCACGGATTTCACCCTCGTTCTTCCCCACCAATTTTTTTCTTGAAAAACCACAAAAATAGCCACAAATTCGAGTGGATCTTGTGTCAACCCACATCATCTGGTATCAGCATCTTTTGGTTGCCACAGATTTCTCCTCGATTTGGTCTTTTCCCCATAAATTCGAAAATTCCACCAAAAATAGCCCCAATTCGTGTTTTGGACCGATCTGTGATTTGAGTGCGTTTTGGTAGGTTTTGATCCATGGATTACTTGCTAAACTTGTTGATCTACCTTCCCCTGCGTTTCCATGGCTTAATTCCTTGTTTTCCCCCATCAATTTGTGGTTTTGGTTCGAGTTTTTCCGCCAAAACTCGTCCCGTTTGTGTTCTGGAACTTCTGGATTGACAGGACCGGACTGTTCGGCCAAAACATATCGGAGTATCCGCCCCACCAGAGTATCCGGCATAAATTAACCTGAATCTCCGCCCCGGCCGGACTGCCGGCCTGTGCGCACCGGACTGTCCACCCCCTGCTGACACAAAAATCTGCTTCACGGTTTTGAGCATAACTTTTGCATACGAACTCGGATTTTGGTGTTCTTTAGCTCGTTTTGAAGAGGAGAAAGAGCTCTACATCATAATCTTCGTGGTTCATGCTATATACTCCATCCAAATTCCGTGGGCAAGGCGGAATCCACCAATAAAGGGTGAAGATCGGCGACGAAAGGTATAAAATTCCGCGACTTCTCCACACTTGCATTCCTTTGTGAGCTACACTATCTTTGAGTTCAACAAACACCTATTAATACTAGTTCCTCCTATGATTGCTTGGGCTATGCACATTTGATACCTCGTAGAATTCCGAACCAAAGTTGTGAGCGCGCTATCTCATATAGTTATCTTGTATAGTTGTTGGCACAAGGAAGAGGCAAGTGAAAAATAAAAGAAAAAGAGAAAAAAATATAGAAAAAGAAAAAGAAGAAAAAGTGAAAGAAAAAAACAAGTGCCTCATAGAATAGGAAGCGCAAGCTCGATGAACATCAAATAGGTGGTACTTAATGTGCATATCTTGTAGCCCACCAATTTATTGCAATCGAACTAGCGTCTCTCCTTGCACTTGTGTGACACGAGCTTATAGTCTTTGCTAGGTAATCATTTGGTTTTTAGCTCACTTTCTCTATCGCGCAAGTCCTATTTATCCCACCGTGTGTGTTTCCTTGTTCATATTTCCTTCTTGTGGATTGACTTGTTTTGCTTTGTGATCATTGTGGTTCTTTACTTGCCATTACAACATCTTGATTTCGGATTGTTCTTGGACACGCCACCTTCCATACCTATCCACCATAAGCTTTGTGTGTGTGTGTGTGTGTTTTTAGTGGTTAGTTGTTTTGGTGTTCCGCATGAACTTCACTTTGCTTGGTTTTGATTGCTCTCAAGTGTTGCCACTTGCACGATACTATCTTCCAAGGTAAAGTAAGGTTTGGTGTTGCATTCCTAACCCACTACCACTTCCATATACACCACTTGGTCTTGTGAATCATGTCTAGGGACTCCGGAACCGAGGATGATTTATATGAAGAATCCATGATGAGCCACCATGACTACGACTCCACAAGTATAGATGACATGATGGAGCACTACACCGACAATGGCTCTGCATGCTTTGAGGACCCGAAGCATTGCACCTATGACGGCTCCACATGCATGGAAGACATGGAGCATGTCATCAACTATGGCTCCTCAAGCATGGAGGACTTGGAGCTCTACATCGACAATGGCTCCTCATGCATGGAGTACATGGAGCACTACACCGACAATGGCTCCACATGCTTGGGTGATATGGAGTACTACATCAACAATGACTCCCAAGCATGGATGACTTCGAGTGCTACAACGACGACGCCTCACCAATCATGGAGGACATGGCGAGCTTCACCCACTTCGAGGGCTCTTCCACGAGCCATGAAGAATACCTCCATCGCTTGGAGGTGGAGGACTACTACGCCAAGCTAGCGGAGACGCATCATCAAGAAACCATGACCTTCAAGGCCAAGCATGCCACACCAAAGGGCACCACCTACTTCGATGATCCACCTCCAAGGCGTCAAGCGCCACCACCTACATGGCGTCATGCACCACCATCTCCAAGGTGATGAGCGCCATCACCTCCAAGCCGTCATGCACCACCATCTCCAAGGCGACGAGCAAATTCACCTCCAAGCCGTCAAGCGCCACCATCTCCGAGGCACCAAGCACGACCATCTCCAAGGCGTCAAGTGCACCAACCTCCAAGGCAACAAGTGCCACCGCCTCAAGAAGAGTGGTGCCCCAACATCATCTTCCTAAAGAGGCGCCACGAAGTAAGAATCTCCATCGACATACATCCTCTAGAGATCATCGCCAACATCAAGAGGATACAAGACGTCGTTGAAGGCATTTTCGCCATGAAGACGGAGAGTACATATTGAGCACCATCCATAATGCTCAACGAAGCTCAAGAAGGCACCACCATGAAGAGAAGAGTGCCAAGGACAAGGAGCATCGTCGCGAGCGTCATGTGGATGACCAAGTGCGCCATCTACATCAACCTTTGGCAAGGCACGCCAATGACCTCCGTCGACACCATCATAGGGCACCTTCAACTACTCGTGCCACCACCAAAATGGCACCAAGAGCAAGCTCTCCTCCACGCCCTCAAGCTTCAACGCCAAGACTTGACGTCCTAGATGACGCATGCAACCTGATGGATGAGGAGGACGAAGACCTCTACTTCGCCAAGTTGGACGAGTACGTCAAGAGGACTACACAAGCCAATGTGCAAGATAGCGATGACAAGGTCCAGAATGGTGAGCATGGGATTTTCCCTTCACCAAAGGAGGCGCATGGAGTTGAGAGAACCGAGCCTACCCCCATATGCTCGAGTGATGATGTTGTACCAATTCCATGTGAGTATGAGAGCCACTTAGCCCACTTGAGTGAAAACAAGACTGAGATGAGTGACTCCACCATACGTGAGATTGAGTGCTTCCACTTTGCGGGCATGAGTGATACACCTAGTGATTTGAGAGTGGTAGTTGATAGGTCATGTGAGACCACTTTGATTGCTAACGACTTACCCTCTACCTCTAGTGTGTTTCCTCATGATGTGCTAGGTTCCATGGATAAAGAAGCGCCAAGCTTGGAGATGATGATGCCTCCGACAGATAAGATGTACATGGTGGATGAACATGATGCCATCCCCATACAAGAAGAAGAAGTCGCCCACACAGAGGCCAATGCTACCACAACACCCACTTCATATGAGAGGTATGAACAAGGTAAAAATAAGGGTGTTGATGATGCCATGATCCCACTAGTGGACATGATGACTTGTGATAATTGGCATGCTATGGATGATGTTTGTGATATCACATATGCTTCATTGATTTTTCAATGTGATACTTTGCCTTTGCATAATGTTGAGCATGTGAAATTATTTGATTGTGATGATGTTGCCATAGACATGCCATGCTCTAAACGTTACATTAATGATATCATTGCTTGCACTTTGTTGAACAATTGCTCTTTCCAATGTTTTCCTTGCAATGATGTTACCAATGGTACCCTTCGAACCATTCTTTGTCATGAATGTTTTACAATTTCTCCTGTTGCTTGCAATAAGTTGAATATTTTCTCTTTCACTTGTTTTGCTTGCAACAAAAATTCTCATATGGTTTATATTGAGATGGCCCCCATAGCTTTCTCAAATTTTGGAGATTTTGATGATTGCCATGATAAGCATGTTCCCCACTTGAATACTCACCATGCTTCTATTTCTTACTTGATTGACACTCATGGTTATGTGCACAAGAAGAGATATGTCATGATGGATGATGTATTTTTCTACCATGCACACATGTTCTTCCTTTTGTGTTTGATGTGTGTAGGTACCCGCATGATCATGTCAACCTCAGTTGAGCACGAGTTGACAAAAAGAGCTCTAGAGAGCATCCCCCAAGTGAGTTCAAGATCAAACGCAACTCTGATACCTTTTGCATGCTTTGCATCTTTCATGTTGACAAATTGCTCTTTCCTATCGTTTGATTGCAAGCATGTTGATGGTATTCTTTCACCTTGTGACAATCATGTCTCGTTGCTATTGGATATTGATGCTTTGTGTGTTGCCACAAAAATGTTGAACAATTTCTCTTTCCGATGTTTTGTGTGCAACCATAATGCCATTTTGAGCATGAATTTTCATGAAAGCTTCCAAGTCTCTCGTATAGTTGTTGCAACAAACATAAGGACCACTTGCTCTTTCATATGGTTTGTTTGCAAACACGTTGCTTTTGCTTCCGCTTGCAATACTCATACCCCCATGATTTTGGCCTTTGATGATATGTGTATGGCATCCAACATATTGAACAATTGTTCTTTCCAATGGTTGGTTTGCACACATAATGATGTTGCTTTGGATATTCTTCCTCATGTGTTTTTGCCAAATTCTCCTAGCTTTGCATCAAAGATGTTGGTCAATATTTTAGTCAATTGCTTTGAGTGCCACACTAAGATGTTATATGGAGTTTTTGAGTTCCCACATTTGGATGATGTTCAATTAACTTCCATGCACTTTGACCTTGCATACGCATTTCGTTTGCGATACTTGACTTGTGCTAATAGTGTTGTGAACAAGAATGGACATGCCACAAATTACATGCTCCTCTATCACACACAAACATATGTTGCTTGGTCTTTGTGTACAATTGCTTACGCGTCAACCTCTATGGACCATAAGTTGACAAGACGAACCGTAGAGAGTTACCTATGGCTACCCCTCAACGAGCTATCTCTACATCATAAGGTGACTTCACTCTACTTGAGAACTCATGCTAAATCTCCATGAATTGGCTACGCTTTGAGTGTTGCTTTGCTTTTGTGGTGAGCCTTGTAGGCTTCATGGAAGGTGAAGGAACATTGATGTGTTGTTGATTCAAGCTTCTCAAGGACGACTATATGGTGAACCCCAGGATCAAGAAGGTCTCTCGACATCATCTTCTTAGGATGAGCATGAAGACTCGAGGACGACTCTTTTTGATATGGGGTGGCCCGATCTTCTCAGCAAGCTCTTGTCGATGGTGATGGTGGATGATAGATAACTAGTGCGTAGCTATGATCTCTCCCGCTCGATCCCTGATGCCAATGCAACAACTCTCGAACCTTGTAGAATATTCATAACACCACACTCTTGCGCACGCAGCCGTGACCACGAACGGTAGTATGCAATCTACTAATTCCCAATGGAACAACAGATCACACTCAATTATAGTTGGCAGATTCGAACACAGGGCAATTCCAGAGGTTCTATGAAAGAAACAACTCTAAAATATTTTAACGTGGTCTTCAACCTAACTTGTGACGGCTACGGAGGTTTATATGAGGGCTGGGGCATCCTCCCCTCTAAACGGGCCTAAAAACAGCCATAACTTGGCCCAAACTGACTCGGTTCGACTCAAACTGATACATACCGACCGATATATGGGTTCGGCCTTATTGGCACGCAGTCCAAACATCGTGGAACACCTCAAACATGTAATTCTTGGTGCGCCATCTCTCTCTCTCTTGCTGATACGTGATTTCCTCATTGCGTCCTAGTGCGCATGCCTCCCGCTCCTCCCTCGCGCACTTGTTGATATTGGAAATCAGCGCTTGTCCTTCTTGCTGCCACTCTCCTCCTTCTCGCGCAATGCTTGTGTTATCAATAAACCTGATCATACAAAGATGCATAGACTTAGGTAGTATAAAGTTCTCATTAAATAAAACATCAGGTTCAATTAGGAATAAATTCACCTGATAGTCATTATTGATTTGACTCAATATTTCCTTCCAGTTCAGGCAGTCAGAATCATCATAATCCATGTATATATCCTCATCATCCTCCCTTTCTTCATGAAAAGCCGTCCTCGGCTTTGGGTAAGCTAAAAGTGGGAGAAACAGAAAGAACAACGTGTACGCAAAGTATATGTATATATAACATGTTGTATTATTGTTGTTCACATGAAAAGTATGTCCAGTATACATCAAGCAACTTAAATTGCAGGTATAAGTGAAGTACAAAGAATCATGATCATGGTGAAAAACAACTAAATAGATAGTCATGTTCTTCAATATTAAATTCAGTTTTCTCAAAGAAGATCTATGATCAAATTTGTGAACAAGATCAAACCAATTCAATATGTCTGAAAACCAAATTGAATCATGACATGCTTCAACTGCGCTACTCTAATTATTATGAACATGATCATGTTGTCCATTATGTAAAATGCAACTCAATTTGCAAATATCAAGGAAGTCTAAAGTAGTAACAAAACTAGACAAAGACTTTTGGGACAAACATAGTGAATATGAAAACTTGGGTCCTATTCTAGCAAGATTAGAACAATCCAACATAGGTAAAATTACTTGTGTTGGTTGCAATATATCAACTAGACCAGAATGTATTTCCATAATATCTGGAACATGAGCTATTGTCCCATAGCAAACATTGTGTGATGTATGGCTGAAAACAGCATGTTTCAGTTCAGCGATTCTATCACAAGTAATGCATATGTGATCCACAAGAAAATTTTCATGCATGCTATATTCACCAATCAGATTGAAAGTGAAACAAGGAGAATATGTGCTAAAATTCATAAATGAAATTTCAGAAATCTTATCCATAGCACAACTCATACTCATAGGTTCATTTAGCATGATGGAATACACAACATCAGCCGGTGGTATTCAAGCAAGTATTTCCTTATGTGTTATCAGTACCACATGATCAAAATTTGAATTTGGTAAACTATCACATGGTGCTGAAACAGTAGTGCAAGGCAAATCACAAGGAGGCTTCAGTAAAGGAATAGACTCACAATATGTCGCACATGTTGGCTGAAGCTCCAAAATAGTACCAATGTCATCAACAAACTTCTCAGCTGTAGTAGGTACTACGACATCCTCCTCAAGTAACAATACCAGATCATGTGATGCAGGTTGTAAAATAGATTGCTCCCTTTCTTCAAAAGCAACCTGCATAGCACAAGAAACAATACCAGGAGTAGAGATGATTACATTAGTAGAAATATCCTCACATGTATTAGCATCTACTACACTGATGTTTTCTTTTTCTCTCAAACTCTTAGAATGGATGCTCTCAACCTCACGTTTAGTGGAATCACACAGCTCACTTTTGATAACACTCTCACTCAGCTTGGCTATGTGGCTCTCATTCTCACATGGGTTGTAATGCACACCGTGTTCAAGATGACAAATAATAGAATTGTCACCATTCATCATGACCTTGTACTTAGTAGACAAACTGAACTCTTTTGTCCTCTCCTTGCGAAGAAGATGATACTCATGAAATTTGTCGGCTGAAATCCTGAGCATAACACGCCTCTTCATGTTCCATTTGAAAGAAATCCTTCCAACAACAGGACATATTTGAGCGTCAAACCTTCTGCTCCAAGGTTCTCCCAATAGTATGTGACAAGAATCAAGTGGTATAGGAGATACATCACAGCGCACGATCTCAGTATGCTCTTTAAAAGTCATAGGAACATCAGCGGTGTGTGAAATCAGCAATGTGCCATATGATGAATGTAAGAGATATGGCACCGCACGGGCACATGTGGGTAGCTGCAACTTTTGTACAACTTCAACGCTGATCAAATTAATAGTAGAGTTACTATCAATGGTAATGGAAGCACATCGCTCACCAATCATCACACTATGGTGGAAAAGACCATCACCATCAAAAATACCGCGTTCTTCCTTCCAAAAAGTTCCACTACAACACCGATTGTCGAAGAATTTGTAACTATACGTCTCCACATTATTTGTAACATCACTTGCCTCCATTTTCAGCATCACATCAACACTACTAGAAGACATGATTAGTACATTAGTGCACAAATCAAAATCAGTATGGTGGAAACTCTCACAACTCACTCACAACTGATAAGAAAGAAGATCTTACCGTACCAAAGTGAATAGAGCAGCCCGTAGAGCACTAAGCACGCTAGTCTCGTAGGATAGTTATAGACTCAAAGAAAGGCTTACTAAGGCTCACAAGGATAGGTACGCTATGTGGAATAAGTAAAAAAATAAACAAAAAAAGAAAATATTTTGACCTGAGAATTGGTCTCTGCCACGGCAAAAAAACGGCCTAAAATCCTGCCGCGGCAGGATGGCGGCAATTTTTTTTTTCTCGTACTAGCACAGACTGGTCTGTGGTAAGGCGACGGTTCGAATTTTTTTTTCGGAATTTTTTTTTGGTCACGCTAGAGCACAGACTTGTCTGTGGTCAGGCGTGAGGCAGCGAGCCGTTTTTTTTTGACTCGCCAAGTAGTACACAACTAGGACTCTTTACTTGGATCGGATCTGACTTGATGGTAGCGGAAAAAGATGGTGGAAAACAACTAGAACAACTAGAAAACAAATCTACGAAGAACAGATCTAGATCTAATCTAATAGAGGAACTCGACCAGCAATTATTACTCGAATACGATGTAATCTAGGCTATGGCAACTCTTTTTGTGGGGCTTTTTCTGTATAGGATGAAAAACACTCTCTAATCTATGGATGGATTGTGGATTGCTTACCGAGGCAACGAGGAAATCTGATACCAAGATGATATGGGGTGGCCCGATCTTCTCAGCAAGCTCTTGTCGATGGTGATGGTGGATGATAGATAACTAGTGCGTAGCTATGATCTCTCCCGCTCGATCCCTGATGCCAATGCAACAGCTCTCGAACCTTGTAGGATATTCATAACACCACACTCTTGCGCACGCAGCCGTGACCACGAACGGTAGTATGCAATCTACTAATTCCCAATGGAACAACAGATCACACTCAATTATAGTTGGCAGATTCGAACACAGGGTAATTCCAGAGGTTCTATGAAAGAAACAACTCCAAAATATTTTAACGTGGTCTAAAAAACCTAACTTGTGACGGCTACGGAGGTTTATATGAGGGCTGGGGCGTCCTCCCCTCTAAACGGGCCTAAAAACAGCCATAACTTGGCCCAAACTGACTCGGTTCGACTCAAACTGATACATACCGACCGATATATGGGTTCGGCCTTATTGGCACGCAGTCCAAACGTCGTGGAACACCTCAAACATGTAATTCTTGGTGCGGCATCTCTCTCTCTCTCTTGCTGATACGTGATTTCCTCATTGCGTCCTAGTGCGCATGCCTCCCGCTCCTCCCTCGCACACTTGTTGATATTGGAAATCAGCGCTTGTCCTTCTTGCTGCAACTCTCCTCCTTCTCACACAATGCTTGTGTTATCAATAAGCCTAATCATACAAAGATGCATAGACTTAGGTAGTATAAAGTTCTCATTAAATAAAACATCAGGTTCAATTAGGAATAAATTCACCTGATAGTCATTATTGATTTGACTTAATATTTCCTTCCAGTTCAGGCAGTCAGAATCATCATAATCCATGTATATATCCTCATCACTTTTTGAAGGGGGGGGGAGCTGATGCAGCCCGTCCTGCGGACACTACTACGTCCACAACGCCAAGTCCCCAAGATCGTCCCCAAGTCAACCAAGAAGATGGACCAGGAGCAGCCAGCTCTAGAGCGAGAGTCTCCGCCGTCATCGCCCCGGAGAGTCCGCCCGAATCCGGCCGGACTGTCCGGCGCGACTCAGCCGGACTGTCCGGCCTACCCCAGCCCAGTCCTGGCGCGGACATTCTGTGTGCTACATCGGACTCTACCCGGACACTACCGGGAGTGTCCGGCCACCCCGGAGTGTCCGGCCCACTCGACCCGGAGTGTCCGGCTTAAGTGATGGGCCTGTGTGCCAACATCTGGGCCCTTGGCCCATGTACGCCTCTATTCCGCACCAAACCCTAGTTTTATGCCCAAACTACCCCTGAACTTGTGGCTGGCCTATAAATAGAGCCCCCACCCCTCATTGTATCCCTTAGGCATAGATGATAGACTAAAGAAAACCCCCTTTGTGGAATCTCTAGTTTTGCCTCATCCCCTTCTACCAAAGGGGATCGACTATCGTCACCACCTCGTTGGAGTTTGCATCGCGCCTCCCTCATTGTACAAGGCCTTGGCATCGGTGTCCCTTTGCCAAGACGTCAAGACCCTCTCCAAGGTGTTCTTCCCTCTCCGCTTGGGATTGACGGGAGCACGTTGACCGATCTTTCCTTGCGAGGATTCTATCGGACCGGTGGCCACCGGTGAGAGCAATCGGTCTTGTATCGTGTGTGTTTTGCGTGTGTTCATCGTGTTCTTCGCGAGGTGTGCGTCCGCTTCCGCTACCTTCTCCCTTTCCCCTCGATTTCCCATTGATTTCACCACGAGTCCGTGAAGATCGGGCCACCCTAGAGGTTTGCCCCCATCACCAAACACTTGAGGAGGGTCTTGACAACTTGGAGAAGGGAACCGACTCCAAGGCATTGTACAACTCATAGATTTACTATTGAGAGGGGGTTCCCATCTAGGGTTTGGCACATGCCTCAATTCATCATCATCTCTAGGGTTTCAAGGAGGGAGTGGGGGCATATATATAGGCCAGCCACGAGCTAGGGGTAAAACAGGCATAAGAAGGAAGTTTGGGGCGTTACATGGGCCAAGCCCAGCTTAAGGCGCGCAGGCCCACGATTCTCGGTCTGGAGACTCCGGTGTGGGTCGGAGACTCCGGTGTGGGCCGGAGACTCCGGTCTGTCTCCGGTGTCACCTCCGGAGGGGGTCTCAGACTGTCCCAGGCGCAGGTTTGGGGCTCGGTCCGGAGACGGGCCGGAGAATCTGGTGTGGTAGACCGGAGACTCCGGTCTGCTGGTCCGGAGACTCTGGTCCTGCTTCAGCAACTTCTTGCGTCTTCTCTTATAGGCCTCTTGCTTGGGTGCCTTGGCTCCAGGGCCATCCTTGCTGCAACTTCTTGGCATCATGTTCATGGACCTAGTCACATCTTGGGCATTTGTCTCAAGTAGGATTCCATTCGCATAATAACCAAGGAAAGGTAAAGCATGGAAGGAGTTCTCCTTTGGAGTGATGATTAGTGTGGCATGATGTGGACCAAAGGTGGTTTCCGTATGTTGGGCTACATCATAGCAGCTAAGCGACGGGGAATGAGGGAACCAAGATTATACTTGGTATCATTATTAAGTGCAACAACAAGAAAGGCTAAATGATAATTAGAAATATTACTAGTGTTCTCCCTACCAAGAATTCTAGTGGCAAGATAATAAGCAAAATATCTAAGAGCTGGGAGTTGAATGTACCTTATCTTCTCGCCCTGAGCTGCGCGTTCGTCATCATCTGTCACACTTCGGTAGAGCTCCAGCAAGTCAGCGGGTCATCCTTGAATCTTCTTCACTGTCCCAGTCATGCCTATGCCTATAATGCTGCAAAATCTTTCCAATGACATGGTAATAGGCATATTATAAATTTTGAACAAAACAGTTGACTAAGGGGTTTTAGTGAAAATGAAACTTTCAACGAAAGTTTTGGTGAGCATGGCATATTGCTCAGTCTCATCTTCAATGTAAGTGGTCAAATCAACCCTCTGAACAAGGAGTAAGAAATCATCGAGGATCCCTGCAGCATGCAAAAAGGCAAAACAAGAGAAAGTAGATGGGTGAGCATCTCCCTCATCTCCTTCATTGCCAAAGCGTGGTGCAATAAGATCTTCATTATATGATGGCCTAAATTGAGAAGCTGATCTTGAAGGCCTTGCCCTCCTGGTTGTGTCCCTCTCAAATACTTCTCCAAAAGTGTGGTTGTTCATCTCCGCTATTCTGAAATTTAAACATCCATCATACAAGTGATGGCAAAGTGATTACATAATGAAAGGAACTACTTATAGGGACTTGTAAGAGGCGTAAACATGCATCAAAACAATTTTTCTAAGCATTGAAAAATCTTACAAGCTCACATAACCTGTCACCTATAGTAGCAAAATACTCAAGATATGATCCGCTAATCACAAATCTACTTGGACAAGTGGAGGAGTCACATACCGGAGAACAAATGCTCAAAATTTCAATAGCAAAGATGGGCTGAGCAAGGAGATCGAAAAATCACGAGCAAGAACAGCAAGAACACAAGTTTGAGCAATGAATTGGTGTTTTCTCGGGAGAGAGAAAGGAGTGGCGGGATGGAGAGTAAGTGGAGGGCTAGGGGTGGCCCACACCATGGCCAGGCGCGCCCCTGGTGTGGTTGTGCCACCAGGTGGTGCGCCTGCCTGGTGGGCCCCCCTGGGTTACTCCAGGTACTTCTCTGCCCCTTTTTTTATGTAAAAATTTAATATGGATTTTCTGGAATTTTTCGATACACTTTATTTTTTAGCTATTTTCAGGTATTGACGAATGATTTTCTGGCAGAAAGATGTTTTTGGAAAGATGCAAAAACAAAACAAAACTAAAACTTTAGAAGTTCTAGGACACTCTAATATGCAAGCAACTAGCAATAGAAAAGTAAACTAAGTGAAAACAAAAATTAAAATGGATAAAATAAAAGTAAGCAAAGATAATCATGGTGAAAACATTGTTTTGTTCATTAAAAGCCCTTTGTTAACAAGGTTGATCAAGTCTTGTTACCAAAAAAATTATATGAAACAAAACTTTGTATTCCACTAAATGCTTATATTACCTCAACCTTGATAGCAATGGTCCCAATCATAATAGTCTCATATTTTTCTCGTGGTATGGGACAATATATTTCTCCAACTTGGATGCCCTCAATATTTTCAATTGAATTTAAGCCATAATTCCTATCAATCTTCTTGGGTAAATAGACAATATGCTCCTTGTCATTAACATTAAAAGTTACCTTTCCTTGATTGCAATTAATAACAGCTCATGCAGTATTAAGAAAATATCTCCCAAGAATAATAGACATATTATCATCTTCAAGCGTTTCAAGCACAACAAAGTCAGTTAATATCAAGAAATTATGAGCCACTTGAACAGGTACATCCTCACATATATCATCAGGAATAGTAGTAGATTTACTAGCCATTTGCAAAGATATATCAGTTGGTATTAGTTTTTCCAATGGAAGTCTCTTATAAAGAGAAAAAGGCATAACACTAACTCCTGCTCCCAAATCACACAATGCAGTTCTAACATAACTATTTTTAATAGAGCATGGAATAGTTGGGATCCTTGGGTCTCCTAGTTTCTTTGGAACTTTACCATTAAAGGAATAATTAGCAAGCAAAGTAGAAATTTCCTCATTGGGGATCTTCCTTTTATTAGAGACAATATCCTTCATATACTTTGACTAAGGAGGCAGTTTAATAGCATCAGTTAAAGGAATTTGCAAAAATAAATGTTTCATCCACTCGCAAAACTTATTATAGTGTTCGTCTTCCTTTGACTTGTGTTTCTTATTAGGGAAAGGCATAGGTTTTTGGACCCAGGGCTCTCTCTCACTACCATGTTTATTAGAAACAAAATCTTCCTTAGTGTATTTAGTATTCTTACTGTGTCTTTCAGGTTCTTCTTCAACTTTTTCTTTATCAGGAGCAACATTTTCCTCATTACCACTTTCAGTTTCAGCATCAGTGACAGATATACTATTAGGATCTTTAGCAGGTTCAGAAGACTCTACAATAGTTTTATGTTTCTTTTTCCTTTTCTTAGGAGAAGTACCACTATTTTCAATTTGTTGAGAATCCTGCTCAATTATTTTAGGATGCCCCTCAGGATATAGAGGATCCTGAGTGGCAGCACTACTTCTAGTTCTAATTTCATAAGCATGTTTTTCTTTAGTAGCATTCACTAGCAAATCTTTTTGTACCTTAATAAGCTGATTAATTTGAATTTGAACCATTCGGAAATGTTTAACAAGCATTTTAACATCATTGGAGGTTCTTTCCACAATATCCTTTAACTCAATAATAGCTCTAGAGTTTTCCATTAAATGATTTTACACCCTTTTATTGAAATTATCTTGCTTAAAAATAAAAATATCAAATTCTTCTAAGCATTGATCAGGAGGTTTAGAATAAGGAATATCACCTTCATCAAAACGTTGGAGAGAGTGTACCTCAATAGTGGATGAGTGGGAGATTGGCTTACATAATTCTTCTATAGGAGGTAGATTCTTCACTTCTTCAGCTTTTATACCCTTCTCCTTAAGACATTTCTTAGCTTCCTTCATCACTTCATCATTTAGTTCAATAACTCCTCTCTTCTTTGGTGTTGGTGTTGGCTTAGGCATAGTTAACTGAGGTGTAGTTGTTTTAGGCATAGTTGGCTCAGGTGAAGCCCAGTCATCATAATTCTTGCTTATTTTAGCCATTAATTCCTCAGCTTCTTTGGGAGTTCTATTCCTAAAAACACAATCATCACAACTATCCAGGTATGTCCTAGATTCTTCAGTTAGTCCATTATAATATATATCAAGAAGCTCATTCTTAGGTAATGGACATCCAGCCTGTGCATGAATCAACGCATAAAACCTTGCCCATGATTCAAGAATATCTCTTTTTCTCCCTGTTTAAAATCAAAAAGTTCCTGCAAAATAGCATGTCTAGCACTAGGAGGGAATCATTTCTGAAGGAAAGTACTAATCAAGCAATCAGGGCTATCAATAGATCCAAGAGGTAAATTATTAAACCAAGCCTTAGCTTCTCCTTCCAGTGAAAAAGGGAAAATTTTAGTAACAAAGTAGGTGCGCATCTTAATATCATCAGAAAATAGGCCACTCATGGTAGAAAGCTCAGTCATATGTGCACATCACTTTCATTCTTAGTCCCACAAAAATATTCTTTCTCAATAATAGTTATGTAAGATAAATCAAGAGAGAAATCATAATCCTTATCTTTAATGTTTATGGGAGATGTAGCAAATTTATTATTAGGAGATAATTTGGGTTTTATAGTACGCCTCTCAAGGAGACTCTTAATAGCACTTTTACCATGAGTATTTTGGCATTCTTTAATAAATTCATCATTCATTTCTATATATCCGTCTTCAATATCATAGCTCTCTATAGAATAGGGTGAACTGACAGGTGTAGTAGTGTCTTCATTAGGAGTTTCAGTATTTCCAGCTATTGTCGTCGGATTGATGACAAGTACGCCATGAGGGCATCCTCGAAGCGTGTGGAAGAGAGGGGTGTGAGACGTACGGTGTTCCGGGACGGTGAGCACACAAGTTTACCCAGGTTCGTATCCGCCGGCTTTGGACGGATCCTACTCCTGCTAGCAATCCAATAATACGGCAGAGCCAGAGTGTGGGTTACAAGGGTTTCGCCTATGCGAGTTGAGATTGTAGACTACTGGGAGGGTGCCCTAAAGGCTCTCCCTAGGACGACTTATATAGATATCCAGCCTAGGGTTTACAGGAGAGATCTATCCGGCTACGGCTAAGATTTGGTTACAGAAGACATGTTGAACTACAAGTAACACTATGGGCCTATCTTGGTAAGTCTTCTAGGCCTTCCCATAGCCGGACTGGACTCCGTCTCTTCTCCCTGACTGGGCCGCCCGTGAAGCAAAGCTCTAACCCGAAGTGGGCCACCCTGGTCAGTGAGGCACAATGAGGATACCTGAAAAGTATATAACCCCAACAGCAGCCCCCGGAGGCCTCCAAGATCCAAAGTCGGATTCATCATCACTGACAGACATTTCCTATCAGCACGACCATCGGTGGGTCCGCCTTTCGCGGAACCGAGGCATCGTTTCAATGCGTGCGTGGAGATCGAGGCAGTGTAATCATCACGTGGGGGTTTCCTAGTCCTTTCCACGACACGTGGCATGTTCACTGTAGCGTTTACAAGAATCTTGACGCGGCTGGTGGATATAAGTGGTGAGGATTATTTTCCCCATCTCCTTCACCAGTTCCTTGCACCGTTTCCTTCTCCTCTACTCCTCCCATGAACCTAGAGCTCCACTGCTCCCCAAAAAACCTCCAGCGCCGCCCATCCAAGGTCACCAGCGCACCGAGAAAATGGCTTCTGCATCATCCTCCGGTTCGGCAGCGACGGCAGCAGTGGCCGCGACAGAGAAGGAGAGCTGCCGTGGGGTTTGGATCCTGTGCGTCCTCGACGATCCCAAGCTCCATGTCGTTGAATAAGAAGGGCTCCTCCGCTCCGATAACTGGCGGAGCGGCTTCGATGAAACCATCCCCAACCCCCACGACGATGAATGAGTGCACTTCGGCACTCACCTTGGCAGAGGTCTGAGTTTTCCTCCCTCAGATTTCTTTTCCGAGGTCATAGGCCATTATGGAGTTCATATCCATCATCTCCCCCGAACTCCATCTTAGAGATGAGTGCGTACGCCTCTTTGTGCGAGGGGTATCTCGTCATTAGGCCGAGCCTTAATCCCTTCTGGTACTTCTTTCATGTCCGAAGAAATTCCATAACTGCCGGTAATCTTTACATTACCGGTACCATTATTTTTTTGGTTAGGCGAGAGCGCGTCTATCCTCGGATTGTAGCTAGTGAGTCGGTCAAACAATGGCCGTCCACTTTTTTCTATCACAAGGATATTCTGCTCCCGGCAAAGATCATGCTTTGCCGGCTTTCGTCGACGGTGCCGCTACGCCCCAAGAATCCTGGGACGAGCTCGCTCTGGCTCTCAGTGACAATCTGATCCTCGCCAAGAGGCGGATCGAGTATCTGATGAAACACAAGGGCCTGAAAGGGTCCGACTTAGTTCAGTGTTGGGTGGCACGCCGGATCCAACCTCTTCAACATCATGGAGATCGACTGATGCATTCCATCACGTCGTCAAAGAAGGATTCCCTCCCATTAGCCCCAAAACCTTACAGCCAAAAGATTATGTAAGCCAAAATCAGATGGCTGATAAGGGAGCGGATTGAGAGGAAGATTCCGGAGCTGTCCCTAGACATGCATACAACGGAAGATCCCGTTGTGCCGTTAAGCTTCAGCAGCAACTCTTTTTATCTGCTCATCTTTATGTTATTTTTGCAATACTGAGATACTTCTCCTTTTCAGCTTGATGACCTCCCCGAGTCGGAGTTCGCTCCTATCGAGGGATATCCTCTTGAGTTTTCTCAGGATGAGGGTGAATTGGTCCCAATGCCGGACGTCGTTCCTCGGAAATGCAAAGCTCCGACACTGACCATTGGCACAAAAGAAGTGCCTGTTGTGAAGAGGTAATCTTTCTTCACAAGGTTTTCATATTTTGCCCGTAATTCCTTCTGAGATGTAATGTTCTTTGCTTTATTACCTTCTCGGAGCTAAACAACTCATGAGGGGCAAGGGGAAGGGAGTTATCTCAAAGCCTCTGCGTTAGTCAAAGCTAAAATTGGGTTCTTCTGCCGTGGCTCCTCCGACTCTTGCCCCTCAACCTTCTACAGTGCCGGAGATTACTCCATCTCCGACCGTTGCAGAAGATCCGGCTCAACCAGCCGAGTCAGCAATCCTTGAATCGCAAACTGACGTCACCGTGGGTGACTCAGGTTTTAATAAGGGTGAACCCTCTTCGGGTAATGATCCCTCGGCAGAGACCTTCACCGACAATCTCCTGGACAATCCAGGACTTGCCAAACTTGGCCTATCTTGGAAGTCTGTGGAGGAGATTCAACGGCTAGCCCAGCAATGCCTGGAAAGCCGAACTATCTCAGCCGAAGAAGAAGCGCAAGAAGCAGAGGAAATCAAGCACTCTGATCTTCTTGAACAAGTTCATCTTCGCGACGAGAAGCTGAGGACTGGCGAGCTTCCAACTGCACCAGTGATCCCCCTAACCTTCGCCAAAAAGGTTGCCACCGAAGTGAATGCGAGTTTAGACAAACTCATTCGCGAACAATATGTAAGTCGGAATTCTAACTCCCGTTTTCCTTATTTCATATCATATCCTCTAGCCCCCAAGCATGAAGCTAGAAAGTCAAATCCGGTTTTATGCTTCCTTAGGATGCCAAAGAATGAACTAGTGTAGCCCCCAAGGCTCGTGCTGAAATTAGTAAAAATATTAGCCCGAGTCTTTAGTAGACTTCTGACTCTGGGTATTCTGACTTACATAAAGTATATTCCTATAACCAGGATTTGTTGAAGAATTGATGAGGACATCCATACTATTCCACTATCTCCTACTCCTATTCACAATGAAGATGTTGCTGCAAAGAACAAGTCCAATGAAATCAGGATTGGACCCATTACAAGAGCTCGTGCAAAGCTGATTGAGCAACAGGTGAATTCACTCTTAATTGAACCTGATGTTTTATTTAATGAGAACTTTATACTACCTAAGTCTATGCATCTTTGTATGATTAGGTTTATTGATAACACAAGCGTAGCGCGAGGAGGAGGAGAGTTGCAGCAAGAAGGACAAGCGCTGATTTCCAATATCAACAAGTGCGCGAGGGAGGAGCGGGAGGCAGGCGCACTAGGATGCAATGAGGAAATCACGTATGAGCAAGAGAGAGAGATGGCGCACCAAGAATTACATGTTTGAGGTGTTCCACGACGTTTGGACTGCGTGCCAATAAGGCCGAACCCATATATGGGTCGGTATGTATTAGTTTGAGTCGAACCGAGTCAGTTTGGGCCAAGTTATGGCTGTTTTTAGGCCCGTTTAGAGGGGAGGACGCCCCAGCCCTCAAATAAACCTCCGTAGCCGTCACAAGTTAGGTTTTTTAGACCACGTTAAAATATTTTGGAGTTGTTTCTTTCATAGAACCTCTGGAATTACCCTGTGTTCGAATCTGCCAACTATAATTGAGTGTGATCTGTTGTTCCATTGGGAATTAGTAGATTGCATACTACCGTTCGTGGTCACGGCTGCGTGCGCAAGAGTGTGGTGTTGTGAATATCCTACAAGGTTCGAGAGCTGTTGCATTGGCATCAGGGATCGAGCGGGAGAGATCATAGCTACGCACTAGTTATCTATCATCCACCATCACCATCGCCAAGAGCTTGCTGAGAAGATCGGGCCACCCCATATCATCTTGGTATCAGATTTCCTCGTTGCCTCGGTAAGCAATCCACAATCCATCCATAGATTAGAGAGTGTTTTTCATCCTATACAGAAAAAGCCCCACAAAAAGAGTTGCCATAGCCTAGATTACATCGTATTCGAGTAATAGTTGCTGATCGCGTTCCTCTATTAGATTAGATCTAGATCTGTTCTTCGTAGATTTGTTTTCTAGTGTTCTAGTTGTTTTCCACCATCTTTTTCCGCTACCATCAAGTCAGATCCGATCCAAGTAAAGAGTCCTAGTTGTGTACTACTTGGCGAGCAAAAAAAAAAAATCGGCTCGCTGCCTCACGCCTGTCCGCAGACAAGTCTGTGCTCTAGCGTGACCCAAAAAAACAATTTCCGAAAAAAAAATTCCGAAAAAAAAAATCGAACCGTCGCCTTACCACAGACCAGTCTGTGCTAGTACGAGAGGAAAAAAAAATCTGTCGGTATCCTGCCGCGGCAGGATTTTTAGGCCATTTTTCTGCCGTGGCAGAAACCAATTCTTAGGTCAATTTTTTTTCTTTTTTTTGTTTATTTTTTTTACTGAGTCCATATAGCGTACCTATCCTTGTGAGCCTTAGTAAGCCTTTCTTTGTGTCTATAACTATTCAACGAGACTAGCGTGCTTAGTGCTCTACGGGCTGCTCAGTTAGCAATCTTGTGCCCGTTTCGTTGAGACATTGCTAGCGTCTCTCCTTGTGCATTGCAACAGGAGCATTCCTCCGACATACCTTACTTTTTGAGCTCATTTTCATAGTTGCAATTGCCCCATTTATCTCCACCGTGTGTGTTTCCGTGGGTCTTTGTCATACGATCAGCACTAGGACTTGTTTGCGGTGTAGTTAGGATACCATACCTATAGCTCCACCATAAATAACCTGTGTGCCCTGTGATCATTCTCTATACCTTTGATATTCACTTCATCACTTCAGTGCATCAGTCCTTGATTACGTTTGGTAGAGCATCTCTATTCACTTTGGAACGGTATGATCTTCTTTCTTATCAGTTGTGAGTGAGTTGTGAGAGTTTCCACCATACTGATTTTGATTTTTGCACTAACTTACTAATCATGTCTTTGAGTGATGATGAAATTGTGTCACAGAAAAAGCAGGTGGAGGAGCTTGTTACTTGGAGAGAGTCTGTTGATAGAAATATCACCGACATACAAGATGCTGTGGAGAATAATACTGGAGCCATCAATAATATTCAGACGCAGCTGACTGCTATGAATGTCAACTTTGCCACTTTGCAGTGTTCCATTGAGGCAATTCAGGCAACACTCTAGCCCGGACTGGCACAACATGATGATGGGTTTGAGGACTTTGATGAGGGGAGTGCGGCTGATGCGGCTCCACATCGTGGCAGGGGACGTGCAAATCCCCCTGCACCTGCGGCTGCTCCTCTGTATGGCCGTGGGTATGCTCCTCTTGGACGTGCCCAGCGTGCTTACAATCCAGCTGATGAAAGTTTGGGCAAGCCCAAGTTCTCAATTACTTCGTTCAATGGCTCGCTTGATCCTGAGGATTATATTACTTGGGAGTTGAAGATTGAAAAGCTCTGGCGTTTATTTGATTACCCAGAAAACAAGAAGGTAAAACTTGCTGCGTCAGAATTTGATGGTTACGCTTTGCGTTGGTGGGAAGCTATTGTGCAGAATAGACGGAACGACAATGAACTTCCTGTGAGGGATTGGCGTGAGATGAAGGCCATCATGGCGGCTCGTTTTGTTCCCTCCAATTATTTGCGTTCTGTGTTTGACAAGCTCACACAGTTGAGGCAAGGCACAATGACAGTTGATGAGTACTACATGGAGATGGAGATGCTTATGCAGCGTGCTAATGTTCGTGAATCACGAGAGATGACGATGCAACGTTTCCTCAACAATTTGAAGCTTCAAATCAAGAGTATTGTGCGTTATCACAAGTATGAGACAATGAACGAGCTGTTGCACCATGCTAGAGAGGCCGAGTCCCAGCTGGCTGAAGAGGCAAAGTCACTTGCTCGATTTCCATCTTCTAGCAGATTTTCAGCCAGATCTACACCTCCCACTGTCATGCCACCAGCTGCTGTTCCGTTTACACCATCGGCCAAACCAGCAAGTACACCTTCGTTTGGTTCTAATACTCGGAAACCCGCTGCTCCTGCTGCTAGCTCGGGTTCCAACATGTCTACTGCACGTACTCGTGATGTGGTGTGCCATACTTGTGGAGGCAGAGGTCACTACAAGAAGGATTGTCCAAACAGCAAGGTTATGTTTGTTAATGAACAAGGTGAAGTAGAAAGTGGAGATGAAGTTTCTGATGATGATATTGATGACGACGAGGGTGGTGCTGATGCATATGCTGATCGTGCACCAACTATCGTCGTGTCTTCACGTGTACTTAGTGTGCAACCGGTTGAGGAATCCCAGCGTTGCAACTTGTTCCAAACAAAAGCTCTAGTTGGACCAAACAAAGCTTGCAAGGTCATTATTGATGGAGGTAGCTGCAGAAATCTTGCAAGTAAGGAACTATGTGCCAAACTGAATTTGACATACTTACCTCATCCCAAGCCATACTACATACAATGGTTGAGCAACAATGGTGAGATGAAGGTAAATCATATGGTACGAGTGAACTTTCAAATAGGGCCATACAAAGATTCTATTGATTTTGATGTGGTTCCTATGACTGTTTGTCACCTACTATTGGGTCGGCCTTGGCTCTATGATCGCCATGTGCAACACAATGGCCGAGCTAATACATATCACTTGGAATTCAAAGGAAAGAAGATTACTATGCAGCCAATGACACCACAAGAAATTGTGAATGATTCTCGCCAGAAGATAGAGGTGAACTTGAAGGAAGATACTACCACTCGGCGAGATTGCGTGACAGCTGTTCCTGATGTAATTGAGCCGAAATTGAGTGATATAACGAAAAGTGAGAGAGTGCCTGGGTTATTGATATTAGTCACCAAGGAGGATATGAGAGAGTTTCGTGAGGATCCTACAGCCATGCCACTTGTGCTCATGTATAAGGGCGAGGTATTGGTTTCTAACGACATGACCCCTATTTCTCTTGGTGTCTCTTCTGTTTTGCAGGACTTTGGGGATGTGTTTCCAGAAGATGTACCCGCAGGCTTACCCCCATTGCGTGGTATAGAACATCAAGTGGACTTGATTCCTGGTGCCACACTTCCAAACCGTGCACCCTACAGGACTAATCCCGAAGAAACTAAGGAAATTCAGAAGCAAGTACAAGCGTTGCTGGATAAAGGGTACATTCGTGTTTCTCTTAGCCCTTGTGCTGTTCCTGTTATTTTAGTTCCTAAGAAAGATGGTACATGGCGCATGTGTGTTGACTGTAGAGCGATTAATAACATAACTATTCGATATCGTCATCCTATTCCACGTTTGGAGGATATGCTAGATGAATTGAGTGGTGCTGCTGTTTTCTCTAAAATTGACTTGCGTAGTGGTTATCATCAAATTAGGATGAAAGAAGGGGATGAATGGAAAACTGCTTTCAAAACTAAATTTGGTTTGTATGAGTGGTTAGTCATGCCGTTTGGTCTTACTAATGCACCTAGTACTTTCATGCGTTTGATGAATCATGTTTTGAGAGAGTTTATTGGTCGTTTTGTGGTTGTTTACTTTGATGATATACTCATATACAGCCACACCGATTCTGAACATTGCACTCATATTAGACAAGTTTTGCAAGTGTTACGTGATAATAAACTGTATGCTAATCTTGAGAAGTGTACATTTGCAAAAGATAAGGTCATATTCCTAGGATT
Organism: Avena eriantha; assembly: GCA_910589775.1. NCBI lineage: Eukaryota > Viridiplantae > Streptophyta > Magnoliopsida > Poales > Poaceae > Avena > Avena eriantha. Next base: position 390,762,650 of record OU342743.1, read on the forward strand.
TGTTGTTTCTAAACATGGAGTAGAGGTAGATCAATCTAAAATTGAATCAATTCAGAATTGGCCTACTCCAATGAATGTAAGTCAAGTGCGTAGTTTCCATGGTCTCGCTGGTTTCTATAGGCGCTTTGTGAAAGATTTTAGCACCATTGCTGCACCATTAAATGATTTGACAAAGAAAGGTGTTCCTTTTGTATGGGGCGCGACCCAAGACATTGCATTTGATACATTGAAACGTTTGCTTACTTTTGCACCATTGCTTGCATTACCTGATTTTTCGAAGCAATTTGAAGTTGAATGTGATGCTAGTGGTATAGGCATAGGTGGCGTTTTGATGCAAGAGGGTCGGCCTGTCGCTTATTTTTCTGAGAAATTGACTGGTGCTCATTTGAATTATTCCATCTATGATAAAGAATTGTATGCACTTGTGAGAGTACTTGAAGTTTGGCAACATTATTTGTGGCCAAAGGAATTCATCATACATTCTGATCATGAAGCATTGAAATACTTGAAAGCTCAATCAAACTTGCATCGAAGATTAGCTAAATGGGTTGAGTTCATTGAGTCTTTTCCTTACATCATTAATTATAAGAAGGGAAAAGAGAATGTTGTTGCTGATGCTCTATCTAGGAAGAACATGCTATTAACCAATCTTGATGTTAAATTTTTTGGATTAGAAGCTATTTGTGCACTTTATGCAACTGACCATGATTTTGCTGAACCATATCGTTTATGTGCTCTTAGAAACGCATGGGATAAGTATCATATACATGATGGATATTTGTTTTGAGCTAACAAACTATGTATTCCAGAATCGTCGTTGCGTTTGTTCTTAGTGCAGGAATCACATGCTGGTGGTTTGATGGGTCACTTTGGGCGTGAGAAGACGTTGCTCATGCTTGCTGATCTTTTTTATTGGCCCAAGATGAGGCGTGATGTGTACAGATTTGTGAGCAGATGCAATACTTGCCACAAGTCGAAATCGAAGCTGAAGCCTCACGGTTTGTATACACCTCTCTCTGCACCTACTACTCCATGGGAAGACATTAGTATGGATTTTGTGCTAGGTCTACCTAAAACTCAGAGAGGTCATGATTCTATATTTGTGGTAGTGGATAGGTTCTCTAAGATGGCTCATTTTATTGCCTGCCACAAAAGCGACGATGCGTCGCATGTTGCTAACCTGTTTTTCAGGGACATCGTGAGATTACATGGAGTACCAAAGACGATTGTTTCTGACCGTGATGTGAAGTTCATGAGCTACTTTTGGAAGACCTTATGGGGGAAGCTAGGAACGAAGTTGCTGTTCAGTACTACATGTCACCCCCAAACAGATGGTCAAACGGAGGTGGTGAATAGAACACTGTTAGAACTACTAAGGACCATGATTAAAAAGAATCTGCGGGAGTGGGAAGAGTGCTTGCCACATGTTGAGTTCGCTTACAACAGGGCTGTGCATTCAACTACTCAGCTTTGTCCTTTTGAGGTGGTGTATGGCTTCAAGCCATTAACGCCACTCGATATGTTGCCTCTACCATTACATGAGAGAGTTGATATGGAGGCATCAAAACGTGCTGATTATGTGAAGAAAATACATGAGAAGACTCGAGAGGCTATTGAGAAGAAAGGCAAGAACATTGTTGCTGCAAGGTATCAAGCAAGAAAAGAAGTGTTGTTCGAGCCTGGAGATATGGTTTGGGTGCATCTACGCAAGGACAGATTTCCACTACTTCGCAAGTCCAAGTTGAAGCCACGTGGTGCTGGTCCTTACAAAGTGCTAGCCAAAATCAATGATAATGCCTATTCAGTTGATATACCTATTGAGGAGTTTGGTGGTGCTAGCAACAGCTTCAACGTTGCTGATTTATCACCATATGCTGGAGAAGACCTTGGAGCGTCGAGGTCGACGCCTTTTGAGGGGGGGGGGAGATGATGAGGACATCCATACTATTCCACTATCTCCTACTCCTATTCACAATGAAGATGTTGCTGCAAAGAACAAGTCCAATGAAATCAGGATTGGACCCATTACAAGAGCTCGTGCAAAGCTGATTGAGCAACAGGTGAATTCACTCTTAATTGAACCTGATGTTTTATTTAATGAGAACTTTATACTACCTAAGTCTATGCATATTTGTATGATTAGGTTTATTGATAACACAAGCGTAGCGCGAGGAGGAGGAGAGTTGCAGCAAGAAGGACAAGCGCTGATTTCCAATATCAACAAGTGCGCGAGGGAGGAGCGGGAGGCAGGCGCACTAGGATGCAATGAGGAAATCACGTATGAGCAAGAGAGAGAGATGGCACACCAAGAATTACATGTTTGAGGTGTTCCACGACGTTTGGACTGCGTGCCAATAAGGCCGAACCCATATATGGGTCGATATGTATCAGTTTGAGTCGAGCCGAGTCAGTTTGGGCCAAGTTATGGCTGTTTTTAGGCCCGTTTAGAGGGGAGGACGCCCCAACCCTCATATAAACCTCCGTAGCCGTCACAAGTTAGGTTTTTTAGACCACGTTAAAATATTTTGGAGTTGTTTCTTTCATAGAACCTCTGGAATTACCCTGTGTTCGAATCTGCCAACTATAATTGAGTGTGATCTGTTGTTCCATTGGGAATTAGTAGATTGCATACTACCGTTCGTGGTCACGGCTGCGTGCGCAAGAGTGTGGTGTTGTGAATATCCTACAAGGTTCGAGAGCTGTTGCATTGGCATCAGGGATCGAGCGGGAGAGATCATAGCTACGCACTAGTTATCTATCATCCACCATCACCATCGCCAAGAGCTTGCTGAGAAGATCGGGCCACCCCATATCAAGAATGTTTGCAACAAGCAGAAATAAATCAGAGCTCTCTGGCTTGAAAATGCACAATTGAAAGTTTCCCGGGATGAGGCCGAAGGTAAACATTCCGAAACTCAAACCTTGTCTTGTATTTCATAGTTGATTTTTTGTTGAACTGTTGTTCTTTTGACTCACAGCACTGGTGAAGCAGTCCTATGCTATGATTGAAGAGGCCGAGAATCTTAAGACCCTGGTGGTGGAAAACAAGGAACTTCACCAAGAGATGGATAAGCTTAAGGCGGATCATGAGAAGAGCATTGCTCAAATTCTCGAATCCACCTCCATGGCCACCAAGGAGCGTGATCGTAAGATTATGCTCCAAGATAAGAAAATCTCGGATCTCAGCAATGATCTGTTCATAGAAAAGGACATTTCCGAGGCACTCTGGGCTCAACTCCAGAGTCTTCGGGAAGAGAAGGCCAAAGTCGACGATGTCATCTTTGGTATGTTTCCCTTTCTCTGACTTATCTGCATCTTCCAACTCTTTGGAGTTTGGGTTTACTTGACTTACCCTTTGCATTATATGTGCAGGTCCTCTGAAGTTGATGGACTCAGCCTCTGCCGAATCTCGCACCAGCCGGCTTACCCAAGTCGGTGATTTGCTGCATGACTTCCGCAAATCTCTCGAAGATATTGGCGAAGTTCTCAAGGTTCCGGACATGCATAGCATGTCCGGTTTTGAGGTGCGAGATAAGGCCAAGGATATGCCACAGCTTGTTTAGGACTGGAACATGTCCTACGCGCGAACCGTAGCGCAAAACGCTCTCACCATGGTTATGAGCCACCATGGAAACATGGAAATCTGGCAAGTAACCAGAGGGTACTGCAAGGTGGACGAAGACGGACAGGAGCAAGACATCAAAGCTATCATGGACTCCTGCGCCGGATATGGGTGCCACGTAGCTGATTTGACCAGCTACGACACTCCCTTCTTCACCCGCGTGGACACGCCGCCTCCGCCTTCCAAAGAAACAGCTGAAGTTTCTGACGATGATCAAACCATATCGGATTTGAGCATCTCGGAACATTATCAAAACGAGGTCGATGTATCCAGCGAGCCGACAGCTCCTACCTGCATCATAGAGTATAAGAAAGAACAATGTGTTATTCTGAAAACAATTTGGGTCTGTAAATAAGTAGTACAATACTTTTGCTAGTGCTAAGCTTTATTTTATCTATTCAGCACTTTTGGTTTTGATATTATGTGCCTGAAATGTTTGCATAAGCACTTGTAATTTTTGTCTGCACTTATCGCTTATCTGGCTTTCCGCCTCGTCCCTTTCGTGAGCCGGCCAACTTTTAGCATAGAAACTTTGCCGAGCAACGGAGCTCAATTGCTAAACCAGTTTAAACTCGGAAACAAAGCCGACTTCCAGTACCAACAATTCACTACTCGGAAAATGCCTTCATCCAGCAATCAGACAAATAACCAAAGTATAGACTAGAAAATTTAGATTTATACCCGAAGGTAGCAATTTTAGAGTCGGAAATCTAAACCAGAAGAAACATGAGCATAAAGTACTTTCAAGTATTCTAGGATTTTTGACTATGACATGATCATTCAGAAATAAGATGGTAAAAACTTCTCAGAAAGATTTTGAGGCAACCAAGACTTTATTTCTCATTGAACATGTACACATATATGATTACAAAGAAAAATAAACTAAGAATAAAAGGGACGTAGCTGAACAATATTCCATGGTATGTCTAACTCATTCGGATTTGTACTGCCTCCAGCTCTCTTTCTCTTCTTAGTAGCAGGTCTTTCTTTGACTGGCCTCATATCAGTTAGGTAGTATGAACCATTGTGCAATAGTCGACTAACTAAAAATGGCCCTTCCCATATTGGGGAAAGTTTGTGCTTTCTTTGCTGCACAAGCCGGAGAACCAAATCACCCTTGTTGAAAGACCAGTTTCTGACTCTCTGGCTATGATACTTGCGTAACTTCTGCTGATAGGCTGTTGATCTCATCTCAACAACGACGTGAACTTCTTCGACTAAGTTGAGATCATTTTGTCGAGAAATTTCGGCATCCTCTTCAACATACGTAGCCACACTAGGAGAACTGTGAATCAAATCACTGGGAAGAACTGCTTTTGCGCCATAGACCAAGAAGAAAGGTGTGTATCCGGTTGACCTGTTTGGAGTTGTTCGTAAACTCCATATTACAGAAGGTAATTCCTCTGCCCAAGCCCTCGCAGCACGTCGTAGTGGTGCTTCGAGTCTTGGTTTTAGGCCTTGTAGAATCAGACCATTTTCTCTTTCGACTTGTCCATTGGCTCGTGGATGTGCGACTAACGCAATGTCAAGCCGGATATTTTGTTCATTGAAGAATTCGGCAAGTTCTCCCATAGAAAAGTTACTCCCGTTGTCCATGATAATGCTATGTGGATAACCGTATCGGATTATAACATCCTCAACAAATCTTCTAGTTGTTGCTCCATCACAACTAGTGACGGGTTTAGCCTCAATCCATTTGGTGAATTTATCCACCATCACTAAGAGGTGGGTAAATCCACTTGGAGCCCGTTTGAATGGTCCTACCATGTCAAGCCCCCAGACCGCAAAAGGCCATGTTATAGGTATTGTTCGTAGCTGATCAGCCAGAATGTGAGCTTGTTTGGCGTACTTTTGGTAGCCCTTGCACATCTTGACCAACCGTTCGGCATCTGCCTTGGCTATAAGCCAGAAAAAACCGTGTCGGAAAGATTTTGCCACTAGAGATTTGGCTGCAGCATGGTGACCACACTCACCTTCGTGGATTTCTCGTAAGATTTCCACTCCTTCTTCTGGAGACACACAGCACTGAAAGACCCCATATGCACTCCATTTATAGAGCTCACCACTAATTATAGTGTAGGCTTTTGCTCGTCGGACGATCTGTCGGCTCAGAACTTTGTCTTCGGGTAATTTTCTGTCTACCAAGAAATCAAGGTAGGGTTGAGTCCAGCTGGGAATCACAGCCAGAACTGCTACTAAAGGTGAGTCGGATTTGGTCGGATATTCCTCGTCCACTCCTTTTATAGAAGGAACTTTGAGGTGCTCCAAAAAAGCGCCATCCGGGACCTTTTTCCAGGCAGAACCTATTCGAGATAGTGCATCTGCGTCCTCATTTTCTGTTTGAGGGATGTGTTGAACTTCAAACCCTTCAAACGATTTAGATAGTTCATCCACGATAGCCCTATATGCCGCCATGTGTTTGTTTGCCTTACAGATATCCGACACTTGTTGAGCAACAAGATCCGAATCTCCATAACACATTAAACGTGGGATGCCGATGTCCTTAGCAATCCAGATTCCATGCAGTAATGCTTCATACTCGGCAATGTTGTTTGTTGCCGTGAAGTGTATCTGCAATACATAGAAAAGCTTATCTCCTTAGGGTGACTTGAGCACCATGCCAGCCCCCGAGCGCTTTAGACCCGTCAAAATGCAAGGTCCAGTATTCTGACTCTAGCAGGGTCATATTCTCCGTTTTCTCTGTCCAATCAGCAACAAAGTCAGCGAGGATTTGGGATTTGATTGTTGTACGAGGTTTGTACTCAATGTCGAAAGCCGAGAGCTCTATGCCCCATTTGGCGACGCGTCCTGTGGCATCACTATTGTTGATTATATCTCTCATGGGAGCTGTGCTCACCACGGTAATTGGATGTTCCTGAAAATAATACCGTAACTTACGAGATGCTAAGAACACACCGTAAGCCAGCTTTTGATAATGCGGATACCGCTGTTTTGATTCAGTTAAGACCTCACTGAGATAATAAGTCGAACGTTGCACCAGGTGTTCCTGATTTTCCTCTGGTCTCTCCACCACCATGACAATATTGACGACCTTGTTTGTCACAGTGAGATAGAGCAACATCGGTTCTTGTGGTTCCGGTGCTACGAGGATGGGAGCAGATGAGAGTACTGCTTTCAGATCTTGTAGCGCAGCTTCAGCTTCGTCGGTCCAAACAAATTTCTTGGTCTTTTTCAAGAGCTTGTATAGTGGTGCGGCTCTTTCACCGAGCCGGCTTACAAACCGACTGACTGCGGGAATGCAACCAGTTAGTCTTTGAACGTCCTTCAGGCGAGTTGGCCTGGAAATATTGAGTATAGCCTTGATTTTGTCTCGGTTTACCTCTATGCCTCTTTGAGACACGATAAATCCTAACAATTTGCCGGCTGGGATTCCAAAGAAGCACTTCTTCAGGTTAAGCATTATGTTGTATATTCATAGATTGGCGAACGTTTCCTCCAAGTCGGAAATCAAGGTTTCTTTCTTTTTGGACATCACCACAATATCATTCACATATGCATGTACATTGCGTCCGATTTGATCGTGGAGGCAACGCTGCATAGTGCGCTAGTACGTAGCTCCTGTGTTCTTGAGCCCAAAGGGCATCGTAAGGAAATAGAAGGTTCTGAAGGGGGTATTGAATGAAGTTTTGACTTTGTCAGATTCTTTCATCCGGATTTGGTGATAACCGGAATATGCATCGAGAAAACATAGGAGTTCCGAGCCTGCCGTAGAATCAATAACTTGATCAATCCTAGGCAGAGCGAACGGATCTTTTGGACAAGCCTTGTTCAAGGCAGTATAATCAACACACATCCTTAAATCAGTGGTGTCCTTTTTAGGGACCATTACAGGATTGGCCGACCACTCAGTGTGGATGACCTCTTCTATGAATCTGGCTAACTCGAGCCGTGCTAGTTCCTTAGCTATTGCCTTACGCTTTTCAACGCCAAAATGTCGTTGGGACTGTTTGACGGGTTTAGCGTTCAGGTGTACATTTAAAGAGTGCTCGGCAAGTTCCCTAGGTACTCCGGTCATGTCAGATGGCTGCCATGCGAAGATATCCTGATTTGCTTGGAGGAACTTGACGAGTGCACTTTCCTATGCGCTATCTAGGCCTGCGCCTATCTGGGTCACGTTGGAGGGGCCATCATCCTTTAATGGCATCTTCTTCGTCTCTTCCGATGCCTTGAACTCCGGATTCAACTTTGTCACCTCCTTCATTGTTGTGGGTATCTCGGACGGATATATGGTCTTCTTGATCTCCTGGTACTCCTGGGCGTGCAGCACGGCTTCAGCAAATGCGGCATTTCTGTCCTCGCACTCTCGCGCCTTCTTCAGGTCTCCCCTGATGGTCATCACGCCCTTGGGACCTGGAATTTTCATCATATTGTAAATGTAACATGAACGAGCCATAAAATCCCAGTAAGCTGGACGTCCGAATATAGCGTGGTACGCGCTCTTGAACGGGACCACTTCGAAGGAAAGTGCTTCCGTCCGGTAGTTCTTTGGAGTTCCAAAGGTCATATCCAAAGTAATTTCTCCTAGGGAATTTGCTTGTCTTCCTAGTATAACTCCATGAAAGATCATAGAGCTGTAATTCAGCTGGGTCTCCGAGATCTTCATCCGATGCAACGTTTCGACATATAGAATGTTAATGCTGCTGCCGCCGTCCATGAGAGTCTTGGAGAAACCATAGCCGTCAATAAGTGGATTGATGACTAGGGCGTATTTTCCTCGCCTGTGCAACTTAGGTGGATGATCAGCGCAGTCATAGGTGATTGCTACTTCCGACTAGTCCAAGAATTGGGGGACAGCCGGAACAGTCGCATTGAGCTCATGAAGAACTGCTTTCTTGACCTTAGCTGGTTCAGATCCGAGGAAGGTGACGTAAGTGTCTTTCTTTGTTGGGAAGTTCTTCTTCCCTTCCGGCTTGGGATTTGAAGCATCTGCTTCCTCCATGTCGGAATCATCCTTGGTCTCTTTATCTTTTTCGGGATTCTTCTTTCCCTTCTTCCGCTTAGCCCTGCAGCCAGCGGTATCGTCTTTCTTGATGTCGTCATTGAAACAACACTCGGCATTTGTGTGGGACGAGCCCCCGTTGGTGTCTAAGTGATGCACACATGGGTTATTGGCAATGTCGGCCCAAGAGTAGGTTTTGCCAGGCTGCTGGTCTCCTCCACCTTGGACTTTTGATGTCCCACGACCGCGTCCACCGCCACCGCCGCGACCTCCTCGTCCTCCAAACCCGAAAGTAGCAGTGACTACTGCCGTTTCCGCGTTGGCCTTTTCTTCCGAGGCGTTCTTGTGCTTTTGTGCTAGCTGCTTTGGTTGTTTTGCTGACTGTGGCACAGCTAGGGCATTAAGTAATCCCTCTGCATCGTCATCAGCATCTGCATAATTGCTCGCTATTTCTATCATCTCTCCCAAATCAGTGACCTTGTCACACTTCAAGCGATGACGTAGTAAACCAATTGGGGGTCCTGCAATGAAGGCTTCAATCGCAGTTTGATCATTTACCCCTTCACAGGAGTTTTTAGTGTTGATCCATCGTCCGACGTAATCTCGGCAAGTTTCTCTGGCTTTCTGGGTGCAACGATGTAGGTCTCCTACCATACAGGGCCTCCGATATGTGCCTTCGAAATTCCGAAAGAACGCGTTTTGCATGTCATACCAGTTGTGGATGGTGTTCTTCGGAAGTTCATTGAGCCATGATCGTGCCGTCTTCCACAACATGAGTGGGAGATATCGGGTCGCGACCAGGCTGTTTCCGTCTTTGGCGATACAGCAAGCCTGGAAAAAATCCTGGAGCCAAGTATTTGGCCGAGCCATACCGTCGTAGGCCTGAATGTGCCTTGAGATAGCAAATCCTTTTGGGAATTTTGTGGCTCTTTGCGTGGTCCGAAGCACTTTGGCCCCACGTATATATCATCATTTTCATAGCGCCGCGCCTCTATGTTGGAGTTAATCATGTGCCTTGCGTCACTTGGGGACAGATATCATCCTGAATGATGGCTATGGCTGCGGTGCCTTGGAGCCGAACCCCGGCTTCTGCACCACCTCCTCCGCCACAAAGCCCTCCTTGGCCTTCTTGGGACCTGTTGTGATGGCTGCTTGGTGGAGAAGGTGGAGCAGCTGGATTGTTTCCGGCTGATCGCCGGCCTCCGTCCGGAGCGTCATTATTCCAGTTCTGGGGAGGGTCTTCGTTACGATGACCCCCCCTGTCGGCTTGACTCGGCATGGTGTCCGTCATTCCTTCTTCCATAAGCCGGACAGCTTGTATGTCTAGGAGGTGGCATTCTTTGACGGTCCTCCTCCCGACGTTTCTCTTTGTCTTCTTCCCTGCGATCGTTTGACTCTCGCTGGGGATGATTCTTCGAATTTAGTGCAGCAATTGCCTCTTGCTCCGCAGCTAGAGTAACATTGCACCAGTCACATGCAACTTTGTGATGCTCTCTTGAAGATCCGGTTCTTGAGTAGTTGTCTTCCCAACGGTCGGAACGGTGATGCTGTTCCGGAGCGCGTTGGGGTCTTACGTCAATCTAGGCCGGATCTGTGCGGCATTGGTCATATTGGGAGACCAGTTTTCCGCTTCCGGACAGGGCGGCCTTCTGGTACTCCAGACCCTTGTTGAGTAGTTTAATGCCCAATCAAATCTTCTCTGGGCCTGGATTACTTGCTAGGGTTTCTCGAGCCGCAACAGTGTTTTGCACTAGTGTTGGATACACCCAGTCTCCCTTGCTATCGCGTCGAGCCATCCCATGGTCTCCTCCAAAGAGGACTTTGTGAATCTCTGAGAATTAGTCGTCACGAGTCTGATGTTTCCCGGTCTTCTGATGCTACCGAGAGATGTACTTCTCCGAAGTTGCCATGCGTTTCTTTGTTTCCTCAATATTTTTGGCCTCATCAAGGAGTACTTGGCGATGCGCTTCTAGGGCCTGGGCCCTTTCATCCCGCTCTTCAGCAGTAAGTTTTGCAGCTGTAGGAATAGGTGTGGTTAGTGCAGCATCGATGAGTTTACGTGCACCTTCGGTGATCACGTGACCATCCACCGACTCTTCTTTGGGCTCTTCTAGGATAAGTGCTCCATTCGAGTCTTCCTCGTATTGATAGGGTAAAGGTTCCCGATCTTTCGATGAGACGATATCTGTCGATTATGGTGGAGGTCGACGTTGACGGTCCGACTACAAACGTGCGAGACGTTGCGCCTTAGCAATCGATACACCAACTTCCGAGGCTACTGATCACGCCGGAGCTAGATCAACCTGATCACGAGGATCAATCCCTGAAGCAATCGTAGAACCAGCAAGAATTATAGATGAAATCAAGATATTGCAAATATAGATGAAAGCTTTATTGAAGAGGTGGGATTCTGTCAGTGCGTAGTACAAAAGGTCAGTTTGACACTCGTGCCTATGGCGAAGAGTAGCTCGTGGCTAAGTCTTTTACTAAACAAAATCCCAGTCTAAACGATGACCTAATGGGGTATTGATGTAGCCCGACCTTCGGTCATTACCACATCATGGTCTCCAACTTATGCCAAGTCGCCATGGACTCCAAAGGTGAATCCGTTCCTCTATGCGAACCCACTTCCTACCCTCTTGAATGGTATACTACTTCATACTCCGTCCCATATCAATGATAGGTTCACACCAACAAGTACGGAGGCATGGGAGGAAGCCTGGAGCACCAAGCACGACAAGACGAAGGCTTGGAAGATAAGATGGACAAGGAGCAGCAAGCTCCAGAACTGGAGTCTCCGCCGTCATCGCCCCGGAGAGTCCGCCCGGAACCAGCCGGAGTGTCCAGCGCAGCCGGACTGTCCGGCGTGACTCAGCCGGAGTGTCCGGCCTACCCTAGCCCCGTCCTGGCGTGGACATTCTGTGTGCTACATCGGACTCTACCGGACACTACCCAGAGTGTCCGGCCACCCCGGAGTGTCCGGCCTACTCGACCCGGAGTGTCCGGCCTAAGTGATGGGCCTACGTGCCAACATCTGGGCCCTTGGCCCATGCACCCCTCTATTCCGCACCAAACCCTAGTTTTATGCCCAAACTACCCCTGAACTTGTGGCTGGCCTATAAATAGAGCCCCCACCCCTCATTGTATCCCTTAGGCATAGATGATAGACTAAAGACAACCCCCTTTGTGGAATCTCTAGTTTTGCCTCATCCCCTTCTACCAAAGGGAATCGACTATCGTCACCACCTCGTTGGAGTTTGCATCACGCCTCCCTCGTTGTACAAGGCCTTGGCATCGGTGTCCCTTTGCCAAGACGTCAAGACCCTCTACAAGGTGTTCTTCCCTCTCCGCTTGGGATTGACGGGAGCACGTTGACCGATCTTTCCTTGCGAGGATTCTATTGGACCGGTGGCCACCGGTGAGAGCAATCGGCCTTGTATCCTGTGTGTTTTGCCTGTGTTCATCGTGTTCTTCGCGAGGTGTGTGTCCGCTTCCGCTACCTTCTCGCTTTCCCATCGATTTGACCACGAGATCCGTGAAGATCGGGCCACCCTAGAGGTTTGCCCTCATCATCTGGTATCAGCAGCTTTTGGTTGCCACGGATTTCTCCTCGATTTGGTCTTTTCCCCCATAAATTCGAAAATACCCAAAAAATAGCCCCAATTTCGTGTTTTGGATCGATCTGTGATTTGGGTGCGTTTTGGTAGGTTTTGATCCATGGATTACTTGCTAAACTTGTTGATCTACCTTCCCCTGCGTTTCCATAGCCTAATTCCTTGTTTTCCCCCATCAATTTGAGGTTTTGGTCCCAGTTTTTCCGCCAAAACTCGTCCCGTTCGTGTTCTGGAAGTTCTGGTTCGACCGAACCAGACTGTCCGGCCAAAACGGACCGGAATATCCGCCCCACCGGATTTTCCGGCCTAAACTGACCAGAATATCCGGCCCGGCCGGATTGTCCGGCCTGCGCGCACCGGACTGTCCACCCCCTGCTGACAGAAAAATCTGCTTCACGGTTTTGAGCATAACTTTTGCATACGAACTCGGATTTTGGTGTTCTTTAGCTCATTTTGAAGAGGAGAAAGATCTCTACATCATCATCTCCGTGGTTCATGCTATCTACTCCATCCAAATTCTGTGAGAAAGGCAGAATCCACCAATAAAGGGTGAAGATCAGCGACGAAAGGTATAAAATTCCGCGACTTCTCCCCACTTGCATTCCTTTGTGAGCCACACTATCTTTGCGTTCAACAAACACCTATTGAGATTAGTTCCTCCTTTGATTTCTTGGGCTATGCACATTTGATACCTTGTAGAATTCCGAGCAAAAGTTGTGAGCACGCTATCTCATATAGTTATCTTATATAGTTGTTGGCACAAGGAAGGGGCAAGTGAAAAATAAAAGAAAAGAGAAAAAATAGAAAAATAAAAATAAGAAAAAAGAAAGAAAGAAACAAGTGTCTCATAGAATAGGAAGCGCAAGCTCGATGAACATCAAATAGGTGGTACTTATTGTGCATATCTTGTAGCCAACCAATTTATTGCAATCGAACTGGCATCTCTCCTTGCACTTGTGCGACACAAGCTTATAGTCTTCGCTAGGTAATCATTTGGTTCTTAGCTCACTTTCTCCGTCGCACAAGTCTCATTTATCCCACCGTGTCTGTTTCCTTGTATATATTGCAATCTTGTGGATTGACTTGTTTTGCTTTGTGTTCATCGTGGTTCTTTACTTGCCATTACAACATCTTGATTTAGGATTGGTTCTTGACATGCCAACTTCCATACCCATCCACCATAAGCTTTGTGTGTGTGTGTGTGTGTTTTTTAGTGGTTAGTTGGTTTTGGTGTTCCGCGTGAACTTCACTTTGCTTGGTTTTCATTGCTCTCAAGTGTTGCCACTTGCACGATACTATCTTCCAAGGTAAAGTAAGGTTTGGCGTTGCATCCCTAACCCCTACCACTTCCATATACAACACTTGGTCTTGTGAAACATGTCTAGGGACTCCGGAACCGAGGATGATTTATATGAAGAATCCACGATGAGCCACCATGCCTATGCCTCCACAAGAATGGATGACATGATGGAGCACTACACCGACAATGGCTCCACATGCTTGGGTGATATGGAGTTCTACAACAACAATAACTCCCCAAGCATGGACGACTTCAAGAACAACAACGTCAAGCTCCTCAAGTCACGTCGACCAAGACGGAGCCTCTACCTCGAGAGCGCCAAGGTCCACCATCACATGGACAAGTTCGAAAGCTCCCTCAACAACTTCAAGAGCGACATGGACAACAACTTCACCAAAACCATGAGGATGATGGCCAAGTCTAATGATGCTTTGCGCTCATTACAACGCCTCACCAAGAAGAGTGCCAAGGACAAGGAGCATCGTCGCGAGCGTCATGTGGATGACCAAGTGCGCCATCTACATCAACCTTTGGCAAGGCACACCAATGACCTCCGTCGACACCATCATAAGGCGCCTTCAACGACTCGTGCCACCACCAAAAGGGCACCAAGAGCAAGCTCTCCTCCATGCCATAAATCTTCACACCAAGAGTCTACACTTAAAGATGGAGGAAGCCAAGGCCACGTATGTGATGAAGTCGATCTGAGCACCGCTCTCGACAACAACATGAGCCTACTTCCACCACTACCACTACCACAAGATGGCGACGACAAGGTCAAGAATGGTTAGCATGGGACTTTCCCTTCACCAAAGGAGGCACATGGAGTTGAGCACACCGAGCCTACCCCTACATGCTTGAGTGATGATGTGGTACCAATCCCATGTGAGTATGAGAGCCACTTGGCCCACTTGAGTGAAAACAAGAGTGAGATGAGTGACTCCACCATATGTGAGATTGAGTGCTTCCACTTTGAGGGCATGAGTGATACACCTAGTGAGTTGAGAGTGGTAGTTAACAGGTCATGTGAGACCACTTTGATTTCTAACGACTTACCCTCTACCTCTAGTGTTGTTTCTCGTGCTGTGCTAGGTTCCATGGATCAAGAAGCGACAAGCTTGGATGAAGATGATGCCATCCCCATACATGATGAAGAAGTCGTCCACATGGAGTCCAACACTACCACAACACCCACTTCATATGAGAGGTATGAACAAGGTAAAAATAAGGGTGTTTATGATGCCATGATCCCACTAGTGGACATGATGACTTGTGATGATTGGCATGCTATGGATGATGTTTGTGATATCACATATGCTTCATTGATTTTTCCAGGTGATACTTTACCTTAGCATAATGTTGAGCATGTGAAATTATTTGATTGTGATGATGTTGCCATAGACATGCCATGCTCTAAACGTTACGTTGATGATATCATTGCTTGCACTTTGTTGAACAATTTCTCTTTCCAATGTTTTGCTTGCAATGATGTTACCAAGGTACCCCTCGAACCATGCTTTGTCATGAATGTTTTACAATCTCTCATGTTACTTGCAATAAGTTGAATAATTGCTCTTTCACTTGTTTTGCTTATAACAATAATTCTCATATGGTTTATATTGAGATGGCCCCCATAGCTTTCTCAAATTTTGGAGATTTTGATGATTGCCATGATAAGCATGTTCCCCACTTGCATACTCACCATGCATATATTTCATACTTGATTGGCACTCATGGTGATGTGCACAAGAAGAGATACGTCATGATGGATGATGTGTTTCTCTACCATGCACACACGTTCTTCCTTTTGTGTTTGATGTGTGTAGGTACCCGCATGATCATGTCAACCTTGGTTGAGCATGAGTTGACAAAAAGAGCTCTAGAGAGCATCCCCCAAGAGAGTTCAAGATCGAACCCAGCTCTGATACCTTTTGTATGCTTTGCATCTTTCATGTTGCTCTTTCCTATGGTTTGATTGCAAGCATGTTGATGGTATTCTTCCACCTTGTGAAAATCATGTCTCGTTGCTATTGGATATTGATGCTTTGTGTGTTGCCGCAAAAATGTTGAACAATTTCTATTTCTGATGTATTGTTTGCAACCATAATGCCATTATGAGCATGTATTTTCATGAGAGCTTCCAAGTCTCTCGTATTGTGCTTGCAACAAACATAAGGACCACTTGCTCTTTCATATGGTTTGTTTGCAAACATGTTGTTTTTGCTTCCGCTTGCGATACTCATACCCCCATGATTTTGGCTATTGATGATATGTGTATGGCATCCAATTTATTGAACAATTGTTCTTTCCAATGGCTGGTTTGCAGACATAATGATGTTACTTTGGATATTCTTCCTCATGTGTTATTGCCGAATTCTCCTAGCTTTGCATCAAAGATGTTGATCAATATTTTAGTAAATTGCTTTGAGTGCCACACTAAGATGTTTTATGGAGTTTTTGAGTTCCCACATTTGGATGATGTTCAAACAACTTTCATGCACTTTGACCTTGCATATGCATTTCGTTTGCGATACTTGAGTTCTAATAGTGTTGTGGACAAGAACGGACATGCCACAAATGACATGTTCCTCTATCACACACAAACATATGTTGCTTGGTCTTTGTTTTGTGAAGCTACAATTGCTTACGTGTCAACCTCTATGGACCATACGTTGACAAGATGAACCGTAGAGAGTTACCTATGGCTTCTCCTCAACGAGCTATCTCTACATCATAAGGTGACTTCACTCTACTTGAGGACTCATGCTATAATCTTCATGAATTGGCTACGCTTTGAGTGTTGCTTCGCTTTTGTTGTGAGCTTTGTAGGCTTCATGGAAGGCGAAGGAACATTGAGGTGTTGTCAATCCAAGCTTCCCGAGGACGAATATATCGTGAACCCCAGGATCAAGAAGGTCTCTCGACATCTTCTACTTTGTATGAGCGTGTAGAGTCGAGGTCGACTCTTTTTGAAGGGAGGGGAGATGATGTAGCCCGACCTTCGGTCGTTACCACATCATGGTCTCCAACTTATGCCAAGTCGCCATGGACTCCAAAGGTGAATCCGTTCCTCTATGCGAACCCACTTCCTACCCTCTTGAATGGTATACTACTTCATACTCCATCCCATATCAATGATAGGTTGATACCAACAAGTACGGAGGCATGGGAGGAAGCCTGGAGCACCAAGCACGACAAGACGAAGGCTTGGAAGAGAAGATGGACAAGGAGCAGCAACTCCAGAACTGGAGTCTCCGCCGTCATCGCCCCGGAGAGTCCGCCCGAAACCAGCCGGAGTGTCCGGCGCGACTCAGCCGGAGTGTCCAGCCTACCCAGCCCCGTCCTGGCGAGGACATTCTGTGTGCTACATCGGACTCTACCCGGACACTACCCGGAGTGTCCGGCCACCCCGGACTGTCCGGCCCACTCGACCCGGAGTGTCCGGCCTAAGTGATGGGCCTGCGTGCCAACATCTAGGCCCTTGGCCCATGTACCCCTCTATTACGCACCAAACCCTAGTTTTATGCCCAAACTACCCCTGAACTTGTGGCTGGCCTATAAATAGAGCCCCCACCCCTCATTGTATCCCTTAGGCATAGATGATAGAGTAAAGACAACCCCCTTTGTGGAATCTCTAGTTTTGCCTCATCCCCTTCTACCAAAGGGAATCGACTATCGTCACCACCTCGTTAGAGTTTGCATCGCGCTTCCCTCGTTGTACAAGGCCTGGGCATCGGTGTCCCTTTGCCAAGACGTCAAGACCCTCTCCAAGGTGTCTTCCCTCTCCGCTTGGGATTGACGGGAGCATGTTGACCGATCTTTCCTTGCGAGGATTCTATCGGACCGGTGGCCACCGGTGAGAGCAATCGGCCTTGTATCGTGTGTGTTTTGCGTCTGTTCATCGTGTTCTTTGCGAGGTGTGCGTCCGCTTCCGCTACCTTCTACCTTTCCCCTCGTTTTCCCATCGATTTGACCACGAGATCCGTGAAGATCGGGCCACCCACGGGGTTACCCCATAACACAAACTATGCAACATTCCAGAAGGTTCAGTTCGTCTTTTGTTATTGCAGGAGGCGCATGGAGGAGGATTAATGGGTCACTTTGGAGTAAATAAGACAAAAGACGTACTTGCTACACACTTCTTTTGGCCACGCATGCGAAGGGATGTTGAGAGGTTTATTGCTCGCTGCATAACATGTCAAAAAGCTAAGTGTGCCATCTTAGACAAGGAATAAAGTGTGCCATCTTAGAAAATCTATCCACAACCACAAAAATACTATCCCTCCCCTTCTCTGTTCGAGGTAATCCCAAAACAAAGTCCATAGAAATATCCTCTCAAGGTACACTAGGAACAGGAAGATGCATATATAAACCATGTGGATTAAGGCGTGACTTAGCTTTTTGACATGTTATGAAGCGAGCAATAAACCTCTCAACATCCCTTCGCATGCGTGGCCAAAAGAAGTGTGTAGCAAGTACGTCTTTTGTCTTCTTTACTACAAAGTGACCCATTAATCCTCCTCCATGCGCCTCCTGCAACAACAAAAGACGAACCGAACCTTCTGGAATGCTGCATAGTTTGTGTTATGGGGTAACCCTGTGGGTGGCCCGATCTTCACGGATCTCGTAGTCAAATCGATGGGAAAGCGAGGGGAAAGGGAGAAGGTAGAGGACGCGGACGCACACCTCGCGAAGAACACGATGAACACATGCAAAACACACATGATACAAGGCCGATTGCTCTCACTGGTGGCCACTGGTCCGATAGAATCCTCGCAAGGAAAGATCGGTCAACGTGCTCCCGTCAATCCCAAGCAGAGAGGGAAGAACATCTTGGAGAGGGTCTTGACATCTTGGCAAAGGGACACCGATGCCAAGGCCTTGTACAACGAGGGAGGCGCGATGCAAACTCCAACGAGGTGGTGATGATAGTCGATCCCCTTTGGTAGAAGGGGATGACGCAAAACTAGAGATTCCACAAAGGGGTTTTCTTTAGTCTATCATCTATGCCCTAGGGTTACATATATAGGCCAGCCAATAGTTCAAGGGTACTTTAGGAATAAAAGGGGAATGTCTGGGCGGACTAAGGGGTACATGGGCCAAAGGCCCAGCTGGCAGCGCGCAGGCCCATACGCTCAGGCCGGAGACTCCGGTGTGGGGTCCGGAGATTCCGGTGTGGGGTCTGGAGATTCTAGTGTGGGTCCGGAGACTCCGGTGTCGGCCGGAGACTCCGGTCTATCTCCGGTGTCATCTCCAGAGTAGTAGAGAGACTGTCCTCGAGCTTGATCTGGGGGTCGGTTCGGAGATTTGTCCAAAGACTCCGGGGTCTGCAGGCCGGAGAACTCCGGTGTGCGCTGGCTGGAGACTCTGGTGCTCTAGATGCTGCTTCTTCCGTCTTCTCTTCCAAGCCTCTGGCTTGTCGTGCTTGGTGCTCTAGGCTTCCTCCCATGCCTCCGTACTTGTTGGTGTGAACCTATCATTGATATGGGACGGAGTATGAAGTAGTATACCATTCAAGAAGGTAGGAAGTGGGTTCGCATAGAGGAACGGATTCACCTTTGGAGTCCATGAAGACTTGGCATAAGTTGGAGACCATGATGTGGTAACGACCGAAGGTCGGGCTACGTCATCTCCCCTCCCTTCAAAAAGAGTCGTCCTCGACTCTACACGCTCATCACAAAGTAGAAGACATGGAGAGACCTTCTTGATCCTGGGGTTCACGATATAGTCGTCCTCGGGAAGATTGAATTGACAACACTTCAATGTTCCTTCGCCTTCCATGAAGCCTACAAAGCTCACAACAAAAGCGAAGCAACACTCAAAGCGTAGCCAATTCATGAAGATTATAGCATGAGTCCTCAAGTAGAGTGAAGTCACCATATGATGTAGAGATAGCTCGTTGAGGAGAAGCCATAGGTAACTCTCTATGGTTCGTCTTGTCAACGTATGGTCCATAGAGGTTGACACGTAAGCAATTGTAGCTTCACAAAACAAAGACCAAGCAACATATGTTTGTGTGTGATAGAGGAACATGTCATTTGTGGCATGTCCATTCTTGTTCACAACACTATTAGCACAACTCAAGTATAGCAAACGAAATGCATATGCAAGGTCAAAGTGCATGGAAATTGTTTAAACATCATCCAAATGTGGGAACTCAAAAACTCCATAAAACATCTTAGTGTGGCACTCAAAGCAATGGACAATATTGGTCAACATCTTTGATGCAAGGATAGGAGAATTCAGCAAAAACACATGGCGAAAGATATCCAAACAACATCATTATGTGTGCAAGCCAACCATTGGAAAGAATAATTGTTCATATGTTGGATGCCATACACATATCATCAAAAACAAAGATCATGGGAGTATGCATATCGCAAGCGGAAGCAAAAACAACATGTTTGCAAACAAACCATATGAAAGAGCAAGTGGTCCTTATGTTTGTTGCAACAAGAATATGAGAGACTTGGAAGCTCCCACGACAATACATGCTCTTAATGGTATTATGGTTGCACACAAAACATCGGAAAGAGAAATTGTTCAACTTTTTGTGGCAACACACAGAGCATCAATATCCAAATAGCAACGAAACATGATTGTCACAAGGTGAAAGAATACCATCAACATGCTTGCAATCAAACCATAGGAAAGAGCAATTTGTCAACATGAAAGATGCAAAGCATGCGAAAGGTATCAGAGCTAGGTTCGATCTTGAATTCACTTGGGGGATACTCTCTAGAGCTCTTTTTGTCAACTCGTGCTCCACCGAGGTTGACATTCTTGTGCGGGTACCTACACACATGATAGATAAAAGGAAGAACGTGTGTGCATGGTAGAGAAATACATCATCCATCATGACATATCTCTTCTTGTGCACATCACCATTAGTGTCAATAAAGAATGAAATAGATGCATGGTGAGTAGGCAAGTGGTGAACATGCTTATCATGGCAATCATCAAAATCTCCAAAATTTGAGAAAGCTATGGGGTCCATCTCAATATAAACCCGATGAGAATTATTGTTGCCAGCAAAACATGTGAAAGAGCAATTGTTCATCTTATTGCAAGCAACGGGAGAGATTGTAAAACATTCATGACAAAGCATGGTTCGAGGGGTACCATTTCTAACATCATTGCAAGAAAAACATTGGAAAGAGCAATTGTTCAACAAAGTGCAAGCAATGATATCATCAATGTAACGTTTAGAGCATGGCATGTCTATGGCAACATCATCACAATCAAATAATTTCACATGCTCAACATTATGCAAAGGCAAAGTATCACATGGAAATATCAATGAAGCATATGCGATATCACAAACATCATCCATAGCATGCCAATCATCACAAGTCATCATGTCCACTAGTGGGATCATGGCATCACCAATACACTTATTTTTACCTTGTTCATACCTCTCATATGAAGTTGGTGTTGTGGTAGTGTTGGCCTCTATGTGGGCGACTTCTTCATCATGTATGGGGATGGCATCATCTTCATCCAACATGTACATATTCTTGGTTGGAGGCATCATCATCTCCATGCTTGGCGCTTCTTGATCCATGGAACCTAGCACATCATGAGGAAACACACTAGAGGTAGAGTCACTCGGTCTAAGTGGTCTCACATGACCTATCAACTACCACTCTCAACTCACTCGGTGTATCACTCATGCCCTCCAAGTGGAAGCACTCAATCTCACGTATGGTGGAGTCACTCATCTCACTCTTGTTTTCACTCAAGTGGGCTAAGTGGCTCTCATACTTACATGGGATTGGTACCACATCATCACTCAAGCATGTAGGGGTAGGCTCGGTTCTCTCAACTCCATGTGTGTCCTTTGGTGAAGGGAAAATCCCATGCTCACCAATCTTGACCTTGTCGTCGCCCTCTTGAACCTTGGCTTGTGTAGTCCTCTTGATGTACTCGTCCAACTTGGCGAGGTAGAGGTCTTCGTCTTCCTCATCCATGAAGTTGCATGTGTCAACTAGGACGTCAAGTTTTGGCATTGAAGCTTGATGGCGTGTAGGAGAACTTGCTCTTGGTGCCATTTTGGGAGTGGCACGAGTAGTTGAAGGTGCCTTATGTTGGTGTCAACGGAGGTCATTGGCGTGCCTTGCCAAAGGTTGATGTAGATGGCGCACTTGGTCATCCACGTGACGCTCGCAACGATGCTCCTTGTCCTTGGCACTCTTCTTTTGATGGTGGTGCCTTCTTGAGCTTGGTTGAGCATTATGGATGGTGCTCAACATGTATTCTCCGGCTTTATGGCGAAGATGCCTTGAACGACGTCTTGTATCCTCTTGATGTTCGCGATGATCTCTAGAGGATGTATGTCGATGAAGATTCTTGCTTCGTGGCGCCTCTTTTGGAAGATGATGTTGGGGCGCCACTCTTCTTGTAGGCGGTGGCACTTGTTGCCTTGGAGGTTGTTGCACTTGATGCCTTCGAGGTTGTGGTGCTAGCCACCTTGGAGATGGTGTGGCTTGGAGGTGATGGCGCTCGTCGCCTTGGAGATGGTGGTGCATGACGCCATGTAGGTGGTGGCACTTGACGCCTTGGAGGTGGATCATCGAAGTAGGTGGTGCCCTTTGGTGTGGCACGCTTGGCCTTGAAGGTCATAGTTTCTTGATGACGCGTCTCCGCTAGCTTGGCTTAGTAGTCCTCCATCTCCAAGCGGTGGAGGTATTCTTCATGGCTCATGGAAGAGCCCTCGAAGTAGGTGAAGCTCGCCATGTCCTCCATGCTTGGTGAGGCGTCGTCGTTGAAGCACTCGAAGTCATCCATGCTTGGGGAGTCATTGTCGATGTATTAATCCATATCACCCAAGCATGTGGAGCCATTGACAGTGTAGTGCTCCATGCATGAGGATCCATTGTCGATGTAGAGCTCCAATTCCTCCATGCTTGAGGAGCCATAGTTGATGACGTGCTCCATGTCTTCCATGCATGTGGAGCCATCATAGGTGTAGTGCTCTGGGTCCTCAAAGCATGCGGAGCCATTGCCGGTGTAGTGCTCCATCATGTCCTCTATACTTGTGGAGTCGTAGTCGTGGTGGCTCATCATGGATTCTTCATAGATAGCATCCTCGGTTCCGGAGTCCCTAGACATGATTCACAAGACCAAGTGGTGTATATGGAAGTGGTAGGGGGGTTAGGGATGCAACGTCAAACCTTACTTTACCTTGGAAGATAGTATCGTGCAAGTGGCAACACTTGAGAGTAATCAAAACCAAGCAAAGTGAAGTTCACGCGGAACACCAACTAACCACTAAAAAACACACACACACAAAGCTTATGGTGGATAGATATGGAAGGTGGCATGTCAAGAACCAATCCGAAATCAAGATGTTGTAATGGCAAGTAAAGAACCACGATGATCACAAAGCAAAACAAGACAATCCACAAGAAGGAATATATACAAGGAAAGACACACGGTGGGATAAATGGGACTTGTGCGACAGAGAAAGTGAGCTAAGAACTGATGCAGCCGATCCTACGGACGCTCCTACATCTACACCAACAAGTCCCCCAAGTGGACCCATGACTCGTGCCCGAGCGAAACTCCTACAAGATAAGGTGAACTCTCTCCTCACCTCGTGCCAATTTGATACCTCCTTGGATGGTGTGCTACTTCATGCAACTACCTTATGCATCATCAGGTATGAAGCTTCGACACATCACCAAGCACCCAAGGATGGAGACCAAGGAGCAGAGCGTGAAGTAGAAGCCGCTAGAGCTTCTCAGACCGGAGTCTCTGGTCTGCGCACACCGGAGTCTCCGGTCCACCAAAGTCTCCGGCCTGAAGACCCCGGAGACTCCGGCCCACTCTCCGGTCTGACCCCTGCACTAGGCCCTGGGACAATCTGAAGGCCCCTCCGGAGGCTGGTCCGGAGACTGACCGAAATCTCCGGCCTAGACCAGAGTCTCCGATCCACCACACCGGAGTCTCCGGTCCGACCGACGCCAGACATGAAAAGGCCTTTGGGCCTGCGGCCCACGTAACCCCTTAGTCTGTCCAGAACTTGTCTTTTATTCCTAAAGTACCCTTGTTTAAGTGGCTGGCCTATATATAGTCCCCTACCTCCATTGTAAACCCTAGGCATGATATTGGAATTAGTGGAAACCCCTTTGTGGATCTATCTAATTCTTGCCTCATGCTCCTTGACCAAGGAGCCCCAATATCCCCAAACCTCGTTGGAGTTTGCAAGGGAATCATGAAAGATCGGGCCACCCTACACTCCATCCTCGATTTGAAAGGGAATCGTTAAAGATTGGGCCACCCTAGAGGTTCGCCCTCAACATATTGGTATCAAGAGCTTTGTTGCTCACGATTTCCCCCACAAAATTTTCTTCTATCCACCAAAAATTTGAAAATCCCCAAAAAACAGCCCAAATTTGCCTTTGGATCGATCTCTTGATTTGGAGTGTTATTTGTGGTTTTGATCCGACCAAACCTTGTCTTAGGTGTTCGTCCAGCTTTATCCTGCGTTTTCCCAACCCAATTTGGCCAATTTTTCGTGGATTTGAGGACCCAAGGCGTGGATTTCCGCTCAAGAACACGAGCAGTTCGCGATCTTACTCCAGACGGAGTCTCCGGCCTATACCCCGAAGTCTCTGGCCTACACCGGAGTCTCCGGCCTATCCACACCAGAGTCTCCGGCCTGGACTGGAGTTTCCGGCCTAAAACCCCGGAATCTCCGGCCTGACGCCTAATTTTGACAGTTTTGCCTCTAATCTTGCATTGGCTAATTTCCTCTTGTTTGTTTGTGCCCATGTGCGTGTCGTCAACTAACAACAAGCTTCCGCATTGACAACCCCCGTGCTCATCGACACCACGGCCCACGAACATCATCCCGCACCACCGACGCCAAGTTCATCATCAAAGAAGGTATAACTTGCGTCACCTTGTTAACCCCTATCTTCCTTTGTGTGTACCTATCCCATGAGAGTGGCTCATCTTGTGTTTGCTTGAGCATTGTGCATTTGTCCTTGGATAGTGAGTGTGCAATAGCAATATCAAGTGTGACTAGGTAGCATCAAGGGAGAGCAAAAAAAAAGATACAAAGAAAAAGAAAAATAGTCTCCCCTTGCAAAAGAGAGTCGCAAAGCTTATAAGCAAGAGAGAAAGAAGAGCGCCCAAGGCAAGTGCATAAATCCGTTGCTCATTTTTCCTCTTTGCAAACGAGCCATGGTCTCTCCTTGCATTGGCACGACAACGAGCTTAGTCTTCGTTAGGACATTTTGTTTGCACATTTTCATAGTCGTGTCAATCCCAACTATCTCCACATGTGTGTACATAGTCATAGGTTCCCGTCACCCTTTTGAGTTGTTGACCTTCGCCTTTGACCCTTTGTTTTGTTGGATTTTACCCACTTTTGACTATCCCTTTTCTTTTGGTTGGTTCTTTGGCATTCCACAATCCTAACCGACCACCAACAAGCTTTTGAGAGTTAGTTCTTTCTTTAGTGTGAGTTTTCTTGGCATTTCCACTTTGCACGCTTATAGCTCTCACTTGTGGTTTCTAGTTTGGTGCAATCCCCAAGGTGAGGTTCAAGGCTAACACCACTATATTCCACTCCCATATACAATACTTGTGTGTCTTGCATGATGGATAGGCATGGTGAGTCGATCCAACCACCTCCCCAAGAAGAAGATCAATGTCCGTACATGACGCACGCAAGTCACTTCATCATTCGACAAGAGTTCCGCGATCGTTGCCAAGCCCTTGAGACAAGACAAGATGAACAATTTGGCGAGACGCAAGCCGAGTTCAAGAACATCAATAACCGCTTCGATGGCCTCGAAAGGCAAATGCAAGCAATGCATCACAACTTCGGCCACCAAAATGAGTCTCTTCAATGCTCCGTCGCCGAAACAAATGACAATCTTCGACGCCTCATCGACGGAATGGCAAGACCCCGTTCACGTGCTTCAAGCTCTTCAAGTTCTTCGCGTCGTCATGCACCTCTTCAACAAGATCTACATCCAAGTGCTCCAAGACGCAATGATGCCCCCGTGGTTGAAGATGGAAGTTCTTCGAACTATATACCTTCCCCACGGCATGCTGCAACGTCAAGCTATGATGGTGACCTCTCTTCAAGGCCACGAGCAAGGCAAGAAGCACACCGTCATCATGCAAGGGCACTAGTGATACAACAAGAGAAACCACAAGAAGAACCCCAAGTCTACCACCATCGACCACGACACATACTTGACACAACAAGTGATGACTCCAATTTAGAGATTCAAGCTCGTCATCGACGTGAAGCTCTCCAATATCCTCCTTCTCGTCATCAACGTCATGAACGTCCACACCGACACCATGGCCATCACAAGGCGCCTCCTCCACCACAACAAAACTTGGAGCGTCAAGTGATAGAAGTTGAGCGACGCCCACCACGTCAAGAGGCTCATGACCGTGATCTTCGCCGTGAGGCCCATGTGCCTAACCAACATCACCAACCGAGGAATGAGCCTCCCCTTCGTCGTCAACCGCGTCAAGAGGCTCCACACCCTCGCCACCATGAGGCCCAAGCACCTCAACCACGTCAACAACCACGCCAAGAGCAAGAGCAAGCTCCGCAACAAGGTCACGAGAACCAAGTTCCACCTCCTCAACCACAAGATCATCAACAAGCTCGTCACAACGATCGCATGGAAGATGAAGACCATCATCAACATGGCAACAATCACTACCGCGACCGCAATGAGGAAGAAACATTTGGCAATCTCAAGTTCACAATGCCCAAGTTCACCAGATCCAATGACCCCGAAGAATACCTCTCGTGGGCACTCAAAGTCGACAAGATCTTCCGCATGCATAACTATAGCAACGAGAAGATGGTCGCCATGGCTTCGCTTGAGTTTGATGATTACGCCAACCTTTGGTGGGAACAAGTTCAAGTTTCTCGTGATGCAAGACAAGAGCTGCCAATCACAACTTGGCATGACATGAAGGCTCACATGAGATCCCAATTCGTCCCCGCACACTACACGCGTGACCTCTTTAACAACCTTCAATCGCTTCGTCAAGGGACAAAGACCGTGGAAGAGTACTTCAAGGAAATGGAACTCAACTTGATTCGCGCCAACATCGATGAGCGCATGGAGCAAACTATGGCACGTTTCCTTATTGGGTTGAACCACCCAATCAAGCGCATCGTCGAGTTCCAAAAATATAACACCATGGTTGAGCTTGTGCACATAGCAACAAAGGCTGAACGTCAAGTGCAAGAGGACATCAACTACAACAAGCCCAAGACGTATTTCACCTACAAGCAAGCGTCAACCGCTACGCCAACAACCTTCAATGGCAGCTCCTCAAGTACCTCCAAGCCTTCCTTCAAGCCCACACTCCCTCAAGGAAAACTGCCCCCAAGTGGCAAGCAAGCAAAGAGTGATATACCTTTCAACGGTGAATGCTACAAGTGTGGAGGCAAAGGACACAAGTCGGCCGAATGTGGAAACAAGGAAGTCTTGTTCATCCATGACAATGGTGATGAAGAGTACTTGAGTGAAGATGAGTTTGATGCCCGTGTCAAGGAAGCAATGGCAAGGCAACGAGTGGAAGATGATCAAGAACTCCTCATGTGTGAGCATGACGCAAGTCCATCGCTTGTCGTCACAAGGATCTTGACCACTCAAGCACAAGAGCATGAAGACCAACGCTCCAATATCTTCCAAACACGCGCCGGCATTAATGGCAAATATATCAAGGTGATCATTGACGGAGGGAGTTGCCACAACCTTGCTAGCACCGAGTTGTGTGAGAAGCTCAACCTCACCCTCCATCCGCACAAGCACCCCTACCACGTGCAATGGCTAAGTGACCAAGGGTCCGTAAAGATCAAATATACCGTATCGGTCTCCTTCGCCATTGGTCCTTACAAAGATACAGTGGAGTGTGATGTGGTTCCTATGACAGTTTGCCACATGCTTCTTGGTCGACCGTGGCAATTTGACAAGGCCGCTCAACATGATGGTCGCACCAATGTATACACCTTTAAATGGCTCAACAAAACATGTGTTTTGCAACCGATGACTCCTAGCCAAATAATTGCGGATAATGCAAAGGCTTTAGCGAGGGCACAAAGCACAACACCTACTTGTGAGAAGAGCGGTGAGAGAGAGAACCACCTCATAGGGAGTGAGAGCCACAAGCCAAACTCGAGTGGAAAAACTAAGAGTGTTCTCCTTGCCACCAAAAGTGAGATGAGAGATGTTCGGAACAACCCATTCATCTTGCACTATGTCCTCCTTTGCAAGGGACTAGCGCAAGGAACTAATGAATTAACCAATGTTCCTCCATCTATGATGAGTGTTTTGCAGGAATTCAAGGATGTGTTCCCCGAAGAGCTTCCACATGGACTACCTCCTCTTCGTGGCATCGAACATCGCATTGACCTCATCCCCGGCGCACCACTTCCCAACCGCGCCGCCTACCGCACGAACCTAGAGGAGATGAAGGAGATCGAATGTCAAATCAACCAACTCATCTCCAAAGGTTTGATCCAAGTTAGCACTAGTCCAAGTGCCGTACCCGTGATTCTTGTTCCAAAGACGGATGATACGTTATAGTTATGCATGGACTGCCGTCCAATCAATGCTATCACCATGCGTTATCGACATCCCATACCGCGTCTTGACGACATGCTTGATGAGTTGTGTCGAGCCACTATTTTTTCGAAAATTTATCTTTGTAGTGGTTACCATCAAATACGCATGGCTGAAGGTGATGAGTGGAAAACCGCCTTCAAGACCAAACTTGGTCTCTATGAATGGTTGGTCATGCCCTTTGGTTTATCGAATGCCCCATCCACCTTCATGCGCCTTATGAATCACATCTTGCGTTCTCTCATTGGAAAAAGTGTTGTTGTCTATTTCGATGATATTCTTATTTATAGCAAATCACTTGAGGACCATATAACACATGTCAAGGAAGTTTTGCAAATCCTTCGACATGAAAAGCTTTATGCTAATCTTCCCAAGTGCACTTTTGCTAAAGACAAGTTGATTTTTCTTGGATTTGTTGTTTCTTCGAAGGGAATTGAAGTTGATGTTTCCAAGGTAAAGGACATACGAGATTGGCCCATCCCAACAAATGTGAGTGAACTCTGAAGTTTTCATGGGTTGGCCGGTTTCTATCGTCGCGTTGTGAAAGACTCTTCAACCATTGCTTGTCCCCTCAATGAATTGACCAAAAATAATGTCACCTTCATGTGGGGCAAAGCACAACAAAAAGCTTTTGATGAACTTAAAAGGAGGCTCACCGAAGCACCTCTTCTTGCTTTACCAGATTTCACAAAAACTTTTGAGATAGAGTGTGATGCTAGTGGTATTGGCATTGGAGGAGTCCTTATGCAAAACAGACGTCCTATAGCCTACCATAGCGAAAATCTCGATGGTGCTCGCCTTAATTATCCAATTTATGACAAAGAGCTTTTTGCCTTAGTTCGTGTCCTTCAAGGTTGGCAACACTACCTATGGCCCAAGGAATTTATCATACATTCTGACCATGAGTCCTTGAAATATCTCAAAGGCCAAGCCAACTTGAGTAAGAGACACGCTAAGTGGGTTGAGTTCGTGGAGTCTTTCCCATACATAGTCAAGTATAAGAAGGGCAAAGATAATGTAGTTGCGGATGCTTTGTCTCGCAAGCACACAAGCCTTCTTACGAGACTTGAAATCAACGTGTTGGGTCTTGAGGAAATAAAATCTTTGTATACTTCCGACCCATTCTTTGAACCAATTTTCGCAAAGTGCTCCACTGACAAAGGAGTTGATGATTTCTATTTGCATAAGGGCTTTCTATTTAAACAAAACAAGCTATGCATTCCGAAGTCGTCGCTTCAACTTTTGCTTCTCCAAGAATATCATGGTGGAGGCCTTATGGGTCACTTTGGTCGCGACAAGACATTGGACATGCTCTCCAATCATTACTTTTGGCCCAAGATGAAGCGTGACGTGGAGCGCTACTTCAACGATGCACGACATGTGTTCAAGCTAAGTCACAAGCTAACCCTTATGGTCTTTATATGCCATTGCCTATTCCTCATACACCTTGGTCCGACATTAGCATGGATTTCGTGTTAGGATTGCCTAGATCTAAGCATGGTCATGATTTTATATTTGTTGTTGTGGATCGATTTTCCAAAATGGCACACTTCATACATAGACCGACGATGCTTCACATGTTGCAAATCTGTTTTTCAGGGAAATCGTCCGTCTTCACGGTGTGCCAAGAACAATCGTCTTCGACCACGACGTCAAATTCATGAGCTACTTATGGAAGACCCTCATGGCCAAGCTCGGCGTCAAGCTACTCTTTTCATCCGCATCGCATCCCCAAACTGACGGCCAAACCGAAGTTGTCAACCGAAGCCTCGGGACTCTCCTTCGTGTGTTGATCAAGAAGAACTTGAAGGATTGGGAGGCATGCATTCCCCACGCCGAGTTCGCCTACAACCGTGCCAAGCACTCAATAACAAAGATGAGTCCATTCATGATCGTCTATGGTTTCGAGCCCCTCACCGCGCTCGACATCCTACCACTACCTCTCCATGAGCGCACGAAAATGGACGTCCAGAAACGCGCACAAGCTATGAAGAAACTTCATGAAGAAACAAGAGCTACTATCGAACAACAAGTCCTTCGCCAAGATTCAAGGTTAAACAAGGACAAGAAGGAGATGATCTTTGAAGAAGGTGACCTTGTGTGGATACACCTAAGCAAAGACCGCTTCCCCAAGGAACATGACTCCAAGCTCAAGCCAAGAGGAGATGGTCCCTTCAAGGTCCTCAAAAGAATCAACAACAACACCTACATCATCGACATACCAACCTCCAAGTACCTTGCAATCAATACATTCAATGTCAAGGATCTCTCACCCTACCATGGAGATGTTCAAGATGATAACCATGAAGATTCGACGACGACTCTTTCCCAAGGGGGGAGCTGATGTAGCCCAGCCTACAGACGCTCCTACATCTACACCAACAAGTCCCCCAAGTGGACCCATGACTCTTGGCCGAGCCAAACTCCCACAAGCTAAGGTGAACTCGCTCCTCTCCTCGTGCCAATTTGATACCTCCTTAGATGGTATGCTACTTCATGCAACTACCCTATGCATCATCAGGTATGAAGCTTCGACACATCACCAAGCACCCAAGGATGGAGAACAAGGAGTAGAGCGTGAAGCAGAAGCTGCTGGTGCTGCTAAGACCGGAGTCTCCGGTCTGCGCACACCAGAGTCTCTGGTCCCCCAAAGTCTCCGGCTTGAAGACCCCGGAGACTCTGGCCCACTCTCCGGTCTGACGCCTGCACCGGGCCCTGGGACAATCTAAAGGCCCCTCTGGAGGCTGGTCCGGAGACTGGCCAGAATCTCCAACCTAGACCGGAGTCTCCGGTCCAACACACCAGAGTCTCCGGTCCGACCGACGCCAGACATGAAAAGGCCTTTGGGCCTGCGGCCCATGTACCCCCTTAGTCCTTCCAGAACTTGTCTTTTATTCCTAAAGTACCCCTGTTTAAGTGGCTGGCCTATATATAGTCCCCCACCTCCATTGTAAACCCTAGGCATGATATTGGAATTAGTGGAAACCCCTTTGTGGATCTATCTAATTCTTGCCTCATGCTCCTTGACTAAGGAGCACCAATATCCCCAAACCTCGTTGGAGTTTGCAATGTGCCTCCGCGTTGTACAAGGCCTAGGCATCGGAGTCCCTTTGCCTAGACGTCAAGACCTCACCGAGTCTCCCATCTCACCGTGCCGGTTCGAGAGAGAGTCCTCCGCCCGACGTCGATCCTAGGGATTGCGCTGGACCGGTCACCGCCGACGTGAGCTATTGGTGTGTATCGTGGTTATGTGTGTGTGTGTTCATCGCGTTTGCGTGCGTTCATTGTGTTCATCCTTCCCTCCTCTCCCCACACTCCATCCTCGATTTGAAAGGGAATCGTGAAAGATCGGGCCACCCTAGAGGTTCGCCCTCAACAAGAACCAAATGATTACCTAGCGAATACTATAAGCTCGTGTCGCACAAGTGTAAGGAGAGACGCTAGTTCGATTCCAATAAAGTTGGTGGGCTACAAGATATGCGCAATAAGTACCACCTATTTGATGTTCATCGAGCTTGCGCTTCCTATTCTATGAGGCACTTGTTTCTTTCTTTTTCTTTTTCTTCTTTTTCTTCTCTTTCTTTTTCTATTTTTTTCTCTTTTTCTTTTCTTTTTCACTTGCCCCTTCCTTGTGCCAACAACTATACAAGATAACTATATGAGATAGCGCGCTCACAACTTTTGCTTGGAATTCTACAACGTATAAAATGTGCATAGCCCAAGCAATCATAGGAGGAACTAGTCTCAATAGGTGTTTGTTGAACGCAAAGATAGTGTAGCTCACAAAGGGATGCAACTGGGGAGAAGACGCGGAATGTTTATACCTTTCGTCGTCGATCTTCACCCTTTATTGGTGGATTCCGCCTTGCTCACGGAATTTGGATGGAGTAGATAGCATGAACCACGAATGTTTTTGGGTGGCCCGATCTTCACGGATCTCGTGGTCAAATCGATGGGAAAGCGAGGGGAAGGGGAGAAGGTAGCGGAAGCAGACGCACACCTCGCGAAGAACACGATGAACACACGCAAAACACACACGATACAAGGCCGATTGCTCTCACCGGTGGCCACCGGTCCGATAGAATCTTCGCAAGGAGAGATCGGTCAACATGCCCCGTCAATCCCAAGTGATATGGGGTGGCCCGATCTTCTCAGCAAGCTCTTGTCGATGGTGATGGTGGATGATAGATAACTAGTGCGTAGCTATGATCTCTCCCGCTCGATCCCTGATGCCAATGCAACAGCTCTCGAACCTTGTAGGATATTCACAACACCACACTCTTGCGAACGCAGCCGTGACCACGAGCGGTAGTATGCAATCTACTAATTCCCAATGGAACAACAGATCACACTCAATTATAGTTGGCAGATTCGAACACAGGGTAATTCTAGAGGTTCTATGAAAGAAACAACTCCAAAATATTTTAACGTGGTCTTCAACCTAACTTGTGACGGCTACGGAGGTTTATATGAGGGCTCGGGCGTCCTTCCCTCTAAACGGACCTAAAAACAGCCATAACTTGGCCCAAACTGACTCGGTTCGACTCAAACTGATACATACCGACCCATATATGGGTTCGGCCTTATTGGCACGCAGTCCAAACGTCGTGGAACACCTCAAACATGTAATTCTTGGTGCGCCATCTCTCTCTCTTGCTGATACGTGATCTCCTCATTGCGTCCTAGTGCGCATGCCTCCCGCTCCTCCCTCGCGCAGTTGTTGATATTGGAAATCAGCGCTTGTCCTTCTTGCTGCAACTCTCCTCCTTCTCGCGCAATGCTTGTGTTATCAATAAACCTGATCATACAAAGATGCATAGACTTAGGTAGTATAAAGTTCTCATTAAATAAAACATCAGGTTCCATTAGGAATAAATTCACCTAATAGTCATTATTGATTTGACTCAATATTTCCTTCCAGTTCAGGCAGTCAGAATCATCATAATCCATGTATATATCCTCATCACCGAGCGGAGAGGGAAGAACACCTTGGAGAGGGTCTTGACGTCTTAGCAAAGGGACACCGATGCCAAGGCCTTGTAAAACGAGGGAGGCACGATGCAAACTCCAACGAGGTGGTGACGATAGTCGATCCCCTTTGGTAGAAGGGGATGAGGCAAAACTAGAGATTCCACAAAGGGGTTTTCTTTAGTCTATCATCTATGCCCTAGGGTTACATGAGGGGGTGGGGCACTATATATAGGCCAGCCACTAGTTCAAGGGTACTTTAGGAATAAAAGGGGAAAGTCTCGGCGGACTCAGGGGTACATGGGCCAAAGACCCAGCTGGCATACGCTCAGGCCGGAGACTCCGGTGTGGGGTCCGGAGACTTCGGTGTGGGCCAGAGACTCCGGTCTATCTCCGGTGTCATCTCCGGAGTGGCAGACAAACTGTCCTCGAGCTCGATCTAGGGGGCGGTCCGGAGATTGGTTCGGAGACTCCGGGGTCTGCAGGCCAGAGACTTCGAGTGGCCAGAGACTCCGGTGTGCGCTGGCCGAAGACTCTGGTGCTCCAGCTGCTGCTTCTTCCGTCTTCTCTTCCAAGCCTCCGTCTTGTCGTGCTTGGTGCTCTAGGCTTCCTCCCATGCCTCCGTACTTGTTGGTGTGAACCTATCATTGATATGGGACGGAGTATGAAGTAGTATACCATTCAAGAGGGTAGGAAGTGGGTTCGCATAGAGGAACGAATTCACCTTTGGAGTCCATGACGACTTGGCATAAGTTGGAGAGCATGATGTGGTAATGACCGAAGGTCGGGCTACATCGGTTTGTTAGCACATAACACAAACCCATCATTGATGACGAATTTGTTCCAAGTTCTACCCTCTAGACAATGCTGCAAAACATCTTTAAATTCGACATCTTTCACATATTGTTCTTTAATAGTTTCCAATCCAAAGATTTTGAAGTCAAGTTGAGATAACATGGTATAACGACGTGACAAAGCATCAACAATAATATTATCTTTAACCTTTTTGTGTTTAATAACTTAAGGAAAAGATTCAATGAATTCAACCCACTTTGCATGACGTTTATTCAACTTAGCTTGACTACAAATATGCTTCAAAGATTCATGATCAGAATGTATAACAAATTCTTTAGGCCATAAATAATGTTGCCAAGTTTGTAATGTCCGAACAAGAGCATATAATTCCTTATCATAAGTAGAATAGTTCAAAGTAGCTCCACTCAATTTCTCACTGAAATATGCAGCAGGTTTTCCCTCTTGTAACAACACTCCTCCCAAACCAATTCCACTAGCATCACATTCCAACTCAAAGGTCTTATTAAAATCAGGCAGTTGGAGTAAAGGAGCATGTGTAAGCTTATCTTTGAGTAGCACGAAGGCTTCTTGTTGTGCATCGCCCCAAACAAAGGGCACATCTTTCTTAGTAAGCTCGTTCAGCGGTGCTGCAATGAAACCAAAATCTTTGACAAAGCGCCTATAAAATCCAGCGAGGCCAAGGAAGCTCCTCACTTGTGTGACTGTTTTGGGTTGTGGCCAACTCGAAATTGCTTCATTCTTGGCGGGATCAACTTCAATACCCTGTGATGTAACAACATAGCCAGGAAAAGCAACTATATCCGTGCAAAAGGTGCACTTCACAATGTTACCAAACAAACGTGCATCACGTAAAGCATCAAAAACAGCATGTAAATGTTCTTCTACAGATTTGCTATATATCAATATATCATCAAAATATACCACCACAAAATGTCCAATAAAAGCACGTAAAACTTCGTTCATTAATCTCATGAAAGTGATGGGAGCATTAGTTAAACCAAAGGGCATAACTAACCACTCATATAGGCCAAATTTAGTTTAAATGCAGTTTTCCATTCATCTCCTAACTTCATACGAATCTGCTGGTAACCACTACACAAATCAACCTTAGAGAACATGGTAGAGCCACTCAATTCATCAAGCATGCCATCTAAACGAGGAATAGGATGATGATATCGAATAGTAATATTATTGATTGCTCTACAATCAGTACACATGCGTGAAGAACCATCTTTCTTTGGTACTGAAATAATAGGAACAACACATGGACTAAGAGACTCACGAATATGACCCTTGTCAAGAAGTTCTTGAATTTGTCGCTGAATCTCTTTCGTCTCCTCCGGATTGGTACGATATGGCGCACAGTCGGGCAAAGATGCTCCAGGAATCAAATCAATTTGGTGCTCAATTCCACGAATAGGTGGCAATCCTGGAGGTACATCTTGTGGGAAAATGTCCTCATACTCCTGCCAAATGCTAGCAATAGTAGGTGGCAACGAAGGAGGAATCTCCTCAGCCGAAAACAACACTTCTTTGCAAATGATAGCATAACATGCAGTCGTACTCACTTCAATTTCAGAAATATCAGATTTGCTAGCAAGCAAACAAGTACTTTTCAAACGAATTTCATTAGCATGTTTTGGATCAGATTTAGAAGTACTTGGAGAAGGCGTAAGTTCCTTAGCAACAATCTGATTTTCTCTCAGCTTTTCCCCTCATTATGTGCTCTACTAGCTCTAGCAAGATCATCTTTTGAAATACTTTCAGGAGACATGGGAAGTAACACAATTTTCTTATCATTATGAACAAGAGAATACTGATTTGTGCTACCATAGTGTATAGAATTTGTATAAAATTGCCATGGTCTACCAAGTAAAAGAGCACATGCTTGCATAGGAACAACATCACACTCAACATAATCAGCATATGCAGCAATAGTAAAATGCACACGAACTGTACGTGTTACCTTAACCTTGCCGCTGTTATTAAACCATTGAATGTGATATGGACGAGGATGGGATCGTGTTGTAAGAGAAAGATTTTCAACCATCTCCATGCTCGCCAAGTTGTTGCAGCTCCCTCCATCAATAATAATGCGAATACAGTGATCTTTAACCACACCCTTGGTATGGAACAGATTATGGCGCTGGTCAGGCTCGGCCTTGGTAATTTGTGCACTCAAGGCTCACTATGCAACTAAACTCGGGTATTTCTCCGCATGTTCCGAAGCCATATATTCAGAATCTTGCTCCGTGGGTGCTGCAGCACATTGCTCATCATATGCAATAAGAGCCAAAGTATCTTCATCATAATCACTGGCGGAATCGTATCAACCATCCTCAAGAGCAATCATCACACGGGAGGAGGCACAATCACGTGCAATGTGACCAAGTCCACCACATTTGCGGCACTGAATTTGGCTAGACTTGCCCGTAGATGCCATGGAGGACGCAACACTCGGGGCTGGTCCTATAGTAGTCTTCCCTGCAGCAAACGGAGGTGGTGTAGATGCTGCAGATCGGTGGATGTGGCTACTGGAGGTGTAGGTGCAGCAGCCCGTGACACCGAATTCGGTGATCTCCAAGTAGAACGTCCCGCAGAATAATTAGTTCGTATCGCCTCTCGTCGATCCTGCACTTCACATTCCAGCATTGCAAGCAAGATGGAAGAAACGGGTAATAGTGTGATAAGATTTATATCTAAGAATGGTCTGAATTTCCTTATTTAACCCACCTACGATCATGCCATTAATGCTTCATTGTCCTCCTCTATACCACAACGCAGCATGCCAGTTTGCAACTCCTGATAGTAATCCTCTACCGATTTTTTCCTTGATCTAGACGTGCTAATTTGGTAAGCATGGAACGCTGATAATATGGTGGAACAAAACGAATACGCATAGCATGTTTTAAAGCATCCCACGTAGTGATTGGATTAGCATGATTAGCACGACAATATTCAGACCACCATATGGAAGCAAAACTAGTGATCTCACAAGTACTAGCACTAACACGTCTATCCTCGGGATAATTTAAGCATGCAAAACGCTGGTCTAATTCTAATTCCCAAGTGAGGTATGCATCAGGATTATAGCGACCATTCAACGTAGGAACTTTTTATTTCAGTTTAGCAACATGGCCATCATCACGTACCAACAAAAAAGGAGGTGGACAGCGAATGTGGGGTTGTATTGCCTAGGATGACCAGCTGGCTGATCAACTGTGAAGTCGTCCGCGTACTCGCCCTCGTCCTCATCTTCCCCGTAATAATCATCCAACTGTGCATCACGGGCCTGTGTGACACCCGTAACTCCTGCAACGCCAGCATCAGCCGTGCCCGCGGTAGCAGTAGCACCCGCAGCCGAAGTTTGTGCCGGATGTTTGAGAATGCGCTGTGCACGTCGATGTAGGAGCCACGCGAGTCGGCTGTGGAGGAGGCGCGCGAGCCATCGGTGGAGGTAAGTGTGCTAGCACCTCCTGGAATTTAGTGCCGAGTTTGGTGGTGAAGGCGGTCTCGAGTCCCTCGAGTTGCTCCATCGTGGCAGTAAAACGCTTGTCCACATTCTGCATATGGTCAGCCAAAAGTGTGGTGACGTGAGCCTGCAAGGCTTCACCCTCCAGTGGCTGTGTCTCGGTGTTTTCCGGTGGCATGATTAGTACGCAAAAAGCATAGGTATATAATAGAGATACAACAGGAACAGTGGTGGAAAACGCTTAATCTGTCAAGCAAACCAATACTCTTACCTGTTCTTACCCTGCAGCAGGTGGTGAGCAGCAACCGTCGTGATCTAGCTTCAGGAAGATTGAATAGAGCGATTGCTAGGTGGTGTCAATGCACGGTGTAGGAATATGTGGAGTTCTGGGTGGCTGCAATATCTGTAGACACAACTTCAAAACAGCAATGCAAGGTTGAATAACAGCTCAACGACTGTATTGTGCTGGTCCTAGACTATCCCAAGCTAGAGACGCGAGCCTAGAACACTACGAGTCACGCCGCGACACCGAAAAGCAACATGCACCAGTGCTCTGAACAGCGCGCGAATTAGGCGAAAATCACTAGTATGGAAAGTGTCTCAAAACGATCAGCGAGGTGGAATATTAGGATATGCACAAGATTTTTTTTTGAAATTTCCGAAAACTGCACGAAACTGCTCTGGAAAGCGTGTAGATGCCAATTTTTTTCACTATAATGGCGTATAGCTCAAAACGATCCCAGAAGCCTAAAAATAGTATAGGCCAAAAAACATTCGGAGGAGTTTCCAGACTTTTTTTTTGCTCTCCCCTCCTTTTCCCTTCTGGCCGAAACTTTCTGGAACTCGGATCAAGTTACAACTCGTATCAGATCTACAATGATGGAAAGCAAGAGTAGGAAAACGAAAACAAACCTAACTGGAGTGGAACAAGGATATGTGGTGGCGGAGGCGGTATGTGGGCGTAGGGTTGTAGCAAGTGTATGGGCAATGGTGATAGCGGAATCGATGGTGCTGGTGGTGATGACTGTGACCAGAACTCAAAACTCTAAAGATCTAGATCTAAGACCAGCACTGGACACGATGATGCAGACTAGAACTCAACAAAGCAAATACTAAAAAGAAACGATGCAAAAGGCCCGAAAGTGTTTCTAGGATACGGAACCCTAATTTGTTGGCTTTTTATGGTTTATAGGAAGAAGAACAGATGCAATCTAAACTACGAAAACTGTAAGATCTCACCGAGAAACCCGAAATTTGATACCACTTGATAGGGTAAAGGTGCCCGATCTTTTGATGAGACGATATCTATCAATTATGGTGGAGGTCGACGTTGATGATACGACTAAAAACGTGCGAGACGTTTCGCCTTAGCAATCGATACACCAACTTCTGAGGCTATTGATCACGCCGGAGCTAGATCAATCTGATCACGAGGATCAATCCCTGCAAGCAATCGAAGAACCAGCAAGAATTATAGATGCAATCAAGATATTGCGAATATAGATGAAAGCTTTATTGAAGAGGTGGGATTCTGTCAGTGCGTAGTACAAAAGGCCGGCTTGACACTTGTGCCTATGGTGAAGAGTAGCTCGTGGCTAAGTCTTTTACTAAACAAAATCCCTGTCTAAACGATGACCTAATGGGGGTATATATGGAGGAACAAAAGGAAATTTCGGCGAGCCTTGGGAAGGAGGTCGAAATCCATCTCTAGGCTGGTTTCCTCCACTATACGGACTCTAAAAGTTTAGCCCCTTTATTTGGACGAAAAATACATGGGCCTGGCCCATATTTAAAGGTG
The DNA here is from genome assembly GCA_910589775.1 of Avena eriantha. Taxonomy (NCBI): domain Eukaryota; kingdom Viridiplantae; phylum Streptophyta; class Magnoliopsida; order Poales; family Poaceae; genus Avena; species Avena eriantha. The sequence goes on from OU342743.1 coordinate 390,801,815, forward strand.
ACGCAACACCATCTAATCACATGGACGAAAATTTGAAGTGCGTAGCTCTCTAGTTCGTCCATGTCTTCATCTTTTCATTATGGTGGCTTGAAAGTTCTGAATTTTTCACTTGTAGCGTCATCTTGAATCCTCACATGATTGCTGCCATCATATCCATGCATGATTATGCTCCAATGCTTGTCCCTCTCATCCATGCTGGGCCCAACATTCCTAAGTAACATACACACATCTGATTTAGGCAGCATCATATTCTCATGAATATTAGGAATAGTTCCTAGAAACGAAAGTACCTGATAATTTAGTTGGCGTGCACAAGCTCTTGTGAGAGGTCCTTGGAATTGTGGAACGTGAGGAAGTGTGGATGTAGGTGCAACGGTTGTATCAACCGTAGGGATGTCCTCATCATGTATTCCTCGGCAATCACCTCCTTTGTTGGAAGTTCCTTTGTCCGGGTCTTGTTCTTCTTGTTCTTGTTCTTTGCCTTCTTGGCAGCGCCGGTAGCAAAGACGACTTTGGGTCCGTTTCCCGGAGTCAAGCTCTTATCGGTACTTTCGGACATTTGGAGCTCGTGATTATCTCCAATCTCTATATCATCCTGCGCTTTGGGAGAGTTTTCCCCAGATCCTTCATCCATGGCTTCTCCTTCTTCTGCAGCTTTCGAGTTGTACTCCTCTTCATACTCTGCGGAGAACTTTCAGAAATCCGCCGACATCATCTAGTCATCCGAAGATGCGGGTAAGTCGGTGTTTGTTCCAATCGCCTCTAGCACCGAGTCGTTGTTGTCGCCAGCATCGGCAGAGCCGGATCCAGATACAACATATCTGACAAAGTGTGACGTGTAGGTCTTGAGGTAGTTGGGCTTTCCTCGTAGGCTTCCTCGAAAATCCTGATGGTTTCGAGAACCTCATCCACACTTGCGTCTTGCATCATCATGCACCTCAACGTGTGCCTCAGGAACGGTCGATCTGTTCCGGCGTTGGCAGGGCCGGAACCAAGGTTGTTGCTACGATCCTCCTGGATTTCGACTTCAGCGGGTGGATCGATCTGGGATTCGGCCTTGCTGGGAAGATCCACTCCAGATTCGACTTGAATCGCAAGGTCTGCTTCAGGCTCGGATTTCTCCACTATCTCCGCAATGGGTAAGGGTTGGGTGGGATTAGGGTTCTCTGAGATCCGGAACTCTGCCGCCTCTGCAGACAAAGGGGACCCAGAAGTTTTTTCTGCCTCTATCATCACCGCTGGGGTGGGTGAGACAGGTTCAGCGAATCTGATGTACACATCGATCTCACCGAAAGACATGATGGTGTAGGCAGTCACGGCCTCCCTAGCCGGCATCCAGGTCTTGTCGAGAACAATGAGAGGGACGTCGCTGGCGTAGACGATGCGACCGACGGCGATAGTCTCACCGATTCCGATTCTTGTAGATTCCGCTCGGAACGCAGATCCGAAGCTCACTTGCCCCACAGTGGGCGCCAACTGTCGTCGGATTGATGACAAGTATGCCATGGGGGGTCCTCGAAGTGTGTGGAAGAGAGGGGTGTGAGACGTACAGTGTTCCGGGATGGTGAGCACACAATTTTACCTAGGTCCGAATCCGCCGGCTTTGTACGGATCCTACTCCTGCTAGTAATCCTATAATATGGCAGAGCCAGAATATGGGTTACAAGGGTTTCGCCTGTGCGAGTTGAGATTGTAGACTATTGTGAGGGTGCCCTAAAGGCTCTCCCTAGGAAGGCTTATATAGATATTCGGCCTAGGGTTTATAGGAGAGATCAATCCGGCTACGACTAAGAGTCGGTTACAGAGTACATCTTGAACTACAAGTAACACTATGGGCCTATGTCGGTAAGTCTTCTAGGCCTTCCCGTAGCTGGACTGGACTCCGTCTCTTGTCCCTGACTAGGCCGCCCGTGAAGCAAAGCTCTAACTCGAAGTGGGCCACCCTAGTCATTGAGGCACAGTGAGATACCCGGAAAGTATATCCACAACAGCTATAGTTCTAGCAATCGTAGCATCTAGGAAAGGACATACTGAACCATTCTTATCAAGCACAGTAGAAGCATCATAAGTATCAGAAGTTTGAGATTCAGCAGAAGTAGCAGTATGTGTAGCATGTGTATGTGGTGGTGTAAGGAGCTTACTCATCACAGATGGTGAATCAAGAGCAACAGAGGTGTTCAGAACCGTACCTCTCCTTGTAGTGGATGGTAATATAGGAACCTTGCCATCACGAGATTTACCCATGATGAATGGATGGCAGTGAACAATAGTGATTCCAAGTGAACTTGATTAATAGAGCTATGCTCCCCGGCAACAGCGCCAGAAAATAGTCTTGATGACCCACAAGTATAGGGGATCACAACAGTCTTCGAGGGAAGTAAAACCCAATTTATTGATTCGACACAAGGGGAGCCAAACAATATTTCTAAGCCTTAACAATTGAGTTGTCAATTCAGCTGCACCTGGAAATAGTCTTGCTCACAGCAGTTTATCAGTAGCAACAGTTTTGTAGTAGTAATAGCAAAGTAAAAGCAGTAGTAAAAGTAAAGACAGTAGTAACAATTTTAGTAAACAGTATGATTAAAGCGTGGTAGGCATAGGGATGGATGGACGGGCGTTGCATGGACAAGACAATTCATATAGCAATCAAGACATAGGGCATTTGCAGATAAATAAGATAAAGCATCCAAGTACTAAATAATCATAGACATGTGTTCCATATATAGTCATACGTGCTCACAATGAGAACTTGCACAACATCTTTTGTCCTGCTAGCCCATTTGTAGCGGGGCCTCAAGGGAACTACTGGCAATTAAGGTGCTCCTTTTAATAGAGCACTGGAGCAAATCATTAACCCTTCGTGAACACATGTGATCCTCACATCAAAGCCATCCCCTCCAGTTATCCCGATTATTGTCACTTTGGGGCCTTTGGCTCCAGACAATAATATGTGTATACAGCTTGCAGGTAAGATCACAAACAATAATATCCTCATGAATCAATAACATGTTCAGATCTGAAATCATGGCACTCGGGCCCTAGTGACAAGCATTAAGCATAACAAGTTGCAAAAAAGTCAAAAAGCACTAATAATAGATACTCGCCACCATGCCCTAACAATCTGATGCCATTACATGAACGATCTCATCCAATCCCTACCGTCCCCATAGCCTATAGCGGGGGATTACTCACTCATGGATGGGGGAATCATGGATGGTCGATGTAGGAGCGATGGTGATGATGATGGCGATGATCTCCTCCAATTCCCCGTCCCAGCAGGGTGCCAGAATGGAGTTTCTGGTTCCGAATCGCGGTATCTGGTGGTGGCGGCGCAGCGGAACTCTATCTGGAAAAACTTCGATGTTACACATGCTCGAAGAACAAATACATATTCTTTTGTGCATGGTGGCAAACATCAGATTTTGAAGCCTATGCAGGATGATCACATAAAGTCTGATGTAGAGCTGGTGGTACATAAGGAGAAGGTGCGCAAGGCTAAGCCAAAATCCAGACTAGCTAAGGTGCATGATGGAGAGCATGATGCATGGTGCGACAATGTTGATATTGCTTCAGCTATGCCTGTAGATGACAAGCCAGTGGAACTTGTTAGTGACAAGCCAGTTGAAGTGCATCCTCCTATTGCTGAGAGGAAGGGTGTTGCAGCATATGTTCAGAAGGTTGTTTGTATTGACACAGGTGTTTAGACGGATGATATTTGTGCTCCTGATGTTCCAGTGCATGAGGTGCAGCGGGGTAACAAGAGCAGTTTTGTTAACGCACCTGTGAGGCGTTTTGTTGGGACACTTGTGCGGATGCATAGAGGCAAGGATGGACATGTTCGTAAGTTGTGTGGTCCAGGCATTACTCATCTTATGCCAGGTCATGCAAAGAAGGTCCATGTTCAGAAATCACGAGTTCCGACAAGAGTTGAGAAGAAGAAGACGGTGGCACCTAAGTCAAAGCTCGTATGGAGACACAAGGAGGTGTAGGCGCCAAGGGTTGTTTCAAGTCAAGCACGCCGAGAGGGAGGTTGCGGAGTGGAAGGCAAGCTAGACTTGAAGATGACAAAACCGCGTGATGATTTTGTTGATATCACGCCAACCTTTCGAGAAGACCGTCACGCGTTGGGGACAATGCTCCTAGAAGGGGGAGGATGATATGGGCACGATATGCGTGAGGGAGGTGCGGGAGGCAGGTGCAAGGGAGATTATCAAGAAGGACGCGAAGATGACTGTGAAGACTGGAGTGTCCGGCCGAATCAAGCCAGAATGTCCCGCCTACAGGAGTGTCCGGCCCATATACACCCGAGTGTCCGGCCTACGAGGTTTTGTCCGATCCGGACGTATCAGCTAGAGTCCATTTTGTATTAAGTTGTCGGTTCAGGTCTATCCGATCGGCTATATAAAGAGTCAGTCAGTCTAGAATTAGGGTTAGCTTGAAATTGAATTGTTTGGTCTAAAAATATTGTGTGAGTTGCTTGGTGAGCATCCCTCCGGGGATGGCGATGTCGTGTTATCTATCGTATTGATATTGTCGCGGAGGTTCTTGTGTTCATCAAGGATTGTCTTGTTTTGGTTTGAGGCGTGGTGATATTCTCCATGTTACTTGCTGGATTGATTCCTCTTCTTCAGGTGACGTTCATCGGTGTTATTGGAAGGAATCCTATCCAGGTTACTCGCTGTGAAAGATTGGGACAAAACTCCTAGGATCATCGGCTTGATCAGTATCACCACTAATTCTGTTATGGGGTAACCCCGTAGGTGGCCCGATCTTCATGGATCTCGTGGTCAAATCGATAGGAAAGAGAGGGGAAAGGGAGAAGGTAGCGGAAGCGGACGCACACCTCGCGAAGAACACGATGAACACACGCAAAACTCACACGATACAAGGCCGATTGGTCTCGTCGGTGGCCACCGGTTTGATAGAATACTCGCAAGGAAAGATCGGTCAATGTGCTCCCTCAATCCCAAGCGGAGGGAGAAGAACACCTTGGAGAGGGTCTTGACGTCTTGGCAAAGGGACACCGTTGCCAAGGCCTTGTACAACGAGGGAGGTGCGATGCAAACTCCAACGAGGTGGTGACGATAGTCGATCCCCTTTGGTAGAAGGGGATGAGGGAAAACTAGAGATTCCACAAAGGGGGTTTTCTTTAGTCTATCGTCTATGCCTAGGGTTACATGAGGGGGTGGGGGCACTATATATAGGCCATCCACTAGTTCAAGGGTACTTTAGGAATAAAAGGGGAAAGTCTGGGCGGACTAAGGGGTACATGGGACAAAGGCCCAGCTGGCGGCGCGCATGCCCATACGCTCAGGCCGAAGACTCTAGTGTGGGGTCCGGAGACTCCAGTGTGGGCCGGAGACTCTGGTCTGTCTCCGGTGTCGCCTCTGGAGTGGCAGACAGAGGTGTCTTCAGGCCAGAGACTCCGGTGTGCGCAAGCCGGAGACTTCGGTGCTCCAGCTGCTGCTTCTTCCGTCTTCTCTTCCAAGCCTCAGTCTTGTTAGGCTAAGATCTCTCTAAGACAAGACTAGACCTCAAGATCTCCTACCGGGAACCACAAGACCCCGAAGACCCCGGTACCCGATCCACTCAAGTTCGCCATCGACGACAAGATCGACATCGACCAGGGCGAAGCCGATGCGCCTCGACGCCGAACCAAGTCCTTCTTCCCGGATGCGAGATCGAGCCCCGTCGAACCCTGAGACCGGACCCCGAACCACATCGAACCCCAAGATCTCCGGACCATGATGTGTGACCCTTTCCCGAGACCCCTTATTTTTATAATATATAATATCTATCTGCTGCACATAAATTGATCATACTCGCATACATCGGATCATGAGGTTTGGGGTATTTAGTCGAATCACCTGAATTAAATATGAAGTCTATCTGCGGGCTATCTTGTCTTATTCCGGACTCCATTTACATTTGTGTAGCGAACCGATACCATGCCCTGCCTTGTTAAGACAATATTTAAATTGCGGGGTTCTAAATAACTTGAACCGATGAATTAATTGTTGGGACCCCGGTTCCGCTTAATACTGCCCATTTGCACCGTATCTGCATCATCTCATAATCATGCCGAATCTTCTGCCGTAATATTAAATAGTGCATCTGGTGTTTCTTTTAGTGCTTTGCTTCTTCGCGGATTAGACCAATGAGTGGATGCGAGTATCGACAAGTTCTCCGGTTATGATCCTTCGACAGTGTTTCCCAAGCGAGCATTTCTTCCCCTTCTACCTATTTTGCATTTATAGTCTTTATTTCCTCCTGTTGATCTATTGCTATCAGTGTCGCGATTGCTTTAGTTTCCGTACACCAGTTATACCCGTGCAGCCTCTATATAGCCTTGGACACCTCCTATTACCTGTGTTTGGTAGATAGCTGACCTTGCGAGTCGCAGCCGCCTGCTCAGGTGTGATCTTGTGTTGTCGAGTACCACAGTTGTTGGAATGTTGGGAGATGTTTATTGGTGGAGATGGTCATGACTTTAAATACAACTATTAAAATGCTAGATATAACTAATGCAGAGGCATCGGTGGGCAATAGATGTTATTTGGTTCTTCCACGCTCACTTGTGTCCCGTAGGACCCCGAGTACTTGATACCTATTCCTTGATTTTTCGCACTATCCATATCCGGGAGGCCTTATGGACCCCCCCTGAGCCAGAGCTTGATTCATTTCTATTTCTTGGGGCCACAAGTCGTTTGGGGCTTTATTACTATCCTGTACTTATGCCATGTTACTGCTTTATTTACGATTGTGCGTGGAGCACCTGTACTGTTTAGGATCGTGACACGTTTTCGCTGTATCGACAAGCCCAGTCACACTTTTGGGTTCCTAGTCGTTTACAGCCGTCCACACAAACCCTGGGTCTGTTCCGGAGCCGGCCAACTTCGTTGCGGGTAGCTTAGTGGGGTGGCCCCCTGAAATATTCATGAATCCTGTGATTTCTTTGTCGTGAAAGCCTCGTTGGGTTTTGAGTTGGTTTTTCCGAGGTTGATCGAGTGTGTGTTGCTATTTGTGCACCCCTGCAGGGTAAAACTTTCTGAAAGCCGTGTCCGCGGTTATGGACGACTTGGAGCACAGTATCTCGATCATAGACAAGCATAACTAAAGTAGTGCTATAAATTTGACTTAATATGTGACTAGTAATCAGCTCAAGTATAACGGACTGGATATTAAAAATGCCAACAGCTGGTGGATCTGGGTTGTTTCGTGACATGCTATGTGCCTAGTAAGTATTGCAACTCCAATGGAATGTGATAAAAGTGTCAACCACTGTTGGGTTTTTGGGATTCCTCAGGACAATTATATCTGACTAGTAAATGTCCCAACTACAATGGATTGGAGATTAAAACTGCCCACTACTTATGCTTCAGGATGACTCATGCTAGTTATATCTGATTAGTAATTGCTGCAACTATAATGGAATGAGTAAAATTGCCAACTGTGTGAGTTCCTTGGTCCGACTTCCTCGATTTGGTCTCGAGGGGGAAAATACCAGGATGGGTTTGTTTGGTGATAGCTTCAGGTGGGATCTGAATAGGTCTTTCTTATCCCTCTCTGATAACCACCAGTTGTATTGAGTCTCTATAGGTTGTTTAGTGCCGCTGCGCTGCCGCTTCAGCCCACCATACCTATGTAGGCGAGAGCAGCCGAATTCTAGCCTCGCCGTGTACTGGCCTCAGTACTGACGCTCCTCTTTTTCCTTCGCCCTTTGTCGGCACCCCTTTTGTTTTAGCAGGTTTGAGATCGACGTCGTTAGCAGGGTTACCCTTCCGGCTTGGCCTGGGCAGGGTTATGGACGCCATTGGTTATTCTTCAGGGCTCTTAGCCCCATTTGCATCTTGTCCGTAGTCGGACGCTCTATCGTTTCAAGGTGATTTGGATCTTTGTATATTATACCTGTATTCTTGACTCATGGAGTCGCTGTTGTATAAATATCTGTTCTGTGGGTCCCATCGAGGACTGTTGTGTAATGGTATTACTTCATTTTCCACCCGCACGAAAGTGCCTGGTGGGCGTCCTTGAATCGTTTCTATGCGGGTTTGGCAGAAATCGCTAAAACTTGCATAGGGCCGATTTGAGGCTATTACAGGCCGGGGCGGCTAGAAACCGAAACTAAACGCAAACGACTCAAACTGATACAAACCGACTAGGACCAGATTCGGTCGGCGGGCGGACACTCTGGTCGAAATCGGCCGGACAGTCCGGTCAGGCCGGACACTCCGGGTGAATTGTGTCGGACAGTCCGGTCTGGCCAGAAACTTTGAAGTTTCTGGGTGGTGTCTGGGTAGTATCCAAACTGGCAGACAGAATGTCCACGCCAGTTTGCCTCTCGACCAGGCCGGACAGTCTGGGTGGAACTGGCCGGACACTCCGGTCGTGGCAGATCTTTTTGCCTCCTTCTTGATGATCTTCTCTTGCGCCTTCCTCCCACTCCTCCCTCGCGCATCCTTGGGCGATCATCATGTTGGGCTTCTCTTGTAGCCCTTCTCCTCCTCGTGCCATGCTTGTTTCTCCAACGAACCTGATCATACATAAATGCATAGACTTAGGCAGTATAAAGTTCTCATCAATCAAAGTACCAGATTCGTTTAGGAGTAAATTCACCTGTTGTTCCAGTAGCTTCGCACGAGCTCTTGTAATAGGTCCAATTCTAATCTCATTAGACTGATCCTTTCTTGCAACAGTTGTAGCATCTTCGGTAGTCATTGGGGTAGGTGTAATTGTAGGGATGTCCTCATCATCTCCCCCCTTCAAAAGGCGTCGACCTCGACGCTCCAAGGTCATTTCTAGCATATGGTGACAAATCAGCAACGTTGAAGCTGTTGCTAACTCCACCAAACTCCTCAATAGGTATATCAACCGAGTAGGCGTTATCATTAATCTTGGCTAACACCTTGTAAGGACCAGCAACACGTGGCTTCAATTTTTACTTTCGAAGTAGTCGGAACCTATCCTTGCGTAGATGCACCCAAACCATATCTCCAGGCTCGAACAACACTTCTTTCCTTGCTTGATTCCTTGCAGCAGCAATGTTCTTGCCTTTCTTCTCAATAGCCTCTCGAGTCTTCTCATGTATTTTCTTCACGTAATCAGCACGTTTTGATGCCTCCATATCAACTCTCTCATCTAATGGCAGAGCCAACATATCAAGTGGCGTTAATGGCTTGAAACCATACACCACCTCAGAAGGACAAAGCTGAGTAGTTGAATGCACAGCCCTATTGTAAGCAAACTCAACATGTGCAAACACTCTTCCCACTCCCGCAGATTCTTTTTAATCATGGTCCTTAGCAGTTGTGACAATGTTCGATTCACCACCTCCGTTTGACCATCTGTTTGGGGATGACATGTAGTACTGAACAGCAGCTTTGTTCCTAGCTTCCCCCATAAGGTCTTCCAAAAGTAGCTCATGAACTTCACATCACGATCGGAAACAATCGTCTTCGGTACTCCATGTAATCTCACGATGTCCCTGAAAAACAAGTTAGCAACATGCGACACATCATCGCTTTTGTGGCAGGCAATAAAATGAGCCATCTTAGAGAACCTATCCACTACCACAAATATAGAATCATGACCTCTCTGAGTTTTAGGTAGACCTAGCACAAAATCCATACTAATGTCTTCCCATGGAGTAGTCGGTGCAGAGAGAGGTGTATACAAACCGTGAGGCGCCAGCTTAGATTTCGACTTGTGGCATGTAATACATCGGCTCACAAATCTGTACACATCATGCCTCATCTTGGGCCAATAAAAGTGATCAGCAAGCATGAGCAACGTCTTCTCACGCCCAAAGTGACCCATCAAACCACCAGCATGTGATTCCTGCACTAAGAACAAACGCAACGACGATTCTGGAATACATAGTTTATTAGCTCGAAACAAATATCCATCATGTATATGATACTTATCCCATGCGTTTCTAAGAGCACACAAATGATATGGTTCAGCAAAATCAAGGTCAGTTGCATAAAGTGCACAAATAGCTTCTAATCCAGGAATTTTAACATCAAGATTGGTTAATAGCATGTTCTTCCTAGATAGAGCATCAGCAACAACATTCTCTTTTCCCTTCTTATAGTTAATGATGTAAGGAAAGGACTCAATGAACTCAACCCATTTAGCTAATCTTCTATGCAAGTTTGATTGAGCTTTCAAGTATTTCAATGCTTCATGATCAGAATGTATGATGAATTCCTTTGGCCACAAATAATGTTGCCAAACCTCAAGTACTCTAACAAGTGCATACAATTCTTTATCATAGATAGAATAATTCAAACGAGCACCAGTCAATTTCTCAAAAAAATAAGCTATAGGCCGACCCTCTTGCATCAAAACGCCACCTATGCCTATACCACTAGCATCACATTCAACTTCAAATTGCTTCAAAAAATCAGGTAATGCAAGTAATGGTGCAGAAGTAAGCAAACGTTTTATTGTATCAAATGCAATGTCTTGGACCGCGCCCCATACAAAAGGAACACCTTTCTTTGTCAAATCATTTAATGGTGCAGCAATGGTGCTAAAATCTTTCAGAAAGCGCCTATAGAAACCAGCGAGACCGTGGAAACTACGCACTTGACTAACATTCATTGGAGTAGGCCAATTCTGAATTGATTCAATTTTAGATTGATCTACCTCTACTCCATGCTTAGAAACAACAAATCCTAGGAATATGACCTTATCTTTTGCAAATGTACACTTCTCAAGATTAGCATACAGTTTATTATCACGTAACACTTGCAAAACTTGTCTAATATGAGTGCAATGTTCAGATTCGGTGTGGCTGTATATGAGTATATCATCAAAGTAAACAACCACGACACGACCAATAAACTCTCTCAAAACATGATTCATCGAACGCATGAAAGTACTAGGTGCATTAGTAAGACCAAACGGCATAACTAACCACTCATACATACTGAATTTAGTTTTGAAAGCAGTTTTCCATTCATCCCCTTCTTTCATCCTAAATTGATGATAACCACTACGCAAGTCAATTTTAGAGAACACAGCATCACCACTCAATTTGTCTAGCATATCCTCTAAGCGTGGAATAGGATGACGATATCGAATAGTGATGTTATTAATCGCTCTACAATCAACGCACATGCACCATGTACCATCTTTCTTAGGAACTAAAATAACAGGAACATCACAAGGGCTAAGAGAGACAGGAATGTACCCTTTATCCAGCAACGCTTGTACTTGCTTCTGAATTTCCTTAGTTTCTTCGGGATTAGTCCTGTAGGGTGCACGGTTGGGAAGTGTGGCGCCAGGAATCAAGTCCACTTGATGTTCTATACCACACAATGGAGGTAAACCTGCGAGTACATCTTCTGGAAACACATCCCAGAGTCCTGCAAAACAGACGAGACACCAAGAGAAATAGGGGTCATGTCGTTAGAAACCAATACCTCGCCCTTATACATGAGCACAAGTGGCATGGCTGTAGGATCCTCACGAAACTCTCTCATATCCTCCTTGGTGGCTAGTATCAATAACCCAGGCACTCTCTCACTTTTCGTTATATCACTCAAGTTAGGCTTAATTACATCAGGAACAACTGTTACACAGTCTCGCCGAGTAGTAGTATCTTCCTTCAAGTTCACCTCTATCTTCTGGCAAGAATCATTCACAATTTCTTGTGGTGTCATTGGCTGCATAGTAACTTCTTTCCTTTGAATTCTAAGTGATATGTATTGGCTCGGCCATTGTGTTGCACATGGCGATCATAGAGCCAAGGCCAACCCAATAGTAGGTGACAGAAAGTCATAGGAACCACATCAAAATCAATAGAATCTTTGTATGGCCCTATTTGAAAATTCACACGTACCATATGATTTACCTTCATCTCACCATTGTTGCTCAACCATTGTATGTAGTATGGCTTGGGATGAGGTAAGTATGTCAAATTCAGTTTGGCACATAGTTCCTTACTTGCAAGATTTCTGTAGCTACCTCCATCAATAATTACCTTGCAAGCTTTTTTTGGTCCAACTAGAGCTTTTGTTTGGAACAAGTTGCAATGCTGGGATTCCTCAACCGGTTGCACCTCTAAGTACACGTGTAGATATGACAATAGTGGGTGCACGCACAGCATATGCATCAGCACCAACCTCGCCGTCATCAATATCATCATCATAAGCTTCATCTCCACTTTCTACTTCACCTTGTTCATTAACAAACATAACCTTGCTGTTTGGACAATCCTTCTTGTAGTAACCTCTACCTCCACAAGTATGGCACACCACATCACGAGTACGTGCAGTAGACATGTTGGAACCCGAGCTAGCAGCAGGAGAAGCGGGTTTGCGAGCATTAGAACCAAACGAAGGTGTACTTGCTGGCTTGGCCGATGGTGTAAAGGGAGCAGCAGCTGGTGGCGCGGCTGTAGAAGGTGTAGACCTGGCCGAAAATCTGCTGGAGGGCGGAAAACGAGCACGTGACTTCGCCTCTTCTTCCAACTGGGATTCGGCCTCTCTAGCATGATGCAACAACTCATTCATGGTCTCATACTTGTGATGACGAACAATTCTCTTGATCGGTAACTTCAAATTGTTTAGGAATCGCTGCATTGTCATCTCAATGGACTCACGAATTCTAGCACGCTGCATAAGCATCTCCATCTCCATGGAGTACTCATCAACTGTCATGGTGCCTTGCTTCATGTTGAGGGCAAACCTCTAGGTGGCCCGATCTTTCACGATTCCCTTTCAAATTGAGGGTGGAGTGCGGGGGAAGGAGGGTGAAGGATGAACACGACGAACACACGCACGAAGAACGCGATGAACACACACACGCAAAACCACGATAAACACCAATAGCTCACACCGGTGGTGACCGGTCCGGCGCAATCCCTATGATCGGCGTCGGGCGGAGGACTCTCTCTCGAACCGGCACGGCAAGATGGGAGACTCGGTGAGATCTTGACGTCTGGGCAAAGGGACACCGATGCCTAGGCCGTGTACAACGCGGAGGCACAATGCAAACTCCAATGAGGTTTGGGGATATTGGTGCTCCTTAGTCAAGGAGCATGAGGCAAGAATTAGATAGATCCACAAAGGGGTCTCCACTAATCCCAATATCAAGCCTGGGGTTTACAATGGAGGTGGGGGTCTATATATAGGCCAACCACAAAGTCAGGGGTAATTCAGGCATTAAAGTAGAGTTCTGGGCGAAATAGAGGGGTACATGGGCCATAGGGCCCAGCTAGGCTCGCAGGCCCATCACTTGGACCGGACACTCCGAGTCGAGTGGGCCGGACAGCCCGGGGTGGCCGGACACTCCACGTCGAGTGGGCCGGACAGTCCGGGGTGGCCGGACACTCCGGGAAGTGTCTGGGCAGTGTCCGAACTAGCACACAGAATGTCCGCGCCAGGTTCGGGCTCGGGCAGGCCGGACACTCCGGCTGAGTCGCGCCGGACACTCCGGCTTTGGCAGCTTCAGCACAGGTGCAGCTTCAGGGCGCGTGGATCAACGCGGTGGGGGCTCGTACCTGATGATGCACAGAGTAGTGGTATGAAGTAGCACGCCATCCAAGGAGGTATCTAATTGGCACGAGGAGAGGAGTGAGTTCACCTTAGCTTAGAGGAGTTTGGCTCGGGCACGAGTCATGGGTCCACTTGGGGGACTTGTTGTTGTAGATGTAGAAGCGTCCGTAGGACGGGTTGCATCAGCTCTCCCCCTGGGAAAGAGTCGTCCTCAACTCTTCATGGATATCATCTTGAGCATCTCCATGGTAGGGTGCGACGTCCTTGACATTGAATGTATTGCTTGCAAGGTACTTGGAGGTTGGTATGTCGATGATGTAGGCGTTGTTGTTGATTCTTTTGAGGACCTTGAAGGGACCATCTCCTCTTGGCTTGAGCTTGGAGTCACGTTCCTTGGGGAAGCGGTCCTTGCTTAGTTGTATCCACACAAGGTCACCTTCTTCAAATATCATCTCCTTCTTGTCCTTGTTTAATCTTGAGGCTTGGCGAAGGACTTGTTGTTCGATAGTAGCTCTTGTTTCTTCATGAAGCGTCTTCATCGCTTGTGCGCGCTTCTCGATGTCCATGTTCGTGCGCTCATGGAGAGGTAGTGGTAGGATGTCGAGCGTGGTGAGGGGCTCGAAACCGTAGACGATCATGAATGGACTCATCTTGGTTGTTGAGTGCTTGGCTCGATTGTAGGCGAACTCGGCGTGTGGAATGCATTCCTCCCAATCCTTCAGGTTTTTCTTGATCAACACACGAAGGAGAGTTCCGAGGCTTCGGTTGACAACTTCGGTTTGGCCATCAGTTTGAGGATGTGATGCGGATGAGAAGAGGACCTTGACGCCGAGCTTGGCCATGACGGTCTTCCACAAGTAGCTCATGAATTTGACGTCGCGGTCAGAGACGATTGTCCTTGGCACACCGTGAAGAGGGACGATTTCCCTGAAAAACAGATTTGCAACATGTGAAGCATCGTCGGTCTTATGGCACAGTATGAAGTGTGCCATTTTGGAAAAACGATCCACAACAACAAATATAGAATCATGACCATGCTTAGATCTAGGCAATCCTAACACGAAATTCATGCTAATGTCGGACCAAGGTGTATGAGGAATAGGCAATGGCATATAAAGACCATAGGGATTAGCTTGCGACTTAGCTTGAACACATGCCGTGCATCGTTGAACGTAGCGCTCCACGTCACGCTTCATCTTGGGCCAAAAGTAGTGATTGGAGAGCATGTCCAATGTCTTGTCGCGACCAAAGTGACCCATAAGGCCTCCACCATGAGATTCTTGGAGAAGCAAAAGTTGAAGCGACGACTTCGGGATGCATACCTTGTTTTGCTTAAATAGAAAGCCCTTATGCAAATAGAAATCATCAACTCCTTTGTCATTGGAGCACTTTGCGAAAATTGGTTCAAAGAACAGATCGGAAGCATACAAAGATTTTATTTCCTCAAGACCCAACACGTTGATTTCAAGTCTCGCAAGAAGGCTTGTATGTTTGCGACACAATGCGTCCGCAACTACATTATCTTTGCCCTTCTTATACTTGACAATGTACGGAAAAGACTCCATGAACTCAACCCACTTAGCGTGTCTCTTGCTCAAGTTAGCTTGGCCTTTGAGATATTTCAACGACTCGTGGTCGGAATGTATGATAAATTCCTTAGGCCAAAGGAAGTGTTGGCAAACTTGAAGGACACGAACTAAGGCAAAAAGCTCTTTGTCATAAACCGGATAGTTAAGGCGAGCACCATCAAGTTTCTCGTTATGGTAGGCGATAGGACGTCCATTTTGCATAAGGACTCCTCCAATTCCAATACCACTAGCATCACACTCTATCTCAAAAGTTTTTGTGAAATCCGGTAAAGCAAGAAGAGGTGCTTCGGTGAGCCTCTTTTTAAGTTAATCAAAAGCTTTTTGTTGTTGTTTGCCCCACACGAAGGTGACATTCTTTTTGGTCAATTCATTAAGGGACAAGCAATGGTTGAAAAGTCTTTCATAAAGCGACGATAGAAACCGGCTAATCCATGAAAACTTCGGAGTTCACTCACATTTGTTGGTATGGGTCAATCTCGTATGTCCTTTACCATGGAAACATCAACTTTAATTCCCTTTGAAGAAACGACAAATCAAAGAAAAATCAACTTGTCTTTAGCAAAAGTGCACTTGTGAAGATTAGCATAAAGCTTTTCATGTCGAAGGATTTGCATAACTTCCTTGACATGTTTTACATGGTCCTCAAGTGATTTGCTATAAATAAAAATATCATCGAAATAGACAATAATACTTTTTCCAATGTGAGAACGCAAGATGTGATTCATAAGGCGCATGAAACTGGATGGGGCATTTGATAAAGCAAAGGGCATAACCAACCACTCATAGAGACCAAGTTTGGTCTTGAAGGCGGTTTTCCACTCATCACCTTCAGCCATGCGTATTTGATGGTAACCACTACGAAGATCAATTTTCGAAAAAATAGTGGCTCCACACAACTCATCAAGCATGTCATCGAGACGTGGTATGGGATGTCGATAACGCACGGTGATAGCATTGATTGGACGGCAGTCCATGCATAACCGTAACGTATCATCCGTCTTTGGAACAAGAATCACGGGTACGTCACTTGGACTAGTGCTAACTTGGATCAAACCTTTGGAGACGAGTTGGTTGATTTGACGTTCGATCTCCTTCGTCTCCTCCGGGTTCGTGCGGTAAGCGGCGCGGTTGGGAAGTGGTGCACCGGGGATGAGGTCAATTCGATGTTCGATGCCGCGAAGAGGTAGTCCATGTGGAAGCTTTTCGGGAAACACATCCTTGAATTGCTGCAAAACATTCATCAAAGATGGAGGAACATTGGCTAATTCATTAGTTCCTTGCGCTAGTCCCTTGCAAAGGAGGACATAGTGCAAGATGGATGGATTGTTCCGAACATCTCTGATCTCACTTTTGGTGGCAAGGAGAACACTCTTAGTTTTTCCACTCGAATTTGGCTTGTGGCTCTCACTCACTATGAGGTGGTTCTCTCTCTCACCGCTCTTCTCACAAGTAGGTGTTGTGCTTTGCGCCCTCGCTAAAGCCTTTGCATTGTCCGCAATTATTTGGCTAGGAGTCATCGGTTGCAAAACACATGTTTTGTTGAGCCATTTGAAGGTGTATATATTGGTTCGACCATCATGTCGAGCAGCCTTGTCAAATTGCCATGGTCGACCAAGAAGCATGTGGCAAACTGTCATAGGAACCACATCACACTCCACCGTATCTTTGTAAGGACCAATGGCGAAGGAGACCGGTACAGTATGCTTGATCTTCATGGACCCTTGGTCACTTAGCCATTGCACGTGGTAGGGGTGCTTGTGTGGATGGAGGTTGAGGTTGAGCTTCTCACACAACTCGGTGCTAGCAAGGTTGTGACAACTCCCTCCGTCAATGATCACCTTGATAGATTTGCCGTTGATGCCGGCTCGTGTTTGGAAGATATTGGAGCGTTGGTCTTCATGCTCTTGTGCTTGAGTGGTCAAGATCCTGGTGACGACAAGCAATAGACTTGTGTCATGCTCACACATGAGGAGTTCTTGATCTTCTTCCACTCGTTGCCTTGCCATTGCTTCCTTGACATGGGCATCAAACTCATCTTCACTCAAGTACTCTTCATCACCATTGTCATGGATGAACAAGACTTTCTTGTTTCCACATTCGGCCGACTTGTGTCCTTTACCTCCACACTTGTAGCATTCACCGTTGAAAGGTGTATCACTCTTTGCTTGCTTGCCACTTGGGGGCAGTTTTCCTTGAGGAAGTGTGGGCTTGAAGGAAGGCTTGGCGCTACTTGAGGAGCTACCATTGAAAGTTGTTGGTGTAGGCGTTGAAGCTTGCTTGTAGGTGAAGTACGTCTTGGGCTTGTTGTACTTGATATCCTCTTGCACTTGACGTTCAGCCTTTGTTGCGATGTGCACAAGCTCAACCATGGTGTTGTATGTTTGGAACTCGATGATGCGCTTGATTGGGTGATTCAAGCCAATAAGGAAACATGCCATTGTTTGCTCCATGCGCTCATCAATGTTGGCACGAATCAAGTTGAGTTCCATTTCCTTGAAGTATTCTTCCACGGTCTTTGTCCCTAGACGAAGTGCTTGAAGGTTGTTGAAGAGGTCACACGTGTAGTGTGAAGGGATGAACCGGGATCTCATGTGAGCCTTCATGTCATGCCAAGTTGTGATTGGCGGCTCTTGTCTTGCATCACGAGCAACTTGAACTTGTTCCCACCAAAGGTTGGCGTAATCATCAAACTCAAGCGAAGCCATGGCGACCATCTTCTCGTTGCTATAGTTGTGCATGCGGAAGATCTTGTTGACTTTGAGTGCCCACGAGAGGTATTCTTCGGGGTCATTGGATCCGGTGAACTTGGGCATTGTGAACTTGAGCTTGCCAAAAGTTTCTTCATCGTTGCAGTCATTCCGACGAGCTTGGTGACCTTGTTGATGATCTTGTAGTTGGGGAGGTGGAACTTGGTTCTCGCGTCCTTGTTGCGGAGCTTGCTCTTGATATTGTTGTTGAGGAAGAGCTTGCTCTTGCTCTTGGCGCAGTTGTTGACGTGGTTGAGGCGCTTGGGCCTCATGGTGGCGAGGGTGTGGAGCCTCTTGACGCGGTTGATGACGAAGAGGAGGCTCGTTCCTCGGTTGGTGATGTTGGTTAGGCACATGGGCCTCACGGCGAAGAACATGGTTATGAGCCTCTTGACGTGGTGGCTTGTATCACTTGACGCTCCAAGTTTTGTTGATGTGGAGGAGGCGCCACGTGATGCCCATGGTGTCGTTGTTGATGTTCATGACGTTGATGACGAGGAGGAGGATCTTGGAGAGCTTCACGTCGATGACGAGCTTGATTCTCCAAGTTGGAGTCATCACTTGTTGTGTCAAGTATGTGTCACGGTCGATGGTGGTAGACTTGCGGTTGTACTTGCGGTTGCGCCTGCGGTTCCTCTTGTGGTTGCTCTTGTCGGATCACTAGTGCCCTTGCGTGATGACGGTGTGCTTCTTGCCTTGCTCGTGGCCTTGAAGAGAGGTCACCATCATAGCTTGACGTTGCGGCGTGCCGTGGGGAAGGTACATAGTTCGAAGAGATTCCATCTTCAACCACGGGGGCATCATTGCGTCTTTGAGCACTTTGATGTAGATCTTGTGGAAGAGGTGCATGACGATGCGAAGAACTTGCTGAGCTTGATGCGCGTGAACGTGGTCTTGCCATGCCGTCGATGAGGCGTCGAAGATTGTCATTTGTTTCGGCGACGGAGCGTTGGAGCACTTCATTTTGGTGACCGATGTTGTGATGCATTGCATGCATTTGTCGTTCGAGGCCATCGAAGCGGTTGTCGATGTTCTTGAACTCGGCTTGCGTCTCGCCAAATTGTTCATCGTGTCGCGTCTCAAGGGCTTGGCAACGTTCACGGAACCCTTGTCGAACGATGAAGTGACTTGCGTGCGTCATGTACGGACCTTGAGCTTCTTCTTGGGGAGGTGGTTGGCTTGTCTCACCGTGCCTATCCATCATGCAAAACACACAAGTATTCTATATGGAAGTGGAATATGGTGGTGTTAGCCTTGTACCTCACCTTGGGGATTGCACCAAACTAGAAACCACAAATGAGAGCTATAAGTGTGCAAAGTGGAATTGCAAAGAAAACTCACACTAAAGGAAGAACTAACTCTCAACAGCTTGTTGGTGGTAGGTTAGTATTGTGGAAAGCCAAAGAACCAACCAAAAGAAAAGGGATAGTCAAAAGTGGGTAAAATCCAACAAAACTCAAGTCAAAGGCGAAGGTTAACAACTCAAAAGGGTGACGGGAACCTACGACTATATACACACATGTGGAGAAAGTTGGGATTGACACGACTACGAAAATGAGCAAACAAAACGTCCTAACGAAGACTAAGCTCGTTGTCGTGCCAATGCAAGGAGAGACCGTGGCTTGTTTGCAAATATTAAAAGTGAGCAACGGATTTGTGCACTTGCCTTGGGCGCTCTTCTTTGTGTCTTGCTTACAATCTTTGAGACTCTCTTTTGCAAGGGGGGACTATTTTTCTTTTGCTTTTGCTTTGTATCTTTTTCACCTTTTTTTTGCTCTCCCTTGATGCTACCTAGTCACACTTGCTATTGCTCTTGTACTCTCACTATCCAAGGACAAATGCACAATGCTCAAGCAAACACAAGATGAGCCACTCTCATGGGATAGGTACACACAAAGAAGATGGGGTTAACAAGGTGACGCAAGTTATACCTTCTTTGATGATGAACTTGGCATCGATGGTGTAGGATGATGTTCGTGGTCCGTGGTGTCGATGAGAGCGGAAGTTGATGATGCGGAAGCTTGCTGTTACTTGCTGACACACACGGGACACGAGCAAACAAAGGAGATTAGCCAATGCGAAAAATGAGGCAAAATTGTCAAAACTGGCGTTACAGCCGGACACTCCGTTCTGTCTGGGCCGAACACTCCGATCTGGCCAGACACTCCGGTCTGGTTCGGCCGGACACTCCGGTCGGGCCGGACACTCCGGTCGGTATGTGTCGGACAGTCCGGCGCGGGTTTCCTGCTCGTGTTCTTGAGCGGAAATCCTCGCCTTCGGGCCTCAAATCCGCGAAAAACTGGCCAAATCAGGCTGGGGAAACACAGGATAAAGCTGGACCAACTCCTTAGACAAGGTTTGGTCGGATCAAAACCACAAATAACACTCCAAATCAAGAGATCGGTCCAAAGGCAAATATGGGATGTTTTTTGTGGGGATTTTCGAATTTTTTGGTGGATAGAAGAAAATTTTGTGGGGGAAATCGTGAGCAACGAAGCTCTTGATACCAATATGTTGAGGGCAAACCTCTAGGGTGGCCCGATCTTTCACGATTCCCTTTCAAATCAAGGGTGGAGTGCGGGGTAAGGAGGGTGAAGGATGAACACGACGAACACACGCATGAAGAACGCGATGAACACACACACGCAAAACCACGATAAACACCAATAGCTCACGCCGGCGGTGACTGGTCCGGCGCAATCCCTAGGATCGGCATCGGGCGGAGGACTCTCTCTCGAACCGGCACGGCGAGATGGGAGACTCGGTGAGATCTTGATGTCTAGGAAACGGGACACCGATGCCTAGGCCTTGTACAACGCGGAGGCACAATGCAAACTCCAACGAGGTTTGGGGATATTGGTGCTCCTTAGTCAAGGAGCATGAGGCAAGAATTAGATAGATCCAAGCAGGGGGTTCCACTAATTCTAATATCAAGCCTGGGGTTTACAATGGAGGTGGGGTTCTATATATAGGCCAACCACAAAGTCAGTGGTAATTCAGGCATTAAAGTAGAGTTTTGGGCGAAATAGAGGTGTACATGGGCCATAGGGCCCAGCTAGGCTCGCAGGCCCATCACTTCGGCCGGACACTCCGGGTCGAGTGGGCTGGACAGTCCGGGGTGGCCAGACAGTCCGGGGTGGCCGGACACTCCGGGAAGTGTCCAGGTAGTGTCCGA
Organism: Avena eriantha; assembly: GCA_910589775.1. Classification (NCBI taxonomy): domain Eukaryota; kingdom Viridiplantae; phylum Streptophyta; class Magnoliopsida; order Poales; family Poaceae; genus Avena; species Avena eriantha. Next base: position 390,822,831 of record OU342743.1, read on the forward strand.
ACTAGCACACAGAATGTCCGCGCCAGGTTCGGGCTCGGGCAGGCCGGACACTCCGGCTGAGTCGCGCCGGACACTCCGGCTGGGCCGGACACTCCGGCTGAGTCGCGCCGGACACTCTGGCTTTGGCAGCTTCAGCACAGGTGCAGCTTCAGGGCTCGTGGATCGACGCGGTGGGGGCTCGTACCTGATGATGCACAAAGTAGTGGCATGAAGTAGCACGCCATCCAAGGCGGTATCAAATTGGCACGAGGAGAGGAGCGAGTTAACCTTAGGTTGGAGGAGTTTGGCTCGGGCACGAGTCATGGGTCCACTTGGGGGACTTGTTGTTGTAGATGTAGAAGCGTCCGTAGGACGGGCTGCATCAGCTCCCCCCTTGGGAAAGAGTCGTCCTCGACTCTTCATGGATATCATCTTGAGCATCTCCAAGGTAGGGTGCGACGTCCTTGACATTGAATGTATTGCTTGCAAGGTACTTGGAGGTCGGTATGTCGATGATGTAGGCATTGTTGTTGATTCTTTTGAGGACCTTGAAGGGACCATCTCCTCTTGGCTTGAGCTTGGAGTCACGTTCCTTGGGGAAGCGGTCCTTGCTTAGGTGTATCCACACAAGGTCACCTTCTTCAAATATCATCTCCTTCTTGTCCTTGTTTAACCTTGAGGCTTGGCGAAGGACTTGTTGTTCGATAGTAGCTCTTGTTTCTTCATGAAGCGTCTTCATAGCTTGTGTGCGCTTCTCGACGTCCATGTTCGTGCGCTCATGGAGAAGTAGTGGTAGGATGTCGAGCGCGATGAGGGGCTCGAAACCGTAGACGATCATGAATGGACTCATCTTGGTTGTTGAGTGCTTGGCTCGATTGTAGGCGAACTCGGCGTGGGGAATGCATTTCTCCCAATCCTTCAGGTTTTTCTTGATCCACACACGAAGGAGAGTTCCGAGGCTTCGGTTGACAACTTCGGTTTGGCCATCAGTTTGAGGATGTGATATGGATGAGAAGAGGAGCTTGACGCCGAGCTTGGCCATGAGGGTCTTCCACAAGTAGCTCATGAATTTGACGTCGCGGTCGGAGACGATTGTTGATATGGGGTGGCCCGATCCTCTCAACAAGCTCTTGTCGATGGTGATGGTGGATGATAGATAACTAGTTCGTAGCTAGGATCTCTCCCGCTCGATCCCTGATGCCAGCGCAACAGATCTCGAACCTTGTAGGATATTCACAACACCACACTCTTGCGCACGCAGCCGTGACCACGAACGGTAGTATGCAATCTATAATTCCCAATGGAACAACATATCACACTCAATTATAGTTGGTAGATTCGAACACAGGGTAATTCCTGAAGTTCTATGAAAGAAAAAACTCCAAAATATTTTAACGTGGTCTTAAAACCTAACTTGTGACGGCTACGGATGTTTATATGAGGGCTGGGGCGTCCTCCCCTCTAAACGGGCCTAAAAACAGCCATAACTTGGCCTAAACTGACTCGTTTCGACTCAAACTGATACATACCGACACATATATGGGTTCGGCCTTATTGGCACGCAGTCCAAACATCGTGGAACACCTCAAACATGTAATTCTTGGTGCGCCATCTCTCTCTCTTGCTCATACGTGATTTCCTTATTGCCTCCTAGTGCGCATGCCTCCCGCTCCTCCCTCGCGCACTTGTTGATATTGGAAATCAGCGCTTGTCCTTCTTGCTGCAACCCTCCTCCTCCTCGCGCAATGCTTGTGTTATCAATAAACATGATCATAGCAAGATGCATAGACTTAGGTAGTATAAAGTTCTCATTAAGTAAAACATCAGGTTCAATTAAGAATTAATTCACCTGATAGTCATTTTTGATTTGACTCAATATTTCCTTCTAGTTCAGGCAGTCAGAATCATCATAATCCATGTATATATCCTCATCATCCTCCCTTTCTTCAAGAAAAGCCGTCCTCGGCGTTGGGTAAGCTGAAAGTGGAAGAAACAAAAAGAACAACGTGTACACAAAGTATATATATATATAACATGTTGTATTATTGTTGTTCACATGAAAAGTATGTCTAGTATACATCAAGCAACTTATATTGCAGGTATAATTGAAGTACAAATAATCATGATCATGGTGAAAAACAACTAAATAGATTGTCTTGTTCTTCAATATTAAATTGAGTTTTCGCAAAGAAGATCTATGATCAAATTTGTGCACAAGATCAGCCAATTCAGTATGTGTGAAAACCAAATTGATTCATGCCATGTTTCAACTGCGCTACTCTGATTATTATGAACATGATCATGTTGTCCAGTATGTAAAATGCAACTCAATTTGCAAATATCAAGGAAGTCTAAAGTAGTAACAAAACTAGACAAAGACTTTTGGGACAAACATAGTGAATATGAAAACTTGGGTCCTATTCTAGCAAGATTAGAACAATCCAACATAGGTAAAATTACTTGTGTTGGTTGCAATATATCAACTAGACCAGAATGTATTTCCATAATATCTGGAACATGAGCTATTGTCCCATAGCAAACATTGTGTGATGTATGGCTGAAAACAGCATGTTTCAGTTCAGCGATTCTATCACAAGTAATGCATATGTGATCCACAAGAAAATTTTCATGCATGCTATATTCACCAATCAGATTGAAAGTGAAACAAGGAAAATATGTGCTAGAATTCAGCAATGAAATTTCAGAAATCTTATACATAGCACAACTCATACTCATAGGTTCATTTAGCATGATGGAATACACAACATCAGCAGGTGGTATTCGAGCAAGTATTTCCTTATGTGGTATCAGTACCACATGATCAAAATTTGAATTTGGTAAACTATCACATGGTGCTGAAACAGTAGTGCAAGGAAAATCACAAAGAGGCTTCAGTAAAGGAATAGACTCACAATATGTCGCACATGTTGGCTGAAGCTCCAAATCCGTACCAATGCCATTAACAAACTTCTCAGCTGTAGTAGGTACTACGACATCCTCCTCAAGGAACAATACCAGATCGTGTGATGCAGGCTGTAAAATAGGCGGCTCCCTTTCTTCAAAAGCAACCTGTACATCACAAGATACAACACTAGGAGTAGACATGATTACATTAGTAGAAATATCCTCACATGTATTAGCATCTACTGCACTAATGTTTTCTTTTTCTCTCAGACTCTTAGAATGGATGCTCTCAACCTCACGTTTAGTGGAAGCACACAGCTCACTTTTGATAACACTCTCACTCAGCTTGGCTATGTGGCTCTCATTCTCACATGGGTTGTAATGCACACCGTGTTCAAGATGACAAATAATAGAATTGTCACCGTTCATCATGACCTTGTACTTAGCAAACAAACTGAACTCTTTTGTCTTCTCCTTGCGAAGAAGATGATACTCATGAAATTTGTCGGCTGAAATCCTGAGCATAACACGCCTCTTCATGTTCCATTTGAAAGAAATCCTTCCAACAACAGGACATATTTGAGCGTCAAACCTTCTACTCCAAGGTTCTCCCAATAGTATGTGACAAGAATCAAGTGGTATAGGAGATACATCACAGCGCACAATCTCAGTATGCTCTTTAAAAGTCATAGGAACATCAGCGGTGTGTGAAATCAGCAATGTGCCATATGATGAATGCAAGAGATATGGCACCGCACGGGCACATGTGGGTAGCTGCAACTTTTGTACAACTTCAACGCTAATCAAATTAATAGTAGAGTTACTATCAATGGTAATGGAAGCACATCGCTCACCAATCATCACACTATGGTGGAAAAGACCATCACCATAAAAAATACGGCGTTCTTCCTTCCAAAAAGTTCCACTACAACACCAATTGTTGATGAATTTGTAACTGTACGTCTCAACATTATTTGTAACATCACCTGCCTCCATTTTCTGCATCACATCAACACTACTAGAAGACATGATTAGTACATTAGTGCACAAATCAAAATCAATATGGTGGAAACTCTCACAACTCACTCACAAGTGATAAGAAAGGAGATCTTACCGTTCCAAAATAAATAGAGATGCTCTACCAAACGAAACCAAAGACTAATGCACTGATGTGATGAAGTGAATACCAAAGGCATAGAGAATAATCGCAGGGCACAAAGGTTATTTCTGGTGGAGCAATAGGTATGGTATCCCATCTACACCGCAAACAAGTCCTAGTGCTGATCGTATGACATAGACCCACGGAAACACACACGGTGGAGATAAATAGGGCAATTGCAACTATGAAAATGAGCTCAAAAAAGTAAGGTATGCCGGAGGAATGCTCGTGTTGCAATGCACAAGGAGAGACGCTAGCAAAGTCTCAACGAAACGGGCACAAGATTGCTAACTGAGCAGCCCGCAGAGCACTAAGCACACTAGTCTCGTAGGATAGTTATAGACACAAAGAAAGGCTTACTAAGGCTCACAAGGATAGGTACGCTATGTGGACTCAGTAAAAAAAATAAACAAAAAAAGAAAAAAAATTGACCTGAGAATTGGTCTCTGCCACGGCAGAAAAACGGCCTAAAATCCTGCCGCGACAGCATGGCGGCAGAATTATTTTTTCTCGTACTAGCACAGACTGGTCTGTGGTAAGGCGACGGTTTGATTTTTTTTGTCACGCTGGAGCACAGACTTGTCTGCGGTCAGGCGTGAGGCAGCGAGCCGATTTTTTTTAATTCCGACTCGCCAAGTAGTACACAACTAGGACTCTTTACTTGGATCGGATCTGACTTGATGGTAGCGGAAAAAGACGGTGGAAAACAACTAGAACAACTAGAAAACAAATCTACAAAGAACAGATCTAGATCTAATCTAATAGAGGAACTCGACCAGCAACTATTATTCGAATATGATGTAATCTAGGCTATGGCAACTCTTTTTGTGGGCCTTTTTCTGTATAGGATGAAAAACACTCTCTAATCTATGGATGGATTGTGGATTGCTTACCGAGGCAACACTGGAAATCTGATACCAAGATGATATTGCTCACCGAGTAAACCCAGCGCTCTGATACCAAGATGATATGGGGTGGCCCGATCTTCTCAGCAAGCTCTTGTCGATGGTGATGGTGGATGATAGATAACTAGTGCGTAGCTATGATATCTCCCGCTCGATCCCTGATGCCAGCGCAACAGATCTCGAACCTTGTAGGATATTCACAACACCACACTCTTGCGCACGCAGCCGTGACCACGAACGGTAGTATGCAATCTACTAATTCCCAATGGAACAACAGATCACACTCAATTATAGTTGGTAGATTCGAACACAGGGTAATTCCAGAGGTTCTATGAAAGAACAACTCCAAAATATTTTAACGTGGTCTTAAAACCTAACTTGTGACGGCGACGGAGGTTTATATGAGGGCTGGAGTGTCCTCCCCTCTAAACGGGCCTAAAAACAGCCATAACTTGGCACAAACTGACTCGGTTCGACTCAAACTGATACATACCGACCCATATATGGGTTCGGTCTTATTGGCACGCGGTCCAAACGTCGTGGAACACCTCAAACATGTAATTCTTGGTGCGCCATCTCTCTCTTGTTCATATGTAATTTCCAAGATGATACCAAGATGATATGGGGTGGCCCGATCTTCTCAGCAAGCTCTTGTCGATGGTGATGGTGGATGATAGATAACTAGTGCGTTGCTATGATCTCTCCTGCTCGATCCCTGATGCCAATGCAACAGCTCTCGAACCTTGTAGGATATTCACAACACCACAGTCTTGCGCACGCAGCTGTGACCAGGAACGGTAGTATGCAATCTACTAATTCCCAATGGAACAACAGATCACACTCAATTATAGTTGGCAGATTGGAACACAGGGTAATTTCAGAGGTTCTATGAAATAAACAACTCCAAAATATTTTAACGTGGTCTAAAACCTAACTTGTGATATGGGGTGGCCCGATCTTCTCAGCAAGCTCTTGTCGATGGTGATGGTGGATGATAGATAACTAGTGCGTAGCTATGATCTCTCCCGCTCGATCCCTGATGCCAATGCAACAGCTCTCGAACCTTGTAGGATATTCACAACACCACACTCTTGCGCGCGCAGCCGTGACCACGAACGGTAGTATGCAATCTACTAATTCCCAATGGAACAACAGATCACACTCAATTATAGTTGGCAGATTCGAACACAGGGTAATTCCAGAGGTTCTATTCTAGCAAGATTACAACGATCCAACAGAGGTAAAATTACTTGTGTTGGCTGCATTATATCAACTAGACCTGACTTTAGTTTCATATTATCACAAATTTTAGCATATATCTCACAACACAAAATCGTCGACACACAACATGTATGGCTGAAAACAGCATGTTTCAGTTCAGCGATTCGATCACAAGTAATGCATAAGTGATCCACAAGAAAATTTGCATGCATGCTATATTCACCAATCAGGTTGAAAGTGAAACAAGGAGAATATGTGCTAGAATTCAGAAATTAAAATTCAGAAATCTTATCCATAGAACAACTCATACTCATAGGTTCATTTAGCATGATGGAATACACAATATCAGCAGGTGGTATTCGAGCAAGTATTTCCTTATGTGTTATCAGTACCACATGATCAAAATTTGAATTTGGTAAACTATCACATGGTGCTGAAATAGTAGTGCAAGGAAAATCAGAAGGAGGCTTCAGTAAAGGAATAGACTCACAATATGTCGCACATGTTGGCTGAAGCTCCAAATCAGTACCAATGTCATTAACAAACTTCTCAGCTGTAGTAGGTACTACGACATCCTCCTCAAGTAACAATACCAGATCGTGTGATGCAGGTTGTAAAATAGGCGGCTCCCTTTCTTCAAAAGCAACCTGCATAGCACAAGAAACAATGCCAGGAGTAGAGATGATTACATTAGTAGAAATATCCTCACATGTATTAGCATCTACTGCACTGATGTTTTCTTTTTCTCTCATACTCTTAGAATGGATGCTCTCAACCTCACGTTTAGTGGAATCACACAGCTCACTTTTGATAACACTCTCACTCAGCTTGGCTATGTGGCTCTCATTCTCACATGGGTTGTAATGCACACCGTGTTCAAGATGACAAATAATAGAATTGTCACCGTTCATCATGACCTTGTACTTAGCAGACAAACTGAACTCTTTTGTCCTCTCCTTGCAAAGAAGATGATACTCATGAAATTTGTCTACTGAAATCCTGAGCATAACACGCCTCTTCATGTTCCATTTGAAAGAAATCCTTCCAACAACAGGACATATTTGAGCGTCAAACCTTCTACTCCAAGGTTCTCCCAATAGTATGTGACAAGAATCAAGTGGTATAGGAGATACATCACAGCGCACAATCTCAGTATGCTCTGATACCAAGATGATATGGGGTGGCCCGATCTTCTCAGCAAGCTCTTGTCGATGGTGATGGTGGATGATAGATAACTAGTGTGTAGCTATGATCTCTCCCGCTCGATCCCTGATGCCAATGCAACAGCTCTCGAACCTTTTAGGATATTCACAACACCACACTCTTGCGCACGCAGCCGTGACCACGAGCGGTAGTATGCAATCTACTAATTCCCAATGGAACAACAGATCACACTCAATTATAGTTGGCAGATTCGAACACAGGGTAATTCCAGAGGTTCTATGAAAGAAACAACTCTAAAATATTTTAACGTGGTCTAAAAACCTAACTTGTGACGGCTACAGAGGTTTATAAGAGGGCTGGGGCGTCCTCCCCTCTAAACGGGCCTAAAAACAGCCATAACTTGGCCCAAACTGACTCGGTTCGACTCAAACTGATACATACCGACCCATATATGGGTTCGGCCTTATTGGCACGCAGTCCAAACGTCGTGGAACACCTCAAACATGTAATTCTTGGTGCGCCATCTCTCTCTCTTGCTCATACGTGATTTCCTCATTGCATCCTAGTGCGCCTGCCTCCCGCTCCTCCCTCGCGCACTTGTTGATATTGGAAATCAGCGCTTGTCCTTCTTGCTGCAACTCTCCTCCTCCTCGCGCAACACTTGTGTTATCAATAAACCTGATCATACAAAGATGCATAGACTTAGGTAGTATAAAGTTCTCATTAAGTAAAACATCAGGTTCAATTAAGAATGAATTCACCTGATAGTCATTATTGATTTGACTCAGTATTTCCTTCCAGTTCAGGCAGTCAGAATCATCATAATCCCTGTAGATATCCTCATCAACTTGTGATGGCTACGGAGGTTTATATGAGGGCTGGGGCGTCCTCTCCTCTAAACGGGCCTAAAAACAGCCATAACTTGGCCCAAACTGACTCGGTTCGACTCAAACTGATACATACCGATCCATATATGGGTTCGGCCTTATTGGCACGCAGTCCAAACGTCGTGGAACACCTCAAACATGTAATTCTTGGTGCGCCATCTCTCTCTCTTGTTCATACGTGATTTCCTCATTGGCTCCTAGTGCGCATGCCTCCCGCTCCTCCCTCGCGCACTTGTTGATATTGGAAATCAGCGCTTGTCCTTCTTGCTGCAACTCTCCTCCTCCTCGTGCAACGCTTGTGTTATCAATAAACCTGATCATACAAAGATGCATAGACTTAGGTAGTATAAAGTTCTCATTAAGTAAAACATCAGGTTCAATTAAGAATGAATTCACCTGATAGTCATTATTGATTTGACTCAATATTTCCTTCTAGTTCAGGTAGTCAGAATCATCATAATCCATGTATATATCATCATCAATTGTCCTTGGCACACAGTGAAGACGGACGATTTCCCTGAAAAACAGATTTGCAACATGTGAAGCATCGTCGGTCTTATGGCACGGTATGAAGTGTGCCATTTTGGAAAAACGATCCACAACAACAAATATAGAATGATGACCATGCTTAGATCTAGGCAATCCTAACACGAAATCCATGCTAATGTCGGACCAAGGTGTATGAGGAATAGGCAATGGCATATAAAGACCATAGGGATTAGCTTGCGACTTAGCTTGAACACATGTCGTGCATCGTTGAACGTAGCGCTCCACGTCACGCTTCATCTTGGGCCAAAAGTAGTGATTGGAGAGCATGCCCAATGTCTTGTCGCGACCAAAGTGACCCATAAGGCCTCCACCATGAGATTCTTGGAGAAGCAAAAGTTGAAGCGACGACTTCGGGATGCATAGCTTGTTTTGTTTAAATAGAAAGCCCTTATGCAAATAGAAATCATGAGCTCCTTTGTGATTGGAGCACTTTGCGAAAATTGGTTCAAAGAACGGATCGGAAGCATACAAAGATTTTATTTCCTTAAGACTCAACACGTTGATTTCAAGTCTTGTAAGAAGGCTTGTATGTTTGCGAGACAATGCGTCCGCAACTACATTATCTTTGCCCTTCTTATACTTTACAATGTACGGAAAAGACTCCATGAACTCAACCCACTTAGGTTAGCTTGGCCTTTGAGATATTTCAACGACTCTTGGTCGGAATGTATGATAAATTCCTTGGGCCAAAGGTAGTGTTGCCAAACTTGAAGGACACGAACTAAGGCAAAAAGCTCTTTGTCATAAATCGGATAGTTAAGGTGAGCACCATCAAGTTTCTCGCTATGGTAGGCGATAGGACGTCCGTTTTGCATAAAGACTCCTCCAATGCCAATACCACTAGCATCACACTCTATCTCAAAAGTTTTTGTGAAATCCGGTAACGCAAGAAAAGGTGCTTTAGTGAGCCTCTTTTTAAGTTCATCAAAAGCTTTTTGTTGTTGTTTGCCCCACACGAAGGTGACATTCTTTTTGGTCAATTCATTAAGAGGACAAGCAATGGTTGAAAAGTCTTTCACAAAGCGACGATAGAAACCGGCTAATCCATGAAAACTTTGGAGTTCACTCACATTTGTTGGTATGGGCCAATCTCGTATGTCCTTTACCTTGGAAACATCAACTTTAATTCCCTTCGAAGAAACGACAAATCCAAGAAAAATCAACTTGTCTTTAGCAAAAGTGCACTTGGGAAGATTAGCATAAAGCTTTTCATGTCGAAGGATTTGCAAAACTTCCTTGACATGTTTTACATGGTCCTCAAGTGATTTGCTATAAACAAGAATATCATCGAAATAGACAACAACACTTTTTCCAATGAGAGAAGGCAAGATGTGATTCATAAGGCGCATGAAAGTGGATGGTGCATTTGATAAACCAAAGGGCATAACCAACCACTCATAGAGACCAAGTTTGGTCTTGAAGGCGGTTTTCCACTCATCACCTTCAGCCATGCGTATTTGATGGTAACCACTACGAAGATCAATTTTCGAAAAAATAGTCGCTCTACACAACTCATCAAGCATGTCATCGAGACGTGGTATGGGATGCCGATAACGCACGGTGATAGCATTGATTGGACGGCAGTCCATGCATAACCATAACGTATCATCCGTCTTTGGAACAAGAATCACGAGTACGGCACTTGGACTAGTGCTAACTTGGATCAAACCTTTGGAGACGAGTTGGTTGATTTGACGGTCGATCTCCTTCGTCTCCTCCGGGTTCATGCGGTAAGCGGCGCAGTTGGGAAGTGGTGCACCGGGGATGAGGTCAATTCGATGTTCGATGCCGCGAAGAGGAGGTAGTCCATGTGGAAGCTCTTCGGGAAACACATCCTTAAATTGCTGCAAAACATTCATCAAAGATGGAGGAACATTGGTTAATTCATTAGTTCCTTGCGCTAGTCCCTTGCAAAGGAGGACATAGTGCAAGATGGATGGATTGTTCCGAACATCTCTCATCTCACTTTTGGTGGCAAGGAGAACACTCTCAGTTTTTCCACTCGAATTTGGCTTGTGGCTCTCACTCACTATGAGGTGGTTCTCTCTCTCACCGCTCTTCTCACAAGTAGGTGTTGTGCTTTGCGCCCTCGCTAAAGCCTTTGCATTGTCCGCAATTATTTGGCTAGGAGTCATCGGTTGCAAAACACATGTTTTGTTGAGCCATTTGAAGGTGTATATATTGGTTCGACCATCATGTCGAGCAGCCTTGTCAAATTGCCATGGTCGACCAAGAAGCATGTGGCAAACTGTCATAGGAACCACATCACACTCCACCGTATCTTTGTAAGGACCAATGGCGAAGGAGACCGGTACGGTATGCTTGATCTTCACGGACCCTTGGTCACTTAGCCATTGCACGTGGTAGGGGTGCTTGTGTGGATGGAGGTTGAGGTTGAGCTTCTCACACAACTCAGTGCTAGCAAGGTTGTGACAACTCCCTCCGTCAATGATCACTTTGATAGATTTGCCGTTGATGCTGGCTCGTGTTTGGAAGATAGTGGAGCGTTGGTCTTAATGCTCTTGTGCTTGACTGGTCAAGATCCTTGTGACGACAAGCGATGGACTTGCGTCATGCTCACACATGAGGAGTTCTTGATCATCTTCCACTCATTGCCTTGCCATTGCTTCCTTGACACGAGCATCAAACTCATCTTCACTCAAGTACTCTTCATCACCATTGTCATGGATGAACAAGACTTTCTTATTTCCACATTCGGCCGACTTGTGTCCTTTACCTCCACACTTGTAGCATTCACCGTTGAAAGGTGTATCACTCTTTGCTTGCTTGCCACTTGGGGGCAGTTTTGCTTGAGGAAGTGTGGGCTTGAAGGAAGGCTTGGAGGTACTTGAGGAGCTACCATTGAAAGTTGTTGGTGTAGGGGTTGAAGCTTGCTTGTAGGTGAAGTACGTCTTGGGCTTGTTGTACTTGGTATCCTCTTGCACTTGACGTTCAGCCTTTGTTGCGATGTGCACAAGCTCAACCATGGTGTTGTATGTTTGGAACTCGACGATGCGCTTGATTGGGTGATTCAAGCCAATAAGGAAACATATCACTGTTTGCTCCATGCGCTCATCAAAGTTGGCGCGAATCAAGTTGAGTTCCATTTCCTTGAAGTATTCTTCCACGGTCTTTGTCCCTTGACGAAGATCTTGAAGGTTGTTGAAGAGGTCACGCGTGTAGTGCGCGGGGACAAACCGGGATCTCATGTGAGCCTTCATGTCATGCCAAGTTGTGATTGGCGGCTCTTGTCTTGCATCACGAGCAACTTGAACTTGTTTCCACCAAAGGTTGGCGTAATCATCAAACTCAAGCGAAGCCATGGCGACCATCTTCTCGTTGCTATAGTTGTGCATGCGGAAGATCTTGTCGACTTTGAGTGCCCACGAGAGGTATTCTTCGGGGTCATTGGATCCGGTGAACTTGGGCATTGTGAACTTGAGCTTGCCAAAAGTTTCTTCATCGTTGCGGTCATTGCGACGAGTTTGGTGACCTTGTTGATGATCTTGTAGTTGGGGAGGTGGAACTTGGTTCTCGCGTCCTTGTTGCGGAGCTTGCTCTTGATATTGTTGTTAAGGAGGAGCTTGCTCTTTCTCTTGGCACGGTTGTTGACGTGGTTGAGGCGCTTGGGCCTCATTGTGGCGAGGGTGTGGAGCCTCTTAACGCGGTTGATGACGAAGAGGAGGCTCGTTCCTCGGTTGGTGATGGTGGTTAGGCACATGGGCCTCACGACGAAGAACATGGTCATGAGCCTCTTGACGTGGTGGGCGTCGCTCAACTTGTATCACTTGACGCTCAAAGTTTTGTTGATGTGGAGGAGGCGCCGCATGATGACCATGGTGTCGTTGTTGACGTTCATGACGTTGATGACGAGGAGGAGGATCTTGGAGAGCTTCACGTCGATGACGAGCTTGATTCTCCAAGTTGGAGTCATCACTTGTTGTGTCAAGTATGTGTCGCGGTCGATGGTGGTAGACTTGCGGTTGTACTTGCGGTTGTGCTTGCGGTTCCTCTTGTGGTTGCTCTTGTCGGATCACTAGTGCCCTTGCGTGATGACCGTGTGCTTCTTGCCTTGCTCGTGGCCTTGAAGAGAGGTCACCATCATATCTTGACGTTGCGGCGTGCCGTGGGGAAGGTACATAGTTCAAAGAGATTCCATCTTCAACCACGGGGGCATCATTGCGTCTTTCAGCACTTTGATGTAGATCTTGTGGAAGAGGTGCATGACGATGCGAAGAACTTGCTGAGCTTGATGCGCGTGAAAGTGGTCTTGCCATGCCGTCGATGAGGCGTCGAAGATTGTCATTTGTTTCAGCGACGGAGCGTTGGAGCGCTTCATTTTGGTGGCCGAAGTTGGGATGCATTGCATGCATTTGTCGTTCGAGGCCGTCGAAGCAGTTGTCGATGTTCTTGAACTCGGCTTGCGTCTTGCCAAATTGTTCATCTTGTCGCGTCACAAGGGCTTGGGAACATCCACGGAACTCTTGTCGAACGATGAAGTGACTTGCACACGTCATGTATGGACCTTGATCTTCTTCTGGGGGAGGTGGTTGGCTCGTCTCACCGTGCCTATCCATCATGCAAAACACACAAGTGTTGTATATGGAAGTGGAATATGGTGGTGTTAGCCTTGTACCTCACCTTGGGGATTGCACCAAACTAGAAACCACAAGTGAGAGCTATAAGCGTGCAAAGTGGAATTGCAAAGAAAACTCACACTAAAGAAAGAACTTACTCTCAACAGCTTGTTGGTGGTAGGTTAGTATTGTGGAAAGCCAAAGTACCAACCAAAAGAAAAGGGAGTCAAAAGTGGGTAAAATCCAACAAAACTCAAGTCAAAGGCGAAGATCAACAACTCAAAAGGGTGACGGGAACCTACGACTATATACACACATGTGGAGAAAGTTGGGATTGACACGACTATGAAAATGGTGAAACAAAACGTCCTAACGAAGACTAAGCTCGTTGTCGTGCCAATGCAAGGAGAGACCGTGGCTCGTTTGCAAATATTAAAAGTGAGCAACGGATTTGTGCACTTGCCTTCGGCGCTCTTCTTTCTCTCTTGCTTACAAGCTTTGAGACTCTCTTTTGCAAGGGGAGACAATTTTTCTTTTGCTTTTGCTTTGTATCTTTTTCACCTTTTTTTTGCTCTCCCTTGATGCAACCTAGTCACACTTGCTATTGCTCTTGCACTCTCACTATCCAAGGACAAATGCACAATGCTCAAGCAAACACAAGATGAGCTACTCTCATGGGTAGGTACACACAAAGGAAGATGGGGTTAACAAGGTGACGCAAGTTATACCTTCTTTGATGATGAAATTGGCGTCGGTGGTGTGGGATGATGTTCGTGGTCCGTGGTGTCGATGAGCGCGGAAGTTGATGATGCGGAAGCTTGCTGTTAGTTGCTGACACGCACACGGGACACGAGCAAACAAAGGAGATTAGCCAATGCGAAAAATAAAGCAAAACTGTCAAAACTGGTGTTACAGCCGGACACTCCAGTCTGTCTAGGCCGGACACTCCGGTCTGGCCGGACACTCCGGTCGGGCCGGACACTCTGGTCAGTACGTGCCGGACACTCCGGCGCGGGTTTCCTGCTCGTGTTCTTGAGCAGAAATCCTCGCCTTCGGGCCTCAAATCCGTGAAAAACTGGCCAAATCGGGCTGGGTGAAGGATAAAGCTGGACCAACTCCTTAGACAAGGTTTGGTCGGATCAAAACCACAAATAACACTCCAAATCAAGAGATCGATCCAAAGGCAAATATGGGCTGTTTTTTGTGGGGATTTTTGAATTTTTTGGTGGATAGAAGAAAATTTTGTGGGGGAAATCGTGAGCAACAAAGCTCTTGATACCAATATGTTGAGGCCAAACCTCTAGGGTGGCCCGATCTTTCAAGATTCCCTTTCAAATCGAGGGTGGAGTGCGGGGGAAGGAGGGTGAAGGATGAACACGACAAACACATGCACGAAGAACGCGATGAACACACACACGCAAAACCACGATAAACACCAATAGCTCACGCCGGCGGTGACCGGTCTGGCGCAATCCCTAGGATCGGCGTCGGGTGGAGGACTCTCTCTCTAACCGGCACGGCGAGATGGGAGACTCGGTGAGATCTTGACGTCTAGGCAAAGGGACACCAATACCTAGGCCTTGTACAACGCGGAGGCACAATGCAAACTCCAACGAGGTTTGGGGATATTGGTGCTCCTTAGTCAAGGAGCATGAGGCAAGAATTAGATAGATCCACAAAGGGGTTTCCACTAATTCTAATATCAAGCCTGGGGTTTACAATGGAGGTGGGGGTCTATATATAGGCCAACCACAAAGTCAGGGGTAATTCAGGCATTAAAGTAGAGTTCTGGGCGAAATAGAGGGGTACATGGGCCATAGGGCCCAGCTAGGCTCGCACGCCCATCACTTGGGCCGGACACTCCGGGTCGAGTGGGTCGGACACTCCGGGGTGGCCGGACACTCCGGGATGTTTCTGGGCAGTGTCCAAACTGGCACAAAGAATGTCCGCGCCAGGTTCGGGCTCAGGCAGGCTAGACACTCCGGTTGAGTCGCGCCGGACACTCCGGCTGGGCCAGACACTCCGGCTGAGTCGCGCCGGACACTCTGGCTTTGGCAGCTTCAGCACAGGTGCAGCTTCAGGGCTCGTGGATCGACGCGATGGGGGCTCGTACCTGATGATGCACAAAGTAGTGGTATGAAGTAGCACGCCATCCAAGGAGGTATCAAATTGGCACGAGGAGAGGAGCGAGTTCACCTTAGCTTGGAGGAGTTTGGCTCGGGCACGAGTCATGGGTCCACTTGGGGGACTTGTTGTTGTAGATGTAGAAGCGTCCGTAGGACGGGCTGCATCTCGCGCCAATCCATCACAGGAAGTTCATTGTCCTCCCTCCTATGTTGCAGAAGAGCATCCCACCAACGTAAAGCATAACCATCAAATTCAGATGCTGCAAGCTTGACCTTCTTATCTTCTGGATTGTCAAATAAGCGCCAGAGTCATCAAAGGCATCATCATGTTGAGGATCTTCCCTTCTATGTAAGGCGGCTGTCAAACCCTCAATGGACTGCTACAAAGCGGTGACATGAACATTGAGCATAGCCACTTGCGTTTGGATAGTATCAACCGTCCCAACATGCTGATCCAATCTCATATTCATATCTTGGAGATTCTTGTCAATGGCATCTGTCGTGTTAGTAAACACACGTGTCAAGTGGGATTTCAAAGCCTCGTATTCACGCCAATTGACGAGCTCCTCATCCTTCTTTTTCTGCAACACAACATCATCATCACTAGTAGACATGATTAGTAGGTTAGTGCAAAAATTAGAATCTGTATGGTGGAAACTCTCACAACTCACTCACAACTAATAAGAAAGGAGATCTTACCGTTCCAAAGTGAATAGAGATGCTCTACCAGACGAAATCAAAGACTGATGCACTTGATGTGATGAAGTGAATATCAAAGGTATAGAGAACGATCGCAGGGCACACAGGTTATGTAAAGGTGGGGCTATAGGTATGGTACCCTATCTACACCGCAAACAAGTCCTAGTGATGATCGTACAAATACCCAAGAAACACACACATTGGAGATAAACGTGGCAAAGCAACTTATGAAAAGGAATATTGCAATGCACAAGAGAGACGCTAGTAATAGCTCAAATAGAACAGGCACAAGATACCTCAATCTACTAGTGCTATACACAACAAGGCCTCCAAAATTGCACACTTCTATATCTCTCTTTTTTGTCAAACTTGTAGCTCTTTTTTTATACTGATTCTCTTTTTTTGTTTTTTCAACTATATTACTCAAAGCAAACGAGTATAGCAACATATAACAGAACTGGGCCGGATAGTCCGGTTGATATGCGCTGGAGACTCCGGTTGGGCCGGATAGTCCGGTGTGATTTGGCCGAATAGTCCGGTTTTGCCTATCGAAATTTTTTGCACTTCAAAACCCTAATGAGCAGCCTGTTGGAGCAAAGCTACTAGTTTCGTGGGTACGTTCCTAGGCACAGATGCTGTAGATAGGCTGTGTCTATGGTATGCAAACTAAAGTATGCTATGTGGACTCGGAAAAAACGAGGAAAACTTGCGGAACACGGTGATGGTTGACACGACGGAAAACAAGATCAAACCCTAAACCTAGACACAAACGGAAACTAGACTCCAACGAGGAAATCCTGTAGATCGGATCTACGAGAAGATACAATCAACAACTAAAACTCGAAAACGATGCAATCTAGTCTATGGCAAATCTTTTTGTAAGGCTTTTTCTGTATAGGACGAAAAACACTCTCTAATCTATGGATGGATTTGTGGATGCTTACTGAGGCAACACTGGAAATCTGATACCAAGATGATATGGGGTGGCCCGATCTTCTCAGTAAGCGGATGGCGGTGATGATGGTGGATGCTAGATAACTAGTGCGTAGCTATGATCTCTCCCGCTCGATCCCTGATGCCAGTGCAATAGATCTCGAACCTTGTAGGATATTCACGACACCACACTCTTGCGCACGCAGTCGTGACCATGAACGGTAGTATGCCATCTACTAATTCCCAATGGACCAACAGATCACACTCAATTATAGTTGGTAGATTCGAACACAGGGTAATTCTAGAGGCTCTATGAAAGAAACAACTCCAAAATATCTTAACGTGGTTTGCAACCTAACTAGAGGTTGTCCTAGGGCTTATAAGGGTGGCTGGGGCGGCCAGAAACCGAAACTAAACGCAAACGACTCAAACTGATACAAACCGACTAGGACCAGATTTGGTCGGCGGGCGGACACTCCGCCGGACAGTCCGGTCAGGCCGGACACTCCGGGTGAAGTGTGCCGGACAGTCCGGTCTGGCCAGAAACTTTGAAGTTTCCGTGTGGTGTCCGGGTAGTATCCGAACTGGCAGACAAAATGGCCACGCCAGTTTGCCTCTCGACCATGCCGGACAGTCCGGGTGGAACTGGCCGGACACTCCGGTCGTGGCAGATCTTTTCGCCTCCGTCTTGATGATCTTCTCTTGCGCCTTCCTCCTGCTCCTCCCTCGCGCATCCTTGGGCGATCATCATGTTGGGCTTCTCTTAAAGTCCTTCTCCTCCTTGCACCATGCTTGTTTCTCCAACGAACCTGATCATACATAAATGCATAGACTTAGGCAGTATAAATTTCTCATCAATCAAAGTACCAGATTCGTTTAGAAGTAAATTCACCTGTTGTTCCAGTAGCTTAGCACGAGCTCTTGTAATAGGTCCAATTCTAATCTCATTGGACTGATCCTTTCTTGCAACAGTTGTAGCATCTTCAGTAGTCATTGGGGTAGGTGTAATTGTAGGGATGTGCTCATCACTTTGTCAAAGGAGCATGAGGCAAGTACTAGATACATCCAAAGGGTTTCCACTAATTCCAAATATCATGCCTAGGGTTTACAATGGAGGTGGGGGACTATATATAGGCCAACCACAATTTCAGGGGTAATTCAGGCATTAAATTAGAGTTTTGGGCAAATAAGAGGGGTACATGGGCCACATGGCCCACCTAAGGCTCACAGGACCATCTTCAGGCCAGACAGTTCGGGTCGAGTTGACCGGACAGTCCGGGGTGGCCGGACACTCCGGGTAGTGTCCGGGTAGTGTCTGAACTGGCATACAGAGTTTATGAGCCCGGACGGGGCTGGGTAGGACGGACACTCCGGCTGAGTTGTGCCGGACACTCTGGCTGGATTCGGGCGGACACTCCGGCTCAGGCAGCTTCAGGATAGGTGCAGCTTCAGGGCTTGTGGGTCGACGTGGCGGGGGTTCGTACCTGATGATGCACAGAGTAGTGGTATGAAGTAGTAAGCCATCCAAGTGTATGTCAAAGTCACATGATGAGAGGAGCGAATTCACCTTAGCTTGAAGGAGCTTGGCTCGGGCACGGGTCATCAGTCCACTTGGGGGACTCGGTGGTGTAGATGTAGGAGCGTCCGTAGGATGGGCTGCATCATGAACTCAACCCACTTAGCGTGTCTCTTACTCAAGTTGGCTTGGACTTTGATATATTTCAACGAATCATGGTCGGAATGTATGATAAATTCTTTAGGCCAAAGATAGTGTTGCCAAACTTGAAGAACACGAACTAAGGCAAAAGGCTCTTTGTCATAAATTAGATAGTTAAGGCAAGCACCATCAAGTTTGATGCGGCCCGTCCTACGGACGCTCCTACATCTACACCAACAAGTCCCCCAAGTGGACCCATGAATCGTGCCCGGGCCAAACTCCTACAAGCTAAGGTGAACTCGCTCCCCTCCTCGTGCCAAGCACCCAAGGATGGAGAACAAGGAGCAGAGCATGAAGCAGGAGCCGCTGGAGCTGCTCAGACCGGAGTCTCTGGTCTGCGCACACCGGAGTCTCTTGTCCGCCAAAGTCTCCGGCCTGAAGACACCGGAGTCTCTAGCCCCACCTCCGGTGTGCCCCCAGAACCGGGCCCTGGGACAATCTGAAGGCCCCTCCGGAGGCTGGTCCGGAGGCTACACCGGATTCTCCGGTCCAGACCAGAGTCTCCGGTCCACCACACCGGAGTCTCCGGACCGACCATCGCTAGGCATGAAAAAGCCTTTGGGCCTGCGGCCCATGTACCCTTTAGTTAGTCCAGAACTTATCTTTTATTCCTAAAGTACCCCTGTTTAAGTGGCTGGCCTATATATAGTCCCCCACCTCCATTGTAAACCCTAGGCATGATATTGGAATTAGTGGAAACCCCTTTGTGGATCTATCTAATTCTTGCCTCATGCTCCTTGACTAAGGAGCACCAATATCCCCAAACCTCGTTGGAGTTTGCATCGTGCCTCCGCGTTGTACAAGGCCTAGGCATCGGTGTCCCTTTGCCTAGACGTCAAGATCTCACTGAGTCTCCCATCTCGACGTGCCGGTTCGAGAGAGAGTCCTCCGCCCGACGCCGATCCTAGGGATTGCGCCGGACCGATCACCGCCAGCGTGAGCTATTGGTGTGTATCGTGGTTTTGTGTGTGTCTTCATCGTGTTCCTCTTGCGTGTGTTCATCGTGTTCATCCTCCCCTCCTCTCCCCGCGCTCCATCCTCGATTTGAAAGGGAATCGTGAAAGATCGGGCCACACTAGAGGTTTGCCCTCAACATATTGGTATCAAGAGCTTTGTTGCTCACGATTTCCCCCACAATTTTTTCTTATATCCACCAAAAATTCGAAAATCCCTAAAAAAACAGCCCATATTTGCCTTTGGATTGATCTCTTGATTTGGAGAGTTATTTGTGGTTTTGATCTGACCAAACCTTGTCTTAGGTGTTGGTCCAGCTTTATCCTGCGTTTTCCCAGCCCAATTTGGCCAATTTTTCGCGGATTTGAGGACCCAAGGCGTAGATTTCTTCTCAAGAACACGAGCAGTTCGCGACCTGACTCCAGACAAGAGTCTCTGGCCTGCACACCGGAGTCTCCGGCCTACACCGGAGTCTCCGGCCTACACCAGGGTCTCCGGCCTGACGCCTGATTTTAACAGTTTTGACTCTAATCTTGCATTGGCTAATTTTCCTCTTATTTTTTGTGCCCGTGTGCGTGTTGTCAACTAGCTTCCGCATCGACAACCTCCGCGCTCATCGACACCACGGCCCACGAACATCATCCCGCACAACCGATGCCAAGTTCATCATCAAAGAAGGTATAACTTGCGTCACCTTGTTAACCCCTATCTGCCTTTGTGTGTACCTATCCTATGAGAGTGGCTCATCTTGTGTTCGCTTGAGCATTGTGCATTTGTCCTTGGATAGTGAGAGTGCAAGAGCAATATCAAGTGTGACTAGGTAGCACCAAGGGAGAGCAAGAAAAATAAGCAAAAGAATGAAAAAGATACAAAGAAAAAGCAAAAGAAAAATAGTCTCCCATTGCCAAAGAGAGTCTCAAAGCTTGTAAGCAAGAGAGAAAGAAGAGCACCCAAGACAAGTGCACAAATCCGTTGCTCATTTTTCCTCTTTGCAAACGAGCCACGGTCTCTCCTTGCATTGGCACGACAACGAGCTTAGTCTTCGTTAGGACATTTTGTGTGTTTATTTTCAAAGTTGTGTCAATCCCAACTTTCTGCACGTGTGAGTATATAGTCGTAGGTTCCCGTCACCCTTTTGAGTTGTTGATCTTCGCCTTTGACTTGAGTTTTGTTGGATTTTACCCACTTTTGACTATCCCTTTTCTTTTGGTTGGTTCTTTGGCGTTCCACAATACTAACCTACCACCAAAAAGCTGTTGAGAGTTAGTTCTTTCTTTAGTGTGAGTTTTCTTTGCAATTCCACTTTGCACGCTTATAGCTCTCACTTGTGGTTTCTAGTTTGGTGCAATCCCCAAGGTGAGGTACAAGGCTAACACCACCATATTCCACTTCCATATACAATACTTGTGTGTTTTGCATGATGGATAGGAACGGTGAGACGAGCCAACCACCTCCCCAAGAAGAAGATCAAGGTCCATACATGACGCGTGCAAGTCACTTCATCGTTCGACAAGAGTTCCGTGAACATTGCCAAGCCCTTGAGACGCGACAAGATGAACAATTTGGCAAGACGCAAGCCGAGTTCAAGAACATCGACAACCGCTTTGACGGCCTCGAACGACAAATGCATGCAATGCATCACAACTTTGGCCACCAAAATGAAGCGCTCCAACGCTCCGTCGCCGAAACAAATGACAATCTTCGACGCCTCATCAACGGAATGTCAAGACCGCGTTCACATGCTTCAAGCTCTTCAAGCTCTTCAAGTTCTTCGTGTCGTCATGCACCTCCACAACAAGATCTACCTCCAAGTGCTCCAAGATGCAATGGCACCCCCATGGTTGAAGATGGAACCTCTTCAAACTATGTACCTTCCCCACGGCACGCCGCAACATCAAGCTATGATGGTGACCTCTCTTCAAGGCCACGAGCAAGGCAAGAAGCACACCGTCATCACGCAAGGGCACTAGTGATCCAACAAGAGCAACCACAAGAGGAACCGCAAGCGCAACCGCAAGTGCAACCGCAAGTCTACCACCATCGACCGCGACACATACTTGACACAACAAGTGATGACTCCAATTTGGAGAATCAAGCTCATCATCGACGTGAAGCTCTCCAAGATCCTCCTCCTCGTCATCAACGTCATGACTGATATGGGGTGGCCCGATCTTCTCAGCAAGCTCTTGGCGATGGTGATGGTGGATGATAGATAACTAGTGCGTAGCTATGATCTCTCCCGCTCGATCCCTGATGCCAATGCAACAGCTCTCGAACCTTGTAGGATATTCACAACACCACACTCTTGCGCACGCAGCCGTGACCACGAATGGTAGTATGCAATCTACTAATTCCCAATGGAACAACAGATCACACTCAATTATAGTTGGCAGATTCGAACACAGGGTAATTCCAGAGGTTCTATGAAAGAAACAACTCCAAAATATTTTAACGTGGTCTAAAAAACCTAACTTGTGACGGCTACGGAGGTTTATATGAGGGCTGGGGCGTCCTTCCCTCTAAACGGGCCTAAAAACAGCCATAATTTGGCCCAAACTGACTCGGTTCGACTCAAACTGATACATACCGACCCATATATGGGTTCGGCCTTATTGGCACGCAGTCCAAACGTCGTGGAACACCTCAAATATGTAATTCTTGGTGCGCCATCTCTCTCTCTCTTTCTCATACGTGATTTCCTCATTGCGTCCTAGTGCGCCTGCCTCCCGCTCCTCCCTCGCGCACTTGTTGATATTGGAACTCAGCGCTTGTCCTTCTTGCTGCAACTCTCCTCCTCCTCGCGCAACACTTGTGTTATCAATAAACCTGATCATACAAAGATGCATAGACTTAGGTAGTATAAAGTTCTCATTAAGTAAAACATCAGGTTCAATTAAGAATGAATTCACCTGATAGTCATTTTTGATTTGACTCAATATTTCCTTCCAGTTCAGGCAGTCAGAATCATCATAATCCCTGTAGATATCCTCATCATCCTCCCTTTCTTCATGAAAAGCCGTCCTCGGCTTTAGGTAAGCTGAAAGTGGGAGAAACAAAAAGAACAACGTGTACGCAAAGTATATGTATATATAACATGTTGTATTATTGTTGTTCACATGAAAAGTATGTCCAGTATACATCAAGCAACTTAAATTGGTATAAGTGAAGTACAAAGAATCATGATCATGGTAAAAAACAACTAAATAGATAGTCATGTTCTTCAATATTAAATTCAGTTTTCTCAAAGAAGATCTATGATCAAATTTGTGAACAAGATCAAACCAATTTAATATGTCTGAAAACCAAATTGAATCATGCCATGCTTCAACTGCGCTACTCTGATTATTATGAACATGATCATGAGGTCCAGTATGTAAAATGCAACTCAATTTGCAAATATAAGTGAAGTATAAAGCATTAGCACAACTAGACAACGAATTTTGGGATAAACACAATGAATATGAAAACTGGGATTCTATTCTAGCAAGATTACAACGATCCAACATAGGTAAAATTACTTGTGTTGGCTGCATTATATCAACTAGACCTGACTTTAGTTTCATATTATCACAAATTTTAGCATATATCTCACAACACAAAATCGTCGACACACAACATGTATGGCTGAAAACAGCATGTTTCAGTTCAGCGATTCGATCACAAGTAATGCATATGTGATCCACAAGAAAATTTTCATGCATGCTATATTCACCAATCAGATTGAAAGTGAAACAAGGAGAATATGTGCTAGAATTCAGAAATGAAATTTCAGAAATCTTATCCATAGCACAACTCATACTCATAGGTTCATTTAGCATGATGGAATACACAATATCAGCAGGTGGTATTCGAGCAAGTATTTCCTTATGTGTTATCAGTACCACATGATCAAAATTTGAATTTGGTAAACTATCACATGGTGCTGAAACAGTAGTGCAAGGAAAATCACAAGGAGGCTTCAGTAAAGGAATAGACTCACAATATGTCGCACATGTTGGCTGAAACTCCAAATCAGTACCAATGTCATTAACAAACTTCTCAGCTGTAGTAGGTACTACGACATCCTCCTCAAGTAACAATACCAGATTGTGTGATGCAGGTTGTAAAATAGGCAGCTCTCTTTCTTCAAAAGCAACCTGCATAGCACAAGAAACAATACCAGGAGTAGAGATGATTACATTAGGAGAAATATCCTCACATGTATTATCATCTACTGCACTGATGTTTTCTTTTTCTCTCATACTCTTAGAATGGATGCTCTCAACCTCACGTTTAGTGGAATCACACAACTCACTTTTGATAACACTCTCACTCAGCTTGGCTATGTGGCTCTCATTCTCACATGGGTTGTAATGCACACCGTGTTCAAGATGACAAATAATAGAATCGTCACCATTCATCATGACCTTGTACTTAGCAGACAAACTGAACTCTTTTGTCCTCTCCTTGCGAAGAAGATGATACTCATGAAATTTGTCTACTGAAATCCTGAGCATAACACGCCTCTTCATGTTCCATTTGAAAGAAATCCTTCCAACAACAGGAGATATTTGAGCGTCAAACCTTCTACTCCAAGGTTCTCCCAATAGTATGTGACAAGAATCAAGTGGTATAGGAGATACATCACAGCGCACAATCTCAGTATGCTCTTTAAAAGTCATAGGAACATCAGCGGTGTGTGAAATCAGCAATGTGCAATATGATGAATGCAAGAGATATGGCACCGTACGGACACATGTGGGTAGCTGCAACTTTTGTACAACTTCAACGCTGATCAAATTAATAGTAGAGTTACTATCAATGGTAATGGAAGCACATCGCTCACCAATCATCACACTATGGTGGAAAAGACCATCACCATCAAAAATACCGCGTTCTTCCTTCCAAAAAGTTCCACTACAACGCCAATTGTCGATGAATTTGTAACTGTACGTCTCCACATTATTTGTAACATCACCTGCCTCCATTTTCTGCATCACATCAACACTACTAGAAGACATGATTAGTACATTAGTGCACAAATCAAAATCAGTATGGTGGAAACTCTCACAACTCACTCACAACTGATAAGAAAGAAGATCTTACCGTTCCAAAGTGAATAGAGATGCTCTACCAAACGTAATCAAAGACTGATGCACTGAAGTGATGAAGTGAATATCAAAGGTATAGAGAACGATCACAGGGCACACAGGGTATTTATGGTGGAGCTGTAGGTATGGTATCCTATCTACACCGCAAACAAGTCCTAGTGCTGATCGTATGACAAAGACCCACGGAAACACACATGGTGGAGATAAATGGGGCAATTGCAACTATGAAAATGAGCTCAAAAAGTAAGGTATGTCAGAGGAATGCTCGTGTTGCAATGCACAAGGAGAGACGCTAGCAATGTCTCAACGAAACGGGCACAAGATTGCTAACTGAGCAGCCCGTAGAGCACTAAGCACGCTAGTCTCATAGGATAGTTATAGACACAAAGAAAGGCTTACTAAGGCTCACAAGGATAGGTACGCTATGTGGACTCTGTAAAAAAAATAAACAAAAAAGAAAAAAATTGACCAGAGAATTGTTCTCTGCCACGGCAGAAAAATGGCCTAAAATCCTGCCGCGGCAGGATGCCGGCAGTTTTTTTTTCCTCTCGTACTAGCACAGACTGGTCTGTGGTAAGGCGACGGTTTGAATTTTTTTTTTGCTCGCCAAGTAGTACACAACTAGGACTCTTTACTTGGATCGGATCTGACTTGATGGTAGCGGAAAAAGATGGTGGAAAACAACTAGAACACTAGAAAACAAATCTACGAAGAACAGATCTAGATCTAATCTAATAGAGGAACGCGATCAGCAACTATTACTCGAATACGATGTAATCTAGGCTATGGCAACTCTTTTTGTGGGGCTTTTTCTGTATAGGATAAAAACACTCTCTAATCTATGGATGGATTGTGGAGCTTTTTTTTTCTGTATTACTCGAATACGATGTAATCTAGGCTATGTCAACTCTTTTTGTGGGGCTTTTTCTGTATGGATGAAAAACACTCTCTAACCTGGCTCTGATACCAAGATGATATGGGGTGGCCCGATCTTCTCAGCAAGCTCTTGGCGATGGTGATGGTGGATGATAGATAACTAGTGCGTAGCTATGATCTCTCCCGCTCGATCCCTGATGCCAATGCAACAGCTCTCGAACCTTGTAGGATATTCACAACACCACACTCTTGCGCACGCAGCCGTGACCACGAACGCTAGTATGCCATCTACTAATTCCCAATGGAACAACAGATCACACTCAATTATAGTTGGCAGATTCGAACACAGGGTAATTCCAGAGGTTCTATGAAAGAAACAACTCTAAAATATTTTAACGTGGTCTAAAAAACCGAACTTGTAACGGCTACGGAGGTTTATATGAGGGCTGGGGCGTCCTTCCCTCTAAACGGGCCTAAAAACAGCCATAACTTGGCCCAAACTGACTCGGTTCGACTCAAACTGATACATACCGACCCATATATGGGTTCGGCCTTATTGGCACGCAGTCCAAACGTCATGGAACACCTCAAACATGTAATTCTTGGTGCGCCATCTCTCTCTCTCTTGCTCATACGTGATTTCCTCATTGCGTCCTAGTGCGCCTGCCTCCCGCTCCTCCCTCGCGCACTTGTTGATATTGGAAATCAGCGCTTGTCCTTCTTGCTGCAACTCTCCTCCTCCTCGCGCAATGCTTGTGTTATCAATAAACCTGATCATACAAAGATGCATAGACTTAGGTAGTATAAAGTTCTCATTAAGTAAAAAATCAGGTTCAATTAGGAATAAATTCACCTGATAGTCATTATTGATTTGACTCAATATTTCCTTCCAGTTCAGGCAGTCAGAATCATCATAATCCATGTATATATCCTCATCAGTAACAGGATATCAAGCACAACAAGCCCAGGATATATACATGGATTATGATGATTCTGACTGCCTGAACTGGAAGGAAATATTGTGTCAAATCAATAATGACTATCAGGTGAATTTATTCCTAATTGAACCTGATGTTTTACTTAATGAGAACTTTATACTACCTAAGTCTAGGCATCTTTGTATGATCAGGTTTATTGATAACACAAGCGTTGCGCGAGGAGGAGGAGAGTTGCAGCAAGAAGGACAAGCGCTGATTTCCAATATCAACAAGTGCGCGAGGGGGGAGCGGGAGGCAGGCGCACTAGGAGGCAATGGGGAAATCACGTATGAGCAAGAGAGAGAGATGGCGCACCAAGAATTACATGTTTGAGGTGTTCCACCACGTTTGGACTGCGTGCCAATAAGGCCGAACCCATATATGGGTCGGTATGTATCAGTTTGAGTCGAACCGAGTCAGTTTGGGCCCAGTTATGGATGTTTTTAGGCCCGTTTAGAGGGGAGGACGCCACAGCCCTCATATAAACCTCCGTAGCCATCACAAGTTAGGGTTTAGACCACGTTAAAATATTTTGGAGTTGTTTCTTTCATAGAACCTCTGGAATTACCCTGTATTCGAATCTGCCAACTATAATTGGGTGTGATCTGTTGTTCCATTGGGAATTAGTAGATTGCATACTACCATTCGTGGTCACGGCTGCGTGCGCAAGAGTGTGGTGTTGTGAATATCCTACAAGGTTCGAGATCTGTTGCGCTGGCATCAGGGATCGAGCGGGAGAGATCATAGCTACGCACTAGTTATCTATCATCCACCATCATCATCGCCATCCGCTTACTGAGAAGATCGGGCCACCCCATATCATCTTGGTATCAGAGCGCTGGGTTTACTCGGTGAGCAATATCATCTTGGTATCAGATTTCCTCATTCCGTCCTAGTGCGCCTGCCTCCCGCTCCTCCCTCGCGCACTTGTTGATATTGGAAATCAGCGCTTGTCCTTCTTGCGGCAACTCTCCTCCTCCTCGCGCAATGCTTGTGTTATCAATAAACCTGATCATACAAAGATGCATAGACTTAGGTAGTATAAAGTTCTCATTAAGTAAAAAATCAGGTTCAATTAGGAATAAACTCACCTGATAGTCATTATTGATTTGACTCAATATTTCCTTCTAGTTCAGGCAGTCAGAATCATCATAATCCATGTATATATCCTCATCAGTAACAGGATATCAAGTACAACAAGCCCAAGACGTACTTCACCTACAAGCAAGCTTCAACCGCCACACCAACAAATTTCAATGGAAGCTCCTCAAGTACCTCCAAGCCTTCATTCAAGCCTACACTTCCTCAAGCAAAACTGCCCCCAAGTGGCAAGCAAGCAAAGAGTGATACACCTTTCAACGGTGAATGCTACAAGTGTGGAGGTAAACGCCACAAGTCGGCCGAATGTGGAAACAAGAAAGTCTTGTTCATCCATGACAATGGTGATGAAGAGTACTTGACTGAAGATGTGTTTGATGCCCGTGTCAAGGAAGCAATGGCAAGGCAACGAGTGGAAGATGATCAAGAACTCCTCATGTGTGAACATGACGCAAGTCCATCGCTTTTCGTCACAAGGATCTTGACCACTCAAGCACAAGAGCATAAAGACCAACGCTCCAATATCTTCCAAACACGAGCCGGCATCAATGGAAAATCTATCAAGGTGATTATTGACGGAGGGAGTTGTCACAACCTTGCTAGCACCGAGTTGTGTGAGAAGCTCGACCTCACCCTCCATCCACACAAGCACCCCTACCACGTGCAATGGCTAAGTGACCAAGGGTCCGTGAAGATCAAGCATACCGTATCGGTCTCCTTCGCCATTGGTCCTTACAAAGATACGGTGGAGTGTGATGTGGTTCCTATGACAGTTTGCCACATGCTTCTTGGTCGACCGTGGCAATTTGACAAGGCTACTCAACATGATGGTCGCACCAATGTATACACCTTAAAATGGCTCAACAAAACATGTGTTTTGCAACCGGTGACTCCTAGCCAAATAATTGCGGACAATGCAAAGGCTTTAGCGAGGGGGCAAAGCACAACACCTACTTGTGAGAAGAGTGGTGAGAGAGAGAACCACCTCATAGTGAGTGAGAGCCACAAGCCAAATTCAAGTGGAAAAACTAAGAGTGTTCTCCTTGCCACCAAAAGTGAGATGAGAGATGTTCGGAACAACCCATCCATCTTGCACTATGTCCTCCTTTGCAAGGGACTAGTGCAAGGAACTAATGAATTAACCAATGTTCCTCCATCTTTGATGAGTGTTTTGCAGGAATTCAAGGATGTGTTCCCCGAAGAACTCCCACATGGACTACCTCCTCTTCACGGCATCGAACATCGCATTGACCTCATCCCCGGTGCACCACTTCCCAACCGCGCCGCCTACCGCATGAACTCGGAGGAGACGAAGGAAATCGAACGTCAAATCAACCAACTCGTCTCCAAAGGTTTGATCCAAGTTAGCACTAGTCCAAGTGCCGTACCCGTAATTCTTGTTCCAAAGACGGATGATACGTTACGGTTATGCATGGACTGCCGTCCAATCAATG
Source organism: Avena eriantha (assembly GCA_910589775.1). NCBI lineage: Eukaryota > Viridiplantae > Streptophyta > Magnoliopsida > Poales > Poaceae > Avena > Avena eriantha. The sequence goes on from OU342743.1 coordinate 390,852,100, forward strand.
CTATCACCGTGCGTTATCGGCATCCCATACCACGTCTCGATGACATGCTTGATGAGTTGTGTGGAGCCACTATTTTTTCGAAAATTGATCTTCGTAGTGGTTACCATCAAATACGCATGGTTGGTTATGCCCTTTGGTTTATCGAATGACCCATCCACCTTCATGCGCCTTATGAATCACAACTTGCATTCTCTCATTGGAAAAAGTGTTGTTATCTATTTCGATGATATTCTTGTTTATACCAAATCACTTGAGGACCATATAACACATGTCAAGGAAGTTTTGCAAATCCTTCGACATGAAAAGCTTTATGCTAATCTTCCCAAGTGCACTTTTGCTAAAGACAAGTTGATTTTTCTTGGATTTGTCGTTTCTTCGAAGGGAATTGAAGTTGATGTTTCCAAGGTAAAGGACATACGAGATTGGCCCATCCCAACAAATGTGAGTGAACTCCGAAGTTTTCATGGGTTGGCCGGTTTCTATCATCGCTTTGTGAAAGACTTTTCAACCATTGCTTGTCCCCTTAATGAATTGACCAAAAAGAATGCTACCTTCTTATGGGGAAAAGCACAACAAAAAGCTTTTGATGAACTTAAAAAGAGGCTCATCGAAGCAACACTTTTGAGATAGAGTGTGATGCTAGTGGTATTGGCATTGGATGAGTCCTTATGCAAAACGGACGTCCTATAGCCTACCATAGCGAGAGACTTGATGGTGCTCGCCTTAACTATCCGATTTATGATAAAGAGCTTTTTTCCTTAGTTCGTGTCCTTCAAGTTTGGCAACACTACCTTTGGCCCAAGGAATTTATCATACATACCGACCACGAGTCGTTGAAATATCTCAAAGGCCAAGCTAACTTGAGCAAGAGACACGCTAAGTGGGTTGAATTCATGGAGTCTTTTCAGTACATTGTCAAGTATAAGAAGGGAAAAGATAATGTAGTTGCGGACGCATTGTCTCGCAAACATACAAGCCTTCTTACAAGACTTGAAATCAACGTGTTGGGACTTGAGGAAATAAAATCTTTGTATGCTTCCGATCTGTTCTTTGAACCAATTTTTGCAAAGTGCTCTAATGACAAAGGAGTTGATTATTTCCATTTGCATGAGGGCTTTCTATTTAAACAAAACAAGTTATGCATTCCAAAGTCATCGCTTCAACTTTTGCTTCTCCAAGAATCTCATGGTGGAGGCCTCATGGGTCACTTTGGCCGTAACAAGACATTGGACATGCTCTCCACTCACTAATTTTTGCCCAAGATGAAGCACGACGTGGAGCGCTACATTCAACGATGCACGACATGTGTTCAAGCTAAGTCGCAAGCTAACCCTTATGGTCTTTGTATGCCATTGCCTATTCCTCATACCCCTTGGTCAAACATTAGCATGGATTTCGTGTTAGGATTACCTAGATCTAAGGATGTCATGATTCTATATTTGTTGTTGTGGATCGCTTTTCCAAAATGGCACACTTCATACCGTGCCATAAGACCGACGATGCTTCACATGTTGCAAATCTGTTTTTCAGGGAAATCGTCCATCTACATGGTGTGCCACGAACAATCGTCTCCGACCGCGACGTCAAATTCTTGAGCTACTTATGGAAGACCCTCATGGCCAAGCTCGGCGTCAAGCTCCTCTTTTCATCCGCCTCGCATCCTCAAACTGATGGCCAAACCAAAGTTGTCAACCAAAGCCTCGGAACACTCCCTCGTATGTTGATCAAGAAAAACCTGAAGGATTGGGAGGAATGCATTCCACACGCCGAGTTCGCCTACAATCGAGCCAAGCACTCATCAACCAAGATGAGTCCATTCATGATCGTCTATGGTTTCGAGCCACTCACCGCGCTCGACATCCTACCACTACCTCTCCATGAGTGCACGAACATGGACGTCGAGAAGCATACACAAGCTATGAAGACGCTTCATGAGGAAACAAGAGCTACTATCGAACAACAAGTCCTTCGCCAAGCTTCAAGGTTAAATAAGGACAAGAAGGAGCTGATCTTTGAAGAAGGTGACCTTGTGTGGATACACCTAAGCAAGGACCGCTTCCCTAAGGAACGTAACTCCAAGCTCAAGCCAAGAGGAGATGGTCCCTTCAAGGTCATCAAAAGAATCAACAACAACGCCTACATCATCAACATACTGACCTCCAAGTACCTTGTAAGCAATACGTTCAATGGCAAGGACCTTTCACCCTACCATGGAGATGTTCAAGATGATAGCCATGAAGAGTCGAGGACGATTCTTTCCCAGGGGAGCTGATGCGGTCCGTCCTACGGACGCTCCTACATCTACACCAACAAGTCCCCCAAGTGGACCCATGACTCGTCCCGAGCCAAACTCCTACAAGCTAAGGTGAACTCGCTCCTCTCCTCGTGCCAATTTGATACCTCCTTGGATGGTATGCTACTTCATGCAACTACCCTATGCATCATCAGGTATGAAGCTTCGACACATCACCAAGCACCCAAGGATGGAGAACAAGGAGCAGAGCATGAAGCAGGAGCCGCTGGAGCTGCTCAGACCAAAGTCTCTGGTCTGCGCACACCGGAGTCTCCGGTCCGCCAAAGTCTCCGGCCTAACGACACCGGAGTCTCTGGCCCCACCTCCGTTCTGCCCCTAGAACCGGGCTCGGGGACAATCTGAAGGCCCCTCCGGAGGCCGGTCCGGAGGCTACACCGGATTCTCCGGTCCAGACCGGAGTCTCCGGTCCACCACACCGGAGTCTTCGGACCGACCACCGCCAGGCATGAAAAGGCCTTTGGGCCTGCGGCCCATGTACCCCTTAGTCCGTCCAGAACTTATCTTTTATTCCTAAAGTACCCCTGTTTAAGTGGCTGGCCTATATATAGTCCCCCACCTCCATTGTAAACCCTGGGCATGATATTGGAATTAGTGGAAACCCCTCTGTGGATCTATCTAATTCTTGCCTCATGCTCCTTGACTAGGAGCACCAATATCCCCAAACCTCGTTGGAGTTTGCATCGTGCCTCTGCGTTGTACAAGGCCTAGGCATCGGTGTCCCTTTGCCTAGACGTCAAGATCTCACCGAGTCTCCCATCTCGCCGTGCCAGTTCGAGAAAGAGTCCTCCGCCGCACGCTGATCCTAGGGATTGCGCTGGACCGGTCACTGTCGGCGTGAGCTATTGGTGTGTATCGTGGTTTTGTGTGTGTGTGTGTTCATCGCGTTCCTCTTGCGTGTGTTCGTCGTGTTCATCCTCCCCTCCTCTTCCCGCACTCCATCCTCGATTTGAAAGGGAATCGTGAAAGATCGGGCCACCCTAGAGGTTTGCCCTCAACAAAGTTTCTCACTATGGTAGGCAATAGGACGTCTGTTTTGCATAATGACTCCTCTAATGCCAATACCGCTAGTGTCATACTCTATCTCAAAAGTTTTTGTGACATCCGGTAACGCAAGAATAGGTGCTTTGGTGAGCCTCTTTTTAAGTTCATCAAAAGTTTTTTGCTGTGCTTTGCCCCAAAAGAAGGTGACATTCTTTTTGGTCAACTTTTTGAGAGGTCAAGCAATGGTTCAAAAGTCTTTCACAAAGCAACGATAGAAACCAACCAACCCATGAAAACTTCAGAGTTCACTCACATTTATGGGGATAGGCCAATCTCGTATGTCCTTTACCTTCGAAACATCAACTTCAATGCCCTTCGAAGAAAGGACAAATCCAAGAAAAATCAACTTGTCTTTAGCAAATGTGCACTTGGGAAGATTAGAATATAGATTTTCATGTCAAAGGATTTGCAAAACCTCCTTGACATGTGTAACATGTTCCTCAAGCGACTTGCTATAAACAAGTATATCATCGAAATAAACAATGACACTCTTGCCAATGAGAGAACGCAAAATATGGTTCATAAGGAACATGAAGGTGGATGGGGCATTAGATAAGCCAAAGGGCATAACCAACCATTCATAGAGACCAAGTGTGGTCTTGAAGGCGGTTTTCCACTCATCACCTTCCGCCATGCGTATTTGATGGTAACCACTACGGAGATCAATTTTCGAGAAAATAGTGGGTCCACACAACTCGTCAAGCATGTGGTATAGGATGTCGATAACGCATGGTGATAGCATTGATTGGACGATAGTCCATGCATAACCGCAACATATCATCCATTTTTGGAACAAGAATCACGGGTACTGCGCTTGGATTAGTGCTAACTTGGATCAAACCTTTGGAGACGAGTGGGTTGATTGGACGTTCGATCTCCTTCATATCCTCCGAGTTCGTGTGGTAGGCGGCGCGGTTTGGAAGAGGTGCGTCGGGTATGAGGTCAATGCGATGCTCGATTCCACGAAGAGGAGGTAGTCCATGTGGGAGCTCTTCGGGGAACACATCCTTGAATTCCTGCAAAACAATCATCAAAGATGGAGGAATATTTGTCAAGTCATTAGTTCATTGTGCTAGTCCCTTGCAAATGAGGACATAGTGCAAGATGGATGGGTTGCTCCTCACATCTCTCATCTCACTTTTGGTTGCAAGGAGAACACTCTTAGTTTTTCCACTCAAGTTAGGCTTGTGGATCTCACTCACTATGAGGTGGTTCTCTCTCTCTCTCACTACTCCTCTCACAAGAAGGTGTTGTGTTTTGCACCCTCGCTAAAGCCTTTGCATTGTCCACAATTATTTGGCTAGGAGTTATTGGTTGCAAAACACATGTCTTGTTAAGCCATTTGAAGATGTATACATTTGTGCGACCATCATGTAGATCACCTTTGTCGAATTGCCATGGTCGACCAAGAAATATGTGGCAAACCGTCATTGGAACCACATCACACTCCACCGTGTCTTTGTATGGGCTAATAGAGAATGTTACCGAGACGATGTGCTTGATCTTCACGGACCCTTGGTCACTTAGCCATTGGACATGGTAGGGGTGCTTGTGAGGTTGGAGGGTGAGGTTGAGATTCTCACACAACTTGGTGCTAGCAAGGTTGTGGCAACTCCCTCCATTGATGATCACCTTGATAGATTTCCCATTGTATCTTGGAGCACTTGGATGATGATATTGACGAAGAGGAGAATGGTGACGCGACGAGCTTGAAGAGATTGATGCATGGGAGCGCGTTCTTGTCATTCCGTCGATGAGGAGTCGAAGCTTGTCATTTGTTTCGCTGATGTTGCGTTGAAGCGCTTCATTTTGATGGCCAAAGTTGTGTTGCATTGCATGCATTTGTCTTTCAAGGCCATCGAAGCAGTTTTCGATTTTCTTGAACTTGGCTTGCATCTCACCGAATTGTTCATCTTGTCGTGTCTCAAGCGCTTGACAACGATCACGGAACTCATGTCGGATGATGTAGTGGCTTGCGTGCGTCATGTACATGCCTTGTTCTTCTTCTTGGGGAGGTGGTTGCCTCGACTCACCATGCATATCCATCATGCAAAACACACAAGGATTGTATATGGAAGTGGAATATGGTGGTGTTAGCCTTTTACCTCACCTTGGGGATTGCACCGAACTAGAAACAACAAGTGAGAGATATTAGCTTGCAAAGTGAAATCACAAACAAAGCTCACACTAAAGAAAGAACTAACTCTCAAAAGATTTTGGTGGTAGGTTAGGATTGTGGAATGCCAAAGAACCAACCAAAAGAAAAGGGATAGAAGAAAATTTTGTGGGGGAATTCATGAGAAACGAAGGTTTTGATACCAATATGTTGAGGGCTAACCTCTTGGGTGGCCTGATCTTTCACGAATCCCTTTCAAATCGAGGGGGAGTGCGGGGGAAGGAGAGGGTGGATGAACACGACGAACTCCCGCATGAAGAACACGATGAACTCACACACGCAAAACCTTGATACAAGCCAATAGCTCACGCCGGCGGCGACTGGTCTGATGCAATCCGTAGGATCGGTGTCGGGCGGAGTGCTCTCTCTCTTGAACCAGCATGGCGAGTAGGGAGTCTCGATGAGATCTTGACATCTTGGCAAAGGAACTCTGATGCCAAGGCCTTGTACAACGAGGGAGGCACGATGCAAACTCCAACGAGGTTTGTGATATTTGGTGCTCCTCTATCAAAGGAGCATGAGGCAAGAACTAGATAGATCAACAAGTGGTGTCCACTAATTCCAAATATCAAGCCTAGGGTTTACAATAGAGGTGGGGGACTATATATAGACCATCCACTAATTCAGGGGTACTTTGGGAATAAAAGATAAGTTTTGGAAGGACTAAGGGGTACATGGGCCAAAGGCCCAAAGGCTTTCACAAGCCTAGCAACGCTCGGTCCGGAGACTCCGATGTAGTAGTCCGGAGACTCCAGTCTAGGATGGAGATTCTGGTCTGTCTCCGGTCCGTCTCCGGAGGGGGTATCAGACTGTCCTCGAGCCTCTATCCAGAGGCTGGTCTGGAGACCGGCCGGAGACTCCGGTGCGCTAGTCTGAAGATTCCGGTCTGCCAGACCAGAGACTCCGGTGTGAGAGCTCCAGCAACTTCTTCTTCTTGGCTTGCTCCTTATACTCTATCCATAGGGACTTGGTGATGCATTGGGGCTTCATAACTGAGAATGCATAGTGTATTTGCATGAAGTAGCAAACCATCCAAGGATGTATCAACGTCACATGAGGAGAGGAGCAAATTCACCTTAGCTTGGAGAAGCTTGGCTCGGGCACGAGTAAAGGGTCCACTTGGGGGACCTGGTGGTGTAGATGTAGGAGCATCCGTAGGATAGGCTGCATCAAATCTCTTCATGGCAATCAGTGACACTGTGGCCATTGGACGCTTTCTCTTCTCTAGCAACGTTCCGATTGTCCCTCCCGATGAGTTCTGGATCCCGGGGAAGACGAACTCCACCCGCTGCTCCATTGTTTCAATCCGGGACACCCATATCTTCATCAGCAAAACTGACTCGGGTCCTAGCTCTTAGGAAGTCGGAAACACGTCAAGCCCCGAACGTACCACCTCCGGGCAGGACATGTTCACGGAAGGATTGGGCTCGGATCTCGCTTCGAAGTTTGCCAGCTCAAATTAAGAAAAATCAAGGCCCACCCAAACCGACCTTGTGCAGGATATAACAGTGGAAGGACCCCACAGATCCACTTGGCTTCCCCGAGTGTTCGAGAAGCGGAGGTCATACTTTGTCAGCGTCGTCACCATCTTTGATACGGATCAAGCCGATGATCCTTGATTTTGTCCGGATCTTTCATAGCGAGTCAACCAGGATGGTAATCTTCCAATAATGCGATGAACATCACCTGATGAAGAGGAACGAATCCAGCAAGTAACGTGATGAAGATCACCACGCCTCAAACCTGAGCATGACAATCCTTGATGAACACAAGAACCTCCACAGCAATAATATGATAAACGGTATCGCCGTCCCTGGAGGGATGATACACGGTGGAGCACCATATAGTTTGTAGACTAAAAAACTGAACTCCCCTAAACCCTAGGCGTCTAGCTCCTTTATATAGGAGGCCTGCAACTAGTCGGTTAGATAGACCCAAAGCGAACACACAACGGACTCGAACCTAACATAGACTCGGACTCAATAACATAGCAATAATATTTGACACAACCTTAGACTTATCATTACATATTGTAGGTCGTCCTGGCGTGCCAATCATCGATGGGATGCGCCCGCATCACCTAGCTTGGTGGAGACCTGAAATTAGGCTTCACCTCCTCCTTCATGCCCATATCATCAACCCTCCTTCAAGAAGCGTTGTCCCCAACGCTTGCGGGTCGGGTCGAAAGGTGGCGTTATATGAACAATCGCTTCACGCGTCTTTGCCATCTTCAAGTCTTGCTTGCCTTCCTCACCACATCCTCCCTCTTGGCCTACTCGACTTGATACAACCCTTGGCACCTGCACATCCTTGTGTCTCCATACGAGCTTGGACATAGACGCCACCGTCTTCTTATTCTCAAATCTTGTTGGAACCCATGGTTGCTGAACATGGACCTTCTTTGCATGACCTGGCATAAGATGAGTAATGCCTGGACCACACAACTGACGAACATGTCCATCCTTGCCTCTATGCATCCGCACAACTGTCCAAACAAAACGCCTCACAGGTGTGCTAACAAAACTACTCTTGTTACCCCGCTGCACCACATGCACTAGAACATCAGGAGCACAACTATCATCCGTCTAAACACCTGTGTCAACATAAACAACCTTATGAACACATGCTGCAACATCCTTCCTCTCAGCAATAAGAGGATGCACTTCAACTGACTTGTCACTAACAAGTTCCACTGGCTTGTCATCTACAAGCATAGCTGAAGCAATAGCAACATTGTCGCACTGTGCATCATGCTCTCCATCCTGCACCTTAGCTAGCCCAGATTTTGGCTTAGCCTTGCGCACCTTCTCCTTATGTACCACCAGCTCTACATCAGACTTTATGTGATCATCATGCATAGGCTTCAAAGTCTGCTGTTTGCCACCATGCACAAAAAAATATGTATTTGCTCTTCCATCATGTGTAACGTTGCGATCATACTGCCATGGATGACCAAGTTGTTGGGCCACGTAGAGATAAACAAAACTTTTTCCCTACGCGGTGATCCCAAGATCCAGCTCAGGTAGAAGGCCACGAGGATTACCACTAGACGCGTAGTTGCGGAATTGATGAAGCACGTCAGTTGATGCCGTGCAGTCCTCACGATCCGTTCCGGTTCCACGATCCACGATCCGTACTTTCTTCACGATCGTCGAAGTGCTGAACGTACAGCACCTCCACCGGTATCCACACGTACGAGGAGGAGCGCCGGCGATGGACCGCTAGGTCCGGTACGGCGGAAACAGGACGGACTGGGGCTAGGGTTTCCAACACATGGAGTGACCTAACCTTGTGCTCTAAGCACCTGCGCCCCAGCTTATATACGTAGTGAAAGTGGGCTCCACTCACTTGTGGCCCATTCACGAAAAAGGCCTATATTAGCCACTTCAAGTCTCACTTGCTAACTAAGTCCATGTCTCTATTTGGGTCCAACCCAAATAGGTTTCCTGTTTGGGTCTAACCCAAACTTGCGCATGCTCTTAAGTGTGTGACCCGACAGGCTCATGGTAACCCGGACACGATTCCGAGTCTCACTCGTGATCGATCACTTGGTAGCGGCTCCTAGCAGAACGTGCCAACTCCCAAGTACCAATAAGTCATGACGACATACCTTCCAATGCGACTTTCATCTGAGTCCCTTTTGCCTCACGATATACTTTGTCGGACTATAGGCGAATGATCGTCATCCCTTAAATAGTCCGACTCTCTTTCTCGATCCGAGATAAGTGATTCATCCGACTAACTCTTAGTCGGCTGCCTCGTTTAACACTTAATCCGAGACGCACATGGCCATGCTTTCCGAATCATATCTTCCGAGAGGGCCCAGAGAATATCTCTCCGGATGGAGGGGCAAAATCCTGTCTTGGCTATTCACATCACGCAGCTTGATTCTCAGACGACCCGAATTCCGCCTTTATAACTGCCCAGTGACGGAACAGTGTTTGACAGAACCTAAGTCGGAGATCCTCAACTCGGATTGTGCAATAACCTCAGGTCTAAGGATTACATTGATTGAGACATGCAAATGACGACTTGTTCGTTGCATCTCAATATGGGTCAGTCCGACTCGCTAAACTCTTTAGTCGAATCCGTGTAAATCGGAATAGCATCTCCATGCCCATGACAAGTGGAACCTAGTCATCTGCCGACTTTCACATTGGTCTAAGTTGTGTGTCCGGCACAACCTCAGTGACCAAGGACAATTAGTATGAACAACATGAATATGTAGTTCCACAATCAAATCACATATTCGATGATACATATCAGCAGTTCATACATGGACCACAACCTTATGAATACACAGGAATATCATCATTCATGATTGCCTCTAGGGCATATTCCCAACAGTCTCCCACTTGCACTAGAGTCAATCTTCCAACATCACATGTCCAGGCATCGGATGCCCATTGCTCTCAGGTGCGCCTCATGCTTCGGCTGTGGAAGTGGCTTTGTCAACGGATCCGCAATGTTTGCATCCGTGTGTACCTTGCATAACTTGATATCACCTTGATCCACGAATTAGCGAATAAGGTGGTACCGCATAAGTATATGTTTGTTCTTCTGGTGTAGTCTAGGTTCCTTGGCTTGTGCAATAGCACCATTGTTGTCACAATACATGTCTAACGGATTGGACGAGCCCTGAACCACACCAAGATCTATGAGGAAATTCCTCATCCAAACGGCTTCCTTTGCCGCCTCCGAGGCAGCAATATACTCAGCCTCTGTCGTAGACGCAGACACCGTTTCTTGCTTGGAACTTTTCCAGCTCATAGCCCCTCCGTTTATCACAAACACATATCCGGATTGTGAACGAGAATCATCCGAGTTAGTGAGATAACTCGCATCCGTGTAACCCTTTACACTGAGTTCATCCTCACCTCCATAAACCAGGAACATATCCTTAGTCCTTCTCAAGTACTTGAGGATATTTTTAGCCGCCGCCCAGTGGATCTCTTCAGGGTCAGCCTGGTATCTACTCACAACACTTAGAGCATAGGAAACATCCGGCCTAGTACAAATCATAGCGTACATGATGGATCCGATTGCAGAAGCATACCGAATCGCACTCATCCGACTTCGCTCATCAGTTGTCGAAGGACACTGAGTCTTGCTATGTTTTACGCCATGGGACATCGGTAAGAACCCCTTCTTAGACGATTCCATGTTGAACTTCTTCAACACTTTGTCCAAATATGTACTTTGACTCAATCCAATGAGCTGCTTTGATCTATCTCTATAGATCCGGATTCCTAGTATGTAAGTCGCCTCACCCAAGTCTTTCATCGAAAAACTCTTTTCCAATGATTCCTTGGTCTCTTGCAACATCTGGACATCATTTCCAATCAATAATATGTCATCCACATACAAGATCAGAAAGTTTACTTTGCTCCCACTAAACTTCTTGTATAAACAAGAATCATGATCGCTCTTGATGAAGCCAAACAATTTGACTACCTCATCAAAGCGAATGTTCCAACTCCGAGATGCTTGCTTCAACCCATAAATGGATTTCCGAAGCTTGCATACTTTGTCAGCATTAGCCGGATCAACAAAACCCTCGGGCTGTATCATATACATGTCCTCGGTTAAATTTCCATTAAGGAAAACCGTCTTGACATCCATCTGCCATATCTCATAGTCGAAATAGGCTGCTATAGCTAACATGATCCGAACTGATTTAAGCATCGCTACAGGAGAGAAAGTCTCGTCGTAGTCAACTCCTTGAACTTGTCGGAACCCCTTCGCGACAAGCCGTGCTTTATAGATAGAAACATTTCCATCGGTATCAGTTTTCTTCTTAAAGACCCATTTGCACTCCACGGGTCTTGCACCGTCTGGCAGATCAACCAAGTTCCAAACTTGATTTTCATCCATGGACTTTAATTCGGATCTCATGGCTCCAAGCCATGACTCAGAATCAGAACCCACCATCGCTTCCGAATAAGTTGCCGGCTCATCACTGTCTAACAGCAATACATCACGAACACTTCGCAATCTGGCCGATCTTCGTAGTGTCGGTGTAGTTTCCGGCTCAGGTACCACGTCCGGCTCAACCTCTAAGGCTTTTGCCGACTCGCTGCTAGCCGGTATTTCTCGAATTTCTTCGAGATGCACCGTACTCCCACTGACTCCCCGACTGAGAAACTCTTTCTCAAGGAAGACACCGTTTCGAGCGACAAACACTTTGCCCTCTTCTCGGTTGTAGAAGTAGTAACCCAAGGATTCCCTCGGATACCCCACGAAAATACACTTATCCGACTTAGCTGTAAGCTTGTCCGACTGAAGTCGCTTGACAAAAGCTTCACAACCCCAAATCTTAAGAAAAGACAAACTTGGCTTCTTGCCAGTCCACATCTCATGTGGTGTCTTCTCTACCGACTTTGATGGTACTCTGTTTAGTGTGAACGCTGCAGTTTCTAGACAATAACCCCAAAATGATAAAGGCAGATCTGTCCGACTCATCATTGACCGTACCATGTCCAACAAGGTCCGATTCCTCCTTTCCGACACACCATTTCTCTGCGGCGTTCCTGGAGGAGTGAGCTGGGAAACTATTCCACAACTCTTTAGATGGTCATCAAACTCATGGCTCATGTACTCGCCTCCTCGGTCTGACCGAAGAAACTTTATTTTCTTTCCAAGTTGATTTTGTACCTCATTCTGGAATTCCTTGAACTTTTCAAAGGCTTCCGACTTATGTTTCATCAAGTAGATATATCCATATCTACTCAAATCATTAGTGAAGGTAATGAAGTATTCATAACCACCTCTGGCCATCGTGCTCATTGGGCCACATACATCACTATGTACTAGTCCCAATAATTCGGACGCCCTTTTACAACTCTTTGCAAAAGGTGTCTTGGTCATCTTGCCAAGAAGGCAGGATTCGCATGTCTCAAACGACTAGTCGAATGAAGTTAGGAGTCCATCATCATGGAGCTTCTTCATGTGTTTCTAGCTTATATGACCAAGCCGACAATGCCAAAAGTAAGTCATATTCAGATCATTTGGTTTTAACCTTTTCACATTTATGTTATAGACAGATTCACCCTCAAGATTCAAAATAAATAACCCGTCCCGGACGGGCGCAAAGCCATGAAACATATCATTCAAATATAAAGAATAGCCATTATTCTTAATATTCGACTCATAGCCCTGTCTCATCAAACATGAGGCAGAAATGATGTTTCGACTAAGCACTGGAACATAATAACAATTATTTAGCTCCATTATGAATCCAGAAGGTAAATGAAGTTGCATTGTGCCGACTTCCAACGCAGCGACTCTCGCTTTGTTTCCGACTAATGTCAACCTCGCCTCTTGCAACGCTCCTAGTTCTTACCAGTCCCTACAACGAGTTGCAGATGTGAATGACTGATCCGGTATCATATACCCAAGAACTACCAGGTGCATCAGCAAGATAAATGTCTATAACATTGCAAACAAGCGTGCCTGAGCCGGAAGTCACACCTCCGCTCTTGGCTTTATTAGCCAGATACTTGCTGCAATTCCTCTTCCAGTGGCCATCCGACTTGTAATAGAAGCAAGTGGATCCGGCTATAGGAGATGGCTTAGTCCCTGAGGAAGCACTTTGGACTGGGTCCTCCGCCTTACCTCCTGACTTTGCCTTCTTCTTCTTAGTCCAAGAACTCTTCTTGAACTTAGCCTTGTTTTGTACCATCAACACTTGACTGGCACCTTTCTTGAGATCCGCCTCAGCCTGCTTGAGCATCCCATGTAATTCAGTGAGCTTCTTATCCATAACATGCATGTGGTAGTTCGATATGAACTGGCCATACGCACTAGGAAGAGAGTTCAGAATTATGTCCGTAGCGAACTCTTCGCTAATGGGGTAGCCAAGCCTTTCCAGAGACTACACGTAACCAACCATCTTGATCACATGCGGACTCAGTGGATCGGCATCCTAAAGCTTGCAGCTCAACAAAGCTTGAGAGACTTGATACCTCTCAGTCTTTGCCTGAGCCTGGAACATACTTTTGAGGCTTTCGATCATATCGTAGGCCTCAACATTCTCGAACTACTGCTGCAAGTCCGGTTCCATGTGAGCAAGCATAAGACAGCTAATCTTCGTGGATTCATCACAAATCCGACGGTAGGCATTGGTGGCTGCGACAGTCGCATTCTCATCCGGCTCAGCTGGAAGTGGGTTGTCTAGGACACGATCCCTTTTTTCCTTTTTGAGAACAATTCTCAGATTATGATACCAGTTGGTGAAATTAGTTCCATTCAGCTTATCTTTCTCTAAGATGGTTCTCAAAGCAAAACCGGAAATCTGAGGAAGACTGCTAGGTGCCATTTATCTACAACAGAAAATATGCAAAACACTTAAGACATGTATCCATAAAGAGCAAGCATATTAAACACTTTAATATTTATGCTCCCACTAGAACCAACACCCCTCCGATGGTTACTTAGTGATTCAGGACCCTGAATAAGCAAGTCGACTAGTGCGCTTTAGCATACCGCTAGCCGTCAAGTGATCTAGGTAGACAACTCCTTGTCAATCGTATCTCATACGACTCCTGTTGAATGGGTGGCATCACATGCCCCGGCTCCCATCCGACTTTTCCCCAAGTCCCACAACCGTTATGATAGACCTGTCTAGATTACCAAGTGCTTCTGCTGTAAGAGTCCGACTCGAACCCACCTAGTCGGAAAGAATTGGTAGCACCTCAATTTTATGAGCCCACTACCAAAAATGTCCGACTTGTGATGGTGCAGCACTGGCGGGGAAACCGACTAGACCTTCTTTGAGGGATTATTTTCAACCAACTATCTAATAGAGGTAAAATAGAGACATAACAATAAAACAAAATAAAAGCACTTATAATGTGAAATGGTATGGCTCTCTTCATGGCGATCTCCATCTCCATAAAGCCTGTAATCCGACTCGTGTCAACTCTTGTCACGGGCCATCTTACACCATGTAGCCAACTTGTACACCGACTTGCATGCTATCCGGATTCTCCAAACAGCTACACTAGCTAGTAATCCAAATTACACAGAGAATCCGACACGCAGGCCGTTATACAATAAGATGACAGCACCTAGGCTCCAGCCGGCTGACAAAATCCGTGATACACAGATCACGTATGGATTACACACATCACATGCACATAAGCCATACCATTCACAACATCATCCTGCAAAAACAAGTTATGCATAGATACGATATCTACCGGCGTTGTGAAACTCGCAACAACATCTAAGGCATTACAACAGGGCGAAGCCGGCGGTCCCAGACATGGATTACACACATCACATCCGACGATTTTTCCAAAAACGCAGATCTCATCTGCATTCCGGACATGGATTTCATCATCGGATAAAACAATTTTACCCAAATCTGATCCAAACTCCGTTTCGATCAAACCCTTTGATCTTCGATCACCGCATCTGGGTTTACGTGTCACAGTCTACCCCGATGGTGGAAACCGACCGGTAGGGATATGTCGTTCCACAACCTTAGCAGTTAGATCACGGAAACCAGATCATCCATTCCCCCGAGTACAGTTGATCCAATCAACTTTGTACAAAACCGATCTATCTCATAGATCGACCACCAAAACTGCAATTAGATCCAATCTAACGCCAACCGCATATCACATATGCGCGATCTCGAGCCTAAAACCAGAAGCTAACGCTCTGATAGCACTCTTGGGCCACGTAGAGATAAACAAAACTTTTTCCCTACGCGGTGATCCTAAGATCCAGCTCAGGTAGAAGGCCACAAGGATTACCGCTAGACGCGCAGTTGCGGAATTGATGAAGCACGTCGCTTGATGCAGTGCAGTCCTCGCGATCCGTTTTGGTTCCACGATCCGTACTTTCTTCACGATCGTCGAAGTGCTGAACGTACAGCACCTCCACCGGTATCCACACGTGCGAGCAGGAGCAACGGCAATGGACTGCTAGGTCCGGTACGGCGGTGACAGGACGGACTGGGGCTAGGGTTTCCAACACATGGAGTGACCTAACCTTGTGCTCTAAGCACCTGCGCCCCAGCTTATATAGGGAGTGAAAGTGGGCTCCACTCACTTGTGGCCCATTCACTAAAAAGGCCTATATTAGCCACTGCAAGTCTCACTTGCTGACTAAGTCCATGACTCTATTTGGGTCCAACCCAAATAGGTTTCCTGTTTGGGTCTAACTCAAACTTGATCCCGCTCTTAAGTGTGTGACTCGACAGGCTCATGGTAACCCGGACACGATTCCGAGTCTCAGTCATGATCGATCAGTTGGTAGTGGCTCCTAGCAGAATGTGCCAACTCCCAAGTACCAATAAGTCATGACGACATACCTTCCAATGCGACTTTCGTCTGAGTCCCTTTTGCCTCACGATATACTTTGTCGGACTATAGGTGAATGATCGTCATCCCTTAAATAGTCCGACTCTCTTTCTCGATCCGAGATAAGTGATTCATCCTACTAACTCTTAGTCGGCTGCCTTGGTTAACACTTAATCCGAGACGCGCATGGCCATGCTTTCCGAATCATATCTTTCGAGAGGGCCCAGAGAATATCTCTCCGGATGGAGGGGCAAAATCCCGTCTTGGCTATTCACATCACGCAGCTTGATTCTCAGACGACCCGAATTCCGCCTTTATAACTACCCAGTGACGGAACAACGTTTGATAGAACCTAAGTCGGAGATCCTCAACTCGGATTGTGCAATAACCTCAGGTATAAGGATTACATTGATTGAGACATGCAAATGACGACTTGTTCGTTGCATCTCAATATGGGTCAGTCCGACTCGCTAAACTCTTTAGTCGAATCCGTGTAAGTCGGAATAGCATCTCCATGCCCATGACAAGTGGAACTTAGTCATCTACCGACTTTCACATTGGTCTAAGTTGTGTGTCCGGCACAACCTCAATGACCAAGGACAATTAGTATGAACAACATGAATATGTAGTTCCACAATCAAATCACATATTCGATGATACATATCAGCAGTTCATACATGGACCACAACCTTATGAATACACAGGAATATCATCATTCATGATTGCCTCTAGGGCATATTCCCAACACAAGTAACAGCCCACATACCTCCAGTGGCAACACATCGCACTCAATCTCATCAACATAATCACGAACTGTAAATGGCACACACACCTTATGAGTTACCTTCACCATACCACAGCTATTGAACCACTGTAAATGCTTAGGTTCAGGAATACGCCATGTGGACAACCCCAACACTGCCACCATTGCCTTGCTAATGCCATTAGTACAACTTCCTCCATCAACAATCAACTTGCATGCTTTGCCTTTGATCATACACTGCGCCTGAAATAAATTACAACGTTGGCCCTTGTCAGCTGTCATGCACGAATCGCCTTGTACCTTGTTAAGTTGCAAATTCAGCCCACTCAACGGTACAACATCCTCCACGACATCCTTAACAACATCAGCCTTAACAACATCAATCACTAACGCTTCAGAAATCGTGACTGCCATCTTGCTAACTGTCGGCAATGGAACAACTGTCAACTTCTCATGAGTAGTCACAGCCATCGCGACCTTCGGTATAAGAGCTATACTCTTGCCAACATCCACTATCCCATTCACAACCTTGGGCGGCTGCTCGATTTCCTCCATATACGGTAATACGAAACCATGACGGAGAATTTTTTTGTAGTCCTCCCAAGTATGAGAAAAACCAACTATGTCAACCGCCTCGGACCACCAACTATCCCACTCCTTGTCCACACGCTGGTGAGCAAGAACATACCCATCATACCCACTAAACTTGCCATTGTATTTGCGACATCGATGAAAACCCCGTTCCATGTGTCTTTCCCAATCTTGGTACTCCTCAACTGTCGCAAGTCTATGTAGGCACCAGCGAAACTCAGATGCATCACGTGGCACTCCATTCAGGAGATCGATATAGTCATTGAAAACAGCACTAGAGTTTTTGCCACGTGTACACCTCAATCCCAAAGTATCTCCTGGAAAAGAATCCATTTATATGTCTACTTTTGCCTAGCCTTCACTGATTCCTGATTGCAAAACGTAGCAGCACAAGAAAACTCCAAGGTTGCACTATCTGTTGGGTACTGAACGAGCCCTCCCGAAAATTGCTGTCCGGCCCAGGCTAGAGGACAGACGTGCAGCGACGCGAACGAACGAGTCCCGGGACGTGGGCGTGCGCGACCTCGCTCGAGAACAGACGCGTATGGCCTCAGGCGTGCGGGCACGCGGGGCGATGGCCTTTTTTTAGAGTCCCACGATTCCTTTCCTCCAGCGCCTGTACATACCAGCTAACCGATCTTCTTTCCTTTATTGTGTTTCCTATACTCCACGTGAAAAAAAACAGAATCACCCCTTTTTTTAATTGTCTCGATCGGATCTAGTATTTACCGATCTGACTAGGCCACCACGTGATGCCTCTCCTTAATTTCCTCCTTTTTTTCTTTCCTGAATGAACACCACACAGAAAGGATCCAATCGATCTCCAAATTGTTTTTTTTCTTCAACGAAACTAGCAGAGTCACGTACGGATCGCTGCCTTTTTTTCAACTTGCCTTGCACGCTGATTGCTCTCCTTCCTTTCCTAGTAGATTCCAAGCGATCAAAGTAATCTAGTCGGACTCCCTTTGATTCTGACGAATATGTATAGGAGCGTACGTGAGTGGTTGCGTGAACAGGCGGACTCACGTGTGTGATAACGATCGCGGGGCGGCCAGGCGATAATTCTTAGCGACGATGCCTGCCTCCCTCATTTTTCTGGACTCCACGTACCAGCTGCTTGATCGGATCTGATCAAATCGCTGCAGGATCGGATTCCGATCTATGTTCAAGAACTGGCCTCCCAATCTCTTCTTCAAACAAACTGATATGTAAACTACTTGTAGAAAAACAGTCCACAGATGACACGCTATGATCAACGAGAGCTCTGATACCACCTGATACGGATCAAGCCGATGATCCTTGATTTTGTCCCGATCTTTCACAGCGAATCAACCCGGATGGTAATCTTCCAATAACGCGATGAACATCTGTTATGGATCTCCTTGTGGATTTACCCTTGGAGTGGCCCGATCTTTACGGATTTGACGCGGTAGTGAGGGAAAACACGATGAACATGATGAACACAACTCTAATGCAAGGTAAAGATACAAACACACGCCAAATCACACCCAATTCGATTTGCTCCCGTTGGTTCGAACAACCAATCCAATAGAATCCTCGGCAAGAGACCTTGCGGTAGAATCACCAAAGGAGAGATCGACAAGCGGATGGTAGAATTCAAATCAAGGAGAGAGTAGCAACCAAGTAGAATCCCAAAGGGAGAGACCAAGCACTACTAGAATCCTTGATAGGGAGAGACCAAACAATTGAGGAGGGTCTTGACAACTTGGAGAAGGGCACCGACTCCAAGGCCTTGTACAACTCATAGATTTACTATTGAGAGGGGGTTCCCATCTAGGGTTTGGCACATGCCTCAATTCATCATCATCTCTAGGGTTTCAAGGAGGGGGTGGGGGCATATATATAGGCCAGCCACGAGCTAGGGGTTAAACAGGCATAAGCAAGAAGTTTGGGGCGTTACATGGGCCAAGCCCAGCTTAAGGCGCGCAGGCCCACGATGCTCGGTCTGGAGACTCCGGTGCGGGGTCCGGAGACTCCGGTGTGGGCCGGAGACTCTGGTCTGTCTCCGGTGTCGCCTCCGGAGGGGGTCTCAGACTGTCCCAGGCACAGGTTCGGGGCTCGGTCCGGAGATGGACCGGAGACTCCGGTGTGGTAGACCGAAGACTCCGGTCTGCTGGTCCGGAGACTCCGGTCCTGCTTCAGCAGCTTCTTGCGTCTTCTCTTCCAGGCCTCTTGCTTGGGTGTCTTGGCTCTAGGGCCATCCTTGCTGCATCTTCTTGGCATCATGTTCATGGACCTAGTCACATCATGGGCATTTGTCTCAAGTAGGATTCCATTCGCATAACAACCAGCAAAAGGCAAAGCATGGAAGGAGTTCACCTTTGGAGTGATGATTAGCGTGGCATGATGTGGACCAAAGGTGGTTTCCATATGTTGGGCTACATCATCTCCCCCCGCTTGAAAATGAGTCGACCTCGACGATGTTCGTTCATCATGCAAGGAAGGAGGTGTGTCCTTGGCCTTGTTCTTGTACATGGTCGGATCGCCGGTGTCGAATCTATTCTCAAACTTGTTGAAGAGCTTGTGGTACATCTTGCCATCATGTTGTGGTTGGAGATCTTGTAGCCTTATCCTTGTAGTTGGTAGTGTATCTTGGGTACCTTGCAAAACCGACAACAAAGAGAGAGAATTGTATGAATTATTGTTAGTATGGGTCACACTCAAGTCTCTCTTCTCACATTTTGTGGCTTGCGTCGTGGCCCTCATGATTTTTCCACTCATTTCTGGCTTGTGGCACTCACTCTCTTGATGGTGGTTCACTCTCTCATCACTCGTCTTGTTGAGGGCAAACCTCTAGGGTGGCCCGATCTTTCACGATTCCCTTTCTAATCGAGGATGGAGTGCGGGGAGAGAAGGGAGGATGAACACGACGAACGCACGCACGAAGAACGCGAAGAACACACACACACAAAACCACGATACACACCAATAGCTCACGCTGGTGGTGACCGGTCCGGCGCAATCCCTAGGATCGGCGTCGGGCGGAGGACTCTCTCTCGAACCGGCACAGCGAGAAGGGAGACTCGGTGAGATCTTGACATCTAGGCAAAGGGATATCGATGCCTAGGCCTTGTACAACGCGGAGGCACGATGCAAACTCCAACTAGGTTTGGGGATATTGGTGCTCCTTAGTCAAGGAGCATGAGGCAAGAATTAGATAGATCCACAAAGGGGTTTCCACTAATTCCAATATCATGCCTAGGGTTTACAATGGAGGTGGGGGACTAAATATAGGCCAGCCACACAGTCAGGGGTACTTTAGGAATAAAAGACAAATTCTAGACGGATTAAGGGATACATGGGCCGAAGGCCCAAAGGCCTTTTACATGCCTAGCGAAGGTTGGTCCGGAGACTCCGGTGTGGTGGTCCGGAGACTCCGGTCGGTCTCCGAACCAGCCTCCGGAGGGGCATTCAGATTGACCCCGAGCTCGATTCTAGGGGCAGACCGGAGGTGGGGCCGAAGACTCCGGTGTCTTCAGGCCGGAGACTTTGGTGGACCGGAGACTCCGGTGTGCACAGACCGGAGACTCTGGTCTAAGCAGCTCCAGCGGCTCCTGCTTCACGCTCTGCTCCTTGTTCTCCATCCTTGGGTGCTTAGTGATGTGTCGAAGCTTCGTACCTGATGATGCATAGGGTAGTTGCATGAAGTAGCCTGCCATCCAAGGAGGTATCAAATTGGCACGAGGAAAGGAGCGAGTTTACCTTAGCTTGTAGGAGTTTGGCCCGGGCACGAGTCATGGGTCCACTTGGGGGACTTGTTGGTGTAGATGTAGGAGCGTACGTAGGACGGGCTGCATCAGCTCCCCCCTTGGGAAAGAGTCATCCTCGATTCTTCATGGTTGTCATATTGAACATCTCCATGGTAGGGTGAGAGATCCTTGACATTGAATGTATTGCTTGCAAGGTACTTGGAGGTCGGTATGTCAATGATGTAGGCGTTGTTGTTGATTCTTTTGATGACATTGAAGGGACCATCTCCTCTTGGCTTGAGCTTGGAGTCATGTTCCTTGGGGAAACGGTCTTTGCTTAGGTGTATCCACACAAGGTCACCTTCTTCAAAGATCATCTCCTTCTTGTCCTTGTTTAACCTTGAAGCTTGGCGAAGGACTTGTTGTTCGATAGTCGCTCTTGTTTCTTCATGAAGTTTCTTCATAGCTTGTGCACGCTTCTCGACGTCCATGTTCATTCGCTCATGGAGAGGTAGTGGTAGGATGCCGAGCGCGGTGAGGGGCTCGAACCCATAGACGATCATGAATGGACTCATCTTGGTTGTTGAGTGCTTGGCCCGATTGTAGGCGAACTCGGCGTGTGGGATGCATTCCTCCCAATCCTTCAGGTTTTTCTTGATCAACACACGAAGGAGAGTTCCGAGACTCTGGTTGACAACTTCGGTTTGGCCATCAGATTGAGGATGCGATGCGGATGAAAAGAGGAGCTTGACGCCGAGCTTGGCCATGAGGGTCTTCCATAAGTAGCTCATGAATTTGACGTCGCGGTCGGAGACGATTGTCCTTGGCACACCGTGAAGACAGACGATTTCCCTGAAAAACAGATTTGCAACATGTGAAGCATCGTCGGTCTTATGGCACGGTACGATGTGTACCATTTTGGAAAAACGATCCACAACAACAAATATAGAATCATGACCATGCTTAGATCTAGGCAATCCTAACACGAAATCCATGCTAATGTCAGACCAAGGTGTATGAGGAATAGGCAATGGCATATAAAGACCATAGGGATTAGCTTGCGACTTAGCTTGAACACATGTCGTGCATCGTTGAACGTAGCGCTCCACGCCACGCTTCATCTTGGGCCAAAAGTAGTGATTCGAGAGAATGTCCAATGTCTTGTCGCGGCCAAAGTGACCCATGAGGCCTCCACCATGAGATTCTTGGAGGAGCAAAAGTTGAAGCGACGACTTGGGAATGCATAGCTTGTTTTGTTTAAATGGAAAGCCCTTATGCAAATAGAAATCATCAACTCCTTTGTCATTGGAGCACTTTGCAAAAATTGGTTCAAAGAACGGGTCGGAAGCATACAAAGATTTTATTTCCCGAAGACCCAACACGTTGATTTCAAGTCTCGTAAGAAGGCTTGTATGTTTGCGAGACAATGCGTCCGCAACTACATTATCTTTACCCTTCTTATACTTGATAATGTACGGAAAAGACTCCACGAACTCAACCCACTTAGCGTGTCTCTTGCTCAAGTTAGCTTGGCCTTTGAGATATTTCAACGACTCGTGGTCGGAATGTATGATAAATTCCTTGGTCCAAAGGTAGTGTTGCCAAACTTGAAGGACACGAACTAAGGCAAAAAGCTCTTTGTCATAAATTGGATAGTTGAGGCGAGCACCATCAAGTTTCTCGCTATGGTAGGCTATAGGACGTCTGTTTTGCATAAGGACTCCTCCAATGCCAATACCACTAGCACCACACTCTACCTCTAAAGTTTTTGTGAAATCCGGTAAAGCAAGGAGAGGTGCTTCGGTGAGCCTCTCTTTAAGTTCATCAAAAGCTTTTTGTTGTGATTTGCCCCACACGAAGGTGACATTCTTTTTGGTCAATTCATTAAGGGGACAAGCAATGGTTCAAAAGTCTTTCACAAAGCGACGATAGAAACCGGCCAACACATGAAAACTTCGGAGTTCACTCACATTTGTTGGGATGGGCCAATCTCGTATGTCCTTTACCTTGGAAACATCAACTTCAATTCCCTCCGAAGAAACGACAAATCCCAGAAAAATCAACTTGCCTTTAGCAAAAGTGCACTTGGGAAGATTAGCATAAACCTGTTCATGTCGAAGGATTTGCAAAACTTCCTTGACATGTGTTATATGGTCCTCAAGTGATTTTCTATAAACAAGAATATCATCAAAATAGACAACAACACTTTTTCCAATGAGAGAACACAAGATGTGATTCATAAGGCGCATGAAGGTGGATGGTGCATTCGATAAACCAAAGGGTATAACCAACCATTCATAGAGACCAAGTTTGGTCTTGAAGGCAGTTTTCCACTCATCACCTTCTGCCATGCGTATTTGATGGTAACCACTACGAAGATCAATTTTCGAAAAAATAGTGGCTCCACACAACTCATCAAGCATGTCATCGAGAGGTGGTATGGGATGTCGATAACGCACAATGATAGCATTGATTGGACGACGGTCCATGCATAACCGTAACATATCATCCGTCTTTGGAACAAGAATCACAGGTATGACACTTGGACTAGTGCTTACTTGGATCAAACCTTTGGAGACAAGTTGGTTGATTTGACGTTCGATCTCCTTCATCTCCTCCGGGTTTGTGCGGTAAGCGGCGCGGTTGGGAAGTGGTGCACCGGGGATGAGGTCAATTCGATGTTCGATGCCGCGAAGAGGAGGTAGTCCATGTCGAAGCTCTTCGGGGAACACATCCTTGAATTCCTGCAAAACACTCATCAACGATGGAGGAAACATTGGTTAATTTGTTAGTTCCTTGCGCTAGTCCCTTGCAAAGGAGGACATAGTGCAAGATGGATGGGTTGTTCTGAACATCTCTCATCTCACTTTTGGTGGAAAGGAGAACACTCTTAGTTTTTCCACTCGAGTTTGGCTTGTGGCTCTCACTCACTATGAGGTGGTTCTCTCCCTCACCGCTCTTCTCACAAGGAGGTGTTGTGCTTTGCGCCCTCGCTAAAGCCTTTGCATTGTCCGCAATTATTTGGCTAGGAGTCATCGGTTGCAAAACACATGTTTTGTTGAGCCATTTGAAGGTGTATACATTGGTGCAACCATCATGTTGAGCAGCCTTGTCAAATTGCCATGGTCGACCAAGAAGCATGTGGCAAACTGTCATAGGAACCACATCACACTCCACCGTATCTTTATAAGGACCAATGGCGAAGGAGACCAATACGGTATGCTTGATCTTCACAGACCCTTGGTCACTTAGCCATTGCACATGGTAGGGGTGCTTGTGCGGATGGAGGGTGAAGTTGAGCTTCTCACACAACTTGGTGCTAGCAAGGTTGTGGAAACTCCCTCTGATGAGGATATATACATGGATTATGATGATTCTGATTGCTTGAACTAGAAGGAAATATTGAGTCAAATCAATAATGACTATCAGGTGAATTCATTCCTAATTGAACCTAATGTTTTACTTAATGAGAACTTTATACTACCTAAGTCTATGCATCTTTGTATGATCAGGTTTATTGATAACACAAGCGTTGTGCGAGGAGGAGGAGAGTTGCAGCAAGATGGACAAGCGCTGATTTCCAATATCAACAAGTGCGCGAGGGAGGAGCGGGAGGCATGCGCACTAGGAGACAATGAGGAAATCACGTATGAGCAAGAGAGAGAGATGGCGCACCAAGAATTACATGTTTGAGGTGTTCCACGATGTTTGGACTGCGTGCCAATAAGGCCGAACCCATATATGGGTCGGTATGTATCAGTTTGAGTCGAACCGAGTCAGTTTGGGCCAAGTTATGGCTGTTTTTAGGCCCGTTTAGAGGGGAGGACGCCCCAGCCCTCATATAAACCTCCGTAGCCGTCACAAGTTAGGGTTTAGACCACGTTAAAATATTTTGGAGTTGTTTCTTTCATAGAACCTCTGGATTACCCTGTGTTCGAATCTGCCAACTATAATTGAGTGTGATCTGTTGTTCCATTGGGAATTAGTAGATTGCATACTACCGTTCGTGGTCACGGCTGCGTGCACAAGAGTGTGGTGTTGTGAATATCCTACAAGGTTCGAGAGTTGTTGCATTGGCATCAGGGATCGAGCGGGAGAGATCATAGCTACGCACTAGTTATCTATCATCTAGCATCACCATCGACAAGAGCTTGCTGAGAAGATCGGGCCACCCTGTATCATCTTGGTATCAGAGCGCTGGGTTTACTCGGTGAGCAATATCATCTTGGTATCAGATTTCCAGTGTTGCCTCGGTAAGCAATCCACAATCCATCCATAGATTAGAGAGTGTTTTTCATCCTATACAGAAAAAGCCCCACAAAAAGAGTTGCCATAGCCTAGATTACATAGTATTCGAGTAATAGTTGCTGGTCGCGTTCCTCTATTAGATTAGATCTAGATCTGTTCTTCGTAGATTTGTTTTCTAGTTGTTCTAGTTGTTTTCCACCATCTTTTTCCGCTATCATCAAGTCAGATCCGATCCAAGTAAAGAGTCCTAGTTGTGTACTACTTGGCGAGTCGGAATAAAAAAAATCCGGCTCGCTGCCTCACGCCTGACCGCAGACAAGTCTGTGCTCCAGCGTGACAAAAAAAAATTTCTGAAAAAAAAATCGAACCGTCGCCTTACCATAGACCAGTCTGTGCTAGTACGAGAAAAAAAAATTTCTTCCGCCATCCTGCCGCGGCAGGATTTTAGGCCGTTTTACTGCCGTGGCAGAGACCAATTTTCAGGTCAAATTTTTTTTCTTTTTTGTTTATTTTTTTTACTGAGTCCACATAGCGTACCTATCCTTGTGATCCTTAGTAAACCTTTCTTTGTGTATAAAACTATCCTACGAGACTAGCGTGCTTAGTGCTCTGCGGGCTGCTCAGTTTAGCAATCTTGTGCCCGTTTCGTTGAGACATTGCTAGCGTCTCTCCTTGTGCATTGCAACACGAGCGTTCCTCCAACATACCTCATTTTTTTTAGCTCATTTTCATAGTTGCAATTTGCCCATTTATCTCCCCTGTGTGTGTTTCCGTGGGTCTTTGTCATACGATCAGCACTAGGACTTGTTTGCGGTGTAGTTAGGATACCATACCTACAGCTCCACCATAAATAACCTGTGTGCCCTGCGATCGTTCTCTATTCCTTTGGTATTCACTTCATCACATCAGTGCATCAGTCTTTGGTTTCGTTTGGTAGAGCATCTCTATTTACTTTGGAACGGTAAGATCTCCTTTCTTATCAGTTGTGAGTGAGTTGTGAGAGTTTCCACCATACTGATTTTGATTTGTGCACTAATGCACTAATCATGTCTTCTAGTAGTGTTGATGTGATGCAGAAAATGGAGGCAGGTGATGTCACAAATAATGTGGAGACGTACAGTTACAAATTCATCGACAATTGGCATTGTAGTGGAACTTTTTGGAAGGAAGAACGCAGTATTTTTGATGGTGATGGTCTTTTCCACCATAGTGTGATGATTGGTGAGCGATGTGTTTCCATTACCATTGATAGTAACTCTACTATTAATTTGATCAGCGTTGAAGTTGTACAAAAGTTGCAGCTAACCACATGTGCCCGTGCGGTGCCATATCTCTTGCATTCATCATATGGCACATTGCTGATTTCACACACCGCTGATGTTCCTATGACTTTTAAAGAGCATACTGAGATTGTGCGCTGTGATGTATCTCCTATACCACTTGATTCTTGTCACATACAATTGGGAGAACC
This sequence comes from Avena eriantha, assembly GCA_910589775.1. NCBI lineage: Eukaryota > Viridiplantae > Streptophyta > Magnoliopsida > Poales > Poaceae > Avena > Avena eriantha. The sequence continues at coordinate 390,878,724 of OU342743.1, forward strand.
TTGGAGTAGAAGGTTTCACGCTCAAATATGTCCTGTTGTTGGAAGGATTTCTTTCAAATGGAACATGAAGAGGCGTGTTATGCTCAGGATTTCAGCCGACAAATTTCATGAGTATCATCTTCTTCACAAGGAGAGGAAAAAAGAGTTCAGTTTGTCTGCTAAGTACAAGGTCATGATGAATGGTGACAATTCTATTATTTGTCATCTTGAACACGGTGTGCATTACAACCCATGTGAGAATGAGAGCCACATAGCCAAGCTGAGTGAGAGTGTTATCAAAAGTGAGCTGTGTGATTCCACTAAACGTGAGGTTGAGAGCATCCATTCTAAGAGTATGAGAGAAAAAGAAAACATTAGTGCAGTAGATGCTAATACATGTGAGGATATTTCTACTAATGTAATCATCTCTACTCCTGGTATTGTTTCTTGTGCTATGCAGGTTGCTTTTGAAGAAAGGGAGCAATCTATTTTACAACCTACATCGTCGGACTATGCATTGTCACTTGCGGCGGATGTTTTAGTACCTACTTCAACTGAGGAGATTGTTGATGACATTGGTACTGTTTTGGAGCTTCAGCCAACATGTGCGACATATTGTGAGTCTATTCCTTTACTGAAGCCTCCTTGTGATTTGCCTTGCACTACTGTTTCAGCACCATGTGATAGTTTACCAAATTCAAATTTTGATCATGTGGTACTGATAACACATAAGGAAATACTTGCTCGAATACCACCTTCTGATATTGTGTATTCCATCATGCTAAATGAACCAATGAGTATGAATTGTGCTATGGATAAGATTTCTGAAATTTCATTTCTAAATTCTAGCACATATTCTCCTTGTTCCACTTTCAATCTGATTGGTGAATATAGCATGGATGAAAATTTTCTTGTGGATCACATATGCATTACTTGTGATAGAATCGCTGAACTGAAACATGCTGTTTTCAGCCATACATCACAAAATGTTTGTTATGGGACAGTAGCTCATGTTCCAGATATTATGGAAATACATTCTGGTCTAGTTGATATATTGCAACCAACACAAGTAATTTTACCTATGTTGGATTGTTCTAATCTTGCTAGAATAGGACCCAAGTTTTCATATTCACTATGTTTGTCCCAAAAGTCTTTGTCTAGTTTAGTTACTACTTTAGACTTGATATTTGCAAATTGAGTTGCATTTTACATACTGGACAACATGATCATGTTCATAATAATCAGAGTAGCGCAGTTGAAGCATGTCATGATTCAATTTGGTTTTTAGACATATTGAATTGGTTTGATCTTGTTCACAAATTTGATCATAGATCTTCTTTGAGAAAACTGAATTTAATATTGAAGAGCATGACTATCTATTTAGTTGTTTTTTACCATGATCATGATTGTTTGTACTTCACTTATACCTGCAATTTAAGTTGCTTGATGTATACTGGACATACTTTTCATGTGAACAACAATAATACAACATGTTATATATACATATACTTTGCGTACACGTTGTTCTTTTTTGTTTCTCCCACTTTCAGCTTGCCCAAAGCCGAGGACAACTTTTCATGAAGAAAGGGAGGATGATGAGGATATATACATGGATTATGATGATTCTGACTGCCTAAACTTGAAGGAAATGTTGAGTCAAATCAATAATGACTATCAGGTGAATTCATTCCTAATCAAACCTGATGTTTTACTTAATGAGAACTTTATACTACCTAAGTCTATGCATCTTTGTATGATCAGGTTTATTGATAACACAAGCGTTGCGCGAGGAGGAGGAGAGTTGCAGCAAGAAGGACAAGCGCTGATTTCCAATATCAACAAGTGCGCGAGGGAGGAGCAGGAGGCATGCGCACTAGGAGGCAATGAGGAAATCATGTATGAGCAAGAGAGAGAGATGGCGCACCAAGAATTACATGTTTGAGGTGTTCCACGACGTTTGGACTGCGTGCCAATAAGGCTGAACCCATATATGGATCGGTATGTATCAGTTTGAGTCGAACCGAGTTAGTTTGGGCCAAGTTATGGCTGTTTTTAGGCCCGTTTATAGGGGAGGACGCCCCAGCCCTCATATAAACCTCCGTAGCGATCACAAGTTAGGTTTTAAGACCACGTTAAAATATTTTGGAGTTGTTTCTTTCATAGAACCTCTGGAATTACCCTATGTTCGAATCTGCCAACTATAATTGAGTGTGATCTGTTGTTCCATTGGGAATTAGTAGATTGCATACTACCGTTCGTGGTCACGGCTGCGTGCGCAAGAGTGTGGTGTTGTGAATATCCTACAAGGCTCGAGAGTTGTTGCGCTGGCATTAGGGATCGAGCGGGAGAGATCATAGCTACGCACTAGTTATCTATCATCCACCATCACCATCGACAAGAGCTTGCTGAGAAGATCGGGCCACCCTCTATCACCCTTCGTCAATGATCACCTTGATAGATTTGCCATTGATGCCGGCTCGTGTTTGGAAGATATTGGAGCATTGGTCTTCATGCTCTTGTGCTTGAGTGGTCATGATCCTGGTGACGACAAGCGATGGACTTGTGTCATGTTCACACATGAGGAGTTCTTGATCATCTTCCACTCGTTGCCTTGCCATTGCTTCCTTGACATGGGCATCAAACTCATCTTCACTCAAGTACTCTTCATCACCATTGTCATGGATGAACAAGACTTTCTTGTTTCCACATTCGACCGACTTATGTCCTTTACCTCCACACTTGTAGCATTCACCGTTGAAAGGTGTATCACTCTTTGCTTGCTTGCCGCTTGGGGGCAGTTTTCCTTGAGGAAGTGTGGGCTTGAAGGAAGTCTTGGAGGTACTTGAGGAGCTTCCATTGAAAGTTGTTGGTGTAGCGGTTGAAGCTTGCTTGTAGGTGAAGTACGTCTTGGGCTTGTTGTACTTGATATCCTCTTGCACTTGACGTCCAGCCTTTGTTGCGATGTGCACAAGCTCAACCATGGTGTTGTATGTTTGGAACTCGATGATGCGCTTGATTGGGTGATTCAAGCCAATAAGGAAACGTGCCATTTTGTTTGCTCCATGCGCTCATCAATGTTGGCGCGAAGCAAGTTGAGTTCCATTTCCTTGAAGTACTCTTCCACGGTGTTTGTCCCCTCAAGAAGCGCTTGAAGGTTGTTGAAGAGGTCACGCGTGTAGTGCGCGGGGACAATCCGAGATCTCATGTGAGCCTTCATGTCATGCCAAGTTGTGATTGGCGGGTCTTGTCTTGCATCACGAGCAACTTGAACTTGTTCCCACCAAAGGTTGGCGTAATCATCAAACTCTAGCGACGCCATGGCAACCATCTTCTCGTTGCTATAGTTGTGCTTGCGGAAGATCTTGTCGACTTTGAGTGCCCACGAGAGGTATTCTTCGGGGTCATTGGATCCGGTGAACTTGGGCATGGTGAACTTGAGCTTGCCAAAAGTTTCTTCATCGTTGCGATCATTGCGACGAGCTTGGTGACCTTGTTGATGATCTTGTAGTTGGGGAGGTGGAACTTGGTTCTCGCGTCCTTGTTGCGGAGCTTGCTCTTGGTATTGTTGTTGAGGAGCTTGCTCTTGCTCTTGGCGCGGTTGTTGACGTGGTTGAGGCGCTTGGGCCTCATGGTGGTGAGGGTGTGGAGCCTCTTGACGTAGATGATGCCGAAGAGGAGGCTCGTTCCTCGGTTGGTGATGTTGGTTAGGCACATGGGCCTCACGGCGAAGAACATTGTCATGAGCCTCTTGACGTGGTGGACGTCGCTCAACTTGTATCACTTGACGCTCCAAGTTTTGTTGATGTGGAGGAGGCGCCTTGTGATGACCATGGTGTCATTGTTGACGTTCATGACGTTGATGACGAGGAGGAGGATCTTGGAGAGCTTCACGTCGATGACGCGCTTGATTCTCCAAATTGGAGTCATCACTTGTTGTGTCAAGTATGTGTCGCGGTCGATGGTGGTAGACTTGCAGTTGCACTTGTAGTTCCTCTTGTGGTTGCTCTTGTTGGATCACTAGTGCCCTTGCGTGATGACGGTGTGCTTCTTGCCTTGCTCATGGCCTTGAAGAGAGATCACCATCATAGTTTGCCGCTACGGCGTGCCGTGGGGAAGGTACATAGTTCGAAGAGGTTCCATCTTCAACCACGGGGGTATCATTGCTTCTTGGAGCACTTGGATGTAGATCTTGTGGAAGAGGTGCATGACGACGTGAAGACCTTGAAGAGCTTGATGCGCGTGAACGTGGCCTTGTCATTCCATCGATGAGGCGTCGAAGATTGTCATTTGTTTTGGCAACGGAGCGTTGGAGCGCTTCATTTTGGTGGCCGAAGTTGTGATGCATTGCATGCATTTGTCATTCGAGGCCATCGAAGCAGTTGTCGATGTTCTTGAACTCGGCTTGTGTCTCACCAAATTGATCATCTTGTCTTGTCTCAAGGGCGTGGCAACGTTCACGGAACTCTTGGTGGACGATGAAGTGACTTGCACGCGTCATGTACGGGCCTTGATCTTCTTCTTGGGGAGGTGGTTGGCTCGACTCACCGTGCCTATCCATCATGCAAGACACAAAAGTATTGTATATGGAAGTGGAATATGGTGGTGTTAGCCTTGTACCTCACCTTGGGAATTGCACCAAACTAGAAACCACAAGTGAGAGCTATAAGCGTCCAAAGTGGAAATGTAAAGAAAGCTCACACTAAAGAAAGAACTAACTCTCAAAAGCTTGTTGGTGGTAGGTTAGGATTGTGGAAAGCCAAAGAACAACCAAAAGAAAAGGGATAGTCAAAAGTGGGTAAAATCCAACAAAACTCAAGTCAAAGGCGAAGGTCAACAACTCAAAAGGGTGACGGGAACCTACGACTATATACACACACGTGGAGAAAGATGGGATTGACACGACTATGAAAATGAGGAAACAAAATGTCCTACGAAGACTAATCTCGTTGTCGTCCCAATGCAAGGAGAGACCATGGCTCATTTGCAAAGAGGAAAAATGAGCAACGGATTTGTGCACTTGCCTTGGGCGCTCTTCTTTCTCTCTCGCTTACAAGCTTTGAGACTCTCTTTGGCAATGGGAGACTTTTTTTTTTGCTTTTTCTTTGTATCTTTTTCTTTCTTTTGTATTTTTTTGCTCTCCCTTGATGCTACCTAGTCACACTTGATATTGCTCTTTCACTCTCACTATCCAAGGACAAATGCACAATGCTCAAGCAAACACAAGATGAGCCACTATCATAGGATAGGTACACACAAAGGAAGATAGGGGTTAACAAGGTGACGCAAGTTATACCTTCTTTGATGATGAACTTGGCGTCGGTGGTGCAGGATGATGTTCATGGGCCGTGGTGTCGATGAGCGCGGGGGTTGTCGATGCGGAAGCTTGTTGTTAGTTGATGACACGCACATGGGCACAAACAAACAAGGAGAAATTAGCCAATACAAGATTAGAGGCAAAACTGTCAAAATCGGGCGTCAGGCTGGAGAACACGGGGTTTCAGGCCGGAAACTCCGGTCCAGGCTGGAGACTCCGGTGTGGGTAGGCCGGAGACTCCGGTGTAGGCTGGAGACTCCGATGTGCAGGCCGGAGACTCCGGTTTGGAGTCAGATCGCGAACTGCTCGTGTTCTTGAGCGGAAATCCACGCCTTGGGTCCTCAAATCCATGAAAAATTGGCCAAATTGAGCTGGGAAAACGCAGGATAAAGCTGGACCAACACCTAAGAAAAGGTTTGGTCGGATCAAAACCACAAATAACACTCCAAATCAAGAGATCGATCCAAAGGCAAATATGGGCTGTTTTTTGGGGATTTTCGAGTTTTTGGTGGATAGAAGAAAAATTTGTGGGGGAAATCGTGAGCAACGAAGCTCTTGATACCAATATGTTGAGGGCAAACCTCTAGGGTGGCCCGATCTTTCACGATTCCCTTTCTAATCGAGGATGGAGTGCGGGGAGAGGAGGGGAGGATGAACACGATGAATGCACGCACGAAGAACGCGAAGAACACACACACACAAAAGCACGATACACACCAATAGCTCACGCCGGTGGTGACCAGTCCGGCGCAATCCCTAGGATCGGCGTCGGGCGGAGGACTCTCTCTCGAACCGGCACGGCGAGATGGGAGACTCAGTGAGATCTTGTCATCTAGGTAAAGGGACACCGATGCCTAGGCCTTGTACAACGCGGAGGCATGATGCAAACTCCAACGAGGTTTGGGGATATTGGTGCTCCTTAGTCAAGGAGCATGAGGCAAGAATTAGATAGATCCACAAAGGGGTTTCCACTAATTCCAATATCATGCCTAGGGTTTACAATGGAGGTGGGGGACTATATATAGGCCAGCCACTTAAACAGGGGTACTTTAGGAATAAAAGATAAGTTCTGGATGGATTAAGGGGTACATGGGCCGAAGGCCCAAAGGCCTTTTACATGCCTGGCGACGGTCGGTCCGGAGACTCCGGTGTGGTGGTCCGGAGACTCCGGTCTGGACCGGAGACTCCGGTCGGTCTCCGGACCAGCCTTCGGAGGGCCAGTCAGATTGACCCTGAGCTCGATTCTAGGGGCAGATCGGAGGTGGGGCCGGAGACTCCGGTGTCTTCAGGCCAGAGACTTTGGTGGACCAGAGACTCCGGTGTGCGCAGACCGGAGACTCCGGTCTGAGCAGCTCCAGCGGCTCCTGCTTCACGCTCTGCTCCTTGTTCTCCATCCTTGGGTGCTTGGTGATGTGTCGAAGCTTCGTACCTGATGATGCATAGGGTAGTTGCATGAAGTAGCATGCCATCCAAGGAGGTATCAAATTGGCACGAGGAAAGGAGCGAGTTCACTTTAGCTTGTAGGAGTTTGGCCCGGGCACGAGTCATGGGTCCACTTGGGGGACTTGTTGGTGTAGATGTAGGAGCGTCCGTAGGACGGGCTGCATCACATCTCATAAGGGTCTTTAGCTTGCTTTATCTTGTTGACGGGTGTCATGTTGAATGGGATGACTTGGCTAGGCGTCATGGGTTGGAGCAGCAATTTCTTTTCATTCCACTTGGTTAGTGGAACCATGATGCATTGCTCCTTTATCGTATTTCCATGGCCTTCCAAGTAGCATGTGGCACACGGACATTGGCACGACATCACACTCGACGGTGTCTTCATATGGTCCAATCTTGAAGGAGACGTGGACCTTTGATGTTATCTTGAGTGCCTCATTGTCATCAAGCCATTGGACATGGTAGGGGTGAGGGTGCTCTATGCATTGCAACTTTAGTTTCTCACAAAGCTTCGTACTTGCGAGGTTTTGGCAACTACCTCCATCGATGATCACTTTTATGGACTTGCCATCAATTCCGACACGAGTTTGGAAGATATTGAGGCGTTGGTCCTCTCTTGGGATGGAGTTCGTTGGCGAGGTTTGTGCTATGACAAGTGCGGGGCCCGGATCATGCTCGCATAAAAGTGTGTCATCCTCTTCCATTGCGGCTGTCCTTGCAAATAGCTTGTTGAGTGAGAGCTTCATACTCCTCTTCACTTATGGAGTAGGTTGCACCATTCTCATCCGTAAGCATCACTCCTGAGTTGGTGCACTCATATGACTTGTGACCTTTCACTCCACACTTGAAGCAAGTGACTTGACTATCCGATGTCGTGTTGGAGGAGGGTGCTAGCACGGTCTTTGCTTGCTTGGATGAGCTTGTTGCTTGGTTTGTTGGCTTTGCGGGAGCATTTGCATTAATGGACGCAAAGTATGACTTTTGCTTTTCATGGGCATTCTCCTTTTGCAAGTGCCGCTCAGCTTTGGTAGCTTGATGGAGGAGCTCGGTGAGGTTCTTGTACAGTTGAAAGTCAACAATCTTCCTTATTGGGCGGCTCAAACCGTTGAGGAACCTTGCTATGGTTTGCTCTTTGAGTTCTCTCACATCAGCTCGCATCATGGTTTTCTCCATTTCCTTGTAGAACTCTTCAATTGACTTGGTGCCTTGTTTCAAGTCTTGTAGATTGTCGAAGAGATCTTGGCGATAATGCTCGGGGACGAAGCGTGTGTACATCACTTCTTTCATCTCGGTCCAAGTCTCAATTGGAGGTTCCTCATTCTTCTCGTGGTTCTTTTGGAAGTCTTCCCACCAAACATTTGCATAGTCCTCAAACTCAAGGGATGCCATTGCAACTTTCTTCTCTTCGGAGTAGTTGTGGACTCGGAAGATCTTGTCAACTTTGAGCTCCCAATCAATGTATGTATCGGCGTCTTCTTCTCCCTTGAACTCCGGCATAATGAACTTGAGCTTCCCAAACTTGCCCTCTTCATGTTCACGGTGGTAGTTGCGGCGATCTGGACTTATGCTCGCTTCACTTGGTGCACGTGGTGGTGGAAGAGGAGCTTGATTTTATCGAGGACGCGGTTGAGGAGGAGCTTGATGCGCAAAGTCTCTTCTACGCCTTTGCTCGGGATCATTTGCATTCATTGGTTGTTGATGACGATGGTAGGGTTGAGCATAGCGGTTGTTGCGTCTCGCGCGGTTTGCAGCCTCGTCATCATCACTTGTATCCCATTGCGATGCTCGATGAACTTGTTGTTGATGGCGATGGTCATGGTTCGGGTGTTGGCACCTATCAACGCGGTTGTGTTCACCATGGCGTTCTTGTTCTTGGGGTGGTGGTGGCGCTTGTACCATAGCTTGTTGTGGAGGGCGATCATGTTCTTCTTGGTGTTGTGGATGAGCTTGGTGATCATGGTGTCGATGACGTCTTGCGTGGTGTGGTTGTTGATGTTGTGGCTCAACCACTTGTTCATGGTGATGACGAGCTTGATGTTCCCCATTGTGGTGGTGGGGTTCTCCATGATGAGAATGGGAACGCGAGGAGTCGCCATGATGACTTGAGGAGCGCGCACGAGACGAACTTGACGAGCTTGAATGGTGTCCATGACGGTTCCCGAGGTTGGCAATAGCTTGGTGAAGAGCTTGGAATTGAGCATTGTGCTCCACTTGGCGTTGCCGGTCACGGTAGTCTAATTCTGGAAAAGTTTCATCAAGCCGGTTCTCAAGCCTCTCAAATTGGGCATTGAATTCTTGGCGTTGCACCCATAAGTTGTGGCGCGTGGCAAAACCATCTTGGTTGTTGAAGTTGCCATCTCCGCTTTCTCCGCTTTCCCTAGACCTGTTGTTTGACCACAAGTGAAACGAGGGTGGTATGGTATGTGCTACCTTGCCTCACCAAGTCAAAAATTGGAAAGGTTGTTCTTGCCGAGAGCAAAGCGAATACACAAGACACACACACACACAAAGTCCTATGGTGGATGGGTAGGAAGGTGGATAGCAAAAGGAACAACCAAACGAAAAGGTTATTGTCAAAAGTGGGTAAAATCCAACCAAAAACAAAGTCAAAAGGGTGACGAGAACCTACGACTATACACACACGGTGGAGATTAATGTGGCTAACACGACTATGAAAAAGAGCAACAAACAAAATTGGTCCTAACAAAGACTAATGCTCGGTGTCGTGCCAACACTAGGAGAGACCGTAGCCCGTTTGCCAAAAGATGGAGAAGCAACGGATTTGTACGCTTGCCTTGCTCTTGCTCGCACTCTTGCTTAGAAGCTTTGGACTCTCTTTTGTATTGGTATCTTTCTCTTTTTCTTTTGCTTATAAGCGTTTTTTTGTACCTCTTTCTATGCTATGCTATGGAGTCAAGTTTATGTTATTGGCTCTACACTATGACTTATGCAAGAGCAAGTGCACAATGCTTCGGCAAACACAAGATGAGCTACTCTCGATAGGTTAGGTAACACACAAAGGAAGAAGGGGTTAACAAGGGTGGTGCAAGTTATACCTTGTGGTGATGTCGCACTTGCAACCGTTGGTGGAGGGATGGTTCGAGTTCCGTGGTGTCGATGTCGAGTGCGAGGCGTTGCGGAAGCTTTTGTTAGTTGATAGACACGCACATGAAACACAAACATCAAAAGGAATTCAGTCGAAAAAAGAAAAGGGGGTCAAAAAATTTGTCAGGGCCGGAGACTCCGCTGTTGATGGTCCGGACACTCTGGTGTAGGCTAGAGACTCCGGTCTTGGTGTCCGGAGACTCCGGTCTGGGCCGGAGACTCCGGTCTAGGCTGGAGACTCCGGTCTTCCGGTTCGGAAACTCCGGTCTAGAGTCTGAACGATGAACAACTCGTCTTCTTGAGTGGAAATTTGGTCCTTGAACCCTCAATTCAAGAAAAATTCGACCAGATTGGGCTGGGAAACGCAGGGCACAAGTAGACCAACTCCAAAGACAAGTTTCTATTGGACTAAAACCACAATCAACTCACCAAAACGAGAGATCGATCCAAAGGAAATTTGGGGCTATATTTTTGGTAATTTTCAGTTTATGGTGGACATCGAAGGGCGAAGTCAAATCCGTGGCAACCAAAAGCTGCTGATATCAATTTTTATGGGTCTCCTTGTGGATTTACCCTTGGAGTGGCCCGATCTTCACGGATTTTAGGCGGTAGTGAGGGAAAACACGATGAACACAACTCTAATGCAAGGTAAAGATACAAACACACGCCAAATCACACCCAATTCGATTTGCTCTCGTTGGTTCGAACAACCAATCCAATAGAATCCTCGGCGATAGACCTTGCGGTAGAATCACCAAAGGACAGATCGGCAAGCGGATGGTAGAATCCAAATCAAGGAGAGAGTAGCAACCAAGTAGAATCCCAAAGGGGAGAGACCAAGCACTACTAGAATCCTTGATAGGGAGAGACCAAACACTTGAGGAGGGTCTTGACAACTTGGAGAAGGGCACCGACTCCAAGGCCTTGTACAACTCATAGATTTACTATTGAGAGGGGGTTCCCATCTAGGGTTTGGCACATGCCTCAATTCATCATCATCTCTAGGGTTTCAAGGAGGGGGTGGGGGCATATATATAGGCCAGCCACGACCTAAGGGTAAAACAGGCATAAGCAGGAAGTTTGGGGCGTTACATGGGCCAAGCCCAGCTTAAGGCGCGCAGGCCCACGATGCTCGGTCTGGAGACTCCGGTGCAGGGTCTGGAGACTTCGGTGTGGGCCGGAGACTCCGGTCTGTCTCCGGTGTTGCCTCCGGAGGGGGTCTCGGACTGTCCCGGGTGCAGGTTTGGGGCTCGGTCTGGAGACGGGCCAGAGACTCCAGTGTGGTAGACCAGAGACTCCGGTCTACTGGTCCACAGACTCTGGTCCTGCTTCAGCAGCTTCTTGCATCTTCTCTTCCAGGCCTCTTGCTTGGGTGTCTTGGTTCTAGGGCCATCCTTGCTACATCTTCTTGGCATCATGTTCATGGTCCTAGTACATCATGGGCATTTGTCTCAAGTATGATTCCATTCGCATAACAACCAATGAAAGGCAAATCATGGAAGGAGTTCACCTTTGGAGTGATGATTAGCGTGGTATGATGTGGACCAAAGGTGGTTTCCATATGTTGGGCTACATCAACATTACCTGAAGAAGCGGAACGAATCCAGCAAGTAACGTGATGAAGATAACCACGCCTCAAACCTGAGCACGACAATCCTTGATGAACACAAGAACCTCCGCAACAATAATATGATAAACGGTATCGCCGTCCCTGGAAGGATGATACACGGTGGAGCACAATATCGTTTGTAGACTAAACAACTAAACTCCCCTAAACCCTAGGCGTCTGGCTCCTTTATATAGGAGGCCTGCAACTAGTCGGTTGGATAGACCCAAACCGAACACACAACAGACTCGAATCTAACCTAGACTCGGTGATGCAACCCGTCCTGTGGACGCTACTACATCCACAACGCCAAGTCCCCAAGATCGTCCCCAAGTCAACCAAGAAGATGGACCAGGAGCAGCTAGCTCCAGAACGAGAGTCTCCGCCGTCATCGCCCCGGAGAGTCCGCCCGAAATCCGGCCGGAGTGTCCGGCGCAGCTGGACTATCCGGCGCGACTCACCCGGATCGTCCGGCCTACCCCAGCCCCGTCCTGGCATGGACATTCTGTGTGCTACATCGGACTCTACCCGGACACTACCCGGAGTGTCCGGCCACCCCGGACTGTCCGGCCCACTCGACCCGGAGTGTCCGGCCTAAGTGATGGGCCTGCGTGCCAACATCTGGGCCCTTGGCCCATGTTGATATGGGGTGGCCCGATCTTCTCAGCAAGCTCTTGTCGATGGTGATGGTGGATGATAGATAACTAGTGCGTAGCTATGATCTCTCCCGCTCGATCCCTGATGCCAGCGCAACAGCTCTCGAGCCTTGTAGGATATTCACAACACCACACTCTTGCGCACGCAGCCGTGACCATGAACGGTAGTATGCAATCTACTAATTCCCAATGGAACAACAGATCACACTCAATTATAGTTGGCAGATTCGAACACACGGTAATTCCAGAGGTTCTATGAAAGAAACAACTCCAAAATATTTTAACGTGGTCTTAAAACCTAACTTGTGACGGCTACGGAGGTTTATATGAGGGCTGAGGCGTCCTCCCCTCTAAACGGGCCTAACAACAGCCATAACTTGGCCCAAACTGACTCGGTTCAACTCAAACTGATACATACCGACCCATATATGGGTTCGGCCTTATTGGCACGCAGTCCAAACATCGTGGAACACTTCAAACATGTAATTCTTGGTGCGCCATCTCTCTCTCTCTTGCTCATACGTGATTTCCTCATTGCGTCCTAGTGCGCCTGCCTCCCGCTCCTCCCTCGCGCACTTGTTGATATTGGAAATCAGCGCTTGTCCTTCTTGCTACAACTTTCTCCTCCTCGCGCAGTGCTTGTGTTATCAATAAACCTGATCATACAAATATGCATAGACTTAGGTAGTATAAAGTTCTCATTAAGTAAAACATCAGGTTCAATTAAGAGTGAATTCACCTGTTGCTCAATCAGCTTTGCACGAGCTCTTGTAATGGGTCCAATCCTGATTTCATTGGACTGGTTCTTTGCAGCAACATCTTCATTGTGAATAGGAGTAGGAGATAGTGGAATAGTATGGATGTCCTCATCATCTCCCCCCCTTCAAAAGGCGTCGACCTCGACGCTCCAAGGTCTTCTCCAGCATATGGTGATAAATCAGCAACGTTGAAGCCATTGCTAGCACCACCAAACTCCTCAATAGGTATATCCACTGAATAGGCATTATCATTAATTTTGGCTAGCACTTTGTAAGGACCAGCACCACGTGGCTTCAACTTGGACTTGCGAAGTAGTGGAAATTTGTCCTTGCGTAGATGCACCCAAACCATGTCTCCAGGCTCGAACAACACTTCTTTTCTTGCTTGATTCCTTGCAGCAGCAATGTTCTTGCCTTTCTTCTCAATAGCCTCTCGAGTCTTCTCATGTATTTTCTTCACATAATCAGCACGTTTTGATGCCTCCATATCAACTCTCTCATGTAATGGCAGAGGCAACATATCGAGTGGCGTTAATGGCTTGAAGCCATACACCACCTCAAAAGGACAAAGCTGAGTAGTTGAATGCACAGCCCTGTTGTAAGCAAACTCAACATGTGGCAAACACTCTTCCCACTCCCGCAGATTCTTTTTAATCATGGTCCTTAGTAGCTGTGACAATGTTCTATTCACCACCTCCGTTTGACCATCTGTTTGGGGGTGACATGTAGTACTGAACAGCAACTTCATTCCTAGCTTCCCCCATAAGGTCTTCCAAAAGTAGCTCATGAACTTCACATCACGGTCAGAAACAATCGTCTTTGGTACTCCATGTAATCTCACGATGTCCCTGAAAAACAGGTTAGCAACATGCGACGCATCATCGCTTTTGTGGCAGGCAATAAAATGAGCCATCTTAGAGAACCTATCCACTACCACAAATATAGAATCATGACCTCTTTGAGTTTTAGGTAGACCTAGCACAAAATCCATACTAATGTCTTCCCATGGAGTAGTAGGTGCAGAGAGAGGTGTATACAAACCGTTAGGCTTCAGCTTGGATTTCGACTTGTGGCAAGTAATGCATCTGCTCACAAATCTGTACACATCACGCCTCATCTTGGGCCAATAAAAATGATCAGCAAGCATGAGCAACGTCTTCTCACGCCCAAAGTGACCCATCAAACCACCAGCATGTGATTCCTACACTAAGAACAAACGCAACGACGATTCTGGAATACATAGTTTGTTAGCTCGAAACAAATATCCATCATGTATATGATACTTATCCCATGCGTTTCTAAGAGCACATAAACGATATGGTTCAGCAAAATCATGGTCAGTTGCATAAAGTGCACAAATAGCTTCTAATCCAGGAATTTTAACATCAAGATTGGTTAATAGCATGTTCTTCCTAGATAGAGCATCAGCAACAACATTCTCTTTTCCCTTCTTATAATTAATGATGTAAGGAAAAGACTCAATGAACTCAACCCATTTAGCTAATCTTCGATGCAAGTTTGATTGAGCTTTCAAGTATTTCAATGCTTCATGATCAGAATGTATGATGAATTCCTTTGGCCACAAATAATGTTGCCAAACTTCAAGTACTCTCACAAGTGCATACAATTCTTTATCATAGATTGAATAATTCAAACGAGCACCAGTCAAAATCTCAGAAAAATAAGCGATAGGCCGACCCTCTTGCATCAAAACGCCACCTATGCCTATACCACTAGCATCACATTCAACTTCAAATTGCTTCGAAAAATCAGGTAATGCAAGCAATGGTGCAGAAGTAAGCAAACGTTTCAATGTATCAAGTGCAATGTCTTGGGCCGCGCCCCATACAAAAGGAACACCTTTCTTTGTCAAATCATTTAATGGTGCAGCAATGGTGCTAAAATCTTTCAGAAAGCGCCTATAGAAACCAGCGAGACCGTGGAAACTACGCACTTGACTTACATTCATTGGAGTAGGCCAATTCTGAATTGATTCAATTTTAGATTGATCTACCTCTACTCCATGCTTTGAAACAACAAATCCTAGGAATATGAGCTTATCTTTTGCAAATGTACACTTCTCAAGATTAGCATACAGTTTATTATCACGTAACACTTGCAAAACTTGTCTAATATGAGTGCAATGTTCTGATTCGGTGTGGCTGTATATGAGTATATCATCAAAGTAAACAACCACAAAACGACCAATAAACTCTCTCAAAACATGATTCATCAAACGCATGAAAGTACTAGGTGCATTAGTAAGACCAAACGGCATGACTAACCACTCATACAAACCGAATTTAGTTTTGAAAGCAGTTTTCCATTCATCCCCTTCTTTCATCCTAATTTGATGATAACCACTACGCAAGTCAATTTTAGAGAAAACAGCAGCACCACTCAATTCATCTAGCATATCCTCTAAGCGTGGAATAGGATGACGATATCGAATAGTGATGTTATTAATCGCTCTACAGTCAACACACATGCGCCATGTACCATCTTTCTTAGGAACTAAAATAACAGGAACAGCACAAGGGCTAAGAGAAACACGAATGTACCCTTTATCCAGCAATGCTTGTACTTGCTTCTGAATTTCCTTAGTTTCTTCGGGATTAGTCCTGCAGGGTGCACGGTTGGGAAGTGTGGCACCAGGAATCAAGTCCACTTGATGTTCTATACCACGCAATGGGGGTAAGCCTGCGGGTACATCTTCTGGAAACACATCCCCAAAGTCCTGCAAAACAGAAGAGACACCAAGAGAAATAGGGGTCATGTCGTTAGAAACCAATACCTCGCCCTTATACATGAGCACAAGTGGCATGGCTGTAGGATCCTCACGAAACTCTCTCATATCCTCCTTGGTGGCTAATATCAATAACCCAGGCACTCTCTCACTTTTCGTTATGTCACTCAATTTAGGCTCAATTACATCAGGAACAGCTGTCACGCAATCTCGCCGAGTGGTAGTATCTTCCTTCAAGTTCACCTCTATCTTTTGGCGAGAATCATTCACAATTTCTTGTGGTGTTATTGGCTGCATAGTAATCTTCTTTCCTTTGAATTCCAAGTGATATGTATTGGCTCGGCCATTGTGTTGCACATGGCGATCATAGAGCCAAGGCCGACCCAACAGTAGGTGACAAACAGTCATAGGAACCACATCAAAATCAATAGAATCTTTGTATGGCCCTATTTGAAAGTTCACTCGTACCATATGATTTACCTTCATCTCACCATTGTTGCTCAACCATTGTATGTATTATGGCTTGGGATGAGGTAAGTATGTCAAATTCAGTTTGGCACATAGTTCCTTACTTGCAAGATTTCTGCAGCTACCTCCATCAGTAATGACCTTGCAAGCTTTATTTGGTCCAACTAGAGCTTTTGTTTGGAACAGGTTGCAACGCTGGGATTCCTCAACCGGTTGCACACTAAGTACACGTGAAGACACGACGATAGTTGGTGCACGCTCAGCATATGCATCAGCACCACCCTCGCCGTCATCAATATCATCATCAGAAGCTTCATCCCCACTTTCTACTTCACCTTGTTCATTAACAAACATAACCTTGTTGTTTGGACAATCCTTCTTCTAGTGACCTCTGCCTCCACAAGTATGGCACACCACATCACGAGTACGTGCAGTAGACATGTTGGAACCCGAGCTAGCAGCAGGAACAGCGGGTTTCCGAGTATTAGAACCAAACGAAGGTGTACTTGCTGGTTTGGCTGATGGTGTAAACGGAACAGCTGCTGGTGGCATGACAGTGGGAGGTGTAGATCTGGCCGAAAATCTGCTAGAAGATGGAAATCGAGCACGTGACTTTGCCTCTTCAGCCAGCTGGGACTCGGCCTCTCTAGCATGGTGCAGCAGCTCGTTCATTGTCTCATACTTGTGATAACGTACAATACTCTTGATTTGAAGCTTCAAATTGTTGAGGAAACGTTGCATCGTCATCTCTCGTGATTCACGAACATTAGCACGCTGCATAAGCATCTCGATCTCCATGTAGTACTCATCAACTGTCATTGTGCCTTGCCTCAACTGTGTGAGCTTGTCAAACACAGAACGCAAATAATTGGAGGGAACAAAACGATTCGCCATGATGGACTTCATCTCACGCCAATCCCTCACAGGAAGTTCATTGTCGTTCCGTCTATTCTGCACAATAGCTTCCCACCAACGCAAAGCGTAACCATCAAATTCTAATGCAGCAAGTTTTACCTTCTTGTCTTCTGGGTAATCAAATAAACGCCAGAGCTTTTCAATCTTCAACTCCCAAGTAATATAATCCGCAGGATCAAGCGAGCCATTGAACGAAGGAATTGAGAACTTGGGCTTGCCCAAACTATCATCAGCTGGATTGTAAGCACGCTGGGCACGTCCAAGAGGAGCATACTCACGGCCATACAGAGGAGCAGCCGCAGGTGCAGGGGGATTTGCTCGTCCCCTGCCACGATGTGGAGCAGCATCAGCCCCACTTCCCTCATCAAAGTCCTCAAACCCATCATCATGTTGTGCCAATCCGGGCTGGAGTGTTGCCTGAATCGCCTCAATGGAACGCTGCAATGTGGCAAAGTTGACATTCATAGCAGTCAGCTGCGTCTGAATATTATTGATGGCTCCAGTATTATTCTCCACAGCATCTTGTATGTCGGTGATATTTCTATCAACAAACAATCTCCAAGTAACAAGCTCCTCCACCTGCTTTTTCTGTGACACAATTTCATCATCACTCAAAGACATGATTAGTAAGTTAGTGCAAAAATCAAAATCAGTATGGTGGAAACTCTCACAACTCACTCACAACTGATAAGAAAGGAGATCTTACCGTTCCAAAGTGAATAGAAATGCTCTACCAAACAAAATCAAAAACTGATGCACTAATGTGATGAAGTGAATATCAAAGGTATAGAGAACGATCACAGGGCACACAGGGTATTTATGGTGGAGCTGTAGGTATGGTATCCTAACTACACCGCAAACAAGTCCTAGTGTTGATCGTTTGACAAAGACCCACGGAAACACACACGGTGGAGATAAATGGGGCAATTGCAACTATGAAAATGAGCTCAAAAAATAAGGTATGTCGGAGGAATGCTCGTGTTGCAATGCACAAGGAGAGACACTAGCAATGTCTCAACGAAATGGGCACAAGATTGCTTAACTGAGCAGCCCGCAGAGCACTAAGCACGCTAGTCTCGTAGGATAGTTTTAGATACAAAGAAAGGTTTACTAAGGCTCACAAGGATAGGTACGCTATGTGGACTCAGTAAAAAAAATAAACAAAAAATAAAAAAAATTGACCTGAAAATTGGTCTCTGCCACGGCAGAAAAACGGCCTAAAATTCTGCCGCGACAGGATGGCGGCAGAATTTTTTTTTCTCGTACTAGCACAGACTGGTTTGTGGTAAGGCGACGGTTTGAATTTTTTTTTTCGGAAATTTTTTTCTTTGGTCACGCTGGAGCACAGACTTGTCTGCGGTCAGGCGTGAGGCAGCGAGCCGATTTTTTTACTCGCCAAGTAGTACACAACTAGGACTCTTTACTTGGATCGGATCTGACTTGATGGTAGCGGAAAAAGATGGTGGAAAACAACTAGAACACTAGAAAACATATCTACGAAGAACAGATCTAGATCTAATCTAATAGAGGAACTCGACCAGCAACTATTACTCGAATACGATGTAATTTAGGCTATGGCAACTCTTTTTGTGGGGCTTTTTCTGTATAGGATGAAAAACACTCTCTAATCTATGGATGGATTGTGGATTGCTTACCGAGGCAACGAGGAAATCTGATACCAAGATGATATTGCTCACCGAGTAAACCGAGCGCTCTGATACCAAGATGATATGGGGTGGCCCGATCTTCTCAGCAAGCTCTTGTCGATGGTGATGGTGGATGATACATAACTAGTGCGTAGCTATGATCTCTCCCGCTCGATCCCTGATGCCAGCGCAACAGCTCTCGAGCCTTGTAGGATATTCACAACACCACACTCTTGCGCACGCAGCCGTGACCACGAACGGTAGTATGCAATCTACTAATTCCCAATGGAACAACAAATCACACTCAATTATAGTTGGCAGATTCGAACACAGGGTAATTCCAGAGGTTCTATGAAAGAAACAACTCCAAAATATTTTAACATGGTCTTAAAACCTAACTTGTGACGGCTACGGAGGTTTATATGAGGGCTGGAGCGTCCTCCCCTCTAAACGGCCTAAAAACAGCCATAACTTGGCCCAAACTGACTCGGTTCGACTCAAACTGATACATACCGACCCATATATGGGTTCGGCCTTATTGGCACGCAGTCCAAACGTTGTGGAACACCTCAAACATGTAATTCTTGGTGCGCCATCTCTCTCTCTTGCTCATACGTGATTTCCTCATTGCGTCCTAGTGCGCCTGCCTCCCGCTCCTCCCTCGCGCACTTGTTGATATTGGAAATCAGCGCTTGTCCTTCTTGCTGCAACTCTCCTCCTCCTCGCGCAATGCTTGTGTTATCAATAAACTTGATCATACAAAGATGCATAGACTTAGGTAGTATAAAGTTCTCATTAAGTAAAACATCAGGTTCAATTAAGAGTGAATTCACCTGTTGCTCAATCAGCTTTGCACGAGCTCTTGTAATGGGTCCAATCCTGATTTCATTGGACTTGTTCTTTGCAGCAACATCTTCATTGTGAATATGAGTAGGAGATAGTGGAATAGTATGGATGTCCTCATCACATGTACCCCTCCATTCCGCACCAAACCCTAGTTTTATGCCCAAACTACCCCTGAACTTGTGGCTGGCCTATAAATAGAGCCCCCACCCCTCATTGTATCCCTTAGGCATAGATGATAGACTAAAGAAAACCGCCTTTGTGGAATCTCTAGTTTTGCCTCATCCCCTTCTACCAAAGGGGATTGACTATCGTCACCACCTCGTTGGAGTTTGCATCACGCCTCCCTCGTTGTACAAGGCCTTGGCATCGGTGTCCCTTTGCCAAGATGTCAAGACCCTCTCCAAGGTGTTCTTCCCTCTCCGCTTGGGATTGACGGCAGCACCTTGACCGATCTTTCCTTGCGAGGATTCGATCAGACCGGTGGCCACCGGTGAGAGCAATCGGCCTTGTATCGTGTGTGTTTTGCGTGTGTTCATCGTGTTCTTCGCGAGGTGTGTGTCCACTTCCGCTACCATCTCCTTTTCCCCTCGTTTTCCCATCGATTTGACCACGAGATCCGTGAAGATCGGGCCCCTAGAGGTTTGCCCTCATCATCTGGTATCAGCAGCTTTTGGTTGCCACGGATTTCTGATCGATTTGGTCTTTTCCCCATAAATTCGAAATTTCCACCAAAAATAGCCCCAATTCGTGTTTTGGACCGATCTGTGATTTGAGTGCGTTTTGGTAGGTTTTGATCCGCGGATTACTTGCTAAACTCGTTGATCTACCTTCCCCTGTGTTTTCCATAGCCTAATTCCTTGATTTCCCCCATCAATTTGAGGTTTTGGTCCCAGTTTTTCTGCCAAAACTCGTCCCGTTCGTGTTCTGGAACTTCTGGATCGACAGGACCGGACTGTCCGGCCAAAACGGACCGGAATATCCGCCCCACCGGAGTTTCCGTCCTAAACTGACCGGAATATCCGGCCCGGCCGGACTGTCCGGCCTGCGCGCACCGGACTGTCCGCCCCCCTGCTGATAGAAAAATCTGCTTCACGATTTTGAGCATAACTTTTGCATACGAACTCGGATTTTGGTGTTCTTTAGCTTGTTTTGAAGAGGAGAAAGAGCTCTACATCACCTTCTCCATGGTTCATGCTATCTAATCCATCCAAATTCCGTGAGCAAGGCGGAATCCACCAATAGAGGGTGAAGATCGGCGACGAAAGGTATAAAAATTCCGCGACTTCTCCCCACTTGCATCCCTTTGTGAGCCACACTATCTTTGCATTCAACAAACACCTATTGAGACTAGTTCCTCCTATGATTGCTTGGGCTATGCACATTTGATACCTTGTAGAATTCCGAGCAAAAGTTGTGAGCGCGCTATCTCATATAGTTATCTTGTATAGTTGTTGGCACAAGGAAGGGGCAAGTGAAAAAGAAAAGAAAAAGAGAAAAAAAGAAGAAAAAAAAAGAAAGAGAAGAAAAAGATAGAAAAAACAAGTGCCTCATAGAATAGGAAGCGGAAGCTCGATGAACATCAAATAGGTGGTACTTATTGTGCATATCTGGTAGCCCACCAATTTATTGCAATCGAACTAGCGTCTCTCCTTGCACTTGTGCGACACGAGTTTATAGTCTTCGCTAGGTAATCATTTGGTTCTTAGCTCACTTTCTCCGTCGTACAAGTCCCATTTATCCCACCGTGTGTGTCTCCTTGTATATATTCCAATCTTGTGGATTGACTTGTTTTGCTTTGTGATCATCGTGGTTCTTTACTTGCCATTACAACATCTTGATTTCGGATTGGTTCTTGACATGCCACCTTCCATACCCATCCACCATAAGCTTTGTGTGTGTGTGTTTTTTAGTGGTCTGTTGGTTTGGTGCTCCGCGTGAACTTCACTTTGCTTGGTTTTGATTGCTCTCAAGTGTTGCCACTTGCACGATACTATCTTCCAAGATAAAGTAAGGTTTGGCATTGCATTCCTAACCCCCTACCACTTCCATATACACCACTTGGTCTTGTGAATCATGTATAGAGAATGATTTATATGAAGAATCCATGATGATTTATATGAAGAATCGAGGATGATTTATATGAAGAATCCATGATGAGCCACCACGACTACGACTCCACAAGTATAGAGGACATGATGGAGCACTACACTGACATTGGCTCCGCATGCTTTGAGGACCCGGAGCATTGCACCTATGACGGCTCCACATGCATGGAAGACATGGAGCACGTCATCAACTATGGCTCCTCAAGCATGGATGACTTTGAGCTCTACATCGACAATGGCTCCACATGCATGGAGTACATCGAGCACTACACCGACAATGGCTCCACATGCTTGGGTGATATGGAGTACTACTTCAACAACGACTCCCCAAGCATGGATGACTTCGAGTGCTACAACGACGATGCCTCACCAAGCATGGATGACATGGCGAGGTTCACCCACTTCGAGGGCTCTTCCATGAGCCATGAAGAATACCTCCACCGCTTGGAGATGGAGGACTACTACGCCAAGCTAGCGGAGACGCATCATCGAGAAACCATGACCTTCAAGGCCAAGCGTGCCACACCAAAGGGCACCACCTACTTCGATGTTCCACCTCCAAGGTGCCAAGCGCCACCACCTACCTCGATGTTCCACCTCCAAGGTGCCAAGCGCCACCACCTACATGGCGTCATGCACCACCATCTCCAAGGCGACGAGCGCCACCATCTCCAAGGCGCCAAGCACGACCACCTCGAAGGCGTCATGTGCAACAACCTCCTAGGCATCAAGTGCCACCAACTACAAGAAGAGCGGCGCCCCAACATCACCTTCCAAAAGAGGCGCCAAGAAGCAAGAATCTTCATCGACAAACATCCTCTCGAGATCATCACCAACATCAAGAGGATACAAGACGTCGTTCAAGGCATCTTCGCCATGAAGACGAAGAATACATGTTGAGCACCATCCATAATGCTCAACCAAGCTCAATAAGGCACCACCATCACAAGAAGAGTGCCAAGGACAAGAAGCATCATCGCGAGCGTCATGTGGATGATCAAGTGCGCCATCTACATCAACCTTTGGCAAGGCACGCCAATGACCTCCGTCAACACCATCATAAGGCACCTTCAACTACTCGTGCCACCACCAAAATGGCACCAAGAGCAAGCTCTCCTCCATGCCATCAAGCTTCAATACCAAGACTTGACGTCCTAGATGACGCATGCAACCTCATGGATGAGGAGGACGAAGACCTCTACTTCGCCAAGTTGGACGAGTACGTCAAGAGGACTACACAAGCCAAGGTGCAAGATGGCGACGACAAGGTCAAGAATGGTGAGCATGGGACTTTCCCTTCACCAAAGGAGGCGCAAGGAGTTGATAGAACCGACCCTACCCCATATGCTTGAGTGATGATGTGGTACCAATCCCATGTGAGTATGAGAGCCACTTAGCCCACTTGAGTGAAAACAAGAGTGAGATGAGTGACTCCACCATACGCGAGATTGAGTGCTTCCACTTGGAGGGCATGAGTGATACACACGAGTGAGTTGAGAGTGGTAGTTGATAGGTCATGTGAGACCACTTTCATTGCTAACAACTTACCCTCTACCTCTAGTGTGTTTCCTCATGATGTGCTAGGTTCCATGGATCAAGAAGCGCCAAGCTTGGAGATGATGATGCCTCGGACCGAGAAGATGTACATGGTGGATGAAGATGATGCCATCCCCATACATGATGAAGAAGTCGTCCACATGGAGGCCAATGCTACCACAACACTCACTTCATATGAGAGGTATGAACAAGGTAAGAATACGGGTGTTGATGATGCCATGATCCCACTAGTGGACATGATGACTTGTGATAATTGGCATGCTATGGATGATGTTTGTGATATCACACATGACTCATTGGTATTTCCATGTGATACTTTGCCTTTGCATAATGTTGAGCATCTGCAATTATTTGATTGTGATGATGTTGCCATAGACATGCCATGCTCTAAACGTTATGTTGATGATTACATTGCTTGCACTTTGTTGAACAATTGCTCTTTCCAATGTTTTGCTTGCAATAATGTTACCAATGGTACCCCTCGAACCATGCTTTGTCATGAATGTTTTACAATTTCTCATGTTGCTTGCAATAAGTTGAATATTTGCTCTTTCACTTGTTTTGCTTGCAACAATAATTCTCATATGTATTATATTGAGATGCCCCCCATAGCTTTCTCAAATTTTGGAGATTTTGATGATTGCCATGATAAGCATGTTCACCACTTGCATATTCACCATGCATCTACTTCATACTTGATTGACACTCATGGCGATGTGCACAAGAAGAGATATGTCATGATGGATGATGTATTCCTCTACCATGCACACACGTTCTTCCTTTTGTGTTTGATGTGTGTAGGTACCCGCATGATCATGTCAACCTCGGTTGAGCACGAGTTGACAAAAAGAGCTCTAGAGAGCATCCCCCAGTGAGTTCAAGATCGAACCCAGCTCTGATACCTTTTGCATGCTTTGCATCTTTCATGTTAAAAAATTGCTCTTTCCTATGGTTTGCTTGTAAGCATGTTAATCGTATTCTTTCACCTTGTGACAATCATGTTTCGTCGCTATTGGATATTGATGCTTTGTGTGTTACCACAAAAATGTTGAACAATTTCTCTTTCCGATGTTTTTTGTGCAACCAAAATGCCATTATGAGCATGTATTGTCATGAGAACTTCCAAGTCTCTCGTATTGTTGTTGCAACAAACATAAGGACCACTTGCTCTTTCATATGGTTTGTTTGCAAACATGTTTGTTTTGCTTCCGCTTGCGATACTCATACCCCCATGATTTTGGCCTTTGATGATATGTGTATGGCGTCCAACATTTTGAACAATTGTTCTTTCCAATGGTTGGTTTGCACACATAATGATGTTGCTTTGGATATTCTTCCTCATGTGTTTTTGCCGAATTCTCCTAGATTTGCATCAAAGATGTTGATCAATATTTTAGTCAATTGCTTTGAGTGCCACACTAAGATGTTATATGGAGTTTTTGAGTTCCCACATATGGATGATGTTCAAACAATTCCCATGCACTTTGACCTTGCATACGCATTTTGTTTGCGATACTTGAGTTGTGCTAATAGTGTTGTGAACAAGAATGGACATGCCACAAATGACATGCTCCTCTATCACACACAAACATATGTTGCTTGGTCTTTGTTGTGTGAAGGTACAATTGCTTACGCGTCAACCTCTATGGACCAAGAGTTGACAAGACGAACCGTAGAGAGTCACCTATGGCTGCCCTTCAACGAGCCATGTCTACATCCTAAGGTGACTTCACTCTACTTGAGGACTAATATAATCTCCAAGAATTGGCTACGCTTTGAGTGTTGCTTTGCTTTTGTGGTGAGCCTTGTAGGCTTCATGGAAGGTGAAGGAACATTGAGGTGTTGTCGATTCAAGCTTCTCAAGGACGACTATATGGTGAACCTCAGGATCCAGAAGGTCTCTCGACATCATCTTCTTAGGATGAGCATGAAGAGTCGAGGATGACTCTTTTTGAAGGGGGGAGCTGATGCAGCCCGTCCTGCGGACACTACTACATCCACAACGCCAAGTCCCCAAGATCGTCCCCAAGTCAACCAAGAAGATGGACCAGGAGCAGCTAGCTCCAGAACAAGAGTCTCCGCCGTCATCACCCCGGAGAGTCCGCCCGAATCCGGCCGGAGTGTCCGGCGCAGCCGGACTGTCCGACGCGACTTAGCCGGAGTGTCCGGCCTACCCCAGCCCCGTCATGGCGTGAACATTCTGTGTGCTACATCGGACTCTACCCGGACACTACCCGGAGTGTCTGGCCACCCCGGACTGTCTGGCCCACTTGACCCGGAGTGTCCAGCCTAAGTGATAGGCCTGCGTGCCAACATCTGGGCCCTTGGCCCATGTACCCCTCTATTCTGCACCAAACCCTAGTTTTATGCCCAAACTACCCCTGAACTTGTGGCTGGCCTATAAATAGAGCCCCCACCCCTCATTGTATCCCTTAGGCATAGATGATAGACTAAAGAAAACCCCGTTTGTGGAATCTCTAGTTTTGCCTCATCCCCTACAAAAGGGGATTGACTATCGTCACCACCTCATTGGAGTTTGCATCACGCCTCCCTCGTTGTACAAGGCCTTGGCATCGGTGTCCCTTTGCCAAGACGTCAAGACCCTCTCCAAGGTGTTCTTCCCTCTCCGCTTGGGATTGACGGGAGCACGTTGACCGATCTTTCCTTGCGAGGATTCTATCGGACCGGTGGCCACCAGTGAGAGCAATCGGCCTTGTATCATGTGTGTTTTGCGTGTGTTCATCGTGTTCTTCGCGAGGTGTGCGTCCGCTTTCGCTACCATCTCCCTTTCCCCTTGTTTTCCCATCGATTTGACCACGAGATCCGTGAAGATCGGGCCACCCTAGAGGTTTGTCCTCATCATCTGGACTCAATAACATAGCAATAATATTTGACACAACCTTAGACTTATCATTACATATCGTAGGTCGTCCTGGCGTGCCAATCATCGATGTGATGCGCCCGCATCACCTAGCTTGGTGGAGTCCTGAAATTAGGCTTCACCTCCTCCTTCATGCCCATATCAATCTTTGATCTGGCTAGATGTGTCTAGAGGACGAAGGAATCTCCCCAAGAATACCTCGCCAGATGGATGAGTGTGAGGGAAACCCTGGAAGGTGACCGCACTAACAAACTCGTATACCACTTTGTGGAGGGGCTTACACCCAGAACACTTCTCTGGCATACGCTCAGGAGGCGACAGGCTGTCGGCTTGCTTACCCTCAATGAGATGATCGCAACTGTTAACAGTTTTGCTGGCGCATATGAGGAAGATGAGGCCAAGATTGTCGTTGCAACCAGAGGAGCCAAGACTACCGGCCCCACACCCACCACCTCCAACTCGACCATCGAAAACACTAAGGCCGACTCCGACTCAGTGCTTGATGCACCTTATGTTGACATCAACATGGATGGCGGTGGCTCAAAGACCAACTCGGAGGAATACGATGCTGCTATGAGGGAGATCGAGAAGGAATTTGAGAGGGAGGAGCATGCTAAGAATGCTGTCACTTCCCACCAGGTACTGGTGGCCATCAGGAACATGATAGAAGAGATCAGTAGGACCAGGTGACTTGAAAAGCTCCACCACCAGCGGACGACGCTAGAGTTGCGGTGGCAAACGCTCAGAAAGTCATTGATCCTCCTGATACAGCCAAAGACATGCCCCCTTTGGCTATCCCCTGTAGTAGCCACATGAACTCACTACCAGACCCAGCGCTACAAACCAAACAAATCAACCACCTCCGCCATCCACATCAGTAGCTGGCAACCCCTTGGTTACTCCCGCCGACAAGGTGATGTACGACCAGCTCCTTGTTGATCCAATAACCGCCGCCCATATCCGGAGTGTCACAGAGCTTGATGAGAAGCGCGAAGAAATCCTTGCGGAGGCCAAGTGTATCGCAGAGTGGGGCGCCAGCTGGACAGGGATATGGCCAAGGCACAACAATCAATCAAGGCGGCAAGAGCCATGGAGGCGGAGTACAAGTAGTTGTTGTTGAAGCACAAGGCAAAGAAAGCCCCGGCTCATGTCGTCGATGATCCAAGCGTCCGATGCAATTTGGGGTGGGCTCCATCCAAACCGGCAAAAGCTACCGCCTACATCGATTCAATTGGGAAGCAAGTCATGCCAACCCCCGCCCTCAATATGGTAGTCGCCAAGAACTTACTCGAACAGGACAGGTCACCTAAAGCGGTGGCTTAGGTCTATGACCTTGTAGCTAAAGCTTGCAAGCAGCAAGAAGGCCACCTTGCAAAGGATCGAGTCCAATCCGGAGCTTTGCCAGTCAAGCATGAACAACCGTCGAATACCAAGATTTCCTCATGATGAAGGATGCCACACAGGTGTTGTACCTTGGACCATATGCTCTAAGCTAAAGCCTAGATGAACCCTAAAGTGGATAAGGGATTCTACCGCGGAGGACCAAGGCCACCCACGTGTTAGCCCGTAGAAGCGGAGCAGGGCACGGTACCGGCCAACCACCCTACCCACTTTCAAGAACATCAGGAAAAGAGTGAGCGGTGTAGTCGATAGGTAAAGCGATCAAAAACATACACAAATGGGTATGTATGTCAGCGACATACAATAGTACATCAGGGCCACACCATCTAAAAACAATAGAAATAGAAATATTCAACACCATATAGCAAGATCGAAATATCCTAGATAGAGATAATAGTTTAGGAAACATCCTCATACATCACACATCAGAGTGTCAAGCGGAAGAAAAACAAGATCCGAGTACAGACAAGAAGCAAATTGGCATAAGCTGCCCTGAAAATTAGCACATCCCGCCCATAGATCTCACAGATCACCATCCCCGGAATCTCTACACCTAACATTCGTTGCCACCGTCATAGGTCTATTCGATCCAGTAACCTTCCTGAGAGTATACCTGTCCATCTGAACCAAATATTTATCATGTGAGACCCTAGGGGTGCTAAGCAAGTCTTAATGCATCTAAAGGAAACAACCTGGGGTGACACAATTGCAACAAAAGATAATAGCTGAACATTTCTATAGAGACACAATACAACATCCGCCCAACCAAATATGGGCGGATGCTCGTTAATTAGTAACACCAGTTATATAAGCAACATAAAGAAACATCGTCCGCGCTCCTTCTCGCTTACGGACGAG
The DNA here is from genome assembly GCA_910589775.1 of Avena eriantha. Lineage (NCBI taxonomy): Eukaryota > Viridiplantae > Streptophyta > Magnoliopsida > Poales > Poaceae > Avena > Avena eriantha. The sequence goes on from OU342743.1 coordinate 390,907,008, forward strand.
AAGGCGGAAGAACTTCCCCACCGTTGGCAATTCTATTAACCATTCCATGAGGGTTGCACTATTTACTAGTCACGTCTTAGTCAAATTAAAGGTGGTACTTTAGTTATGCTTGTCTATGATCGAGAAACTATGTTCCAAGTCGTCCATAACCACAGACACGGCTTTCAGAAAGATTTACCCTGCAGGGGTGCACAAATAGCAACACACACACGATCAATGATGCAGCCCGTCCTACGGACGCTACTACATCTACAACGCCAAGTCCAAGCTTGTCCCCAAGTCACCCGAGAAGACAGACATGGGCGGTACTACCGCTCCCCCCACAGCGGTACTACCATGCCCCGGTACTACCGCTCAGCCCAGCGGTACTACCGGCCCTTACGGAAGCCCGCACCATCGCCCCTGGATGCTCCGATACCGGCATGCGGTAATACCGCCCCCAAGGGGTACTACCAGTCACCTGGTCCGGTACTACCGGTTAGGTCTGGGCTTGCGCGCCTCGACAGCTAGGCCACAGCCCATGTACCCCCTTATTATGTTGCAACCCTAGTATTATGCCCAAACTACCCCTATGTAAGTGGCTGGCCTATAAATAGACCCTCACCCCTCTGTATCCCTTAGGCATAGATGATAGACTAAAGAAAACCCCCTTTGTGGAATCTCTAGTTTTGCCTCATCCCCTTCTACCAAGGGGGATCGACTATCGTCACCACCTCATTGGAGTTTGCATCGCGCCTCCCTCGTTGTACAAGGCCTTGGCATCGGTGTCCCTTTGCCAAGACATCAAGACCCTCTCCAAGGTGTTCTTCCCTCTCCGCGTGGGATCGAGGGAGCACGTTGACCGATCTTTCCTTGCGAGGTTTCTATCGGACCGGTGGCCACCGGCGGGAGCAATCGGCCTTGTATCGTGTGAGTTTTCCATGTGTTCATCGTGTTCTTCGCGAGGCGTGCGTCCGCTTCCGCTACCTTCTCCCTTTCCCCTCGCTTTCCCATCGATTTGACCATGAGATCTGTAAAGATCGGGCCACCCACGGGGTTACCCCATAACATCTGGTATCAGCAGGTTTTGGTTGCCATGGATTTCTCCTCGATTTGGTCTTTTCCCCATAAATTCAAAAATTCCACCAAAAATAGCCCCAATTCGTCTTTTGGATTGATCTGTGATTTGAGTGCGTTTTGGTAGGTTTTGATCCAGATTACTTGCTAAACTTGTTGATCTACCTACCCCTGCGTTCCCATGGCCTAATTCTATCATTTACCCCTTCGATTTGGTGTTTTTCTGGAAGATTTTCCGCCCAAATCGCCCCAAAATCGCGAAATCGCATCAAATCTGCACGTCCCAGGTATAACCGGTACTACCGGGCCGAAAAAGCGGTACTATCGCACTTTTCCGGTACTACCGGGGTCCAAAACGCGGTACTACCGCCCGGACCTGAAAGGAATCAGCAGATTCCAGATTTCAGCCTCACCGTTTTGAGCATAACTTCTGCATACGAACTCGGATTTTGGTGTTCTTTAGCTCGTTTTGAAGAGGAGAAAGAGCTCTACATCATCATGTCCATGGTTCATGCAATCTACTCTATCCAAATTCCGTGACCAAGGCAGAATCCACCAATAAAGGGTGAAGATCTGCGACGAAAGGTATAAAAATTCTGCCACTCCTCCCCACTTGCATCCCTTTGTGAGCTACACTATCTTTGTGTTCAACAAACACCTATTGAGACTAGTTCCTCCTATGATTGCTTGGCTTATGCACATTTGATACCTTGTAGAATTCCGAGCAAAAGTTGTGAGCGCGCTATCTCATATAGTTACCTTATATAGTTGTTGGCACAAGGAAGAGGCAAGTGAAAAAAATAGGAAAAGAAAAAGAAAAAGAAAGAAACAAGTGCCTCATAGAAAAGGAAGCGCAAGCTCGATGAACATCAAATAGGTGGTACTTTTGTGCATATCTTGTAGCCTACCAATTTATTGCAATCGAACTAGCATCTCTCCTTGCACTTGTGCGACACGAGCTAATAGTCTTCGTTAGGTAATCATTTGGTTCTTAGCTCACTTTCTCCGTCGGACAAGTCCCATTTATCCCACCGTGTGTTTCCTTGTATATATTCCTATCTTGTGGATTGACTTGTTTTGCTTTGTTATCATCGTGGTTCTTTACTTGCCATTATAACATCTTGAGTTCGGATTGTTCTTGGACATGCCACGTTCCATATTCATCCACCATAAGCTTTGTTTGTTTTTGTTTTTTAGTGGTTAGTTGGTTTTGGTGTTCCGTGTGAACTTCACTTTCTTTGGTTTTGATTGCTCTCAAGTGTTGCCACTTGCACGATACTATCTTCCAAGGTAAAGTAAGGTTTGACGTTACATCCCTAACCCCCTACCACTTCCATATACACCACTTGGTCTTGTGAATCACGTATAGGGACTCCGGAACCAAGGATGATATCTATGAAGAATCCACGATGAGCCACCATGCATATGCCTCCTCAAGCATGGATGACATGATGGAGCACTACACCGACAATGGATCCACATGCTTGGGTGATATGGAGTTCTACAACAACAATAACTCCCCAAGCATGGAAGACTTCAAGAACGACAACGACAAGCTCCTCAAGTCGCATCGACCAAGAGGGAGCCCCCACCTCAAGAGCGCCAAGGTCCACCATCACATGGACAAGTTCGAAAGCTCCCTCAACATCTTCAAGAGCGACATGGACAACAACTTTGCCAAAACCATGAGCATGATGGCCAAGACTAATGATGCTTTGCGCTCATTACAATGCCTCGCCAAGAAGAGTGCCAAGGAAAAGGAGAATCGTCATGAGTATCATGTGGATGACCAAGTGAGCCATCTACATCAACCTTTGGCAAGGCATGCCAATGACCTCCGACAACACCATCATAAGGCGCCTTCAACTACTCCGGCCACCACAAAAAGGGCACCAAGAGCAATGATGCGGCCCATCCTACAGACGCTCCTACATCTACACCACCGAGTCCCCCAAGTGGACCGATGACCCGTGCCCGAGCCAAGATCCTCCAAGATAAGGTGAATTCGCTCCTCGCATCATGTGACTTTGACATACACCTGGATGGCTTGCTACTTCATACCTCTACTCTGTGATATGGGGCCCGATCTTTTCAGCAAGCTCTTGTCGATGGTGATGGTGGATGATAGATAACTAGTGCGTAGCTATGATCTCTCCCGTTCGATCCCTGATGCCAATCCAACATCTCTTGCGCACGCAGCCGTGACCACGAACGGTAGTATGCAATCTACTAATTCCCAATGGAACAATAGATCACACTCAATTATAGTTGGCAGATTCGAACACAGGGTAATTCCAGAGGTTCTATGAAAGAAACAACTCCAAAATATTTTAACATGGTCTAAACCCAAACTTGTGACGGCTACGGAGGTTTATATGAGGGCTGGGGCGTCCTCCCCTCTAAACGGGCCTAAAAACAGCCATAACTTGGCCCAAACTGACTCGGTTCGACTCAGACTGATACATACCGACCCATATATGGGTTTGGCCTTATTGGCACGCAGTCCAAACGTCGTGGAACACCTCAAACATGTAATTCTTGGTGCGCCATCTCTCTCTTGTTCATACGTGATTTCCTCATTGCCTCCTAGTGCGCATGCCTCCCGCTCCTCCCTCGCGCACTTGTTGATATTGGAAATCAGCGCTTGTCCTTCTTGCTGCAACTCTCCTCCTCCTCGCGCAATGCTTGTGTTATCAATAAACCAGATCATACAAAGATGCATAGACTTAGGTAGTATAAAGTTCTCATTCAATAAAACATCAGGTTCAATTAGGAATAAATTCACCTGATAGTCATTATTGATTTGACTCAATATTTCCTTCCAGTTCAGGCAGTCAGAATCATCATAATCCATGTATATATCCTCATCACTCTGTGCATCATCAGGTACGAACCCCCGCCGCATCGACCCACGAGCCCTGAAGCTGCACCTGAGCTGAAGCTACCTGAGCCGGAGTGTCGGCCCGAATCTAGCCAGAGTGTCCGACGCGACTCAGCCGGAGTGTCTGGCCTGCCCCAGCCCTAACCTGGCGTGCACATTCAGAAGGCCAGTTCAGACACTCCCCGAACTCTACCCGAAGTGTCCGGCTACCCCGGACTGTCCGGCCTGAAGATGGGCCTGCGAGCCTAGCTGGGCCCTATGGCCCATGTACCCCTCTACTTCGCCCGGAACTCTATTTTAATGCCTGAATTACCCCTGAACTTGTGGTTGGCCTATATATAGTCCCCCACCTCCATTGTAAACCCTAGGCATGATATTGGAATTAGTGGAAACCCCTTTGTGGATCTATCTAATTCTTGCCTCATGCTCCTTGACTAAGGAGCACCAATATCCCCAAACCTCGTTGGAGTTTGCATCGTGCCTCCGCGTTGTACAAGGCCTAGGCATCGGTGTTCCTTTGCCTAGACGTCAAGACCTCACCGACTCTCCCATCTCGCCATGCCGGTTCGAGAGAGGGTCCTCTACCCGACACCGATCTTAGGGATTGCGCCGGACCGGTCACTGCCGGCGTGAGCTATTGGTGTGTATCGTTGTTTTGTGTGTGTGTTCTTCGTGTTCTTCGTGCGTGCGTTCGTCGTGTTCATCCTCCCCTCCTCTCCCTGCACTCCATCCTCGACTTGAAAGGGAATCGTGAAAGATTGGGCCACCCTAGAGGTTTGCCCTCAACATATTGGTATCAAGAGCTTCGTTGTTCACGATTTCCCCCACAAATTTTTCTTCTATCCACCAAAAATTCAAAAATCCCCAAAAAACAGCCCATATTTGCCTTTGGATCGACATCTTGATTTGGAGTGTTATTTGTGGTTTTGATCCGACCAAACCTTGTCTAAGTAGTTGGTCCAGCTTTATCCTGCTTTTCCCCAGCCTGATTTGGCCAGTTTTTCATGGATTTGAGGCCCGAAGGCGAGGATTTCCGCTCAAGAACACGAGCAGGAAACCCGCGCCGGAGTGTCCGGCTAGTATCGACCGGAGTGTCCAGCCCGACCGGAGTGTCCGACTGAACCAGACCGGAGTGTCCTACTAGACCGAAGTATCCGACCTAGACAGACCGGAGTATCCGGCCTAGTCAGACCGGAGTGTCCAGCTGTAACGCCAGTTTTGACAGTTTTGCCTCATTTTTCACATTGGCTAATCTCCTTTGTTTGCTCGTGTCCCGTGTGCGTGTCAGCAACTACCAGCAAGCTTCTGCATCATCAACTTCCGCGCTCATCGACACCACGGCCCACAAACATCATCCCGCACTACCGACGCTAAGTTCATCATCAAAGAAGGTATAACTTACGTCACCTTGTTAACCCCCATCTTCCTTTGTGTGTACCTATCCCATGAGAGTGGCTCATCTTGTGTTTGTTTGAGCATTGTGCATTTGTCCTTGGATAGTGAGAGTGCAAGAGCAATATCAAGTGTGACTAGATAGCACCAAGGGAGAGCAAGAAAAAGATACAAAGAAAAAGCAAAAGAAAAATAGTCTCCCCTTAGAGAGTCTCAAAGCTTGTAAGCAAGAGAGAAAGAAGAGCGCCCAAGGCAAGTGCACAAATCCATTGCTCACATTTCTTCTTTGCAAACGAGCCACGGTCTCTCCTTGCATTGGCACAAAAACGTGCTTAGTCTTTGTTAGGACATTTTGTTTGCTCATTTTCATAGTCGTGTCAATCCCAACTTTCTCCACGTGTGTGTATATAGTTGTAGGTTCCCGTCACCCTTTTGAGTTGTTGACCTTCGCCTTTGACTTGAGTTTTGTTGGATTTTACCCACTTTTGACTATTCCTTTTCTTTTGGTTGGTTCTTTGGCATTCCACAATCCTAACCTACGACCAACAAGCTTTTGAGAGTTAGTTCTTTCTTTAGTGTGAGTTTTCTTTGCAATTCCACTTTGCACGATTATAGCTCTCACTTGTGGTTTCTAGTTTGGTGCAATCCCCAAGGTGAGGTACAAGGCTAACACCACCATATTCCACTTCCATATACAATACTTGTGTGTCTTGCATGATCGATAGGCACGGTGAGTCGAGCCAACCACCTCCCCAAGAAGAAGATCAAGGTCCGTACATGACGCGTGCAAGTCACATCGTCCGCCAAGAGTTCTGTGAATGTTGCCAAGCCCTTGAGACACGACAAGATGAACAATTTAGCGAGACACAAGCCGAGTTCAAGAACATCGACAACCAATTCGACGGCCTCGAACGACAAATGCATGCAATGCATCACAACTTCGGCCACCAAAATGAAGCGCTCCAATGCTCAGTCGCCGAAACAAATGACAATCTTTGACGCCTCATCGACGGAATGGCAAGGCCACGTTCACGCGCGTCAAGCACTTCAAGCTCATCGTGTCGTCATGCTCCTCCTCAACAAGATCTTCAACCAAGTGCTCCAAGACGCAATGATGCCCCCGTGGTTGAAGATGGAACCTCTTCGAACTATGTACCTTCCCCAGGGCACGCCGCAACGTCAAGCTATGATGGTGACCTCTCTTCAAGGCCACGAGCAAGGCAAGAAGCACACCGTCATCACGCAAGGGCACTAGTGATCCAACAAGAGCAACCACAAGAGGAACCGCAAGTGCAACCACAAGTGCAATGCAAGTCTACCACCATCGACCGCGACACATACTTGACACAACAAGGAATGACTCCAATTTGGAGAATCAAGCTCATCATCGACGTGAAGCTCTCCAAGATCCTCCTCCTCGTCATCAATGTCATGAACGTCCGTACCGACACCATGGTCATCACGAGGCGCCTCCTCCACATCAACAAAACTGGGAGCGTCAAGTGATACAAGTTGAGCGACGCTGACCACGTCAAGAGGCTCATGACCATGTTCTTCACCGTGAGGCCCATGTGCCTAACCAACATCACCAACCGAGGAACGAGCCTCCTCTTCGTCATCAACCGCGTCAAGAGGCTCCACACCCTCGCCACCATGAGGCTCAAGCGCCTCAACCACGTCAACAACCGCGCCAAGAGCAAGAGCAAGCTCCTCAACAACAATATCAAGAGCATGCTCCGCAACAAGGACGGGAGAACCAAGTTCCACCTCCCCAACTACAAGATCATCAACAAGGTCACCAAGGTCGTCGTAATGATGGCAACGATGAAGAAACTTTTGGCAAGCTCAAGTTCACGATGCCCAAGTTCATCGGATCAAATGACCCCGAAGAATACCTCTCATGGGCACTCAAAGTCGACAAGATCTTCCGCATGCACAACTATAGCAACGAGAAGATGGTCGCCATGGCTTCGCTTGAGTTTGATGATTACGCCAACCTTTGGTGGGAACAAGTTCAAGTTGCTCGTGATGCAAGACAAGAGCCGCCAATCACAACTTGGCATGACATGAAGGCTCATATGAGATCCTGCTTTGTCCCCGCGCACTACACGCGTGACCTCTTCAACAACCTTCAAGCGCTTCGTCAAGGGACAAAGACCGTGGAAGAGTACTTCAAGGAAATTGAACTCAACTTGATTCACGCCAACATTGATGAACGCATGGAGCAAACAATGGCACGTTTCCTTATTGGCTTGAATCACCCAATCAAGCGCATCGTCGAGTTCCAAACATACAACACCATGGTTGAGCTTGTACACATTGCAACAAAGGCTGAACGTCAAGTGCAAGAGGATATCAAGTACAACAAGCCCAAGACATACTTCACCTACAAGCAAGCTTCAACCCCTACACCAACAACTTTCAATGGTAGCTCCTCAAGTAACTCCAAGCCTTCCTTCAAGCCCACACTTCCTCAAGGAAAACTGCCCCCAAGTGGCAAGCAAGCAAAGAGTGATACACCTTTCAACGATGAATGCTACAAGTGTGGAGGTAAAGGACACAAGTCGGCCGAATGTGGAAACAAGAAAGTCTTGTTCATCCATGACAATGGTGATGAAGAGTACTTGAGTGAAGATGAGTTTGATGCCCGTGTCAAGGAAGCAATGGCACGGCAACGAGTGGAAGATGATCAAGAACTCCTCATGTGTGAGCATGACGCAAGTCTATCGCTTGTCGTCACAAGGATCTTGACCACTCAAGCACAAGATCATGAAGACCAACGTTCCAATATCTTCCAAACACGAGCTGGCATCAATGGCAAATCTATCAAGGTGATCATTGACAGAGGGAGTTGCCACAACCTTGCTAGCACCGAGTTGTGTGAGAACCTCAACCTCACCCTCCATCCCCACAAGCACCCCTACCATGTGCAATGGCTAAGTGACCAAGGGTCCGTGAAGATCAAGCATACCGTATCGGTCTCCTTCGCCATTGGTCCTTACAAAGATACTGTGGAGTTTGATGTGGTTCCTATGACAGTTTGCCACATGCTTCTAGGTCGACCGTGGTAATTTGACAAGGCTGCTCAACATGATGGTCGAACCAATATCTACACCTTCAATGGCTCAACAAAACATGTGTTTTGCAACCGATGACTCCTAGCCAAATAATTGCGGACAATGCAAAGGCTTTAGCGAGGGCGCAAAGCACAACACCTACTTGTGAGAAGAGCGGTGAGAGAGAGAACCACCTCATAGTGAGTGAGAGCCACAAGCCAAACTCGAGTGGAAAAAATAAGAGTGTTCTTACTGCCACCAAAAGTGAGATGAGAGATGTTCGGAACAACCCATCCATCTTGCACTATGTCCTCCTTTGCAAGGGACTAGCGCAAGGCACTAATGAATTAACCAATGTTTCTCCATCTTTGATGAGTGTTTTGAAGGAATTCAAGGATGTGTTCCCTGAAGAGCTTCCACATGGACTACCTCCTCTTCGTGGCATCGAACATCGCATTGGTCTCATCCCCGGCGCACCTCTTCCAAACCGCGGTGCTTACCGCACAAACCCAGAAGAGACGAAGGAGATCGAACGTCAAATCAACCAACTCGTTTCCAAAGGTTTGATCCAAGTTAGCACTAGTCCAAGTGCCGTACCCGTGATTTTTGTTCCAAAGACGGATGATACGTTACGGTTATGCATGGACTGCCATCCAATCAATGCTATCACCGTGCATTATCGACATCCCATACCACGTCTCGAGGACATGTTTGATGAGTTGTGTGGAGCCACTATTTTTTCGAAAATTGATCTTCGTAGTGGTTACCATCAAATACGCATGGCTGAAGGTGATGAGTGGAAAACCGCCTTCAAGACCAAATTTGGTCTCTATGAATGGTTGGTTATGCCCTTTGGTTTGTCTAATGCCCCATCAACCTTCATGCGCCTAATGAATCATATCTTGCGTTCTCTCATTGGAAAAAGAGTTGTTGTCTATTTCGATGATATTCTTGTTTATAGCAAATCACTTGAGGACCACATAACACATGTGAAGGAAGTTTTGCAAATCCTTCGACATGAAAAGCTTTATGCTAATCTTCCCAAGTGCACCTTTGCTAAAGACAAGTTGTTTTTTCTTGGATTTTTCGTTTCTTCAAAAGGAATTGTAGTTGATATTTCCAAGGTAAAGGACATACGAGATTGGCCCATCCCAACAAATGTGAGTGAACTCCAAAGTTTTCATGGGTTGGCCGGTTTCTATCGTCGCTTTGTGAAAGACTTTTCCACTATTGCCTATCCTCTCAACGAGTTGACGAAAAAGAATGTCACCTTCGTGTGGGGCAAAGCACAACAAAAAGCTTTTGACGAACTCAAAAAGAGGCTCACCGAAGCACCTCTCCTTGCGTTACCGGATTTCATAAAAACTTTTGAGATAGAGTATGATGCTAGTGGTATTGGCATTGGAGGAGTCCTTATGCAAAATGGACGTCCTATAGCCTACCATAGCGAGAAACTTGATGGTGCTCGCCTTAACTATCCGATTTATGACAAAGAACTTTTTGCCTTAGTTCGTGTCCTTCAAGTTTGGCAACACTACCTTTGGCCCAAGGAATTTATCATACATTCCGACCACGAGTCGTTGAAATATCTCAAAGGCCAAGCTAACTTGAGCAAGAGACACGCTAAGTGGGTTGAGTTCGGAGTCTTTTTCGTACATTGTCAAGTATAAGAAGGGCAAAGATAATGTAGTTGCGGACGCATTGTCTCGCAAACATACAAGCCTTGTTACGAGACTTGAAATCGACGTGTTGGGTCTTGAAGAAATAAAATCTTTGTATGCTTCCGACACGTTCTTTGAACCAATTTTCGCAAAGTGCTCAGATGACAAAGGAGTCGATGATTTCTATTTGCATAAGGGCTTTCTATTTAAACAAAACAAGCTATGCATTCCTAAGTCGTCTCTTCAACTTTTGCTCCTCCAAGAATCTCATGGTGGAGGCCTCATGGGTCACTTTGGCCGCAACAAGACATTGGACATGCTCTCCAATCACTACTTTTGGCCCAAGATGAAGCGTGACGTGGAGCGCTACGTTCAACGATGCACGACATGTGTTCAAGCTAAGTCGCAAGCTAAACCTTATGGTCTTTATATGGCATGGCCTATTCCTCATACCCCTTGGTCCGACATTATCATGGATTTCGTGTTCGGATTGCCTAGATCTAAGCATGGTCATGATTCTATATTTGTTGTTGTGGATCGTTTTTCCAAAATGGCACACTTTATACTGTGCCATAAGACCGACGATGCTTCACATGTTGCAAATCTGTTTTTTAGGGAAATCGTCTGTCCTCACGGTGTGCCAAGGACAATCGTCTCCGACCGGGACGTCAAATTCATGAGCTACTTATGGAAGACACTCATGGCCAAGCTTGGCGTCAAGCTACTCTTCTCATCCGCATCGCATCCCCAAACTGATGGCCAAACTGAAGTTGTCAACCGAAGCCTCGGAACTCTCCTACGTGTGTTGATCAAGAAATACTTGAAGGATTGGGAGGAATGCATTCCCCACGCCGAGTTCGCCTACAACCGAGCAAAGCACTCAACAACCAAGATGAAGCCATTCATGATCGTCTATGGTTTCGAGCCCCTCACCGCGCTCGACATCCTTCCACTACCTCTCCATGAGCGCACGAACATGGACGTCGAGAAGCGCGCACAAGCTATGAAGAAGCTTCATGAAGAAACAAGAGCTACTATCGAACAACAAGTCCTTCGCCAAGCTTCAAGGTTAAACAAGGACAAGAAGGAGATGATCTTTGAAGAAGGTGACCTTGTGTGGATACACCTAAGCAAAGACCGCTTCCCCAAGGAACGTGACTCCAAGATCAAGCCAAGAGGAGATGGTCCCTTCAAGGTCCTCAAAAGAATCAACAACAATGCCGACATACTGACCTCCAAGTACCTTGCAAGCAATACATTCAATGTCAAGGATCTCCCACCCTACCATGGAGATGTTCAAGATGATATCCATGAAGAGTCGAGGATGACTCTTTCCCAAGGGGGGGAGCTGATGCGGTCCATCCTACGAACGCTCCTACATCTACACCACCGAGTCCCCCAAGTGGACCGATGACCCGTGCCCGAGCCAAGGTCCTCCAAGATAAGGTGAATTCCCTCCTCGCATCATGTGACTTTGACATACACCTGGATGGCTTGCTACTTCATACCTCTACTTTGTGCATCATCAGGTACGAACCCCCGCCGCATCGACCCACAAGCCCTGAAGCTGCACCTGAGCTGAAGCTACCTGAGCTGGAGTGTCCGCGCGAATCCAGCCGGAGTGTCCGGCGCGACTCAGCCAGAGTGTCCGGCCTGCCCCAGCCCCAACCTGGTGTAGACATTCAGAAGGCCAGTTCGGACACTCCCCGGACTCTACCTGGAGTGTCCGGCTACCCCAGACTGTTTTGCCTGAAGATGGGCCTGCGAGCCTAGCTAGGCCCTATGGCCCATGTAACCCTCTACTTCGCCCAGAACTCTACTTTAATGCCTGAATTACCCCTAAACTTCTGGTTGGCCTATATATAGTCCCCCACCTCCATTGTAAATCCTAGGCATGATATTGGAATTAGTGGAAACCCCTTTGTGGATCTATCTAATTCTTGCCTCATGCTACTGACTAAGGAGCACCAATATCCCCAAACCTCGTTGGAGTTTGCATCATGCCTCCGCGTTGTACAAGGCCTAGGCATCGGTGTTCCTTTGCCTAGACGTCAAGATCTCACCGAGGCTCCCATCTCGCCATGCCGGTTCGAGAGAGAGTTCTCCGCCCGATGCCGATCCTAGGGATTGCACCGGACCGGTCACCGCCGGCGTGAGCTATTGGTGTGTATCGTGGTTTTGTGTGTGTGTGTTCTTCGCGTTCTTCGTGCGTGCGTTCCTCGCGTTCATCCTCCCCTACTTTCCCCGCACTCCATCCTCGATTTGAAAGGGAATCGTGAAAAATCGGGCCACCCTAGAGGTTTACCCTCAACAAGCAATCTGTCCTCCACGCCATCAAGCTTCATGCCAAGAGTCTACACTTCAAGATGGAGGAAGCCAAGGCCACATATGTGATGAAGTCGATCCGAGCACCTCTCTCGACAACAACATGAGCCTACTTCCACCACTACCACAAGATGGCGACGACAAGGTCAAGCATGGTGAGCATGGGATTGTCCCTTCACCAAAGGAGGCACATGGAGTTGAGAGAACCGAGCCTACCCCCATATGCTTGAGTGATGATGTGGTACCAATCCCATGTGAGTATGAGAGCCACTTAGCCCACTTGAGTGAAAACAAGAGTGAGATGAGTGACTCCTCCATACGTGAGATTGAGTGCTTCCAATACGAGGGCATGAGTGATACACCTAGTGAGTTTAGAGTGGTAGTTGATAGGTCATGTGAGATCACTTTGATTTCTAACAACTTAGCCTCGTGATGTGCTAGGTTCCATGGATCAAGAAGTGCAAAGATTGGAGATGATGATGCCTCCAACCGAGAAGATGTACATGGTGGATGAAGCTAAGGCCATCCCCATACATGATGAAGAAGTCGCCCACATGGAGGTCAACACTACCACAACACCCACTTCATATGAGAGGTATGAACAAGGTAAGAATACAGGTGTTGATGATGCCATGATCCCACTAGTGGACATGATGATTTGTGATGACTTGCATGCTATGGATGATACTTGTGACATGACATATGTTCCATTCTTATTCCCATGTGTTGATATTGCTATGCATCATGATGACCATGTGGAATCCTTCTATTGTCATGATATTGTGATGAGGATATATACATGGATTATGATGATTCTGACTGCGTGAACTGGAAGGAAATATTGAGTCAAATCAATAATGACTATCAGGTGAATTTATTCCTAATTGAACCTGAGGTTTTATTTAATGAGAACTTTATACTACCTAAGGCTATGCATCTTTGTATGATCAGGTTTATTGATAACACAAGCGTTGCGCGAGGAGGAGGAGAGTTGCAGCAAGAAGGACAAGCGCTGATTTCCAATATCAACAAGTGCGCGAGGGAGGAGCGGGAGGCATGCGCACTAGGAGGCAATGAGGAAATCACGTATGAGCAAGAGAGAGAGATGGCGCACCAAGAATTACATGTTTGAGGTGTTCCACGATGTTTGGACTGCGTGCCAATAAGGCCGAACCCATATATGGGTCGGTATGTATTAGTTTGAGTCGAACCGAGTCAGTTTGGGCCAAGTTATGGCTGTTTTTAGGCCCATTTAGAGGGGAGGACGCCCCAGCCCTCATATAAACCTCGGTAGCCGTCACAAGTTAGGTTTGTAGACCACGTTAAAATATTTTGGAGTTGTTTCTTTCATAGAACCTCTGGAATTACCCTGTGTTCGAATCTGCCAACTATAATTGAGTGTGATCTGTTGTTCCATTGGGAATTAGTAGATTGCATACTACCGTTCGTGGTCACGGCTGCGTGCGCAAGAGTGTGGTGTTGTGAATATACTACAAGGTTTGAGAGCTGTTGCATTGGCATCAGGGATCGAGCGGGAGAGATCATAGCTACGCACTAGATATCTATCATCCACCATCGCCATCGACAAGAGCTTGCTGAGAAGATCGGGCCACCCCATATCATCTTGGTATCAGATTTCTAGTGTTGCCTCGGTAAGCAATCCACAATCCATCCATAGATTAGAGAGTGTTTTTCATCCTATACAGAAAAAGCACCACAAAAAGAGTTGCCATAGCCTAGATTACATCGTATTCGAGTAATAGTTGCTGGTCGCGTTCCTCTATTAGATTAGATCTAGATCTGTTCTTCGTAGATTTGTTTTCTAGTTGTTCTAGTTGTTTTCCACCATCTTTTTCCGCTACCATCAAGTCAGATCCGATCCAAGTAAGGAGTCCTAGTTGTGTACTACTTGGCGAGTCGAAAAAAAAAATCGGCTCGCTGCCTCACGCCTGACCGCAGACAAGTCTGTGCTCCAGCGTGACGAAAAAAAAAGTTTCGGCTCGCTGCCTCACGCCTGACCGCAGACAAGTCTGTGCTCCAGCGTGACAAAAAAAATTCTGAAAAAAAAACGAACCGTCGCCTTACCACAGACCAGTTTGTGCTAGTACGAGAAAAAAAATTCTGCCGCCATCCTGCCGCGGCAGGATTTTAGGCCGTTTTTCTGCTGTGGCAGAGACCAATTTTCAGGTCAAATTTTTTCTTTTTTTGTTTATTTTTTACCGAGTCCACATAGCGTACCTATCCTTGTGACCCTTAGTAAGCCTTTCTTTGTATCTATAACTATCCTACAAGACTAGCGTGCTTAGTGCTCTACGGGCTGCTCAGTTAGCAATCTTGTGCCCGTTTCGTTGAGACATTGCTAGGGTCTCTCCTTGTGCATTGCAACACGAGCATTCCTCCGACATACCTTACTTTTTTGAGCTCATTTTCATAGTTGCAATTGCCCCATTTATCTCCACTGTGTGTGTTTCCGTGGGTCTTTGTTATACGATCAGCACTAGGACTTGTTTGTGGTGTAGTTAGGATACCATACCTACAGCTCCACCATAAATACCCTGTTTCCCTGTGATCGTTCTCTATACCTTTGATATTCACATCATCACATCAGTGCATTAGTTTTTGATTTCGTTTGGTAGAGCATCTCTATTCACTTTGGAACAGTAAGATCTCCTTTGTTTATCAGTTGTGAGTGAGTTGTGAGAGTTTCCACCATACTGATTTTGATTTGTGGACTAATGTACTAATCATGTCTTCTAGTAGTGTCGATGTGATGCAGAAAATGGAGGCAGGTGATGTTACAAATAATGTGGAGACGTATAGTTACAAATTTATCGATAATTGGCTTTGTAGTAGAACTTTTTGGAAGGAAGAACGCGGTATTTTTGATGGTGATGGTCTTTTCCACCATAGTGTGATGATTGGTGAGCGATGTGCTTCCATTACCATTGATAGTAACTCTACTATTAATTTGATCAGCGTTGAAGTTGTACAAAAGTTGCAGCTACCCACATGTGCCCGTGCGGTGCCGTATCTCTTGCATTCATCATATGGCACATTGCTGATTTCACACACCGCTGATGTTCCTATGACTTTTAAAGAGCATACTGAGATTGTGCGCTGTGATGTATCTCCTATACCACTTGATTCTTGTCACATACTATTGGGAGAACCTTGGAGCAGAAGGTTTGACGCTCAAATATGTCCTGTTGTTGGAAGGATTTCTTTCAAATGGAACATGAAGAGGCGTGTTATGCTCAGGATTTCAGCCGACAAATTTCATGAGTATCATCTTCTTCGCATGGAGAGGACAAAAGAGTTCAGTTTGTCTGCTAAGTACAAGGTCATGATGAATGGTGACAATTCTATTATTTGTCATCTTGAACACGGTGTGCATTACAACCCATGTGAGAATGAGAGCCACATAGCCAAGCTGAGTGAGAGTGTTATCAAAAGTGAGCTGTGTGATTCCACTAAACGTGAGGTTGAGAGCATCCATTCTAAGTGTATGAGAGAAAAAGAAAACATCAGTGCAGTAGATGCTAATACATGTGAGGATATTTCTACTAATGTAATCATCTCTACTCCTGGTATTGTTTCTTGTGCTATGCAGGTTGCTTTTGAAGAAAGGGAGCAATCTATTTTACAACCTACATCGTCGGACTATGCATTGTCACTTGCGGCGGATGTTTTAGTACCTACTTCAACTGAGGAGATTGTTGATGACATTGGTACTGTTTTGGAGCTTCAGCCAACATGTGCGACATATTGTGAGTCTATTCCTTTACTGAAGCCTCCTTGTGATTTGCCTTGCACTACTATTTCAGCACCATGTGATAGTTTACCAAATTCAAATTTTGATCATGTGGTACTGATAACACATAAGGAAATACTTGCTCGAATACCACCTGCTGATATTGTGTATTCCATCATGCTAAATGAACCTATGAGTATGAGTTGTGCTATGGATAAGATTTCTGAAATTTCATTTCTAAATTCTAGCACATATTCTCCTTGTTTCACTTTCAATCTGATTGGTGAATATAGCATGGATGAAAATTTTCTTGTGGATCACATATGCATTACTTGTGATAGAATCGCTGAACTGAAACATGCTGTTTTCAGCCATACATCACAAAATGTTTGTTATGGGACAATAGCTCATGTTCCAGATATTATGGAAATACATTCTGGTCTAGTTGATATATTGCAACCAACACAAGTAATTTTACCTATGTTGGATTGTTCTAATCTTGCTAGAATAGGACCCAAGTTTTCATATTCACTATGTTTGTCCCAAAAGTCTTTGTCTAGTTTTGTTACTACTTTAGACTTGATATTTGCAAATTGAGTTGCATTTTACATACTGGACAACATGATCATGTTCATAATAATCAGAGTAGCGCAGTTGAAGCATGTCATGATTCAATTTGGTTTTCAGACATATTGAATTGGTTTGATCTTGTTCACAAATTTGATCATAGATCTTCTTTGAGAAAACTGCAATTTAAGTTGTTCACATATCTATTTAGTTGTTTTTTACCATGATCATGATTCTTTGTACTTCACTTATACCTGCAATTTAAGTTGCTTGATGTATACTGGACATACTTTTCATGTGAACAACAATAATACAACATGTTATATATACATATACTTTGCGTACACGTTGTTCTTTTTGTTTCTCCCACTTTCAGCTTACCCAAAGCCGAGGACATCTTTTCATGAAGAAAGGGAGGATGATGAGGATATATACATGGATTATGATGATTCTGACTGCCTGAACTTGAAGGAAATGTTGAGTCAAATCAATAATGACTATCAAGTGAATTCATTCCTAATTGAACCTGATGTTTTACTTAATGAGAACTTTATACTACCTAAGTCTATGCATCTTTGTATGATTAGGTTTATTGATAACACAAGCGTTGCGCGAGGAGGAGAGTTGCAGCAAGAAGGACAAGCGCTGATTTCCAATATCAACAAGTGCGCGAGGGAGGAGCGGGAGGCATGCGCACTAGGAGGCAATGAGGAAATCATGTATGAGCAATAGAGAGAGATGGCGCACCAAGAATTACATGTTTGAGGTGTTCCACGACGTTTGGACTGCGTGCCAATAAGGCCGAACCCATATATGGGTCGGTATGTATCAGTTTGAGTCGAACCGAGTCAGTTTGGGCCAAGTTATGGCTGTTTTTAGGCCCGTTTAGAGGGGAGGACGCCCCAGCCCTCATATAAACCTCCGTAGCCATCACAAGTTAGGGTTTAGACCACGTTAAAATATTTTGGAGTTGTTTCTTTCATAGAACCTCTGGAATTACCCTGTGTTCGAATCTACCAACTATAATTGAGTGTAATCTATTGTTCCATTGGGAATTAGTAGATTGCATACTACCATTCGTGGTCACGGCTGCGTGCGCAAGTGTGGTATTGTGAATATCCTACAAGGTTCGAGATCTGTTGCACTGCCATCAGGGATCGAGCGGGAGAGATCATAGCTACGCACTAGTTATCTATCATCCACCATATCATCGACAAGAGCTTGCTGAGAAGATCGGGCCACCCCATATCATCTTGGCATCAGATTTCCAGTGTTGCCTCGGTAAGCATCCACAAATCCATCCATAGATTAGTTGTTTTTGTCGTATACAGAAAAAGCCACACAAAAATATTAGGGTTCATAGTTCATTGCCATAGCCTAGATAACACTGTTCGTGAGTTCTAGTTGCTGATCGTAATCCTTTTGTGTAGCCTTTCTTCTAAATCAGAGTCGTAGTTTTTGTCTAGTTTTCGTCTGTTTTTGATCCGTTGTCGGAGTCCCTAGACTATTTCTAGACTGTTCGTCATGTTCTTGAGTCTTAGATCTATTAGATCTGTTTTCTTTTAGTTCTGGAGTTGTAGATCCGTTTCAAAGAAGAAGAAGAAAGTCACGATCGCACCTGACTTGTGTACGTGAGATTCCTCACGTGACAGCAAAAAAAAATCGAGTGTTGTGTCCATGCCGGACCACAGATTGGTCTGCCCTCTAGCATGAAGCATTCAAGCAAACAAAAAAACGGACCCTCGTCTAACCACAGACAAGTCTGTCCTCATACGAGAATTTTTTCCCCTGCCGACATCCTGCCGCAGCAGGATTTTAGGCCGTTTTTTGCCGTGGCAGAGACCAATTCTCAGGTCAATTTTTTTTCTTTTTTTGTTTATTTTTTTACTGAGTCCACATAGCGTACCTATCCTTGTGAGCCTTAGTAAACCTTTCTTTGTGTCTAAAACTAGCCTACGAGACTAACGTGCTTAGTGCTCTGTGGGCTGCTCAGTTTAGCAATCTTGTGCCCGTTTCGTTGAGACATTGCTAGCGTCTCTCCTTGTGCATTGCAACACGAGCGTTCCTCCGACATACCTCACTTTATTGAGCTCATTTTCATAATTGCAATTGCCCCATTTATCTCCACCGTGTGTGTTTCCACGGGTCTTTGTCATACGATCAGCACTAGGACTTGTTTGCGGTGTAGTTAGGATACCATACCTATAGCTCCACCATAAATAACCTGTGTGCCATCTGATTGTTTTCCATACATTTGATATTCACTTCATCACATCAGTGCATCAGTTTTTGATTTTGTTTGGTAGAGAATCTCTATTCACTTTGGAACGGTAAGATCTCCTTTCTTATTAGTTGTGAGTGAGCTATGAGAGTTCCACCATACAGATTTTGATTTTTGCACTAACCCACTAATCATGTCTTCGAGTGATGATGATGTTGTGATGCAGAAAAAGAAGGATGAGGAGCTTGTTATTTGCCGTGAATATGAGGCTTTGAAGTCCCACTTGACATGTGTGTTTACTACCACGATAGATGCTATTGACAAGAATCTCCAAGATATGAATATGAGATTGGATCAGTATGTTGGAACGGTTGATACTATTCAAACGCAAGTGGCTATGCTCAATGTTAATGTCACCACTTTGCAACGTTCCATTGAGGGTTTCACAGCCGCTTTACATAGAAGGGAAGATCCTCAACATGATGATGCCTTTGATGATTTCGATGAGGGTAGCACTGTGGATGCTGCTCCACATGTTGGTAGGGGACGTGCTATTTCCCCTGCCCATGCACCTACTCACGGCCGTGGGTTTTCCCCTCTTGGGCGTGCTCAACGTGTTCACAACCAAGCTGCTGATGATGGTTTGGGCAAGCCAAAGTTCTCGATTCCCAAGTTTGATGGTTCTATTGATTCTGAAGATTACCTCACATGGGAGTTGAAGATTGAGAAACTCTGGCGCTTATTTGACTATCCAGAAGACAAGAAGGTCAAGCTTGCAGCATCTAAATGTGATGGTTATGCTTTGCGTTGGTGGGATGCTCTTGTGCAACAAAGGAGGGAGGATAATGAACTTCCTGTGATGGATTGGCGCGAGATGAAGCAAATCATGAAGGCTCGTTTCGTTCCAACCAACTACTTGCGATCAGTTTTTGATAAATTGACGCAATTGAAGCAAGGCACAATGACAGTAGATGAGTACTACATGGAGATGGAGCTGCTTATGCAGCGTGCTCAAGTTCGTGAGTCCATTGAGATGACCATGGAGTGATTCCTAAACAATCTGAAGTTGCCAATCAAGAGCATAGTGCGTCATCACAAGTATGAGACCATGAATGAGCTATTGCACCATACTAGAGAGGCCGAATCCCAGTTGGCAGAAGAGGCGAAGTCACGCGCTCGTTTTCCATCCTCCAGCAGATTTTCGGCCAGATCTACTCCTCCTACAGCCGCGTCACCAGCTGCTGTTCCGTTTACACCATCGGCCAAACCAGTAAGTACAGCTTCGTTTGGTTCTAATGCTCAGAAACCCGCTGCTCCGTTGCTAGCTCGGGTTCCAACATGTCTATGGCACGTACGCGTGATGTGGTGTGCCATACTTATGGAGGTAGAGGGCACTACAAGAAAGATTGTCCAAACAGCAAGGTTATGTTTGTTAATGAACAAGGTGAAGTAGAAAGTGGAGATGAAGCTTCTGATGATGATATTGATGACGGCAAGGATGGTGCTGATGCATATGCTGAGCGTGCACCCACTATTGTCGTATCTTCACGTGTACTTAGTGTGCAACCAGTTGAGGAATCCCAGCGTTGCAGCTTGTTCAAAACAAAAGCTCTAGTTGGACCAAACAAAGCTTGCAAGGTCATTATTGATGGAGGTAGCTGCAGAAATCTTGCAAGTAAGGAACTATGTGCCAAACTGAATTGACATACTTACCTCATCTCAAGCCATACTACATATAATGGTTGAGCAACAATGGTGAGATGAAGGTAACCATATGGTACGTGTGAATTTTCAAATAGGGCCATACAAAGATTCTATTGTTTTGATGTGGTTCCTATGACTGTTTGTCACCTACTATTGGGTCATCGTTGGCTCTATGATCGCCATGTGCAACACAATGACCGAGCCAATACATATCACTTGGAATTCAAAGGAAAGAAGATCACTATGCGGCCAATGACACCACAAGAAATTGTGAATGATTCTCGCCAGAAGATAGAGGTGAACTTGAAGGAAGATACTACCACTCGGCGAGATTGCATGACAGCTATTCCTGATGTAATTGAGCCTAATGAAAAGTGAGAGAGTGCCTGGTTTATTGATATTAGCCACTAAGGAAGATATGAGAGAATTTCGTGAGGATCCTACAGCCATGCCACTTGTGCTCATGTATAAGGGCGAGGTATTGGTTTCTAACAACATGACCCCTATTTCTCTTGGTGTCTCTTTTGTTTTGCAGGACTTTTGGGATGTGTTTCTAGAAGATGTACCCGCACCTCCATTGCGTGGTATAGAACATCAAGTGGACTTGATTCCTGGTGCCACACTTCCCAACCATGCACCCTACAGGACTAATCCCGAAGAAACTAAGGAAATTCAGAAGCAAGTACAAGCGTTGCTGGATAAAGGGTACATTCGTGTTTCTCTTAGCCCTTGTGCTGTTCCTGTTATTTTAGTTCCTAAGAAACATGGTACATGGCGCATGTGTGTTGACTGTAGAGCGATTAATAACATCACTATTCGATATCGTCATCCTATTCCACGCTTAGAGGATATGCTAGATGAATTGAGTGGTGCTGCTGTTTTCTATAAAATTGACTTGCGTAGTGGTTATCATCAAATTTGGATGAAAGAAGGGGATGAATGGAAAACTGCTTTCAAAACTAAATTTGGCTTGTATGAGTGGTTAGTCATGCCGTTTGGTCTTACTAATGGACCTAGTACTTTCATGTGTTAGATGAATCATGTTTTGAGAGAGTTTATTAGTCGTTTTGTGGTTGTTTACTTTGATGATATATTCATATACATCCACAGCGAATCTGAACATTGCACTCATATTAGACAAGTTTTGCAAGTGTTACGCGATAATAAACTATGTATTAATCTTGAGAAGTGTACATTTGCAAAAGATAAGGTCATATTCCTAGGATTTCTTGTTTCTATGAATGGAGTAGAGGTAGATCAATCTAAAATTGAATCAATTCAGAATTGGCCTACTCCAATGAATGTAAGTCAAGTGCGTAGTTTCCACGGTCTCGTTGGTTTCTATAGGCGCTTTGTGAAAGATTTTAGCACCATTGCTGCACCATTAAATGATTTGACGAAGAAAGGTGTTCCTTTTGTATGGGGCGCGGCCCAAGACATTGCATTTGATACATTGAAACGTTTGTTTACTTCTGCACCATTGCTTGCATTACCTGATTTTTCAAAGCAATTTGAAGTTAAATGTGATGCTAGTGGTATAGGCATAGGTGGCGTTTTGATGCAAGAGGGTCGGCCTATAGCTTATTTTTCTGAGAAATTGACTGGTGCTCGTTTGAATTATTCAATCTATGATAAAGAATTGTATGCACTTTTAGAGTACTTGAGGTTTGGCAACATTATTTGTGGCCAAAGGAACTCATCATACATTCTGATCATGAAGCATTGAAATACTTGAAAGCTCAATCAAACTTGCATAGAAGATTAGCTAAATGGGTTGAGTTCATTGAGTCTTTTCCTCACATCATTAACTATAAAAGGGAAAAGAGAATGTTGTTGCTGATGCTCTATCTAGGAAGAATATGCTCTTAACCAATCTTGATGTTAAAATTCCTGGATTAGAAGCTATTTGTGCACTTTATGCAAATGACCATGATTTTGCTGAACCATATCGTTTGTGTGCTATTAGAAACGCATGGGATAAGTATCATATCCATGATGGCTATTTGTTTCGAGCTAACAAACTATGTATTCCAGAATCGTCGTTGCGTTTGTTCTTAGTGCAGGAATCACATGCTGGTGGTTTGATGGGTCACTTTGGGCGTGAGAAGATGTTCCTCATGCTCGCTGATCACTTTTATTGGCCCAAGATGAGGCGTGATGTGTACAAATTTGTGAGTAGATGCATTACTTGCCACAAGTCGAAATCCTAGCTGAAGCCTCACTGTTTGTATACACCTCTCTCTGCACCGACTACTCGATGGGAAGACATTAGTATGGATTTTGTGCTAGGTCTACCTAAAACTCACAGAGGTCATGATTCAATATTTGTGGAAGTGGATAAGTTCTCTAAAATGGCTCATTTTATTGCCTGCCACAAAAGTGACGATGCGTCGCATGTTGCTAACCTGTTTTTCAGGGACATCGTGAGATTACATGGAGTACCTAAGACGATTGTTTCTGACCGTGATGTCAAGTTCATGAGCTACTTTTGGAAGACCTTATGGGGGAAGCTAGGAACGAAGGTGCTGTTCAGTACTACATGTCATCCCCAAATAGATGGTCAAACGGAGGTGGTAAATAGAACATTGTCACAGCTGCTAAGGACCATGATTAAAAAGAATCTGCGGGAGTGGGAAGAGTGTTTGCCACATGTTGAGTTTGCTTACAACAGGGCTGTGCATTCAACTACTCAGCTTTGTCCTTTTGAGGTGGTGTATGGCTTCAAGCCATTGACGCCACTTGATATGTTGCCTCTGCCATTACATGAGAGAGTTGATATGGAGGCCTCCAAACGTGCTGATTATGTGAAGAAAATACATGAGAAGACTCGAGAGGCTATTGAGAAGAAAGGCAAGAACATTGCTGCTGTAAGGAATCAAGCAAGAAAAGAAGTGTTATTCGAGCCCGGAGATATGGTTTGGGTGCATCTACGCAAGGACAGATTTCCACTACTTCGCAAGTCCAAATTGAAGCCACGTGGTGCTGGTCCTTACAAAGTGCTAGCCAAAATTAATGAAAATGCCTACTCAGGTGATATACCTATTGAGGAGTTTGGTGGTGCTAGCAACAACTTCAACGTTGATG
Organism: Avena eriantha; assembly: GCA_910589775.1. Classification (NCBI taxonomy): domain Eukaryota; kingdom Viridiplantae; phylum Streptophyta; class Magnoliopsida; order Poales; family Poaceae; genus Avena; species Avena eriantha. The sequence goes on from OU342743.1 coordinate 390,930,706, forward strand.
ATTTATCACCATATGCTGGAGGAGACCTTGGAGCGTCGAGGTCGACGCCTTTTGAAGGGGGGGAGATGATGATGACATCCATACTATTCCACTATCTCCTACTCCTATTCACAATGAAGATGTTGCTGCAAAGAACAAGTCCAATGAAATCAGGATTGGACCTATTACAAGAGCTCGTGCAGAGCTGATTGAGCAACAGGTGAATTCACTCTTAATTGAACCTGATGTTTTACTTAATGAGAACTTTATACTACCTAAGTCTATACATCTTTGTATGATCAGGTTTATTGATAACACAAGCATTGCGCGAGGAGGAGGAAAGTTGCAGCAAGAAGGACAAGCGCTGATTTCCAATATCAACAAGTGCGCGAGGGAGGAGCTGGAGGCATGCGCACTAGGAGGCAATGAGGAAATCACGTATGAGCAAGCGAGAGAGAGATGGCGCACCAAGAATTACAAGTTTGAGGTGTTCCACGACGTTTGGACTGCGTGCCAATAAGGCCGAACCCATATATGGGTCGGTATGTATCAGTTTGAGTCGAACCGAATCAGTTTGGGCCAAGATATGGCTGTTTTTAGGCCTGTTTAGAGGGGAGGACGCCCCAGCCCTTATATAAACCTCCGTAGCCGTCACAAGTTAGGGTTTAGACCACGTTAAAATATTTTGGAGTTGTTTCTTTCATAGAACCTCTAGAATTACCATGTGTTCGAATCTACCAACTAAAATTGAGTGTGATTTGTTGTTCCATTGGGAATTAGTAGATTGCATACTACCGTTCGTGGTCATGGCTGCGTGCGCAAGAGTGTGGTGTTGTGAATATCCTACAAGGTTCGAGATCTGTTGCACTGGCATCAGGGATCGAGTGGGAGAGATCATAGCTACGCACTAGTTATCTATGATCCACCATATCATCGACAAAAGCTTGCTGAGAAGATCGGGCCACCCCATATCACCTTTTACATGCTTTGCATCTTTTATGTTGACAAATTGCTCTTTCCTATGGTTAGCTTGCAAGCATGTTAATGGTATTCTATCACCTTGTGACAATCATGTTTCTTTGCTATTGGATATTAATGCGTTGTGTGTTGCAACAAAATGTTGAACAATTTCTCTTTCCAATGTTTTGTATGCAACCATAATGCCATTATGAGCATGTATTGTCATGAGAGGTTCCAAGTTCCCTGTATTGATGTTGCAACAAACATAAGGACCACTTGCTCTTTCATTTGGTTTGTTTGCAAACATGTTACTTTGGCTTCCGCTTGCGACACTCCTATGCCCATGATCATTGTGTATGGCATCAACCATATTGAACAATTGTTCTTTCCAATGGTTGGTTGGCACACACAATGATGTTGCTTTGGATATTCTTCCTCATGTGTTTTTGCCGAATTCTCCTAGCTTTGCATCAAAGATGTTGATCAATTTTAGTCAATTGCTATGAGTGCCACACTAAGATGTTTTATGGAGTTTTTGAGTTCCCATATTTGGATAATGTTCATACAATTTCCATGCACTTTGACCTTGCATACGCATTTTGTTTGCGATACTTGAGTTGTGCTAATAGTGTTGTGAACAAGAATGGACATGCCACACATGACATGCTCCTCTATCACACACAAATATATTCTGCTTAGTCTTTGTTGTGTGAAGGTACAATTGCTTCCGCGTCAACCTCTATGGACCATAAGTTGACAAGACGAATCATAGAGCGTTACCTATGGATGCCCTTCATCGAGCTACCCCTACACCATAAGGTGACTTCTACTTGAGGACTCGTGCTATAATATTCATGAATTGGCTACTCTTTGAGTGTTGCTTCTCTTTTGTTGTGAGGTTTGCAGGCAACATGAAAAGTGAAGGAACATTCAAGAGCTGCCACATCAAGCTTCTCGAGGACGACTACATGGTGAACCCCAGGATCAAGAATGTCTCTCGACCTCCTCTACATGACGAGCATACAGAGTCGAGGACAATTCTTTTCGAAGGGGGGGACCTGATGCAGCCCGTCCTACGGACGCTACTACATCTACAACGCCAAGTACAAGCTCGTCCCCGAGTCACCCAAGAAGACAGACGTGGGCGGTACTACCGCTCCCCCCACAGCAGTACTACCGTGCCCCGGTACTACCGCTCAGCCCCAGCGGTACTACCGGCCCTTACAGAAGCCCGCACCATCGCCCCTCGATGCTCCGGTACCGGCATGCGGTACTACCGCCCCCAAGCGGTACTACCGGTCAGGTCTAGGCCTGCACGCCTCGACAGCTAGGCCACGACCCATGTACCCCCTTATTATGTTGCAACCCTAGTATTATGCCCAAACTACCCCTATGTAAGTGGCTGGCCTATAAATAGACCCCCCACCCCTCATGTATCCCTTAGGCATAGATGATAGACTTAAGAAAACCTCCTTTGTGGAATCTCTAGTTTTGCCTCATTCCCTTCTACCAAAGGGGATCGACTATCGTCACCACCTCGTTGGAGTTTGCATCGCGCCTCCGTAGTTGTACAAGGCCTTGGCATCGGTGTCCCTTTGCCAAGACATCAAGACCCTCTCCAAGGTGTTCTTCCCTCTCCGCGTGGGATCGAGGGAGCACGTTGACCGATCTTTCCTTGCGAGGTTTGGGAGCATGTTGCATTTAAATTGTTCATGTCGCATACATCTTTGTGTGGTTTGGGGGCATTATGCCGATTCACCTCATAATTAAATATGGAGACTATATACAGGCTAATCTAGTTTTATATCGGCTCCATTTAAATTTGTCTAGTGAACTGATGCCATGATTTGCCTTGTTAAGCCAACATTTAAATTGCAGGGTATGTAAACAACTTGAACCATATAATTAATTGTCAGAACCCCGGTTCCGCTTAATATTGCCTAGTTGCATCGCACCTTTGCCATGTCATACATGCATCATGCCAGATCTTCTACCGTAGTAGTATTAAATAGTGCATCCGGTGTTTCTTTTAGTGTTTGCTTCTTCACGGATTAGGCGTTGAGTGGATGCGAGTATCGACAAGTTGTTATGGGGTAACCCCGTGGGTGGCCCGATCTTCACGGATCTCGTGGTAAAATCAATGGGAAAGCAAGGGGAAAGGGAGAAGGTAGCAGAAGCGGACGCACACCTCGCGAAGAACACGATGAACATACGCAAAACACACACGATACAAGGCAGATTGCTCTCACCGGTGGCCACCGGTCCGATAGAATCCTCGCAAGGAAAGATCGGTCAACGTGCTCCCTCGATCCCACACGTAGAGGGAAGAACACCTTGGAGAGGGTCTTGACGTCTTGGCAAAGGGACACCGATGCCAAGGCCTTGTACAACGAGGGAGGCGCGATGCAAACTCCAACGAGGTGGTGACGATAGTCGATCCCCTTTGGTAGAAGGGGATGAGGCAAAACTAGAGATTCCACAAAAGGGGGTTTTCTTTAGTCTATCATCTATGCCTAAGGGATACATGAGGGGTGGGGGCTCTATTTATAGGCTAGCCACAAGTTTAGGGGTAGTTTTGGCATAAAACTAGGGTTTGGTGTGAAATAGAGGTGTACATGGGACAAGGGCCTAGCTGTTGGCTCGCAGGCCCATCACTTGGGCCGAACAGTCCGGGTCGGAGTGACCGGATAGTCCGGGGTAGCCGGACACTCTGGGTAGTGTCCGGGTAGTGTCCGAACTGGTCTTCTGAATGTCCACGCCAGGTTGGGGCTGGGGCAGGCCGGGCGCTCCGGCCAAGTCGCGCCGAACACTCCGGCTGCGCCGGATACTCTGGCTGGATTCGGGCGGACACTCCAGCTCAGGCAGCTTCAGCTCAGGTGCAGCTTTAGGGCTTGTGGGTCGACGCGGCGAGGGTTCGTACCTGATGATGCACAGAGTAGAGGTATGAAGTAGCAAGCCATCCAGGCGTATGTCAAAGTCACATGATGCGAGGAGCGAATTCACCTTATCTTGGAGGAGCCTGGCTTGGGCACGGGTCATCGGTCCACTTGGGGGACTCGGTGGTGTAGATGTAGGAGCATCCATAGGACGGGCCGCATCAACTCCCCCCCCCCTTCAAAAAGAGTCGTCCTCGACTCTTCATGCTCATCCTAAGAAGATGATGTCGAGAGACCTTCTTGATCCTGGGGTTCACCATATAGTCGTCCTTGATAAGCTTGATGTGGCAACTCTTCAATATTCCTTCACCTTCCATGAAGCCTACAAAGCTCACAACAAAAGCGAAGCAACACTCAAAGAGTAGCCAATTCATGAAGAATATAGCATGAGTCCTCAAGTAGAAGGAAGTCACCTTATGATGTAGAGATAGCTCATTGAAGGGTAGCCCTAGGTAACTCTCTTCGATTCGTCTTGTCAACTCTTTGTCCATAGAGGTTGACGCGTAAGAAATTGTACCTTCACACAATAAAGACCAAGGAAAATATGTTTGTGTGTGATAGAGGAGCATGTCATTTGTGGCATGTCCATTCTTGTGCACAACACTATTAGCACAACTCAAGTATCGCAAACGAAATGTGTATGCAAGGTCAAAGTGCATGGAAGTTAATTAAACATCATCCAAATGTGGGAACTCAAAAACTCCATATAACATCTTAGTGTGGCACTCAAAGCAATTGACTAAAATATTGATCAACATCTTTGATGCAAAGCTAGGAGAATTCGGCAAAAACACATGAGAAAGAATATTCAAAGCAACATCATTATGTGTGCAAACCAACCATTGGAAAGAACAATTGTTCAATATGTTGGATGCCATACACATATCATCAAAGGCCAAGATCATGGGGGTATGAGTATCGCACGCCAAAACACAAGCACCATGTTTGCAAACAAACCAAATGAAAGAGCAAGTGGTCCTTATGTTTGTTGCAACAACAATACGAGAGACTTGGGAGCTCTCATGACAATACATGCTCAAAATGGCATTATGGTTGCACACAAAACATCGGAAAGAGAAATTGTTCAACATTTTTGTGGCAACACACAAAGCATCAATATCCAATAGCAACGAAACATGATTGTCACAAGGTGAAAGAATACCATTAACATGCTTGCAAGCAAACCATAGGAAAGAGCAATTTGTCAACATGAAAGATGCAAAGCATGCAAAGGTATCAGAGTTGGGTTCGATCTTGAACTCACTTGGGGGATGCTCTCTAGAGCTCTTTTTGTCAACTCGTGCTCAACCGAGGTTGACATTCTTGTGCGGGTACCTACACACATGAAACACAAAAGGAAGAATGTGTGCGCATGGTAGAGAAACACATCATCCATCATGACGTATCTCTTCTTGTGCACATCACCATTAGTGTCAATCAAGTATGAAAAATAGGCATGGTGAGTATGCAAGTGGGGAACATGCTTATCATGGCAATCATCAAAATCTCCAACATTTGGGAAATCTATGGGGGCCATCTCAATATAAACCATATGAGAATTATTGTTGCAAGCAAAACAAGTGAAAGAGCAATTATTCAACTTATTGCAAGCAACGGGAGAGATTGTAAAACATTCATGATAAAGCATGGTTCGAGGGGCACCATTGGTAACATCATTGCAAGCAAAACATTGGAAAGAGCAATTGTTCAACAAAGTGCAAGCAATGATATCATCAACGTAACGTTTAGAGCATGACATGTCTATGGCAACATCATCACAATCAAATAATTTCACATGCTCAACATTATGCAAAGGCAAAGTATCACATGGAAATTCCAATGAGTCATATGCGATATCAGAAACATCATCCATAGCATTACAATCATCACAAGTCATCATGTCCACTAGTGGGATCATGGCATCATCAACACCCTTATTTTTACCTTGTTCATACCTCTCATATGAAGTGGGTGTTATGGTAGTGTTGGTCTCCATGTGGGCGACTTCTTCATTATGTATGGGGATGGCATCATCTTCATCCACCATGTACATCTTCTTGGTCGGAGGCATCATCATCTCCAAGCTTGGTGCTTCTTGATCCATGGAACCTAGCACATCATGCGAAAACACACTAGAGGTAGAGGGCAAGTCGTTAGAAATCAAAGTGGTCTCATTTGACCTATCAACTACCACTCTCAACTCACTAGGTGTATCACTCATGCCCTCCAAGTGGAAGCACTCAATCTCACGTATGGTGGAGTCACTCATCTCACTCTTGTTTTCACTCAAGTGGGCTAAGTGGCTCTCATACTCACATGGGATTTGTACCACATCATCACTCAAGCATATGGGGGTAGGCTCGGTTCTCTCAACTCCATGCGCCTCCTTTGGTGAAGGGAAAATCCCATGCTCACCATTCTTGACCTTGTCGTCACCAACTTGTGGTGTAGGCCCTTGTCTTGGAGCGTGCTCATCCTTTGCCATGGCCTCCTTGGCTTGTGTAGACATCCTCTTGGCGTACTCGTCCAACTTCGCAAAGTAGAGGTCTTCGTCTTCCTCATCCATGAAGTTGCATGCGTCATCTAGGACATCAAGTTTGGGCGTTGAAGCTTGATGGCGTGGAGGATAGCTTGCTCTTGGTGCCATTTTGGTGGTGGCACGAGTTGTAGATGGAGCCTTATGATGGTGTCGACGGAGGTCATTGGCGTGCCTTGCCAAAGGTTGATGTAGATGGCGCACTTGGTCATCTGCATGACGCTTGCGACGATGCTCCTTGTCCTTGGCACTCTTCTTGTGAGGGTGGTGCCTTCTTGAGCTTGGATGAGCATTATGGATGGTGCTCAACATGTATTCTCTGTCTTCATGGCGAAGATGCCTTGAACGACGTCTTGTATCCTCTTGATGTTGGTGATGATCTCGAGAGGATGTTTGTCGATGAAGATTCTTGCCTTGTGGCGCCTTGTGTGGAAGATGATGTTTGGGCGCCGCTCTTCTTGTAGTTGGTGGCACTTGTTGCCTTGGAGGTTGTTGCACATGACGCCATCGAGGTGGTCGTGCTTCGCGCCCTGGAGATGGTGGCGCTCGTCGCCTTGGAGATGGTGGTGCATGACGCCATGTAGGTGGTGGTGCATGATGCCATGTAGGTGATGGCACTTGATGCCTTGGAGGTGGATCATCGAAGTAGGTGGTGCCCTTTGGTGTGGCACGCTTGTCCTTGAAGGTCATGGTTTCTTGATGATGTGTCTCCGCTAGCTTGGCGTAGTAGTCCTCCATCTCCAAGCGGTGGAGGTATTCTTCATGGCTCATGGAAGAGCCCTCGAAGTGGGTGAAGCTCCCCATGTCCTCCATGCTTGGTGAGACGTCGTCATTGTAGCACTCGTAGTCATCCATGCTTGGGGAGTCATTGTTGATGTAGTACTCCATATCACTCAAGCATGTGGAGCCATTGTCGGTGTAGTGCTCTATGTACTCCATGCATGAGGAGCCATTGTCGATGTAGAGCTCCAAGTCCTCCATGCTTGAGGAGCCATAGTTGATGACGTGCTCTGTGTCTTCTATGCATGGAGCCGTCATAGGTGCAATGCTCCGGGTCCTCAAAGCATGCGTATCCAATGTCGGTGTAGTGCTCCATCATGTCCTCTATACTTGTGGAGTCGTAGTCGTGGTGGCTCATCATGGATTCTTCATAGATATAATACTCGGTTCCCGAGTCCCTAGACATGATTCACAAGACCAAGTGGTGTATATGGAAGTGGTAGGGGTTAGGAATGCAACGCCAAACCTTACTTTACCTTGGAAGATAGTATCGTGTAAGTGGCAACACTTGAGAGCAATCAAAACCAAGCAAAGTGAAGTTCACGCGGAACACCAAAACCATCTAACCACTAAAAAACACACACACAAAGCTTATGGTGGATAGGTATGGAAGATGGCGTGTCCAAGAACAATCCAAAATCAAGATATTGTAATGGCAAGTAAAGAACCACGATGATCACAAAGCAAAACAAGTCAATCCACAAGAAGGAATATATACAAGGAAACACACACGGTGGGATAAATGGGACTTGTGCAACGGAGAAAGTGAGCTAAGAACCAAATGATGACCTAGCGAAGTCTATAAGCTCGTGTCACACAAGTGCAAGGAGAGACGCTAGTTCGATTGCAATAAATTGGTGGGCTACAAGATATGCACAATAAGTACCACCTATTTGATGTTCATCGAGCTTGCGCTTATAATTCTATGAGGCACTTGTTTCTTTCTTTCTTTTTCTTCTTTTTCTTTTTTCTATTTTTTTTCTCTTTTTCTTTTCTTTTTCACTTGCCTCTTGTGCCAACAACTATACAAGATAACTATATGAGATAGCGCGCTCACAACTTTTGCTCGGTATTCTACAAGTATCAAATGTGCATAGCTCAAGCAATCATAGGAGGAACTAGTCTCAATAGGTGTTTGTTGAACGCAAAGATAATGTGTCTCACAAATGGATGCAAGTGGGGAGAAGTCGCGGAATTTTTATACCTTTCGTCACCGATCTTCACCCTTTATTGTTAGATTCCGCCTTTCCTCAAGGAATTTGGATGGACTAGATAGCATGAACCACGGAGATGATGATGTAGAGCTCTTTCTCCTCTTCAAAACGAGCTAAAGAACACCAAAATCCGAATTCGTATGCAAAAGTTATGCTCAAAACCATGAAGCTGATTTTTCCGTCAGCAGGGGGGCGGACAGTCTGGGGCGCGCAGGCCGGACAGTCCGGCCGGGGCAGAGATTCCGGTCAATTTATGCCGGATACTCCGGCGGGGCAGATACTCTGGTCTGTTTTGGCCGGACAGTCCGGTCCGGTCGATCCAGAAGTTCTAGAACACGAATGGGGATGAGTTTTGGCGGAAAAACTCGAACCAAAACCTCAAATTGATGGGGGAAACAAAGAATTAAGCCATGGGAACACATGGGAAGGTAGATCAACAAGTTTAGCAAGTAATCCACGGATCAAAACCTACCAAACACACTCAAATCATAGATCGATCCAAAACACGAAATTGGGGCTATTTTTTTGGGATTTTCGAATTTATGGGGGAAAAGACCAAATCGAGGAGAAATCCATGGCAACCAAAAGCTGCTAATACCAGATGTTATGAGGTAACCCCGTGGGTGGCCCGATCTTCACGGATCTCGTGGTCAAATCGACGGGACAACGAGGGGAAAAGGAGAAGGTAGCTGATGCAGCCCGTCCTGCGGACGCTACTACATCTACAACGCCAAGTCCCCAAGATCGTCCCCAAGTCACCCAAGAAGATGGACCTAGGCAGGCAGCTCAAGAACCAGAGTCTCCACCTTTTTCTTCCCGGAGAGTCCGCCCGATGCCAGCCGTAATGTCCGGCGCTACCGGAGTGTCCAGCCCAACCATGCCGGAGTGTCCGGCCTACACCAGCCCCATCCTAGCGCGGACATTCTGTGTGCTACATCGGACTCTACCCAGACACTACCCGGAGTGTCCGGCCACCCCGGAGTGTCCGGCCACCCCGGACTGTCCGGCCTAAGTGATGGGCCTACGAGCCAACATCTGGGCCTTGGCCCATGTACCCCTCTATTCCGCACAAAACCCTAGTTTTATTCCCAAACTACCCCTAAACTTGTGGCTAGCCTATAAATAGAGCCCCCACCCCTCATTGTATCCCTTAGGCATAGATGGTAGACTAAAGAAACCCCCCCTTTGTGGAATCTCTAGTTTTGCCTCATCCCCTTCTACCAAAGGGGATCGACTATCGTCACCACCTCGTTGGAGTTTGCATCGCGCCTCCCTCGTTGTACAAGGCCTTGGCATCGGTGTCCCTTTGCCAAGACGTCAAGACCCTCTCCAAGGTGTTCTTCCCTCTACGTGTGGGATCGAGGGAGCACGTTGACCGATCTTTCCTTGCGAGGATTCTATCGGACCGGTGGCCACCGGTGAGAGCAATTTGCCTTGTATCGTGTGTGTTTTGCGTATGTTCATGGTGTTCTTCGCGAGGTGTGCGTCCGCTTCTGCTACCTTCTCCCTTTCCCCTTGCTTTCCCATTGATTTTACCACGAGATCCGTGAAGATCGGGCCACCCTAGAGGTTTGCCCTCATCATCTGGTATCAGCAGCTTTTGGTTGCCACGGATTTCTCCTCGATTTGGTCTTTTTCCCCATAAATTCGAAAATTCCACCAAAAATAGCCCCAATTCGTGTTTTGGACCGATCTGTGATTTGAGTGCATTTTGGTAGGTTTTGATCCCTGGATTACTTGCTGAACTTGTTGATCTACCTTCCCCTGTGTTCCCATGGCCTAATTCCTTGATTTCCCCCATCAATTTGAGGTTTTGGTTCGAGTTTTCCACCAAAACTCGTCCTGTTCGTGTTCTGGAACTTCTGGATCGACTGAACCGGACTGTCCGGCCAAAACAGACCGGAATATCCGCCCCGCCGGAGTTTCCGGCCTAAATTGACCGGAATCTCCGCCCCGGCCGGACTGTCCGGCCTGCGCGCACCAGACTGTCCGCCCCCCCTGCAGACAGAAAAATCTGCTTCACGGTTTTGAGCATAACTTTTGCATACGAACTTAGATTTTGGTGTTCTTTAGCTAGTTTTAAAGAGCAGAAGGAGCTCTACATCATCATATCCGTGGTTCATGCTATCTACTCCATCCAAATTCCGTGAGCAAGGCGGAATCCACCAATAAAGGGTGAAGATCGGCGACGAAAGGTATAAAAATTCCGCGACTTCTCCCCACTTGCATCCCTTTGTGAGCCACACTATCTTTGCGTTCAACAAACACCTATTGAGACTAGTTCCTCCTATGATTGCTTGGGCTATGCACATTTGATACTTGTAGAATACCGAGCAAAAGTTGTCTTGTATAGTTGTTGGCACAAAGAAGAGGCAAGTGAAAAAGAAAAGGAAAAAAAAAGAAAAAAAATATAGCAAAAAAAAAACAAGTGCCTCATAGAATAGGAAGCGCAAGCTCGATGAACATCAAATAGGTGGTACTTATTGTGCATATCTTGTAGCCCACCAATTTATTGCAATTTAACTAGCGTCTCTCCTTGCACTTGTGCGACACGAGCTTATAGTCTTCGCTAGGTAATCATTTGGTTCTTAGCTCACTTTCTCCATCGCACAAGTCCCATTTATCCCACCGTGTGTGTTTCCGTGTACATACTTCCTATCTTGTGGATTGACTTGTTTTGCTTTGTGACCATCGTGGTTCTTTACTTGCCACCGTGTGTGTTTCCGTGTACAATATCTTGATTCGGAATTTTCTTGGACACGCCACCTTCCATACCTATCCACCATAAGCTTTGTGTGTGTGTTTTTTAGTGGTTAGTTGGTTTTGGTGTCCCGCGTGAACTTCACTTTGCTTGGTTTTGATTGCTCTCAAGTGTTGCCACTTGCACGATACTATCTTCCAAGGGACTCCGGAGCCGAGGATGATATCTATGAAGAATCCATGATGAGCCACCACGACTACGACTCCACAAGTATAGAGGACATGATGGAGCACTACACCGACAATGGCTCAGCATGCTTTGAGGACCGGAGCATTGCACCTATGATGACTCCACATGCATTCAAGACATGGAGAACATCATCAACTATGGCTCCTCAAGCATGGAGGACATGGAGCACTACACCGACAATGGCTCCACATGCTTGGGTGATATGGATACTATATCAACAATAACTCCCCAAGCATGGACGACTTCGAGTGCTTCAACGATGATTCCTCACCAAGCACGGAGGACATGGCGAGCTTCACCAACTTCGAGGGCTCTTCCATGATCCATGAAGAATACCTCCACCGCTTGGAGATGGAGGATTACTACGCCAAGCTAGCGGAGACGCATCATCAAGAAACCATTACCTTCAAGGCCAAGCGTGCCCCACCAAAGGGCACCACCTACTTCGATGATCCACCTCCAAGGCGTCAAGCGCCATCACCTACATGGCATCATGCACCACCACCTACATGGCGTCATGCACCACCATCTCCAAGGCAACGAGCGCCACCATCTCCAGGGCGCCAAGCATGACCACCTCGATGACGTCATGTGCAACAACCTCCAAGGCAACAAGTGCCACCAACTACAAGAAGAGCGGCGCCCCAACATCACCTTCCAAAAGAGGCGCCAAGAAGCAAGAATCTTCATCGACAAACATCCTCTCGAGATCATCACCAACATCAAGAGGATACAAGACGTCGTTCAAGGCATCTTCGCCATGAAGACGGAGAATACATGTTGAGCACCATCCATAATGCTCAACCAAGCTCAAGAAGGCACCACCATCACAAGAAGTGTGCCAAGGACAAGGAGCATCGTCGCGAGCGTCATGTGGATGATCAAGTGCGCCATCTACATCAACCTTTGGCAAGGCACGCCAATGACCTCCGTCGACACCATCATAAGGCACCTTGAACTACTCGTGCCACCACCAAAATGGCACCAAGAGCAAGCTCTCCTCCACGCCATCAAGCTTCAATACCAAGACTTGACGTCCTAGATGACGCATGCAACCTCATGGATGAGGAGGACGAAGACCTCTACTTTGCTAAGTTGGATGAGTACGTCAAGAGGACTACACAAGCCAAAGTGCAAGATGGTGACGACAAGGTCAAGAATGGTGAGCATGGGACTTTCCCTTCACCAAAGGAGGCGCAAGGAGTTGAGAGAACCGAGCCTACCCCATATGCTTGAGTGATGATGTGGTACCAATCCCATGTGAGTATGAGAGCCACTTAGCCCACTTGAGTGAAAACAAGAGTGAGATGAGTGACTCCACCATACGCGAGATTGAGTGCTTCCACTTGGAGGGCATGAGTGATACACACGAGTGAGTTGAGAGTGGTAGTTGATAGGTCATGTGAGACCACTTTCATTGCTAACAACTTACCCTCTACCTCTAGTGTGTTTCCTCATGATGTGCTAGGTTCCATGGATCAAGAAGCGCCAAGCTTGGAAATGATGATGCCTCCGACCGAGAAGATGTACATGGTGGATGAAGATGATGCCATCCCCATACATGATGAAGAAGTCGTCCACATGGAGGCCAATGCTACCACAACACCCACTTCATATGAGAGGTATGAACAAGGTAAGAATACGGGTGTTGATGATGCCATGATCCCACTAGTGGACATGATGACTTGTGATAATTGGCATGCTATGGATGATGTTTGTGATATCACACATGACTCATTGGTATTTCCATGTGATACTTTGCCTTTGCATAATGTTGAGCATGTGAAATTATTTGATTGTGACGATGTTGCCATAGACATGCCATGCTCTAAACGTTATGTTGATGATATCATTGCTTGCACTTTGTTGAACAATTGCTCTTTCCAATGTTTTGCTTGCAATAATGTTACCAATGGTACCCCTCGAACCATGCTTTGTCATGAATGTTTTACAATTTCTCATGTTGCTTGCAATAAGTTGAATATTTGCTCTTTCACTTGTTTTGCTTGCAACAATAATTCTCATATGGTTTATATTGAGATGCCCCCCATAGCTTTCTCAAATTTTGGAGATTTTGATGATTGCCATGATAAGCATGTTCACCACTTGCATATTCACCATGCATCTACTTCATACTTGATTGACACTCATGGTGATGTGCACAATAAGAGATACGTCATGATGGATGATGTGTGTAGGTACCCGCATGATCATGTCAACCTCGGTTGAGCACGAGTTGACAAAAAGAGCTCTAGAGAGCATCCCCCAAGTGAGTTCAAGATCGAACCCAGCTCTGATACCTTTTGCATGCTTTGCATCTTTCATGTTGACAAATTGCACTTTCCTATGGTTTGGTTGCAAGCATGTTGATGGTATTCTTTCACCTTGTGACAATCATGTTTCGTCGCTATTGGATATTGATGCTTTGTGTGTTGCCACAAAAATGTTGAACAATTTCTCTTTCCGATGTTTTGTGTGCAACCATAATGCCATTTTGAGCATGTATTGTCACGAGAGCTTCCAAGTCTCTCGTATTGTTGTTGCAACAAACATAAAGACCACTTGCTCTTTCATTTGGTTTGTTTGCAAACATGTTGCTTGTGTTTCCGCTTGCGATACTCATACCCCCATGATTTTGGCCTTTGATGATATGTGTATGGCATCCAACATTTTGAACAGTTGTTCTTTCCAATGGTTGGTTTGCACACATAATGATGTTGCTTTGTATATTCTTCCTCATGTGTTTTTGCCGAATTCTCCTAGATTTGCATCAAAGATGTTGATCAATATTTTAGTCAATTGCTTTGAGTGCCACACTAAGATGTTATATGGAGTTTTTGAGTTCCCACATTTGGATGATGTTCAAGCAACTTTCATGCAATTTGACCTTGCATACGCATTTCGTTTGCGATACTTGAGTTGTGCTAATAGTGTTGTGAACAAGAATGGACATGCCACAAATGACATGCTCCTCTATCACACACAAACATATGTTGCTTGGTCTTCGTTGTGTGCAGGTACAATTGCATACGTGTCAACCTCTATGGACAAAGAGTTGACAAGACGAATCGAAGAGAGTTACCTAGGGATACCCTTCAATGAGTTATCTCTACATCATAAGGTGACTTCCTTCTACTTGAGGACTGATGCTATAATCTTCATGAATTGGCTACTCTTTGAGTGTTGCTTTGCTTTTGAATGTGAAGGAACATTGAAGAGTTGCCACATCAAGATTCTCAAGGACGACTATATGGTGAACCCTAGGATCAAGAAGGTCTCTCGACATCATCTTCTTAGTGATGTGCATGAAGAGTCGAGGATGACTCTTTTTGAAGGGGGGAGCTGATGCAGCCCGTGCTACGGACGCTACTACATCTACAACGCCAAGTCCCTAAGATCGTCACCAAGTCAGCCAAGTCCCCAAGATCGTCCCCAAGTCACCCAAGAAGATGGACCTGGAGAAGCCAGCTCAAGAACCAGAGTCTCCACCGTCTTCGCCACGGAGAGTCCGCCCGATGCCATCCGGAATGTCCGGCGCTACCGGAGTGTCCGGCCCGACCACGCCGGAGTGTCCGGCCTACACCAGCCCCATCCTAGCGCGGACATTCTGTGTGCTACATCGGATTCTACACGGACACTACCCGGAGTGTCCGGCCCACTCGACCCGGAGTGTCCGGCCTAAGTGATGGGCCTGCGGGCCAACATCTGGGCCCTTGGCCCATGTACCCCTCTATTCCGCACAAAACCCTAGTTTTATTCCCAAACTACCCTGAACTTGTGGCTGGCCTATAAATAGAGCCCCCACCCCTCATTGTATCCCTTAGGCATAGATGATAGACTAAAGAAAACCCCCCTTTGTGGAATCTCTAGTTTTGCCTCATCCCCTTCTACCAAAGGGGATCGACTATCATCACCACCTCGTTGGAGTTTGCATCGCGCCTCCCTCGTTGTACAAGGCCTTGGCATCAGTGTCCCTTTGCCAAGACGTCAAGACCCTCTCCAAGGTGTTCTTCCCTCTCTGCGTGGGATCGAGGGAGCACGTTGACCGATCTTTACTTGTGAGGATTCTATAGGACCGGTGGCCACCGGTGAGAGTAATCGGCCTTGTATCGTGTGTGTTTTGCGTGTGTTCATCGTGTTCTTCGCGAGGTGTGCGTCCGCTTCCGCTACCTTCTCCCTTTCCCCTCACTTTCCCATCGATTTGACCACGAGATCTGTGAAGATCGGGCCACCCTAGAGGTTTGCCCTCATCAGTAGCGGAAGCAGATGCACACCTCGCGAAGAACACGATGAACACATGCAAAACACACACGATATAAGGCCGATTGCTCTCACCGGTGGCCACCGGTCCGATAGAATCATCACAAGTAAAGATCGGTCAACGTGCTCCCTCGATCCCACACGGAGAGGGAAGAACACCTTGGAGAGGGTCTTGACGTCTTGGCAAAGGGACACCGATGCCAAGGCCTTGTACAACGAGGGAGGCATGATGCAAACTCCAACGAGGTGGTGATGATAGTCGATCCCCTTTTATAGAAGGGGATGAGGTAAAACTAGAGATTCCACAAAGGGGGTTTTCTTTAGTCTATCATCTATGCCTAAGGGATACATGAGGGGGTGGGGGCTCTATTTATAGGCCAGTCACAAGTTCAGGGGTAGTTTGGGCATAAAACTAGGGTTTGGTGCGAAATAGAGGGGTACATGGGCCAAGGGCCCAGCTGTTGGCTCGCAGGCCCATTACTTGGGCCGGACAGTCTGGGTCGGAGTGACCGGACAGTCCGGGTAGTGTTCGGGTAGTGTCCGAACTGGTCTTCTGAATGTCCACGCCAGGTTTTTGTTGGGGCTGGCCAGACGCTCCAACCGAGTCGCGCTGGACACTCCGGCTGTGCCGGACACTCCGGCTGGATTCAGGCGGACACTCCAGCTCAGGAAGCTTCAGCTCAGGTGCAGCTTCAGGGCTCGTGGGTCGACGCGGCGGGGGTTCGTACCTAATGATGCACAGAGTAGAGGTATGAAGTAGCAAGCCATCGAGGTGTATGTCAAAGTCACATGATGCGAGGAGCGAATTCACCTTATCTTGGAGGAGCTTGGCTCGGGCACGGGTCATCGGTCCACTTGGGGGACCCGGTGGTGTAGATGTAGGAGCGTCCGTAGGACGGGCCACATCACAAGTTCTTCCGATAATGTATCTTCGGCAGTGTTTTCTAGGCGAGCATTCTCCCTCTTTCTACCTATTTTGCATTTATAGGTCTTTATTTCCTCCTGTTGATCTATTGCTATCCGTGTAGCGATGCTTTAGTGTTCCGTACCAGATATATTCCGTGCAGCCTTTATATTGCCTTGGACACCTCCTATTACCTGTTGTTTGGTAGATAGATGGTCTTGTGAGTCGTAGTCGCTTGCTCAGGTGCGATCCCGTGTCGTGAAGTACCACACAGTTGTTGGAATGTTGTCATAAGCTTTACCGTGGAGAGGATCATGATATTAAATACAACTATTAAATTGCTGGGATAACTAATGAAAGAGGCATCAGTGGGAAATATATGCTATTTGGGTTTCCATGTTGTTGAGGGCAAACCTCTAGGGTGGCCCGATCTTTCATGATTCCCTTTCAAAATCGAGGATGGAGTGCGGGGAGAAGAGGGGAGGATGAACACGAATAACGCACGCACGAAGAATGCGATGAACACACACACACGAAACCATGATACACACCAATAGCTCACGCCGGCGGTGACCGGTCCGGCGCAATCCCTAGGATCGGCGTCGGGCGGAGGACTCTCTCTCGAACCGGTACGGCCAGATGGGAGACTCGGTGAGATCTTGACGTCTAGGCAAAGGAACTCCGATGCCTAGGCCTTGTACAACGCAGAGGCACGATGCAAACTCCAACAAGGTTTGGGGATATTGGTGCTCCTTGGTTAAGGAGCATGAGGCAAGAATTAGATAGATCCACAAAGGGGTTTCCACTACTTCCAATATCATGCCTAGGGTTTACAATGGAGGTGGGGTGTCTATATATAGGCCAGCCACTTAAACAAGGGTACTTTAGGAATAAAAGACAAGTTCTGGACAGACTAAGGGTACATGGGCCGCAGGCCCAAAGGCCTTTTCATGCCTGGCGTCGGTCGGACCGGAGACTCTGGTGTGGTGGACCGAAGACTCTGATCTAGGCCGGAGATTTCGGTCAGTCTCCGGACCAGCCTCCGGAGGGGCCTTCAGATTGTCCCAGGGCCCGGCGCAGGGGTCAGACTGGAGGGTGGGGCAGAGTCTCCAGGGTATTCAGGTCGGAGACTTTGGTGGACCCGGGACTCCGGTGTGCGCAGATCGGAGACTCCGGTCTGAGCAGCTCCAGCGGCTCCTGCTTCACGCTCTGCTCCTTGTTCTCCATCCTTGGGTGCTTGGTGATGAGTCAAGGCTTCGTACCTGATGATGCATAGTGTAGTTGCATGAAGTAGCACACCATCGAAGGAGGTATCAAATTGGCACAAGGAGAGGGGCGAGTTCACCTTAGCTTGTAGGAGTTTGGCTCGGGCACGAGTGATGGGTCCACTTGGGGGACTTGTTGGTGTAGATGTAGGAGCGTCCGTAGGACGGGCTGCATCAGCTCCCCCCCCTTGGGAAAGAGTCGTCCTCGACTCTTCATGGTTATCATCTTGAACATCTCCTTGGTAGGGTGAGAGATCCTTGACATTGAATGTATTGCTTGCAAGGTACTTGGAGGACGGTATGTCGATGATGTAGGCGTTGTTGTTGATTCTGTTGAGGACCTTGAAGGGACCGTCTCCTCTTGGCTTGAGCTTGGAGTCACGTTCCTTGGGGAAGCGGTCTTTGCTTAGGTGTATCCACACAAGGTCACCTTCTTCAAAGATCATCTCCTTGTTCTTGTTTCACCTTGAAGCTTGGCGAAGGACTTGTTGTTCGATAGTAGCTCTTGTTTCATCATGAAGTTTCTTCATAGCTTCTGCGCGCTTCTCGATGTCCATGTTCGTGCCCTCATGGAGAGGTAGTGGTAGGATGTCGAGTGCAGTGAGGGGCTCGAAACCATAGACGATCATGAATGGACTCATCTTGGTTGTTGAGTGCTTGGCTCGATTGTAGGTGAACTCGGCATGTGGAATGCATTCCTCCCAATCCTTCAGGTTTTTCTTGATCAAGACACGACGGAGAGTTCCGAGGCTTCGGTTGACAACTTCGGTTTGGCCATCAATTTGAGGATGCGAGGCGGATGAAAAGAGGAGCTTGATGCCGAGGTTGGCCATGAGGGACTTCCATAAGTAACTCATGAATTTGACATCGCGGTCGGAGACGATTGTCCTTGGCACACCGTGAAGACGAACGATTTCCCTGAAAAACAGATTTGCAACATGTGAAGCATCGTCGGTCTTATGGCACGGTATGAAGTGTGCCATTTTGGAAAAGCGATCCAGAACAACAAAGATAGAATCATGACCATGCTTAGATCTAGGCAATCCTAACACGAAATCCATGCTAATGTCGGACCAAGGTGTATGAGGAATAGGCAATGGCATATAAAGACCATAAGGATTAGCTTGCGACTTAGCTTGAACACAGGTCCTGCATCGTTGAACATAGCGTTCCACGTCACACTTCATCTTGGGCCAAAAGTAGTGATTGGAGAGCATGTCCAATGTCTTGTCACAGCTAAAGTGACCCATGAGGCCTCCACCATGAGATTCTTGGAGTAGCAAAATTTGAAGCGACGACTTCGGAATGCATAGTTTGTTTTGTTTAAATTGAAAGCCCTTATGCAAATAGAAATCATCAACTCCTTTGTCATTGGAGCACTTTGCGAAAATTTGTTCAAAGAACGGGTCGGAAGCATACAAAGATTTTATTTCCTCAAGACCCAACATGTTGATTTCAAGTCTCGTAAGAAGGCTTGTGTGCTTGCGAGACAATGCGTCCACAACTACATTATCTTTGCCCTTCTTAGACTTGACAACGTATGGAAAAGACTCCATGAACTCAACCCACTTAGCATGTCTCTTGCTCAAGTTAGCTTGGCCTTTGAGATATTTCAATGACTCGTGGTCGGAATGTATGATAAATTCCTTGGGCCATAAGTAGTGTTGCCAAACTTGAAGGACACGAACTAAGGCAAAAAGCTCTTTGTCATAAATCGGATATTTAAGGCGAGCACCATCAAGTTTCTCGCTATGGTAGACTATAGGACGTCCGTTTTGCATAAGGACTCCTCCAATGCCAATACCACTAGCATCACACTCTATCTCGACAGTTTTTGTGCACTCCGGTAAAGCAAGAAGAGGTGCTTCGGTGAGCCTCTTTTTAAGTTCGTCAAAAGCTTTTTGTTGTGCTTTGCCCCACACGAAGGTGACATTCTTTTTGGTAAATTCATTAAGGGGACAAGCAATGGTTGAAAAGTCTTTCACAAAGCAACGATAGAAACCAGCCAACCCATGAAAACTTCGGAGTTCACTCACATTTGTTGGGATGGGCCAATCTCGTATGTCCTTTCCCTTGGAAACATCAACTTCTATTCCCTTCGAAGAAACGACAAATCCAAGAAAAATCTACTTGTCTTTAGCAAAAGTGCACTTGGGAAGATTAGCATAAAGCTTTTCATGTCGAAGGATTTGCAAAACTTCCTTGACATGTGTTATATGGTCCTCAAGTGATTTGCTATAAACAAGAATATCATCGAAATAGACAACAACACTTTTTCCAATGAGAGAACGCAAGATGTGATTCATAAGGCGCATGAAGGTGGATGGGGAATTAGACAAACCAAAGGGCATAACCAACCATTCATAGAGCCAAGTTTGGTCTTGAAGGCGCTTTTTCACTCATCACATTCAACCAAGCGTATTTGATGGTTACCACTACAAAGATCAATTTTCAAAAAAATAGTGGCTCCACACAACTCATCAAGCATGTCATCGAGACGTGGTATGGGATGTCGATAATGCACGGTGATAGCATTGATTGGACGGCAGTCCATGCATAACCGTAACGTATCATCCGTCTTTGGAACAAGAATCACGGGTAGGGCACTTGGACTAGTGCTAACTTGGATTAAACCTTTGGAGACAAGTTGGTTAATTTGACGTTCGATCTCCTTCGTCTCCTCCGGGTTCGTGCGATAGGCGGCGCGGTTTGGAAGAGGTGCACCGTGGATGAGCTCAATGCGATGTTCGATGCCGCGAAGAGGAGGTAGTCCATGTGGGAGCTCTTCGGGGAACACATCCTTGAATTCCTGCAAAAACACTCATCAAAGATGGAGGAACAATCGTTAATTCATTAGTTCCTTGCGCTAGTCCCTTGCAAAGGAGGACATAGTGCAAGATGGATGGGTTGTTCCAAACATCTCCCATCTCACTTTTGGTGGCAAGGAGAACACTCTTAGTGTTTCCACTCGAGTTTGGCTTGTGGCTCTCACTCACTATGAGGTGGTTCTCTCTCTCACCACTCTTCTCACAAGTAGGTGTTGTGCTTTGCGCCCTCGCTAAAGCCTTTGCATTGTCCGCAATTATTTGGCTAGGAGTCATTGGTTGCAAAACACATGTTTTGTGGAGCCATTGGAAGGTGTATACATAGGTGCGACCATCATGTTGAGCAACCTTGTCAAATTGCCACGGTCGACCAAGAAGCATGTGGCAAACTATCATAGGAACCACATCACACTCCACCATATCTTTGTAAGGACCAATGGCGAAGGAGACCGATACGGTATGCTTGATCTTTACGGACCCTTGGTCACTTAGCCATTGCACGTGGTAGGGGTGCTTGTGTGGGTGGAGGGTGAGGTTGAGCTTCTCACACAACTCGGTGCTAGCAAGGTTGTCACAACTCCCTCCGTCAATGATCACCTTGATAGATTTGCCATTGATGCCGGCTCGTGTTTGGATGATATTAGAGCGTTGGTCTTCATGCTCTTGTGCTTGAGTGATCAAGTTCCTTGTGACGACAAGCGATGAACTTGCGTCATGTTCACACATGAGGAGTTCTTGGTCATCTTCCACTCGTTGCCTTGTCATTGCTTCCTTGACACGGGCATCAAACTCATCTTCACTCAAGTACTCTTCTTCACCATTGTCATGGATGAACAAGACTATCTTGTTTCCACATTCAGCCGACTTGTGTCCTTTACCTCCACACTTGTAGCATTCACCATTGAAAGGTGTATCACTCTTTGCTTGTTTGCCACTTGGGGGCAGGTTTCCTTGAGGGGGTGTGAGCTTGAAGGAAGGCTTGGGGGGGTACTTGAGGAGCTTCCATTGAAAGTTGTTGGTGTAGGGGTTGAAGCTTACTTGTAGGTGAAGTATGTATTGGGTTTGTTGTACTTGATATCCTCTTGCACTTGACGTTCAGCCTTTGTTGCGATGTGCACAAGCTCAACCATGGTGTTATATGTTTGGAACTCGACGATGCGCTTGATTGGGTGATTCAAGCCAATAAGGAAACATGCCATTGTTTGCTCCATGCGCTCATCAATGTGGGCGCGAATCAAGTTGAGTTCCATTTCCTTGAAGTACTCTTCCACGGTCTTTGTCCCTTGACGAAGCGATTGAAGGTTGTTGAAGAGGTCGCGCGTGTAATGCGCGGGGACGAACCGGGATCTCATGTGAGCCTTCATGTCATGCCAAGTTGTGATTGGCGGTTCTTGTCTGGCATCACGAGCAACTTGAACTTGTTCCCACCAAAGGTTGGCGTAATCATCAAACTCAAGTGAAGCCATGGCGACCATCTTTTTGTTGCTATAATTGTGCATGCAGAAGATCTTGTCGACTTTGAGTGCCCATGAAAGGTATTCTTCGGGGTCATTGGATCCAGTGAACTTGGTCATTGTGAACTTGAGCTTGCCAAAAGTTTCTTCATCGTTGTGGTCATTGCGACGCGCTTGGTGCTCTTGATGTTGTTGTTGTGGAGCTTGCTCTTGCTCTTGGTGCAGTTGTTGACGTGGTTGAGGCGCTTGGCCCTCATGGTGGCGATGGCGTGGAGCCTCTTGACGCGGTGGATGACGAAGAGGAGGCTCGTTCCTTGGTTGGTGATGCCGGTTAGGCACAGTGGCCTCACGGCAAAGAACATGGTCATGAGCCTCTTGACGTGGTGGGCGTCGCTCAACTTGTATCACTTGACACTCCAAGTTTTGTTGAGGTGGGGGAGGCGCCTCGTGATGACCATGGTGTCGGTGCGGATGTTCATGACATTGATGACAAGGAGGAGGATCTTGGAGAGATTCACGTCGATGACGAGCTTGATTCTCCAAATTGGAGTCATCACTTGTTGTATCAAGTATGTGTCGCAGTCGGTGGTGGTAGACTTGCGGTTGCACTTGCGGTTCTTCTTGTGGTTGCTCTTGTTGGATCACTAATGCCCTTTCATGATGACGGTGTGCTTCTTGCCTTGATCTTGGCCTTGAAGAGAAATCACCATCATAGCTTGACGTTGCGGCGTGCCGTGGGGAAGGTACATAGTTCAAAGAACTTCCATCTTCAACCACGGGGGCATCATTCCGTCTTGGAGCACTTGGATGTAGATCTTGTTTAAGAGGTGCATGACGACGCGAAGAACTTGAAGAGCTTGAAGCACGTGAACGCGGTCTTTCCATTCCGTCGATGAGGCATCGAAGATTGTCATTTGTTTCGGCGACGGAGCGTTGAAGCGACTCATTTTGGTGGCCGAAGTTGTGAAGCATTGCTTGCATTTTCCTTTCGAGGCCATCGAAGCGGTTGTCGATGTTCTTGAACTCGGCTTGCGTCTCACCAAATTGTTCATCTTGTCGCGTCTCAAGGGCTTGGCAACGATCACAGAACTCTTGGCAGACGATGAAGTGACTTGCGCGCGTCATGTACGGTCCTTGATCTTCTTCTTGGGGAGGTGGTTGGCTCGACTCACCATGCCTATCCATCATGCAAGACACACAAGTATTGTATATGGAAGTGAAATATGGTGGTGTTAGCCTTGTACCTCACCTTGGGGATTGCACCAAACTAGAAACCACAAGTGAGAGCTATAAGCGTGCAAAGTGGAATTGCAAAGAAAACTCACACTAAATGTTGAGGGCAAACCTCTAGGGTGGCCCGATCTTTCACGATTCCCTTTCAAATCGAGGATGGAGCGCGGGGAGAGGAGGGGAGGATGAACACGACGAACGCACGCACGAAGAACGCGAAGAACACACACACACAAAACCACGATACACACCAATAGCTCACGCCGGCGGTGACCGGTCCGGCGCAATCCCTAGGATCGGCGTCGAGCGGAGGACTCTCTCTCGAACCGGCACGGCGAGATGGGAGACTCTGTGAGATCTTGACGTCTAGGCAAAGGGACACCAATGCCTAGGCCTTGTACAACGCGGAGGCACGATAGAAACTCCAACGAGGTTTGGGGATATTGGTGCTCCTTGGTCATGGAGCATGAGGCAAGAATTAGATAGATCCACGAAGGGGTTTCCACTAATTCAATATCATGCCTAGGGTTTACAATGGAGGTGGGGGACTATATATAGGCCAGCCACACAGTCAGGGGTACTTTAGGAATAAAAGACAAATTCTAGACGGACTAAGGGATACATGGGCCGAAGGCCCAAAGGCCTTTTACATGCCTAGCGAAGGTCGGTCCGGAGACTCCGGTGTGGTTGTCCGGAGACTCCTGTCTGGACCGGAGACTCCGGTCGGTCTCCGAACCAGCCTCCGGAGGAGTAGATAGATTGACCCAGCGCCTGGTCCTGGGGGCAGACCGGAGGTGGGGCCGAAGACTCCGGTATCTTCAGGACGGAGACTCTGGTGGACCGGAGACTCCGGTGTGCGCAGACCGGAGACTCCGGTCTGAGCAGCTCCAGCGGCTCTTGCTTCATGCTCTGCTCCTTGTTTTCTCCATCCTTGGGTGCTTGGTGGTGTGTCGAAGCTTCGTACCTGATGATGCATAGGGTAGTTGCATGAAGTAGCCTGCCATCCAAGGAGGTATCGAATTGGCAGGAGGAGAGGAGCGAGTTCACCTTAGCTTATAGGAGTTTGGCTCGGGCACAAGTCATGGGTCCACTTGGGGGACTTGTTGGTGTAGATGTAGGAGCGTCCGTAGGACGGGCTACATCAGCTCCCCCCCTTGGGAAAGAGTCGTCCTCGACTCTTCATGGTTATCATCTTGACCATCTCCATGGTAGGGTGAGAGATCTTTGACATTGAATGTATTGGTTGCAAGGTACTTGGAGGTCGGTATGTCGATGATGTAGGCGTTGTTGTTGATTCTTTTGATGACCTTGAAGGGACCATCTCCTCTTGGCTTGAGCTTGGAGTCACGTTCCTTGGGGAAGCGTTCCTTGCTTAGGTGTATCCACATAAGGTCACCTTCTTCAAAGATCATCTCCTTCTTGTCCTTGTTTAACCTTGAAGCTTGGCGAAGGACTTGTTGTTCGATAGTAGCCCTTGTTTCTTCATGAAGTTTCTTCATAGCTTGTGCACGCTTCTCGACGTCCATGTTTGTGCGCTCATGGAGAGGTAGTGCTAGGATGTCGAGCGCGGTGAGGGGCTCGAACCCATAGACGATCATGAATGGACTCATCTTGGTTGTTGAGTTCTTGGCTCGATTGTAGGCACACTCGGCGTGTGGAATGCATTCCTCCCAATCCTTCAGGTTTTTCTTGATCAACACACGAAGGAGAGTTCCGAGTCTTTGGTTGACAACTTCGGTTTGTCCATCAGTTTGAGGATGTGATGCGGATGAAAAGAGGAGCTTGACGCCGAGCTTGGCCATGAGGGTCTTCCATAAGTAGCTCATGCATTTGACGTCACGGTCGGAGACGATTGTCCTTGGCACACCGTGAAGACGGATGATTTCCCTGAAAAACAGATTTGCAACATGTGAAGCATCGTCGGTCTTATGGCACGGTATGAAGTGTGCCATTTTGGAAAAACGATCCACAACAACAAATATAGAATCATGACCATGCTTAGATCTAGGTAATGCTAACACGAAATCCATGCTAATGTCGGACCAAGGTGTATGAGGAATAGGCAATGGCATATAAATACCATAGGGATTAGCTTGCGACTTAGCTTGAATACATGTCGTGCATCGTTGAACGTAGCGCAACACGTCACGCTTCATCTTGGGCCAAAAGTAGTGATTGGAGAGCATGTCCAATGTCTTGTCGTGGCCAAAGTGACCCATGAGGCCTCCACCATGAGATTCTTGGAGGAGCAAAAGTTGAAGCGACGACTTCGGAATGCATAGCTTGTTTTGTTTAAATAGAAAGCCCTTATGCAAATAGAAATCATCAACTCCTTTGTCATTGGAGCACTTTGTGAAAATTGGTTCAAAGAACGGGTCGGAAGCATACAAAGATTTTATTTCCTCAAGACCCAACACGTTGATTTCAAGTCTCGTAAGAAGGCTTGTGTGTTGGAGAGACAATGCGTCCGCAACTACATTATCTTTGCCCTTCTTATACTTGACAATGTACGGAAAAGACTCCATGAACTCAACCCACCTAGCGTGTCTCTTGCTCAAGTTAGCTTGGCCTTTGAGATATTTCAACGACTCGTGGTCGGTATGTATGATAAATTCCTTGGGCCAAAGGTAGTGTTGCCAAGCTTGAAGGACACGAACTAAGGCAAAAAGCTCTTTGTCATAAATCAGATAGTTGAGGCGAGCACCATCAAGTTTCTTGCTATGGTAGGCTATAGGACGCCCGTTTTGCATAAGGACTCCTCCAATGCCAATACCACTAGCATCACACTCTATCTCAAAAGTTTTTGTGAAATCCGGTAAAGCAAGAAGAGGTGCTTCGGTGAGACTCTTTTTAAGTTCGTCAAAAGCCTTTTGTTGTGCTTTGCCCCACACAAAGGTGACATTCTTTTTGGTCAATTCATTAAGGGGACTAGCAATGGTCGAAAAGTCTTTCACAAAGCGATGATAGAAACCGGCCAACCCATGAAAACTTCGGAGTTCACTCACGTTTGTTGGGATGGGCCAATCTCATATGTCCTTTACCTTGGAAACATCAACTTCAATTCCCTTCGTAGAAACGACAAATCCAAGAAAAATCAACTTGTCTTTAGCAAAAGTGCTCTTGGGAAGATTAGCATAAAGCTTTTCATGTCGATGGATTTGCAAAACTTCCTTGACATGTGTTATATGGTCCTCACGTGATTTGCTATAAACACGAATATCATCAAAATAGACAACAACACTTTTTCCAATGAGAGAATGCAAGATGTGATTCATAAGGCGCATGAAGGTGGATGGGGCACTGGATAAACCAAAGGGCATAACCAACCATTCATAGAGACCAAGTTTGGTCTTGAAGGCGGTTTTCCACTCATCACCTTTAGCCATTCGTATTTGATGGTAACCACTATGAAGATCAATTTCGAAAAAATAGTGGCTCCACACAACTCATCAAGCATGTCATCGAGACGTGGTATGGGATGTCGATAACGCACGGTGATAGCATTAATTGGACGGCAGTCCATGCATAACCGTAACGTATCATCCGTCTTTGGAACAAGAATCACGGGTACGACACTTTGACTAGTGCTAACTTGGATCAAACCTATGGAGACGAGTTGGTTGATTTGACATTCAATCTCCTTTGTCTCTTCCGGGTTCGTGCGGTAAGCGGCGCGGTTGGGAAGTGGTGCACCGGGGATGAGGTCAATGTGATGTTCGTTGCCGCGAAGAGGAGGTAGTCCATGTGGAAGCTCTTCAGGGAACACATCCTTGAATTCCTGCAAAACACTCATCAAAGATGGAGGAACATTGGTTAATTCATTAGTTCCTTGCGCTAGTCCCTTGCAAAGGAGGACATAGTGCAAGATGGATGGGTTGTTCCGAACACTCTTAGTTTTTCCACTCAAATTTGGCTTGTGGCTCTAACTCACTATGAGGTGGTTCTCTCTCTCACCGCTCTTCTCACAAGTGGGCGTTGTGCTTTGCGCCCTCGCTAAAGCCTTTGCATTGTCCGCAATTATTTGGCTAGGAGTCATCGGTTGCAAAACACATGTTTTGTTGAGCCATTTGAAGGTGTATATATTGGTGCGACCATCATGTTGAGCAGCTTGTCAAATTGCCACGGTTGACCAAGAAGCATGTGGCAAACTGTCATAGGAACCACATCACACTCCACTGTATCTTTGTAAGGACCAATGGCGAAGGAGACCGATACGGTATGCTTGATCTTCACAGACCCTTGGTCACTTCGCCATTGCACGTGGTAGGGGTGCTTGTGCAGATGGAGGTTGAGGTTTAGCTTCTCGCACAACTCGGTGTTAGCAAGGTTGTGACAACTCCCTCCATCAATGATCACCTTGATAGATTTGCCATTGATGCCGGCTCGTGTTTGGAAGATATTGGAGCGTTGGTCTTCATGCTCTTGTGCTTGAGTGGTCAAGATCCTTGTGACGACAAGCGATGGACTTGCGTCATGTTCACACATGAGGAGTTCTTGATCATCTTCCACTCGTTGCCTTGCCATTGCTTCCTTGACACGGGCATCAAACTCATCTTCACTCAAGTACTCTTCATCACCATTGTCATGGATGAACAAGACTTTCTTATTTCCACATTCGGCCAACTTGTGTCCTTTAGCTCCACACTTGTAGCATTCACCGTTGAAAGGTGTATCACTCTTTGCTTGCTTGCCACTTGGGGACAGTTTTCCTTGAGGAAGTGTGGGCTTGAAGGAAGGCTTGGAGGTACTTGAGGAGCTTCCATTGAAAGTTGTTGCTGCGGGGGTTGAAGCTTGCTTGTAGGTGAAGTACGTCTTGGGCTTGTTGTACTTGATGTCCTCTTGCACTTGACATTCAGCCTTTGTTGCGATGTGCATAAGCTCAACCATGGTGTTGTATGTTTGGAACTCGACAATGCGCTTGATTGGGTGATTCAAGCCAATAAGGAAACATGCCATTGTTTGCTCCATGCGCTCATCAATGTTGGCGCGAATCAAGTTGAGTTCCATTTCCGTGAAGTACTCTTCCACGGTCTTTGTCCCTTGACAAAGCGCTTGAAGGTTGTTGAAGAGGTCACATGTGTAGTGTGCGGGGACGAACCGGGATCTCATGTGAGCCTTCATGTCATGCCAAGTTGTGATTGGCGGCTCTTGTCTTGCATCACGAGAAACTTGAACTTGTTCCCACCAAAGGTTGGCGTAATCATCAAACTCAAGCGAAGCCATGGCGACCATCTTCTCGTTGCTATAGTTGTGCATGCGGAAGATCTTGTCGACTTTGAGTGCCCACGAGAGGTATTCTTCGGGGTCATTGGATCCGGTGAACTTGGGCATTGTGAACTTGAGCTTGCCAAAAGTTTCTTCATCTTTGTGGTCATTGCGACGAGGTTGGTGACCTTGTTGATGATCTTGTAGTTGGGGAGGTGGAACTTGGTTCTCGTGTCCTTGTTGCGGAGCTTGCTCTTGGTATTGTTGTTGAGGAGCTTGCTCTTGCTCTTGGCACGGTTGTTGACGTGGTTGAGGCACTTGGGCCTCATGGTGACGAGGGTGTGGAGCCTCTTGAGGTAGTTGATGACGAAGGGGAGGCTCGTTCCTTGGTTGGTGATGTTAATTAGGCACATTGCCCTCATGGCGAAGATCATGGTCATGAGCCTCTTGACGTGGTGGGCGTCGCTCAACTTGTATCACTTGACGCTCCAAGTTTTGTTGTGTGGAGGAGGCACCTCGTGGTGACCATGGTGTCGTTGTTGACGTTCATAACATTGATGACGAGGAGGAGGATCTTGGAGAGCTTCACGTCAATGACGAGCTTGATTCTCGAAATTGGAGTCATCACTTGTTGTGCCAAGTATGTGTCGCGGTCAATGGTGGTAGACTTGCGGTTGCACTTGCGGTTCCTCTTGTGGTTGCTCTTGTTGGATCACTAGTTACCTTGCGTGATGACGGTGTGCTTCTTGCCTTGCTCGTGGCCTTGAAGAGAGGTCACCATCATAGCTTGACGTTGCGGCGTGGCGTGGGGAAGGTACATAGTTCGAAGAGGTTCCATCTTCAACCATTGGGGCATCATTTCGTCTTGGAGCACTTGGATGTAGATCTTGTTGAAGGGGTGCATGACGACGTGAAGAACTTGAAGAGCTTGAAGCACGTGAACACGGTCTTGCCATTCCGTCGATGAGGCGTCGAAGATTGTCATTTGTTTCGGCGACGGAGCGTTGAAGTGCTTCATTTTGGTAGCCGAAGTTGTTATGCATTGCTTGCATTTGCCTTTCGAGGCCATCGAAGCGGTTGTCGATGAACTTGAACTCGGCCTGCGTCTCGCCAAATTGTTCATCTTGTCGCGTCTCAAGGGCTTAGCAACGTTCACAGAATTCTTGTCGAACGATGAAATTACTTGCGCGCGTCATGTACGGTCCTTGATCTTCTTCTTTGGGAGGTGGTTGGCTCGCCTCAGCGTGCATATCCATTATGCAAGACACACAAGTATTGATATGGAAGTGGAATATGGTGGTGTTAGCCTTGTACCTCACCTTGGGGATTGCACCAAACTACAAACCACAAGTGAGAGCTATAAGCGTGCAAAGTGGAATTGCAAAGAAAACTCACACTAAAGAAAGAACTAACTCTCAAAAGCTTGTTGTTGGTAGGTTAGGGTTGTGGAATGCCAAAGTGCCAACCAAAAGAAAAGGGATAGTCAAAAGTGGGTAAAATCCAACAAAACTCAAGTCAAAGGCGAAGGTCAACAACTCAAAAGGGTGACAGGAACCTACAACTATGTACACACATGTGGAGAAAGTTGGGATTGACACGACTTATGAAAATGAGCAAACAAAATGTCCTAACGAAGACTAAGCTCGTTGTCGTGCCAATGCAAGGAGAGACCATGGCTCGTTTGCAAAGAAGAAAAGTGAGCAACAGATTTGTGCACTTGCCTTGGGCGCTCTTCTATCTCTCTTGCTTACAAGCTTTGAGACTCTCTTTGGCAATGGGAGACTATTTTTCTTTGTATCTTTTTCTTTCTTTTTTTTGCTCTCCGTTGATGCTACCTAATCACACTTGATGTTGCTCTTGCACACTCTCTATCCAAGGACAAATGCACAATGCTCAAGCAAACACAAGATGAGCCACTCTCATGGGATAAGTATACACAAAGGAAGATAGGGGTTAACAAGGTGACGCAAGTTATACCTTCTTTGGTGATGATGAACTTGGTGTCGTTGGTGCGACATGATGTTCGTGGGCCGTGGTGTCGATGAGCGCGGGGGTTGTCGATGCGGAAGCTTGTTGTTAGTTGACGACATGCACACGGGCACAAACAAACAAGGAGAAATTAGCCAATGCAAGATTAGAGGCAAAACAATCAAAATCAGGCGTCAGGCCGGAGACTCCGGGGTTTCAGGCCGGAAACTCTTGTCCAAGCCAGAGATTCCGGTGTGGGTAGGCCGGAGACTCCGGTGTAGGCCGGAGACTCTGGTGTGCAGGCCGGAGTCTCCGGTTTGGAGTCAGATCGCGAACTGCTCGTGTTCTTGAGCGGAAATCCACGCCTTGGGTCCTTAAATCTGCGAAAAATTGGCCAAATTGGGCTGGGAAAACGCAGGATAAAGCTGGACCAACACCTAAGACAAGTTTTGGTCGGATCAAAACCACAAATAACACTCCAAATCAAGAGATCGATCCAAAGGCAAATGTGGGCTGTCTTTTGGGGATTTTCAAATATTTGGTGGATAGAAGAAAAATTTGTGGGGGAAATCATGAGCAACGAAGCTCTTGATACCAATATGTTGAGGGCAAACCTCTAGGGTGGCCCGATCTTTCACGATTCCCTTTCAAATCAAGGATGGAGTGCGGGGAGAGGAGGGGAGGATGAACATGACGAACACACGCACGAAGAACGCGAAGAACACACACACACACAAAACCACGATACACACCAATAGCTCACACCGGCGGTGACCGGTCCGGCGCAATCCCTAGGATCGGCGTCGGGGGGAGGACTCTCTCTCGAACCGGCACGGCGAGATGGGAGACTCGGTGAGATCTTGACGTCTAGGCAAAGGGACACTGATGCCTAGGCCTTGTACAACGCGGAGGCACGATGCAAACTCCAACGAGGTTTGGGGATATTGGTGCTCCTTGGTCAAAGAGCATGAGGCAAGAATTAGATAGATCCACAAAGGGGTTTCCACTAATTCCAATATCATGCCTAGGGTTTACAATGGAGGTGATATGGGTGATCTCTCCCGCTCGATCCCTGATGCCAGCGCAACAGATCTCGAACCTTGTAGGATATTCACAACAATACACTCTTGCGCACGCAGCCGTGACCACGAACGGTAGTATGCAATCTACTAATTCCCAATGGAACAACAGATCACACTCAATTATAGTTGGTAGATTCGAACACAGGGTAATTCCAGAGGTTCTATGAAAGAAACAACTCCAAAATATTTTAACGTGGTCTTAAACCTAACTTGTGACGGCTACGGATGTTTATATGAGGGCTGGGGCGTCCTCCCCTCTAAACGGGCCTAAAAACAGCCATAACTTGGCCCAAACTGACTCGGTTCGACTCAAACTGATACATACCGACCCATATATGGGTTCGGCCTTATTGGCACGCAGTCCAAACGTCGTGCAACACCTCAAACATGCAATTCTTGGTGCGCCATCTCTCTCTCTTGCTCATACGTGATTTCCTCATTGCGTCCTAGTGCGCATGCCTCCCGCTCCTCCCTCGCGCACTTGTTGATATTGGAAATCAGCGCTTGTCCTTCTTGCTGCAACTCTCCTCCTCCTCGCGCAACGCTTGTGTTATCAATAAACCTGATCATACAAAGATGCATAGACTTAGGTAGTATAAAGTTCTCATTAAATAAAACATCAGGTTCAATTAGGAATAAATTCACCTGATAGTCATTATTGATTTGACTCAATATTTCCTTCCAGTTCAGGCAGTCAGAATCATCATAATCCATGTATATATCCTCATCATCCTCCCTTTCTTCATGAAAAGCCGTCCTCGGCTTTGGGTAAGCTGAAAGTGGGAGAAACAAAAAGAACAACGTGTACACAAAGTATATGTATATATAACATGTTGTATTATTGTTGTTCACATGAAAAGTATGTCCAGTATACATCAAGCAATTTAAATTGCAGGTATAAGTGAAGTACAAAGAATCATGATCATGGTGAAAAACAACTAAATAGATAGTCATGTTCTTCAATATTAAATTCAGTTTTCTCAAAGAAGATCTATGATCAAATTTGTGAACAAGATCAAACCAATTCAATATGTCTGAAAACCAAATTGAATCATGACATGCTTCCACTGCGCTACTCTGATTATTATGAACATGATCATGTTGTCCAGTATGTAAAATGCAACTCAATTTGCAAATATCAAGGAAGTCTAAAGTAGTAACAAAACTAGACAAAGACTTTTGGGACAAACATAGTGAATATGAAAACTTGGGTCCTATTCTAGCAAGATTAGAACAATCCAACATAGGTAAAATTACTTGTGTTGGTTGGAATATATCAACTAGACCAGAATGTATTTCCATAATATCTAGAACATGAGCTATTGTCCCGTAACAAAAATTTTGTGATGCATGGCTGAAAACGACATGTTTCAGTTCAGCGATTCTATCACAAGTAATGGATGTGATCCACAAGAAAATTTTCATGCATGCTATATTCACCAATCAGATTGAAAGTGAAATAAGGAGAATATGTGCTAGAATTCAGAAATGAAATTTCAGAAATCTTATCCATAGCACAACTCATACTCATAGGTTCATTTAGCATGATGGAATACACAATATCAGCAGGTGGTATCCGAGCAAGTATTTCCTTATGTGTTATCAGTACCACATGATCAAAATTTGAATTTCATAAACTATCACATGGTGCTGAAACAGTAGTGCAAGGCAAATCACAAGGAGGCTTCAGTAAAGGAATAGACTCACAATATGTCGCACATGTTGGCTGAAGCTCCAAAACAGTACCAATGTCATCAACAATCTCCTCAGTTGTAGTAGGTACTAAAACATCCGCCGCAAGTGACAGTGCACAGTCCGACGATGTAGGTTGTAAAATAGATTGCTCCCTTTCTTCAAAAGCAACCTGCATAGCACAAGAAACAATACCAGGAGTAGAGATGATTACATTAGTAGAAATATCCTCACATGTATTAGCATCTACTGCACTGATGTTTTCTTTTTCTCTCATACTCTTAGAATGGATGCTCTCAACCTCACGTTTAGTGGAATCACACAGCTCACTTTTGATAACACTCTCACTCAGCTAGACTATGTGGCTCTCATTCTCACATGGGTTGTAATGCACACCGTGTTCAAGATGACAAATAATAGAATTGTCACCATTCATCATGACCTTGTACTTAGCAGACAAACTGAACTCTTTTGTCCTCTCCTTGTGAAGAAGATGATACTCATGAAATTTGTCGGCTGAAATCCTGAGCATAACACACCTCTTCATGTTCCATTTGAAATAAATCCTTCCAACAACAGGACATATTTGAGCGTCAAACCTTCTGCTCCAAGGTTCTCCCAATAGTATGTGACAAGAATCAAGTGGTATAGGAGATACATCATAGCGCACAATCTCAGTATGCTCTTTAAAAGTCATAGGAACATCAGCGGTGTGTGAAATCAGCAATGTGCCATATGATGAATGCAAGAGATATGGCACCGCACGGGCACATGTGGGTAGCTGCAACTTTTGTACAACTTCAACGCTGATCAAATTAATAGTAGAGTTACTATCAATGGTAATGGAAGCACATCGCTCACCAATCATCACACTATGGTGGAAAAGACCATTGCCATCACAAATACCGCGTTCTTCCTTCCAAAAAGTTCCACTACAATGCTAATTTTCGATGAATCTGTAACTATACGTCTCCACATTATTTGTAACATCACCTGCCTCCATGTTTTGCATCACATCAACACTACTAGAAGACATTATTAGTACATTAGTGCACAAATCAAAATCAGTATGGTGGAAACTCTCACAACTCACTCACAACTAATAAGAAAGGAGATCTTACCGTTCCAAAGTGAATAGAGATGATCTACCAAACAAAATCAAAAACTGATGCACTGATGTGATGAAGTGAATATCAAAGGTATAGAGAACGATCACAGGGCACACAGGGTATTTATGGTGGAGCGGTAGGTATGGTATCCTAACTACACCGCAAACAAGTCCTTGTGTTGATCGTATGACAAAGACCCATGGAAACACACACGGTGGAGATAAATGGGGCAATTGCAACTATGAAAATGAGCTCAAAAAAATAAGGTATGTCGAAGGAATGCTCGTGTTGCAATGCACAAGGAGAGACGCTAGCAATGTCTCAACGAAACAGGCATAAGATTTCATAACTGAGCAGCCCGCAGAGCACTAAGCACGCTAGTCTCGTAGGATAGTTTTAGACACAAAGAAAGGTTTACTAAGGCTCACAAGGATAGGTACGCTATGTGGACTCAGTAAAAAAATAAACAAAAAAGAAAAAAATTTGACCTGAAAATTGGTCTCTGCCACGGCAGAAAAACGGCCTAAAATCCTGCCGCGGCAGGATGGCGGCAGAATTTTTTTTTCTCGTACCAGCACAGATTGGTCTGTGGTAAGGCGACGGTTCGATTTTTTTTCTCGGAATTTTTTTTTCACGCTGGAGCATAGACCTGTCTGCGGTCAGGCATGAGGCAGCGAGCCGAATTTTTTTTTTCTGACTCGCCAAGTAGTACACAACTAGGACTCTTTACTTGGATCGGATCTGACTTGATGGTAGCGGAAAAAGATGGTGGAAAACAACTAGAACAACTAGAAAACAAATCTACGAAGAACAGATCTAGATCTAATGTAATAGAGGAACGCGACCAGCAACTATTACTCGAATACGATGTAATCTAGGCTATGGCAACTCTTTTTGTGGGGCTTTTTCTGTATAGGATGAAAAACACTCTCTAATCTATGGATGGATTGTGGATTGCTTACCGAGGCAACACTGGAAATCTGATACCAAGATGATATTGCTCGCCGAGTAAACCCAGCGCTCTGATACCAAGATGATATGGGGTGGCCCGATCTTCTCAACAAGCTCTTGTCGATGGTGATGGTGGATGATAGATAACTAGTGCGTAGCTATGATCTCTTCCGCTCGATCCCTGATGCCAGAGCAACAGATCTCGAACCTTGTAGGATATTCACAACACCACACTCTTGCGCACGCAGCCGTGACCACGAACGGTAGTATGCAATCTACTAATTCCCAATGGAACAACAGATCACACTCAATTATAGTTGGTAGATTCGAACACAGGGTAATTCCAGAGGTTCTATGAAAGAAACAACTCCAAAATATTTTAACGTGGTCTTAAACCTAACTTGTGATAGCTACGGAGGTTTATATGAGGGCTGGGGCGTCCTCCCCTCTAAACGGGCCTAAAAACAGCCATAACTTGGCCCAAACTGACTCGGTTCGACTCAAACTGATACATACCGACCCATATATGGGTTCAGCCTTATTGGCACGCAGTCCAAATGTCGTGGAACACCTCAAACATGTAATTCTTGGTGCGCCATCTCTCTCTCTTTCTCATACGTGATTTCCTCATTGCGTCCTAGTGCACATGCCTCCCGCTCCTCCCTCGCGCACTTGTTGATATTGGAAATCAGCGCTTGTCCTTCTTGCTGCAACTCTCCTCCTCCTCGCGCAATGCTTGTGTTATCAATAAACCTGATCATACAAAGATGCATAGACTTAGGTAGTATAAAGTTCTCATTAAATAAAACATCAGGTTCAATTAGGAATAAATTCACCTTATAGTCATTATTGATTTGACTCAATATTTCCTTCCAGTTCAGGCAGTCAGAATCATCATAAGCCATGTATATATCCTCATCAGGAGGTGGGGGACTATATATAGGCCAGCCACACAGTCAGGGGTACTTTTGGAATAAAAGATAAGTTCTAGACGGACTAAGGGGTACATGGGCCGAAGGCCCAAAGGCCTTTTACATGCCTGGCGACGGTCGGTCTAGAGACTCTAGTGTGGTGGTCCGGAGACTCTGGTCGGTCTCTGGACCAGCCTCTGGAGGGGCAGACAGATTGACCCAGCGCTTGGTCCTAGGGAAGACTGGAGGTGGCTCCGGAGACTTCGGTATCTTCAGGCCGGAGACTCTGGTGGACCGGAGACTTCGGTGTGCAGAGACCAGAGACTCCGGTCTGAATAGCTCCAGCGGCTCCTGCTTCATGCTCTGCTCCTTGTTCTCCATCCTTGGGTGCTTGGTGGTGTGTCAAAGCTTCATACCTGATGATGCATAGGGTAGTTGCATGATGTAGCATACCATCCAAGGAGGTATCGAATTGGCACGAGGAGAGGAGCGAGTTCACCTTAGCTTGTAGGAGTATAGCTCGGACACGAGTCATGGGTCCACTTGGGGGACTTGTTGGTGTAGATGTAGGAGCGTCCGTAGGATGGGCTGCATCACTAAAGAAAGGACTAACTCTCAAAAGCTTGTTGTTGGTAGGTTAGGTTGTGGAATGCCAAAGTGCCAACCAAAAGAAAAGGGATTGTCAAAAGTGGGTAAAATCCAACAAAACTCAAGTCAAAGGCGAAGGTCAACAACTCAAAAGGGTGACGGGAACCTACGACTATGTACACACACGTGGAGAAAGTTGGGATTGACACGGCTATGAAAATGAGAAAACAAAATTTCCTAACGAAGACTAAGCTCGTTGTCGTGCCAATGCAAGGAGAGACTGTGGCTCGTTTGCAAAGAGGAAAAATGAGAAACAGATTTGTGCACTTGTCTTGGGTGCTCTTCTTTCTCTCTTTCTTACAAGCTTTGAGACTCTCTTTGGCAATGGGAGACTATTTTTCTTTTGCTTTTTCTTTGTATCATTTTCTTTCTTTTGTTTTTTTTGCTCTCCCTTGATGCTACCTAGTCACACTTGATATTGCTCTTGCACTCTCACTATCCAAGGACAAATGCACAATGCTCAAGAAAACACAAGATGAGCCACTCTCATAGGATAGGTACACACAAAGGAAGATAGGGGTTAACAAGGTGACGCAAGTTATACCTTCGTTGGTGATGATGAACTTGGCGTCGGTGGTGCGGGATGATGTTCGTGGGCCGTGGTGTCAATGAGCACAGGGTTTGTTGATGCGGAAGCTCGTTGTTAGTTGACGACACGCACATGGGCACAAACAAACAAGGGGAAATTAGCCAATGCAAGATTAGAGGTAAAACTATCAAAATCAGGCGTCAGGCCGGAGACTCGGGGGTTTCAGGCCGGAAACTCCTGTGCAGGCCGGAGACTCTGGTGTGGGTAGGCCGGAGACTCTGGTGTGGGTAGGCCGGAGACTCCGGTGTAGACCAGAGACTCCGGTGTGTAGGCCGGAGATTCCGGTCTAGAGTCAGATCGCGAACTGCTCGTGTTCTTGAGCGGAAATCCACGCCTTGGGTTCTCAAATCCGCGAAAAATTGGCCAAATTGGGCTGGGAAAACACAGGATAAAGCTGGACCAACACCTAAGACAAGGTTTGGTCAGATCAAAACCACAAATAACACTCCAAATCAAGAGATCGATCCAAAGGCAAATTTGGGCTGTTTTTTGGGGATTTTCGAATTTTTGGTGGATAGAAGAAAAATCGTGAGCAACAAAGCTCTTGATACCAATATGTTGAGGGAAAACCTCTAGGGTGGCCCGATCTTTCATGATTCCCTTTCAAAATCGAGGATGGAGTGCAGGGAGAGGAGGGGAGGATGAACACGACGAACGCACGCACGAAGAATGCGATGAACACACACACACACAAAACCACGATACACACCAATAGCTCACGCCGGCGGTGACCGGTTCGGCGCAATTCCTAGGATCTGCGTCGGGCGATGGACTCTCTCTCGAACCGGCACGGCGAGATGGGAGACTCGTTGAGATCTTGACGTCTAGGCAAAGGAACTCCGATGCCTAGGCCTTGTACAACGCGGAGGCACGATGCAAACTCCAACGAGGTTTAGGGATATTGGTGCTCCTTGGTCAAGTAGCATGAGGCAAGAATTTGATAGATCCACAAGGGGGTTTCCACTAATTCCAATATCATGCCTAGGGTTTACAATGGAGGTGGGGGACTATATATAGGCCAGCCACTTAAACAGGGGTACTTTAGGAATAAAAGACAATTTTTGGACGGACTAAGGAGTACATGGGTCGCAGGCCCAAAGGCCTTTTCACGCCTGCGTCGGTCGGAACGGAGACTCTGGTGTGGTGGACCAGAGACTCCGGTCTAGGACGGAGATTCCGGTCAGTCTCCGGACCAGCCTCCGGAGGGGCCTTCAGATTGTCGCAGGGCCCGGCGCAGGGGTCACACCAGAGGGTGGGCCGGAGTCTCCGGGGTCTTCAGGACGGAGACTTTGGTGGACCGGAGACTCCGGTGTGCCTAGACCGGAGACGCCGGTCTGAGCAGCTCCAGCGGCTCCTGCTTCACGCTCTGCTCCTTGTTCTCCATCCTTGGGTGCTTGGTAATGAGTCGACGCTTCGTACCTGATGATGCATAGTGTAGTTGCATGAAGTAGCACACCATCCAAGGAGGTATCAAATTGGCACGAGGAGAGGAGCGAGTTCACCTTAGCTTGTAGGAGTTTGGCTCTGGCATGAGTCATGGGTCCACTTGGGGGACTTGTTGGTGTAGATGTAGGAGCGTCCGTAGGACGGGCTGCATCACATGTCCACTTGTGTCCCGTAAGCCCCGAGTACTTGATACGTGTTCCTCGATTATTCGCACTATCCACATCCGGGAGACCCTATGGATCCCCCTTAGCCAGAGCATGATTCATTTCTTATTTCTTGGGGCCACAAACTAGTTTGGGGCTTTATTACTATCCCGTACTTATGCCATGCTTTACTGCTTTATTTACAATTGTGCGTGGAGTACCTGTACTATTTTGGAACGTGGAATGTTTTCGCGGTATCGACAAGCCCAGTCACACTTTTGGGTTCCCAGTCGTTTACAGCCATTGACACAAACCCTGGGTCCGTCTCGGAGCCGGCCAACTTCGTTGCGGGTAGCTTAGCGGGCTGGCCCCCTGAAATATTTTATGAATCCTGTGATTGCTTTATCATGAAAGCCTCGTTGGGTTTTGATTTGGTTTTTCCGTGGTTGATCATGTGTGTGTTGCTATTTGAGCACCCCTGCAGGGTAAATCTTTCTGAAAGCCGTGTCCACGGTTATGGACGACTTGGAGCACAATATGTCGATCATAGACAAGCATAACTAAAGTAGTGCTATAAATTTGACTTAATATGTGACTAGTAATCTGCTTCACTACAATGGAATGGATAATAAAAGTGCCAACAACTGGTGAAACTAGGGTGTATCATGTCATGTTATACCTGCCTAGTAAGTATCGCAACTCCAATGGAATGAAATAAAAGTGCCAACAACTGCTGGGTTTGGGATGTCACATGCTAATTGTATCTGACTAGTAAGTACTGCAACTACAACTGAATGGTTAACTAAAACTGCCCACTAATTATGCTATCAGGATGACTCATGCTATCTATATCTGACTAGTAAGTGCTTCAACTATAATGGAATGAATAAAACTGCCAACTATGTGAGTTCCTCGATTTGACTTCCTCGTTTGGTCTCGAGGGGGAAATGCCAGGATGGGTATGATTGGTGTTAGTATCAGGTTGGATTCGAATAGGTCTTTCTTACCCCTCTCTAATAGCTAAGAGATGTATCGAGTCTCTATAGGTTGTTTAGTGCATGCTGCGTTGCCACTTCAGTCCACCATACCTATGTAGGCGAGAGCCGCCAAATTCTAGCCTCGCCGTGTACTGGCCTCAGTACTGACCGCTCCCTTTTTCCTTTGCCCTTTGTTGGCACCCCTTTTGTTTTAGCAGGTATAAGTTCGACGTTGTTAGCAGGGTTACCCTTCCGGCTTGGCCTGGGCAGGGTTATGGACGCCATTGGTTATTCTTCAGGGCTCTTAGCCCCATTTGCATCTTATCCGTACTCGGATGTTGTATCGTTTTCGAGGTGATTTGGATCTTTGTACTGTATATCTGTATTCTTGACTCATGGAGTTGTTGTTGTATATATATGTTCTGTGGGTCCCATCATGGTCTATTGTGTAATGATATTACTTCATTTTCCACCCACACACAAGTGCCTGGTGGGCATCTTTGAATCGTTTCTATGCGGGTTTGACAGGAATCGCTGAAACTTGCATAGGGCCGATTCGAGGGTGTTACAAAGTGGTATCAGAGCTCAGCAGTTATGATACCCCACTGGTCCAGCCTGTAGGATAACCTACCTAATGGCCGATGTACAATGTCAAAACTATTTTGCAAAATCGGTTTGATAGATCTGATTAGGTATGCTTTTACCACTATTCTCCTCTTACCTTTGCGTGTTTTGAATCTTCTCTCTTATCTTTTCTTCAAGTTCAAGATTTCTCGTGGTTGGGATTCCGTCGTACCTTCAGGGTTCGCTTCCTTCTTGTAACGGTGTTGCTACATCCGGTCTTCATCTATGAGGAATTTTCCTCTGTGTACCTCTCAAGTGACCCAACAGTCACTAACTTTTTCTTTGTATCTTACGGTGGTTTTCAACGCGACGACGTCATCTACTCCAGATCCGATGAAGAGCCTCCATCACTCCTTTGTTTCCGAACATCGTTTGTCAAGATCTTCAGTCTTAATTCTGAGAGTTGGTTGCATAATTCTTCTATTCATGTACGGAGTAATGCTTTGAGTGCGGGATGGAGTAGCTACCATACCACTACTCTTATCATTCGCTCTTGTACATTGAATTGGTGGATCAATGCAATTTACTCATTCCACTGAAGTTAGAGGTAGCCTTGTGACCTCTTTCTTCGCATTTGTTTCTACGGAGTGTTCTCTCGATGAATGTGGGCAACAGCCCCTTGTTAGTGGTGTCGACAATTTGAAGATGGAGAAAGAACACTTGTTAGTGGTGTCACGAGGATCTACATGAAGCGAGAAGACTCAGATAGTCGGCCTTCTTCCCCGTACCATGAGGCGGATCTCGAGGGCGAGATCCATTGTTAGTGGTGTCGAATTGTAGCACCCGCTAAAATCATAACTAGAAAATCGTTGTGTTTTGTCTTTATGCATCATCATGACCGCATGCTCATGTCATCATGCCACATTGCATTTGAGCATCGTCATGTCATCATGCATCTTTGTGCCTAAAACTATTTTCTAAAAGCCGGCCTTTGTTTTCTAAATACCCTCTTTATTCCAAATCAAAACCCCAGTGCCTTCCGGATATTTGTTTATCTAAAAGATATTTACAAAAGTATTTAAAATAAATACAACAAAACTATTTGTCAAACTGGGGAGGCAACCCAGCTGTTAGGCTAGGTGTTGTGACCTTGGATCGTTAAGGATCCTAAGTCCCTGTGATTAATATGCTAGTCCCTGGATCAATAGCTAGCACTTCACAGTCAATGAATATCATGTAAAACACAAGTCATTATTACAGGAATAATCCAGAGTATAATTATTACAACTTGCATAGCTTATAGCTAGCTCAAATAAAACAGCGGAAACTAGGTAAAACTTGAGTCCATCAACACCTCAGGCTAGTTGCGTGAAGACCCGCGATCCCTACGCACCATTCAGTCTTCAGATTTTGCACATAAGATGTGCAGCCAACAAGTTGGGTCAATACTTTGAATGTATTGGCAAATTACATCAAGGAAAGAATAAGACTATCTCTACATGCAAGGCTAAAAGTAGGCTTTGGGGTTCATTTGCAAAAAGCCAATTTTCTCTATGTAATAAGAAAAGAGGAAGAGATTTCCCTACTTTGTAAACTTTGATAAGTAGTATAGAGTCGAATGGAACATGTGGATATTACTCACCAAGTGCCCAATCAACCTAGCACTTGGATATTACGCACCAAGTTCCCAAAATCCCACCCAATGGCGATATTACTCACGCCTTGGGGTTTATAAAACTTTAAGTTTGGAAAAGAGAGAGGAAGATCTTTCAGAGGCTCCATCCTTCAGATGCTCAATGTTGTTCTGTTTCCGTGAACATGGCTGATCGATCAGATTGCAATACTCTCGAGAGGTTGTGCACTTTCCCCACAATCCACAATCAAGTCCTTTTACAGACCAGACCATGGCGAAGCCTTCCCTTAGTAGCCCCTCTACCAGCTAGATCCAACCGTGCCAAGAACCTCCAAATGTTGGTACCCCGGTGAGGTTCCCCACTAAGTACTAAGCCAAGACAGAGCCCATATGTATTGTGGTTGCACTGGAAGCTCCTGAATTCTGAAACATGGCAGACTTCTTTGATTCCTGGGCGGCCGTCCTCCACCAAAATTCCACTCGTTATCCGGACAACCGTTCCGCCCAGAAGAAAACTTAGTTTTATTTTGAAGGGGGTTTTGAGAAGAAAGGCTCGCTCGAGAGAGCTCTCATACTTAGAAAATTATGAGTCATTCGAACCCCACAACGATACTTTATATATATATAGCATAGCATGCAGTACTTTAGCGAAAACAGGGATAACCTACTAGGAAGGAAAATACTAAGTATAGAACTATCATGGCATACTACAAAATCATCGCACTTGCAAAGTATTTTCAAGTAGACCTACCAAAATAATCCTACACATGCATACTACTATTTTGAAGAGCAAAACATGCATGGTATTCAAAGCTGGGACATAAACATGAACAAGTGGTGTAACTAGCCTTGATCCGAGCAGCACTCTACACAACAGTACTCCTCAGCGCACTCCGAGCAATCTAACGAAACACAAACATAGATCCAATCATAAATTGCACAAAACAATGTCACGAAGGTGAATATGCATGCATGCAACATGGTAATATGCAAGGATGGATTCAATTTTGACCAAGGGTTTTATTCAGGGGTGTTGTCGAGTTGGGGATGTCATTAGAATCGATTCCCCATAGATTTTAAGTATTTTGGGTTAAACCCTAAATAATCAAGCTCAGAAATAGATCTACACCTCCAATCTATCTCGAAACATATCTAATCACTCTAAGCAAGTTATAACAAT
The DNA here is from genome assembly GCA_910589775.1 of Avena eriantha. NCBI lineage: Eukaryota > Viridiplantae > Streptophyta > Magnoliopsida > Poales > Poaceae > Avena > Avena eriantha. The sequence continues at coordinate 390,974,097 of OU342743.1, forward strand.
TTTCTACAGAAGGTCTCGTAGATACAAAGCCAACGCAACAAGAATCAACTAAAACGGATCTACGGATAAATTTCTAGAATTAAAATACTCTACTCAAAACTTTAAATCCTGCTGCAAGATTGCTGTAGTAAAACACCAATATTATTGTAGATCTGTGTTCTACTCAAATTTACAAATCCAACGGTATATTATACGCAATTTTTGGCCAAGTATTCGAATTACTATGAATTTTACAATGTTTAAGTGTTTTCTGCCTATTTAAAAGAAAAACAGGACGCCGCCAGCTGTGCGGCGCCATGTGGCGGCTTGGGATTGGTCCAGGGGGCACGCGGCGCTGACGCGGGGAGGACGCAGCGAGGACGCGGGCGCTGACGCGGCGAGGACGTGGCGCTGACGCGGGTGCGCCACGCGGCGGAACGCGGTTGGGTGATACCCCTTCGCTGGGGCAGGCTAATCTCCACCGCCGGATCGAGATCTAATGGAGGGGGGCAGAGGAAACTCACCTTGGCGGCGGTGACTTGACGACGACGACGATGGATGGCGGCGGCGTGTCGGTGGCGAAGCTCGGAGGCGTTCTGGCAAGCTCCCGGCTGGGCGAAGCGGACGACGACGTGGCCCTCCTCCTCGCGGTCCCTCTGGTACATACGGCGTCGGCCCTCCCTTCCTCTGTTTGTGGTGGCGCTCCGCCGATATCTGCCGTCTCTGGTAGAGCTCCGGCGTGCAATCGCCGTCGATCTGCTGCGCTGTAGAGAGGGAAAATACGGGTGGAAGACGCTGGTGTTAGAGGCGGTTCCGATTTTGGAAGAAAAGGAGGGAGAGGAGCTCGGTATCGATGAGGGAGCAATCTCCCGAGGCGGAGCTCCGGCGGCGCCTCGGTCTTGGTGTAGGCGGCTCTAGGGTTTGTGATTTTTTTGGGAAAAGGGCCGGGGCTCGATGGGGAGGCTTATATGATGGATTTTACGTGCGAAAGGGGTCGGATTAGCCTCCGAATCAACGGATTCCATTGGGATTGTGTCGGTCAGAGGAGTTGGGGACGAACACGGTGAGGTCGGGATGACAGGTGGGGGCCGCATCGTTAGTGAGAGGCGGGGGGGAAAGCGGGCTGGCGGCTGGCGGGCTTGCTGGGCCGGCCTGCGCGGCTGCTGCTGCTGCGCTGCGCCTGGCGCGCAGTAGATAGGAGTGGGCCGGCTCGGCTGGCCCGGTTAGGCTAGGCTCTCTTTTTTTTGTTTAATCTTTTATTTTATTTTGTTTCACTATTTGTTGCATAACTTTTGCAAATGGACTCCGAATTAAGTGAGACCGGTATCTAAAATTTTGTAAAAAGGAGGTTAGAATGGGGTTATCAAATAACTCTTTGCAAGGGTTTATGAGGATTGATTTTGTTTAACCCCTTTCTTTGTCTTTATATGACTATAGGGTTTAGGGAAAAGTATCTGATGCAGTTTTTATTGTGTGATGCGAAGATGCAAAGATATGATGCATGCTTCTAGTAACATCTGCAATCGTAAAATTTGGGATGTTACACTAGGCCACCTACAACCCGGCCCAACTAAGCTAAACCCAGACCAGAACCACCCCACTAACCTAGCTAATCCTAGCCCCACATCTAACCAAAACCCTAATTCTACCCCCACCTAGTCCCACCCAGCCACCAGGAACGACACACATAGCAGCGAGCGCTGCCTAGCACGTAGAGCCACACGTCGCTCTCCCCTGGGCCCATCCCCACGCGCACCCTCGCACCATACACTGCCTCGCGATGATGAGGATACAATCATGGATCATGCTGATTTTGAGTGTTTGAACTGGAAAGAAATATTGAGCCTCATTGAAAAATATGACAAGGTGAATTCGTTCCTAGTTGGACATGATACTTTGATTTATAAGAGCTTTATACTACCTAAATCATGGTGTTATTGTTTGACTAGATTTGGCATCTATCGGACTAGCGCCAGCGGGAGGAGAGGGAGGAAGGCGACCAAGAGATGGAAGATTCATTAGGAGGCAATAAGGCAAACAAGCATGATCAAGAGAGATATGTGGCGCGCCAGAACACTTTTGAGGTGCACCACGACATATGGCCTGCGCGCCAAGTAAGCCGAACTCATCTATGGGTCGGTATGTATCAGTTTGAGTCGAACCAAGTCAGTTTGGGCCAAGTTATGGCTGTTTTTAGGCCCATTTAGATGGGAGGACGCCCCAGCCCTCATATAAACCTCCGTAGCCGTCACAAGTTAGGTTTCAGACCACGTTAAAATATTTTGGAGTTGCTTCTTTCATAGAACCTCTGGAATTACCCTATGTTCGAATCTGCCAACTATAATTCAGTGTGATCTGTTGTTTCATTGGGAATTAGTAGATTGCATACTACCGTTCGTGGCCACGGCTGCGTGCGCAAGAGTGTGGTGTTGTGAATACCCTACAAGGTTCGAGAGCTGTTGCATTGGCATCAGGGATCGAGCGGGAGAGATCATAGCTATGCACTAGTTATCTATCATCCACCATCACCATCGGCAAGAGCTTGCTGAGAAGATCGGGCCACCCCATCTTGGTATCAAAGCGCTGGGTTTACTCGGTGAGCAATATCATCTTGGTATCAGATTTCCTCGTTGCCTCGGTAAGCAATCCACAATCCATCCATAGATTAGAGAGTGTTTTTCATCCTATACAGAAAAAGCCCCACAAAAAGAGTTGCCATAGCCTAGATTACATCGTATTCGAGTAATAGTTGCTGGTCGCGTTCCTCTATTAGATTAGATCTAGATCTGTTCTTCGTAGATTTGTTTTCTAGTTGTTCTAGTTGTTTTCCACCATCTTTTTCCACTACCATCAAGTCAGATCCGATCCAAGTAAAGAGTCCTAGTTGTGTACTACTTGGCGAGTCGAAAAAAAAAATTCGGCTCGCTGCCTCACACCTGACCGCAGACAAGTCTGTGCTCCACCGTGACAAAAAAAATTCCGAAAAAAAAATCGAACCGTCGCCTTACCACAGACCAGTCTGTGCTAGTACGAGAAAAAAATATTTTCTGCCGCCATCCTGCCGCGGCAGGATTTTAGGCCGTTTTTCTGCCGTGGCAGAGACCAATTCTCAGGTCAAATTTTTTTCTTTTTTTGTTTATTTATTTTACTGAGTCCACATAGCGTACCTATCCTTGTGAGCCTTAGTAAGCCTTTCTTTGTGTCTATAACTATCCTACGAGACTAGCATGCTTAGTGCTCTGCGGGCTGCTCAGTTAGCAATCTTGTGCCCGTTTCGTTGTGACATTGCTAGCGTCTCTCCTTGTGCATTGCAACACGAGCATTCCTCCGACATACCTCACTTTATTGAGCTCATTTTCATAGTTGCAATTGCCCCATTTATCTCCACCGTGTGTGTTTCCGTGGGTCTTTGTCATACGATCAGCACTAGGACTTGTTTGCGGTGTAGTTAGGATACCATACCTACAGCTCCACCATAAATACCCTGTGTGCCCTGTGATCATTCTCTATACCTTTGATATTCACTTCATCACATCAGTGCATCAGTTTTTGATTTCGTTTGGTAGATCATCTCTATTCACTTTGGAACAGTAAGATCTCCTTTCTTATTAGTTGTGAGTGAGTTGTGAGAGTTTCCACCATACTGATTTTGATTTGTGCACTAATGTACTAATAATGTCTTCTAGTAGTGTTGATGTGATGCAGAAAATGGAGGCAGGTGATGTTACAAATAATGTGGAGACGTATAGTTACAAATTCATCGAAAATTGGCGTTGTAGTGGAACTTTTGGAAGGAAGAACGCGGTATATTTGATGGTGATGGTCTTTTCCACCATATTGTGATGATTGGTAAGCGATGTGCTTCCATTACCATTGATAGTAACTCTACTATTAATTTGATCAGCGTTGAAGTTGTACAAAAGTTGCAGCTACCCACATGTGCCCATGCGGTGCCATATCTCTTGCATTCATCATATGGCACATTGCTGATTTCACACACCGCTGATGTTCCTATGACTTTTAAAGAGCATACTGAGATTGTGCGCTGTGATGTATCTCCTATACCACTTGATTGTTGTCACATACTATTGGGAGAACCTTGGAGCAGAAGGTTTGACACTCAAATATGTCCTGTTGTTGGAAGGATTTCTTTCAAATGGAACATGAAGAGGCGTGTTATGCTCAGGATTTCAGCCGACAAATTTTATGAGTATCATCTTCTTCGCAAGGAGAGGACAAAAGAGTTCAGTTTGTCTGCTAAGTACAAGGTCATGATGAACGGTGAAAATTCTATTATTTGTCATCTTGAACACATTGTGCATTACAACCCATGGGAGAATGAGAGCCACATAGCCAAGCTGAGTGAGAGTGTTATCAAAAGTGAGCTGTGTGATTCCACTAAACGTGAGGTTGAGAGCATCCATTCTAAGAGTCTGAGAGAAAAAGAAAACATTAGTGCAGTAGATGCTAATACATGTGAGGATATTTCTACTAATGTAATCATGTCTACTCCTAGTGTTGTATCTTGTGATGTACAGGTTGCTTTTGAAGAAAGGGAGCCGCCTATTTTACAACCTGCATCACACGATCTGGTATTGTTACTTGAGGACGATGTCGTAGTACCTACTACAGCTGAGAAGTTTGTTAATGACATTGGTACGGATTTGGAGCTTCAGCCAACATGTGCGACATATTGTGAGTCTATTCCTTTACTGAAGCCTCTTTGTGATTTCCCTTGCACTACTATTTCAGCACCATGTGATAGTTTACCAAATTCAAATTTTGATCATGTGGTACTGATAGCACATATGGAAATACTTGCTCGAATACCACCTGCTGATATTGTGTATTCCATCATGCTAAATGAACCTATGAGTATGAGTTGTGCTATGGATAAGATTTCCGAAATTTCATTTCTGAATTCTAGCACATATTCTCCTTATTTCACTTTCAATCTGATTGGTGAATATAGCATGCATGAAAATTTTCTTGTGGATCACATATGCATTACTTGTGATAGAATCGCTGAACTGAAACATGCTATTTTCAGCCATACATCACAAAATGTTTGCTATGGGACAATAGCTCATGTTCCAGATATTATGGAAATACATTCTGGTCTAGTTGATATATTGCAACCAACACAAGTAATTTTACCTATGTTGGATTGTTCTAATCTTGCTAGAATAGGACCCAAGTTTTCATATTCACTATGTTTGTCCCAAAAGTCTTTGTCTAGTTTTGTTACTACTTTAGACTTCCTTGATATTTGCAAATTGAGTTGCATTTTACATACTGGACAACATGATCATGTTCATAATAATCAGAGTAGCGCAGTTGAAGCATGACATGATTCAATTTGGTTTTCAGACATATTGAATTGGTTTGATCTTGTTCACAAATTTGATCATAGATCTTTGAGAAAACTGAATTTAATATTGAAGAACATGACTATATATTTAGTTGTTTTTCACCATGATCATGATTCTTTGTACTTCACTTATACCTGCAATTTAAGTTGCTTGATGTATACTGGACGTACTTTTCATGTGAACAACAATAATACAACATGTTATATATACATATACTTTGCGTACACGTTGTTCTTTTTGTTTCTCCAACTTTCAGCTTACCCAAAGCCGAGGATGGCTTTTCATGAAGAAAGGGAGGATGATGAGGATATATACAAGGATTATGATGATTCTGACTGCCTGAACTGGAAGGAAATATTGAGTCAAATCAATAATGACTATCAGGTGAATTCATTCCTAATTGAACCTGATGTTTTACTTAATGAGAACTTTATACTACCTAAGTCTATGCATCTTTGTATGATCAGGTTTATTGATAACACAAGCGTTGCGCGAGGAGGAGGAGAGTTGCAGCAAGAAGGACAAGCGCTGATTTCCAATATCAACAAGTGCGCGAGGGAGGAGCGGGAGGCAGGCGCACTAGGACGCAATGAGGAAATCACGTATGAGCAAGAGAGAGAGATGGCGCACTAAGAATTACATGTTTGAGGTGTTCCACGACGTTTGGACTGCATGCCAATAAGGCCGAACCCATATATGGGTCGGTATGTATCAGTTTGAGTCGAACCGAGTCAGTTTGGGCCAAGTTATGGCTGTTTTTAGGCCCGTTTAGAGGGGAGGTCGCCCCAGCCCTCATATAAACCTCCGTAGCCGTCACAAGTTAGGGTTAAGACCACGTTAAAATATTTTGGAGTTGTTTCTTTCATAGAACCTCTGGAATTACCCTGTGTTCGAATCTGCCAACTATAATTGAGTGTGATCTGTTGTTCCATTGGGAATTAGTAGATTGCATACTACCGTTCGTGGTCACGGCTGTGTGCGCAAGAGTGTGGTGTTGTGAATATCCTACAAGGTTCGAGAGCTGTTGCATTGGCATCAGGGATCGAGCGGGAGAGATCATAGCTACGCACTAGTTATCTATCATCCACCATCACCATTGACAAGAGCTTGCTGAGAAGATCGGGCCACCCCATATCAGTCGGTATGTATCAGTTTGAGTCGAACCGAGTCAGTTTGGGCCAAGTTATGGCTGTTTTTGGCCCGTTTAGAGGGGAGGACGCCCTAGCCCTCATATAAACCTCCGTAGCCGTCACAAGTTAGGGTTTAGACCACGTTAAAATATTTTGGAGTTGTTTCTTTCATAGAACCTCTGAAATTACCTTGTGTTCGAATCTGCCAACTATAATTGAGTGTGATCTGTTGTTCCATTGGGAATTAGTAGATTGCAAACTACCGTTCATGGTCACGGCTACGTGCGCAAGAGTGTGGTGTTGTGAATATCCTACAAGGTTCGAGATCTGTTGCGCTGGCATCAGGGATCGAGCGGGAGAGACCATAGCTACGCACTAGTTATCTATCATCCACCATCATCATCGCCATCCGCTTACTGAGAAGATCGGGCCACCCCATATCGTCTTGGTATTACATTTCCTCGTTGCCTCGGTAAGCAATCCACAATCCATCCATAGATTAGAGAGTGTTTTTCATCCTATACAGAAAAAGCCCCACAAAAAGAGTTGCCATAGCCTAGATTACATCGTATTCGAGTAATAGTTGCTGGTCGAGCTCCTCTATTAGATTAGATCTAGATATGTTCTTCGTAGATTTGTTTTCTAGTTGTTCTAGTTGTTTTCCACCATCTTTTTCCGCTACCATCAAGTCAGATCCGATCCAAGTAAAGTGTCCTAGTTGTGTACTACTTGGCGAGTTGGAATAATAAAAAAAATTCGGCTCGCTGCCTCACGCCTGACCGCAGACAGGTCTGTGCTCTAGCGTGACAAAAAAAATGGACCGTCGCCTTACCACAGACAGGTCTGCCCTCATACGAAATTTTTTTGTGCCTGCCGACCTCCTGCCGCGGCAGGATTTTAGGCCGTTTTTCTGCCGTGGCAGAGAGCAATTCTCAGGTCAATTTTTTTTCTTTTTTGTTTATTTTTTTACTGAGTCCACATAGCGTACCTATCCTTGTGAGCCTTAGTAAGCCTTTCTTTGTGTCTAAAACTATCCTATGGGACTAGCGTGATTAGTGCTCTACGGGCTACTCAGTTAGCAATCTTGTGCCCATTTCGTTGAGACATTGCTAGCGTCTCTCCTTGTGCATTGCGACACGAGCATTCCTCCGACATATCTTACTTTTTTGAGGTCATTTTCATAGTTGCAATTGCCCCATTTATCTCCACCGTGTGTGTTTCCGTGGGTCTATGTCATACGATCAGCACTAGGACTTGTTTGCGGTGTAGATAGGATACCATACCTATAGCTCCACCATAAATAACCTGTGTGCCCTGTGATCGTTCTCTATACCTTTGATATTCACTTCATCACTTCAGTGCATCAGTCTTTGATTACGTTTGGTAGAGCATCTCTATGCACTTTGGAACGGTAAGATCTTCTTTCTTATCAGTTGTGAGTGAGTTGTGAGAGTTTCCACCATACTGATTTTGATTTTTGCACTAACTTACTAATCATGTCTTTGACTAATGATGAAATTGTGTCACAGAAAAAGCAGGTGGAGGAGCTTGTTACTTGGAGAGAGTCTGTTGATAGAAATATCACCGACATACAAGATGCTGTGGAGAATAATACTGGAGCCATCAATAATATTCAGACGCAGCTGACTGCTATGAATGTCAACTTTGCCACCTTGCAGCGTTCCATTGAGGCAATTGAATTGCAACACTCCAGCCCGGACTTGCAAAACATGATGATGGGTTTGAGGACTTTGATGAGGGGAATGCGGCTGATGCTGCTCCACATCGTGGTAGGGGACGTGCAAATCCCCCTGCACCTGCGGCTGCTCCTCTGTATGGCCGTGGGTATGCTCCTCTTGGACGTGCCCAGCGTGCTTACAATCCAGCTGATGATAGTTTGGGCAAGCCCAAGTTCTTAATTCCTTCGTTCAATGGCTCGCTTGATCCTGAGGATTATATTACTTGGGAGTTGAAGATTGAAAAGCTCTGGCATTTATTTGATTACCCAGAAGACAAGAAGGTCCAATTATTTGTGTTTTGTGTTTGACAAGCTCACACAGTTGAGGCAAGGCACAATGACAGTTGATGAGTACTACATGGAGATGGAGATGCTTATGCAGCGTGCTAATGTTCGTGAATCACGAGAGATGACGATGCAATGTTTCCTCAACAATTTGAAGCTTCAAATCAAGAGTATTGTGCGTTATCACAAGTATGAGACAATGAACGAGCTGCTGCACCATGCTAGAGAGGCCGAGTCCCAGCTGGCTGAAGAGGCAAAGTCACGTGCTCGATTTCCATCATCTAACAGATTTTCAGCCAGATCTACACCTCCCACTGGCATGCCACCAGCTGTTGTGTCGTTTACACCATCGGCCAAACCAGCAAGTACACCTTCGTTTGGTTCTAATACTTGGAAACCCACTGCTCCTGCTGCTAGCTCGGGTTCCAACATGTCTACTGCACGTACTCGTGATGTGGTGTGCCATACCTGTGGAGGCAGAGGTCACTACAAGAAGGATTGTCCAAACAGCAAGGTTATGTTTGTTAATGAACAAGGTGAAGTAGAAAGTGGAGATGAAGCTTCTGATGATGATATTGATGACGACAAGGTTGGTGTTGATGCATATGCTGAGCGTGCACCAACTATTGTCGTGTCTTCACGTGTACTTAGCGTGCAACCGGTTGAGGAATCCTAGCGTTGCAACTTGTTCCAAACAAAAGCTCTAGTTGGACCAAATAAAGCTTGCAAGGTCATTATTGATGGAGGTAGCTGCAGAAATCTTGCAAGTAAGGAACTATGTGCCAAACTGAATTTGACATACTTACCTCATCCCAAGCCATACTACATACCATGGTTGAGCAACAATGGTGAGATGAAGGTAAATCATATGGTACGAGTGAACTTTCAAATAGGGCCATACAAAGATTCTATTGATTTTGATGTGGTTCCTTTGACTGTTTGTCACCTACTATTGGGTCGGCCTTGGCTCTATGATCGCCATGTGCAACACAATGGCCGAGCCAATACATATCACTTGGAATTCAAAGGAAAGAAGATTACTATGCAGCCAATGACACCATAAGAAATTGTGAATGATTCTCGCCAGAAGATAGAGGTGAACTTGAAGGAAGATACTACCACACAGCGAGATTGCGTGACAGCTGTTCCTGATGTAATTGAGCCTAAATTGAGTGATATAACGAAAAGTGAGAGAGTGCCTGGTTTATTGAGATTAGCCACTAAGGAAGATATGAGAGAATTTCGTGAGGATCCTACAACCATGCCACTTGTGCTCATGTATAAGGGCGAGGTATTGGTTTCTAACGACATGAACCCTATTTCTCTTGGTGTCTCGTCTGTTTTGCAGGACTTTGGGGATGTGTTTCCAGAAGATGTAGCCGCAGGCTTACCTCCATTGCGTGGTATAGAACATCAAGTGGACTTGATTCCTGGTGCCACACTTCCCAACCGTGCACCCTACAGGACTAATCCCGAAGAAACTAAGGAAATTCAGAAGCAAGTACAAGCGTTGCTGGATAAAGGGAACATTCGTGTTTCTCTTAGCCCTTGTGTTGTTCCTGTTATTTTAGTTCCTAAGAAAGATGGTACATGGCGCATGTGTGTTGACTGTAGAGCGATTAATAACATCACTATTCGATATCGTCATCCTATTCCACGTTTAGAGGATATGCTAGATGAATTGAGTGGTGCTGCTGTTTTCTCTAAAATTGACCTGCGTAGTGGTTATCATCAAATTAGGATGAAAGAAGGGGATGAATGGAAAACTGCTTTCAAAACTGAATTTGGTTTGTATGAGTGGTTAGTCATGTCGTTTGGTCTTACTAATGCACCTAGTACTTTCATGCGTTTGATGAATCATGTTTTGAGAGAGTTTGTTGGTCGTTTTGTGGTTGTTTACTTTGATGATATACTCATCTACAACCACACCGAATCTGAACATTGCACTCATATTAGACAAGTTTTGCAAGTGTTACGTGATAATAAACTGTATGGTAATCTTGAGAAGTGTACATTTGCAAAAGATAAGGTCATATTCCTAGGATTTGTTGTTTCTAAGCATGGAGTAGAGGTAGATCATTCTAAAATTGAATCAATTCAGAATTGGCCTACTCCAATGAATGTAAGTCAAGTGCGTAGTTTCCACGGTCTCGCTGGTTTCTATAGGTGCTTTGTGAAAGATTTTAGCACCATTGCTGCACCATTAAATGATTTGACAAAGAAAGGTGTTCCTTTTGTATGGGGCGCGGCCCAAGACATTGCATTTGATACATTGAAACGTTTGCGTACTTCTGCACCATTGCTTGCATTACTAGATTTTTCGAAGCAATTTGAAGTTGAATGTGATGCTAGTGGTATATGCCAAACTTCAAGTACCATAGCTTATTTTTCTGAGAAATTGACTGGTGCTCGTTTGAATTATTCAATCTATGATAAAGAATTGTATACACTTGTGAGAGTACTTGAAGTTTGGCAACATTATTTGTGGCCAAAGGAATTCATCATACATTCTGATCATGAAGCATTGAAATACTTGAAAGCTCAATCAAACTTGCATAGAAGATTAGCTAAATGGGTTGAGTTCATTGAGTCTTTTCCTTACATCATTAATTATAAGAAGGGAAAAGAGAATGTTGTTGCTGATGCTCTATCTAGGAAGAACATGCTATTAACCAATCTTGATGTTAAAATTCCTGGATTAGAAGCTATTTGTGCACTTTATGCAACTGACCATGATTTTGCTGAACCATATCGTTTATGTGCTCTTAGAAACGCATGGGATAAGTATCATATACATGATGGATATTTGTTTCGAGCTAACAAACTATGTATTCCAGAATCGTCGTTGCGTTTGTTCTTAGTGCAGGAATCACATGCTGGTGGTCTGATGGGTCATTTTGGGCGTGAGAACACATTGCTCATGCTTGCTTATCATTTTTATTGGCCCAAGATGAGGCGTGATGTGTACAGATTTGTGAGCAGATGCATTACTTGCCACAAGTCGAAATCCAAGCTGAAGCCTCACGGTTTGTATACACCTCTCTCTGCACCTACTACTCCATGGGAAGACATTAGTATGGATTTTGTGCTAGGTCTACCTAAAACTCAGAGAGGTCATGATTCTATATTTGTGGTAGTGGATAGGTTCTCTAAGATGGCTCATTTTATTGCCTGCCACAAAAGCGACGATGCGTTGCATGTTGCAAACCTGTTTTCAGGGACATCGTGAGATTACATGGAGTCCCAAAGACGATTGTTTCTGACCGTGATGTGAAGTTCATGAGCTACTTTTGGAAGACCTTATGGGGGAAGCTAGGAACGAAGTTGCTGTTCAGTACTATATGTCACCCCCAAACAGATGGTCAAACGGAGGTGGTGAATAGAACATTGTCACAGCTGCTAAGGACCATGATTAAAAAGAATCTGCAGGAGTGGGAAGAGTGTTTGCCACATGTTGAGTTTTCTTACAACAGGGCTGTGCATTCAACTACTCAGCTTTGTCCTTTTGAGGTGGTGTATGGTTTCAAGCCATTGACGCCACTTGATATGTTGCCTCTGCCATTACATGAGAGAGTTGATATGGAGGCATCAAAACGTGCTGATTATGTGAAGAAAATACATGAGAAGACTCGAGAGGCTATTGAGAAGAAAGGCAAGAACATTGCTGCTGCAAGGAATCAAGCAAGAAAAGAAGTGTTGTTCGAGCCTGGAGATATGGTTTGGGTGCATCTACGCAAGGACAGATTTCCACTACTTCGCAAGTCCAAGTTGAAGCAACGTGGTGCTGGTCCTTACAAAGTGCTAGCCAAAATTAATGATAATGCCTACTTAGTTGATATACCTGTTGAGGAGTTTGGTGGTGCTAGAAACAGCTTCAACGTTGCTGATTTATCACCATATGCTGGAGAAGACCTTGGAGCGTCGAGGTCGACGCCTTTTGAAGGGGGGGAGATGATGAGGACATCCATACTATTCCACTATCTCCTACTCCTATTCACAATGAAGATGTTGCTGCAAAGAACAAGTCCAATGAAATCAGGATTGGACCCATTACAAGAGCTCGTGCAAAGCTGATTGAGCAACAGGTGAATTCACTCTTAATTGAACCTGATGTTTTACTTAATGAGAGCTTTATACTACCTAAGTCTATGCATCTTTGTATGATCAGGTTTATTGATAACACAAGCATTGCGCGAGGAGGAGGAGAGTTGTAGCAAGAAGGACAAGCGCTGGTTTCCAATATCAACAAGTGCGCGAGGGAGGAGTGGGAGGCATGCGCACTAGGAGGCAATGAGGAAATCACGTATGAGCAAGAGAGAGAGATGGCGCACCAAGAATTACATGTTTGAGGTGTTCCACGACGTTTGGACTTGTGAGAGTACTTGAAGTTTGGCTACATTATTTGTGGCCAAAGGAATTCATCATACATTCTGATCATGAAGCATTGAAATACTTGAAAGCTCAATCAAACTTGCATAGAAGATTAGCTAAATGGGTTGAGTTCATTGAGTCTTTTCCTTACATCATTAATTATAAGAAGGGAAAAGAGAATGTTGTTGCTGATGCTCTATCTAGGAAGAACATGCTATTAACCAATCTTGATTTTAAAATTCCTGGATTAGAAGCTATTTGTGCACTTTATGCAACTGACCATGATTTTGCTGAACCATATCGTTTATGTGCTCTTAGAAACGCATGGGATAAGTATCATATACATGATGGATATTTGTTTTGAGCTAACAAACTATGTATTCCAGAATCGTCGTTGCGTTTGTTCTTAGTGCAGGAATCACATGCTGGTGGTCTGATGGGTCATTTTGGGCGTGAGAACACATTGCTCATGCTTGCTTATCATTTTTATTGGCCCAAGATGAGGCGTGATGTGTACAGATTTGTGAGCAGATGCATTACTTGCCACAAGTCGAAATCCAAGCTGAAGCCTCACGGTTTGTATACACCTTTCTCTGCACCTACTACTCCATGGGAAGACATTAGTATGGATTTTGTGCTAGGTCTACCTAAAACTCAGAGAGGTCATGATTCTATATTTGTGGTAGTGGATAGGTTCTCTAAGATGGCTCATTTTATTGCCTGCCACAAAAGCGACGATGCGTCGCATGTTGCTAACCTGTTTTTCAGGGACATCGTGAGATTACATGGAGTACCAAAGACGATTGTTTCTAACCGTGATGTGAAGTTCATGAGCTACTTTTGGAAGACCTTATGGGGGAAGCTAGGAACAAAGTTGCTGTTCAGTACTATATGTCACCCCCAAACAGATGGTCAAACGGAGGTGGTGAATAGAACATTGTCACAACTGCTAAGGACCATGATTAAAAAGAATTTGCGGGAGTGGGAAGAGTGTTTGCCACATGTTGAGTTTGCTTACAACAGGGCTGTGCATTCAACTACTCATCTTTGTCCTTTTGAGGTGGTGTATGGTTTCAAGCCATTGACGCCACTTGATATGTTGCCTCTGCCATTACATGAGAGAGTTGATATGGAGGCATCAAAACGTGCTGATTATGTGAAGAAAATACAGGAGATGACTCGAGAGGCTATTGAGAGGAAAGGCAAGAACATTGCTGCTGCAAGGAATCAAGCAAGAAAAGAAGTGTTGTTCGAGCCTGGAGATATGGTTTGGGTGCATCTACGCAAGGACAGATTTCCACTACTTCGCAAGTCCAAGTTGAAGCCACGTGGTGCTGGTCCTTACAAAGTGCTAGCAACAGCTTCAACGTTGCTGATTTATCACCATATGTTGGAGAAGACCTTAGAGCGTCGAGGTCGACGCCTTTTGAAGGGGGGGAGATGATGAGGACATCCATACTATTCCACTATCTCCTACTCCTATTCACAATGAAGATGTTGCTGCAAAGAACAAGTCCAATGAAATCAGGATTGGACCCATTACAAGAGCTCATGCAAAGCTGATTGAGCAACAGGTGAATTCACTCTTAATTGAACCTGATGTTTTACTTAATGAGAGCTTTATACCAGCTAAGTCTATGCATCTCTGTATGATCAGGTTTATTGATAACACAAGCGTTGCGCGAGGAGGAGGAGAGTTGCAGCAAGAAGGACAAGCGCTGGTTTCCAATATCAACAAGTGCGCGAGGGAGGAGCGGGAGGCATGCGCACTAGGAGGTAATGAGGAAATCACGTATGAGCAAGAGAGAGAGATGGCACACCAAGAATTACATGTTTGAGGTGTTCCACGACGTTTGGACTTGTGAGAGTACTTGAAGTTTGGCAACATTATTTGTGGCCAAAGGAATTCATCATACATGAAATACTTGAAAGCTCAATCAAATGTTGAAGCTCAATCAATCACATGGCACACAGTTTATGTATGGTGGAGCTATAGGTATGGTGTCCTAACTACACCGCAAACAAGTCCTAGTGTTGATCATACAAAACCCAAGAAACACATACGTGGAGATAAACGTGGCAATGCAACTATGAAAGGTGTTGCACTACGCTGGAGAGACACTAGCAAAGCTCAAAGTAAACATGCACAAGATTGCTAAATCTACCGGTGCACAAAGATATCACTAGGCCTCTTGCTCAATTCTCCTTTTCTTTTTCTCTTTCTTTCGTAGAGCTTCTTTTTTCTTTTTCTTTTGCTATATTCTCTTTCTCTTTTTTTAATATCACACACGACCAAAGTACAAAGCATAGCACCAAAACCCTACGAGCAGCCTGTAAGAGCGAAAACTAGTCTCAATGGGAAAGTTCCTACTTATGAACTAGAATGGATGTAGCTAAGGTTTGGAAAATTGCAAAATTTCACAATTTTTTTATATGGCTGCCGCGGCAGAAAAACGGGGCAAAACTGTGCCGTGGCAGAAAATATGTACCTCGCGGCAGAAAATCAGCACAAAATTGTGTCGCGGCAGGAAATCGGATCCGTGGCAAACACGGACTCGCGGCAGAAAAACAGGCATTTTCTGTGCCGCGGTAGAGTTGGCAGGATTTTTTTTTTGCAATTCCGGCATGCCAAGTAGTACACAACTAGGACTCTTTGCTTGGATCGGATCTGACTTGATGGTTGCGGAAACAATTGATGGGGAACTCGACTAAAACAACTAGAAAGCAAAAACAAATCTACGAAGAATAGATCTAGATTTAGACTAAAAGAGGAACACGACCAACAACTATTACTCGAATACGATGTAATCTAGGCTATGGCAACTCTTTTTGTGGGCCTTTTTCTGTATAGGACGAAAAACACTCTCTAATCTATGGATGGATTGTGGATTGCTTACCGAGGCAACGAGGAGATCTGATACCAAGATGATATTGCTCACCGAGTAAACCCAGCGTTCTGATACCAAGAAGATATGGGGTGGCCCGATCTTCTCAGCAAGCTCTTGTCGATGATATGGTGGATGATAGATAACTAGTGCGTAGCTATGATCTCTCCTGCTCGATCCCTGATGCCAGTGCAACAGATCTCGAACCTTGTAGGATATTCACAACACCACTATCTAGCGCACGCAGCCGTGACCACGAATGGTAGTATGCAATCTACTAATTCCCAATGGAACAACAGATCACACTCAATTATAGTTGGTAAATTCGAACATAGGGTAATTCCAGAGGTTCTATGAAAGAAAGAACCCCAAAATATTTTAACATGGTCTAAACATAAAACTAGTGTGCCCCATCTATTTATGAGTCTAGGGGTGCGACGGCTAAGCGGGTGACCGAGTTGGTCCCACCCAACTAGGGTACAAACCGACCCAAAATTGGGTTCGGCTCAGAGTTCTACCGTGGCAGAATTTGGCCCCGTTTCTCTGCCGCAGCAGCCTGCCGTGGTAGAAGAGGACTCTATTTCTTTGCCATGGCAGCCTGCCGTGGCAGAAAAACGCGTCGTTTCTCTGCCGCGGCAGAGATCCTGCCATGTGTTGATCTTCTTCTTGGTAGCTCCTTGCGCTTCCTCCCTCTCCTCCCTCGCGCATTCTTCATTGATCAACACGCCGTACTCCATATGCTTCAGCTCCTCGCTCTGTGTTACGCCTTCTTCTCCCATGTACCTGATCATATAATAGCACAAAGACTTAGGCAATATAAAGTTCTTATAAATGAAAGCATCATGGTCAACTATGAATGAATTCACCTGATAGTCATTATTGTTTTGACTCAATATTTCCTTCCAGTTCAAACAGTCTGAATCATCATAATCCTTGTATATATCCTCATCAAATTGTAGGCAAGAAGGACCAAAGCTAGTGAGAGAAAATGGTTCATGTACTTTGCTTGAATGGATCACTTATTGAATTCAAACATAGCAATCTTTTCTCCAAATTCAAAGAAATCCAAAAGGATTCAAATAAACAGAAGATGCGGGCAAGCTTGAATGGGCCATGCATGATCCATTATTGACCACTACTAGTTGTGAAAACAAAAAGAGGACAGGGTGACCATATCTCCCATGCATGTATTCAAATTTGAATTAAAACCCACACAACGAAGGATCTTGCTTAACATATGAAAATAATTAGCATATGCACATTTATGAAGCTAAATGACCGTTTAACGTGTATTTTCCCACTAGATCACTTGTAGCCAAATGTAGCACCATACATGAGCATATAGTAAATAAAACCATATGGAGCTTAATAAAGGGAATTCTACCCACATAATATTATGAAAGCAATAGAGATCATATATGGGAGCATGTAGATTTAGAAGTGGATCCATCTTATTATATATGATCTAGACATAATACCAAAAGAAATGCAAATGCCCATATATAGTTCGGATGGTGGAATTATAAGGTGGTGACAAAGAAAGGTGGTGGAGTCAAGAAAAGATATGCCCCCAACTCAACTTGGGCATGAAGTAATTTATCAAGAATCAAATACAATGTACCAAGAGGAAAATACAATTAATAAGAATACAAATGCATATGAGAGAAGAACCAAATTAAAAGGGGGTTTATATGATGCTCAAATGCAATGCGGCATGGTGACATGAGCCTGATATAATGATGATGCAATAAATGATATGTAGGAAGTAGCAATATATAGACTAGGCAAGTAGCATTACAATTGTTAGACAA
Source organism: Avena eriantha (assembly GCA_910589775.1). Taxonomy (NCBI): domain Eukaryota; kingdom Viridiplantae; phylum Streptophyta; class Magnoliopsida; order Poales; family Poaceae; genus Avena; species Avena eriantha. The sequence continues at coordinate 390,991,668 of OU342743.1, forward strand.
TTTGGATGTACAACTCTCCCCCACTAAACAAGAATCTCGCCCCGAGGTTCCTAGGAAAGAAAATACCAAGGAGAGGCGGGTGCTCGGAACGAAGGTGATCCTCACGTTCCCAAGATGATTAACAACGAAATGGTGCGACCACTACACCTTGCAAAACTTGCTAGACTTGTTGTGGGTCTGTGTTTAGCTTCTAAGAAATAAAGGACTTGAAGAACCTAGAGAATTGTTGTGAGACAAGAAAGATAGGATGAACATAGCTCCGGTGCTCTCGAGAAACACGATTAAATAATAGAAACACTCCTTGAAGGAATTTTGAAAGAATGATCTATCGAGGAGAAAGAAAAAGACACCTTGTTAGGATTAATGATCAAAAGGTGCAAGTGAAGATGATTCTTTCTTTCGGCAGAAGAAAAGAGCGTCTTTGGAGAAATTGTCAACCACTATGAAAATAGCATTGTTCCTTCTTTAGATTTAAGAAAAGAAGTTTGGGAAAAACAATGTCGCCTTCAAACAACAAAGTTCCTTGATATCAACGGAAAATATTAGAATTGAGGACTTCTCGGATTAGCTTCTTCTTGTGCCGGTAAGAACCAAAGGGTCACGCAATTGAGGTGCGCAGATATATCTTCAAGAGGAGGAGGTGACCCAAGTTTATGGTGGAATCTTGAGAATAAGTTGACTATAGCAGATGTTGAGTAATTGTAGATATGCTTATTGCTTTCCTTAACCATGAGGTTAATGCTATAGATTTTGCAATAGATGGCATCGACCATAATTGGCTTTACCAAGAGAAAAAGGATTTGACAATTGAAGTCAGAGATATCTTCCATCCATCTTGTTTGACGATGTTGAGCACCGGTAGAATGAAGATGACGAAGAAGATTTTGCATTGTTTTCCACCAGATCGTTGAAGATTTTGCTCCATCTTGAAATAGACGAGACCACCAACAAGAGATTGTTGCTTACGTTTGTCGAGCGAACACTCCGAAAAAAGGACAGAAGTAAATCTCGAGGTATAAAGGCAACTTCTGACTTCCGTGGAATGACTAAAAATTGCATTGGTTCACCAATTCAATGTAAGAGCGAATGATAAGAGAAGTGGTATGGTAGCTACTCCCTCCCGCACCCAAAGCATTACTCTGCACATGAATAGGAAAACTATGCAACCTAACTCTCGAATTTTAGACTAAAGATTTTGATAAGTAGAATTCATGAAGCTTTGTGAGAAAACAAGGAGGTGATGCAAACACTTCGTCGGATCCAAAATAGATAAATATGATGATGTTGTCGTCATGTTGGAAGTCTCTGGCCATCGGAAAAGATATGAACAAAGATTATAGAGAACAACTGCAAGATTCAATAGCTAGAGAAAAAGATATCACCAACTTTAATAGAAGGATTACAAAAGATCTGAAAAGTAATCATGGCATTCGGCGGATTGAGGATCGGAGATAAAGCGAGAGGTTTTACAAGGTTCCTTGACAAGTCTAGGACCAAAAGGATTTCTTGTACTTCTTGAGAATACTTGAGAGAGATTTAGCCGTCTTGAGGAAATCTTCGGCGGAACAACGATGATAACTTGCCAAAACAACGAGAAGCTATAGATTGGATTGAAGGTGGAGGATGGAATAGCAATTGACTTGATGATTCCTGAATTGTACCAATGCCTTTGGTAGAAAGACGTTGATGCAGCCCGTCCTACGGACGCTTCTACATCTACAACAACAAGTCCCCCAAGTGGACCCATGACTCGTGCCCGAGCCAAACTCCTCCAAGCTAAGGTGAACTCGCTCCTCTCTTCGTGCCAATTTGATACCTCCTTGGATGGCGTGCTACTTCATACCACTACTTTGTGCATCATCAGGTACGAGCCCCCGCCGCGTCGACCCACGAGCCCTGAAGCTGCACCTGAGCTGAAGCTGCCAAAGCCGGAGTGTCTGGCGTGACTCAGCCAGAGTTTCCCGCACGACTCAGCCGGAGTGTCCGGCCTGCCCGAGCCCGAACCTGGCGCGGACATTCTGTGTGCCAGTTCAGACACTGTCCGGAGTGTCCGGCCACCCCGGACTATCCGGCCCATTCGACCCGGAGTGTCCGGCCCAAGTGATGGGCCTGCGAGCCTAGCTGGGCCTATGGCCCATGTACCCCTCTACTTCGCCCAGAACTCTACTTTAATGCCTGAATTACCCCTAAACTTGTGGTTGGCCTATATATAGACCCCCACCTCCATTGTAAACCCTAGGCTTGATATTGGAATTAGTGGAAACCCCTTTGTGGATCTATCTAATTCTTGCCTCATGCTCCTTGACCAAGGAGCACCAATATCCGCAAACCTCGTTGGAGTTTGCATTGTGCCTTCGCGTTATACAAGTGCTAGGCATCGGTGTCCCTTTGCCTAGACGTCAAGGTCTCACCGAGTCTCCCATCTCGCCGTGCCAGTTCGAGAGAGAATCCTCCGCCTGACACTGATCCTAGGGATTGCGCCGGACCGGTCACCGCCGGCGTGAGCTATTGGTGTTTATCGTGGTTTTGCGTGTGTGTTCATCACGTTCTTCGTGCATGTGTTCGTCGTGTTCATCCTTCCCTCCTTCCCCCGCACTCCACCCTCGATTTGAAAGGGGATCGTGAAAGATCAGGCCACCCTAGAGGTTTGACCTCAACATATTGGTATCAGAGCTTCATTGCTCACGATTTCCCCCACAAATTTTTCTTCTATCCACCAAAAATTTGAAAATCCCCACAAAAAACAGCCCATATTTGCCTTTGGATCGATCTCTTGATTTGGAGTGTTATTTGTGGTTTTGATCCGACCAAACCTTGTCTAAGGAGTTGGTCCAGCTTTATCCTGCGTTTCCCCAGCCCGATTTGGCCAGTTTTTCGCGGATTTGAGGCCCGAAGGCGAGGATTTCCGCTGAAGAACACGAGAAGGAAACCCGCGCCGGAGTGTCCGGCTCGTACCGACCGGAGTGTCTGGCCCCACCAGAGTATCCGGCCAAGACTGACCGGAGTGTCCGGCTGTAACTCCAGTTTTGACAGTTTTGCCTCATTTTTCGCATTGGCTAATCTCCTTTGTTTGCTCGTGTCCCGTGTGCGTGTCAGTAATTACCAGGAAGCTTCCGCATCATCAACTTCCGCGCTCATCGACACCACGGACCACGAACATCATCCCGCACCACCGACGCCAAGTTCATCATCACAGAAGGTATAACTTGCGTCACCTTATTAACTCCATCTTCCTTTGTGTGTACATATCCCATGAGAGGCTCATCTTGTGTTTGCTTGAGCATTGTGCATTTGTCCTTGGATAGTGAGAGTGCAAGAGAAATAGCAAGTGTGACTAGGTAGCATCAAGGGAGAGCAAAAAAAAGGAAAAAGATACATAGAAAAAGCAAAAGAAAAATAGTCTCCCCTTGCAAAAGAGATTCTCAAAGCTTGTAAGCAAGAGAGAAAGAAGAGCGCCCAAGGCAAGTGCACAAATCTGTTGCTCACTTTACCTCTTTGCAAACGAGCCACGGTCTCTCCTTGCATTGGCACGACAACGAGCTTAGTCTTCATTAGGACATTTAGTTTGTTCATTTTCATAGTCGTGTCAATCCCAACTTTCTCCACGTCTGTGTATATAGTTGTAGGTTCCCGTCACCCTTTTGACTTGTTGACCTTCGCCTTTGACTTGAGTTTTGTTGGATTTTACCCACTTTTGACTATCCCTTTTCTTTTGGATGGTTCTTTGGCTTTCCACAATCCTAACCTACCACCAACAAGCTTTTGAGAGTTAGTTCTTTCTTTAGTGTGAGTTTTCTCCGCATTTCAACTTTGCACGCTTATAGCTCTCACTTGTGGTTTCTAGTTTGGTGCAATCCCCAAGGTGAGGTACAAGGCTAACACCACCATATTCCACTTCCATATACAATACTCGTGTGTTTTGCATGATGGATAGGCACGGTGAGACGAGCCAACCACCTCCCCAAGAAGAAGATCAAGGTCCGTACATGACGCGTGCAAGTCACTTCATCGTTCGACAAGAGTTTCGTGAATGCCAAGCCCTTGAGACGCGACAAGATGAACAATTTGGCGAGATGCAAGCCGAGTTCTAGAACATCGACAACCGCTTCGACGGCCTCGAATGACAAATGCATGCAATGCATCACAACTTCAGCCACCAAAATGAAGCGCTCCAACGCTACGTCACCGAAACAAATGACAATCTTCGACGCCTCATCGACGGCATGGCAAGACCACATTCACGCGCATCAAGCTCGGCAAGTTCTTCGCATCGTCATGCACCTCTTCCACAAAATCTACATCAAAGTGCTCAAAGACGCAATGATGCCCCCATGGTTGAAGATGGAATCTCTTCGAACTATGTACCTTCCCCACGGCACGCCGCAACGTCAAGCTATGATGGTGACCTCTCTTCAAGGCCACGAGCAAGGCAAGAAGCACACCGTCATCACGCAAGGGCACTAGTTATCCGACAAGAGCAACCACAAGAGGAACCGCAACGGCAACCGCAAGTACAACCGCAAGTCTACCACCATCGACCGCGACACATACTTGACACAACAAGTGATGACTCCAACTTGGAGAATCAAGCTCATCATCGACGTGAAGCTCTCCAAGATCATCCTCTTCGTCATCAACATCATGAACGTCAACAACGACACCATGGACATCACGTGGCGCCTCCTCCACATCAACACAACTTGGATCGTCAAGTGATACAAGTTGAGTGATGCCCACCACGTCAAGAGGCTCATGACCATGTTCTTCGCCGTGAGGCCCATGTGCCTAACCAACACCACCAACCGAGGAACGAGCCTCCTCTTCGTCATCAACCGCGTCAAGAGGCTCCACACCCTCGCCACCTTGAGGCTCAAGCGCCTCAACCACGTCAACAACCGCGCCAGGAGCAAGAGCAAGCTCCTCATCAACAACAACATCAAGAGAAAGCTCCGCAACAAGGACGCAAGAACCAAGTTCCACCTCCCCAACTACAAGATCATCAACAAGGTCACCAAGCTCGTCGCAATGACCGCAACGATGAAGAAACTTTTGGCAAGCTCAAGTTCACGATGCCCAAGTTCACCGGATCCAATGACCCCGAGGAATACCTCTCGTGGGCACTCAAAGTCGACAAGATCTTCCGCATGCACAACTATAGCAACGAGAAGATGGTCGCCATGGCTTCGCTAGAGTTTGATGATTACGCCAACCTTTGGTGGGAACAAGTTCAAGTTGCTCGTGATGCAAGACAAGAGCCGCCAATCACAACTTGGCATGACATGAAGGCTCACATGAGATCCCGGTTTGTCCCCGCGCACTACACGCGTGACCTCTTCAACAACCTTCAAGCTCTTCGTAAAGGGACAAAGACTATGGAAGAATACTTCAAGGAAATGGAACTCAACTTGTTTCGCACCAACATTGATGAGCGCATGGAGCAAACAATGGCACGTTTCCTTATTGGCTTGAATCACCCAATCAAGTGCATTGTCGAGTTCCAAACATACAACACCATGATTGAGCTTGTGCACATCGCAACAAAGGCTGAACATCAAGTGCAAGAGGACATCAAGTACAACAAGCCCAAGACGTACTTCACCTACAAGCAAGCTTCAACCCCTACACCAACAACTTTCAATGGTAGCTCCTCAAGTACCTCCAAGCCTTCCTTCAAGCCCACACTTCCTCAAGGAAAACTACCCCCAAGTGGCAAGCAAGCAAAGAGTGATACACCTTTCAACGGTGGATGCTACAAGTGTGGAGGTAAAGGACACAAGTCGACCGAATGTGGAAACAAGAAAGTATTGTTCATCCATGACAATGGTGATGAAGAGTACTTGAGTGAAGATGAGTTTGATGCCCTTGTCAAGGAAGCAATGGCAAGGCAACGAGTGGAAGATGATCAAGAACTCCTCATGTGTGAGCATGATGCAAATCCATCGCTTGTCGTCACAAGGATCTTGACCACTCAAGCACAAGAGCATGAAGACCAACGCTCCAACATCTTCCAAACACGAGCCGGCATCAACGGCAAATCTATCAAGGTGATCATTGACGGAGGAAGTTCTCACAACCTTGCTAGCACCGAGTTGTGTGAGAAGCTCAACCTCACCCTCCATGATATGGGGTGGCCCGATCTTCTCAACAAGCTCTTGTCGATGATATGGTGGATGGTAGATAACTAGTGCGTAGCTATGATATCTCCCGCTCGATCCCTGATGCCAATGCAACAGATCTCGAACCTTGTAGGATATTCACAACACCACACTCTTGCGCACGCAGCCGTGACCACGAACAGTAGTATGCAATCTACTAATTCCCAATGGAACAACAGATCACACTCCATTATAGTTGGTAGATTCGAACACAGGGTAATTCCAGAGGTTCTATGAAAGAAACAACTCCAAAATATTTTAACGTGGTCTAAAACCTAACTAGGGGTCGTCCCAGGGCTTATAAGGGCAGCTGGGGCGGCCAGAAACTGAAACTATACGCAAACGACTCAAACTGATACAAACCGACTCGGACCAGATTCGGTCGGCGGGCGGACACTCCCGTCGAAATCGGCCAGACAGTCCGGTCAGGCCAGACACTCCGGGTGGAGTGTGCCGGACAGTCCGGTCTGGCCGAGAACTTTGAAGTTTCCGGGTGATGTCTGGGTAGTATCCGAACTGGCACACAGAATGTCCATGCCAGTTTGCCTCTCGACCAGGGGGGACAGTCCGGGTGGATCCGGCCGGACACTCCGGTCGTGGCAGATCTTTGTGCCTTCGTCTTGATGATCTTCTCTTGCGCCTTCCTCCCGCTCCTCCCTCGCGAATCCTTGGGCGATCATCATGTTGGGCTTCTCTTCTAGCCCTTCTCCTCCTCGCGCCATGCTTGTTTCTCCAACGAACCTGATCATACATAAATGCATAGACTTAGGCAGTATAAAGTTCTCATCAATCAAAGAACCAGATTTGTTTAGGAGTAAATTCACCTGTTGATCTAGTAGCTTAGCACGAGCTCTTGTAATAGGTCCAATTCTAATCATTGGACTGATCCTGTCTTGCGACAGTTGTAGCATCTTCAGTAGTCATTGGGGTAGGTGTAATTGTAGGGATGTCCTCATCACTCCATCCACACAAGCACCCCTACCACGTTCAATGGTTAAGTGACCAAGGGTCCATGAAGATCAAGCATACCGTATCGGTCTCCTTCGCCATTGGTCCTTACAAAGATACGGTGGAGCATGATGTGGTTCCTATGACAGTTTGCCACATGCTTCTTGGTCGACCATGGCAATTTGACAAGGCTGCTCAACATGATGGTCGCACCAATATATACACCATCAAATGGCTCAACAAAACATGTGTTTTGCAACCGATGACTCCTAGCCAAATAATTGCAGACAATGCAAAGGCTTTAGCGAGGGCGCAAAGCACAACACCTACTTGTGAGAAGAGCGGTGAGAGAGAGAACCACCTCATAGTGAGTGAGAGCCACAAGCCAAATTCGAGTGGAAAAGCTAAGAGTGTTCTCCTTGCCACTAAAAGTGAGATGAGAGATGTTCGTAACAACCCATCCATCTTGCACTACGTCCTCCTTTGCAAGGGACTAGCGCAAGGAACTAATGAATTAACCAATGTTCCTCCATCTTTGATGAATGTTTTGCAGGAATTCAAGGATGTGTTCCCCGAAGAGCTTCCACATGGACTACCTCCTCTTCGCGGCATCGAACATCGAATTGACCTCAGCCCCGATGCACCACTTCCCAACCGCGCCGCTTACTGCACGAACCCGGAGGAGACGAAGGAGATCGAACGTCCATTCAACCAACTCGTCTCCAAAGGTTTGATCCAAGTTAGCACTAGTCCAAGTGTCGTACCCGTGATTCTTGTTCCCAAGACGGATGATACGTTACGGTTATGCATGGATTGTCGTCCAGTCAATGCTATCACCGTGTGTTATCGACATCCCATACCACGTCTCGATGACATGCTTGATGAGTTGTGTGGAGCCACTATTTTTTTCAAAAATTGATCTTCGTAGTGGTTACCATCAAATACGCATGGCTGAAGGTGATGAGTGGAACCGCCTTCAAGACCAAACATGGTCTCTATGAATGGTTGGTTATGCCCTTTGGTTGAACAAATGCCCCATCCACCTTCATGCGCCTTATGAATCACATCTTGCGTTCTCTCATTGGAAAAAGTGTTATTGTCTATTTCAATGATATTCTTTTTATAGCAAATCACTTGAGGACCATATAACACATGTCAAGGAAGTTTTGCAAATCCTTCGACATGAAAAGCTTTATGCTAATCTTCCCAAGTGCACTTTTGCCAAAGACAAGTTGATTTTTCTTGGATTTGTCGTTTTTTCGAAGGGAATTGAAGTTGATGTTTCCAAGGTAACGGACATACGAGATTGGCCCATACCAACAAATGTGAGTGAACTCTGAAGTTTTCATGGGTTGGCCGGTTTCTATCGTCGCTTTGTGAAAAACTTTTCAACCATTGCTTGTCCCCTTAATGAATTGACCAAAAAGAATGTCACCTTCGTGTGGGGCAAAGCACAACAAAAAGCTTTTGATGAACTTAAAAAGAGGCTCACTGAAGCACCTCTTCTTGCTTTACCGGATTTCACAAAAACTTTTGAGATAGAGTGTGATGCTAGTGGTATTGGCATTGGAGGAGTCCTTATGCAAAACGGACGTCCTATAGCCTACCATAGCGAAAAACATGATGGTGCTCGCCTTAACTATCCGATTTATGACAAAGAGATTTTTGCCTTAGTTCGTGCCCTTCAAGTTTGGCAACACTACCTTTGGCCCAAGGAATTTATCATACATTCCGACCACGAGTCATTGAAATATCTCAAAGGCCAAGCTAACTTGAGCAAGAGACAAGCTAAGTGGGTTGACTTCATGGAGTCTTTTCCGTACATTGTCAAGTATAAGAAGGGCAAAGATAATGTAGTTGCGGACGCATTGTCTCGCAAACATACAAGCCTTCTTACGCGACTTGAAATCAACGTGTTGGGTCTTGAGGAAATAAAATCTTTGTATGCTTCCGACCCGTTCTTTGCACCAATTCTCGCGAAGTGCTCCAATGACAAGGGAGTTGATGATTTCTATTTGCATAAGGGCTTCCTTTTTAAACAAAACAAGCTATGCATCCTGAAGTCGTCGCTTCAACTTTTGCTTCTCCAAGAATCTCATGGTGGAGGCCTTATGGGTCACTTTGGTCGCGACAAGACATTGGACATGCTCTCCAATCACTACTTTTGGCCCAGGATGAGTCCATTCATGATCATCTATGGTTTGGAGCCCCTCACCGCGCTCGACATCCTACCACTACCTCTCCACGAGCGCACGAACATGGACGTCGAGAAGCGTTCACAAGCTATGAAGACACTTCATGAAGAAACAAGAGCTACTATCGAACAACAAGTCCTTCGCCAAGCTTCAAGCTTAAACAAGGACAAGAAGGAGATGATATTTGAAGAAGGTGACCTTGTGTTGATACACCTAAGCAAGGACCGCTTCCCCAAGGAACGTGACTCCAAGCTCAAGCCAAGAGGAGATGGTCCCTTCAAGGTCCTCAAAAGAATCAACAACAACGCCTACATCATCGACATACCGCCCTCCAACTACCTTGCAAGCAATACATTGAATGTCAAGGATCTCTCACCCAACCATGGAGATGCTCAAGATGATATCCATGAAGAGTCGAGGACGACTCTTTCCCAAGGGGGGAGCTGATGTAGCCCATCCTATGGACGCTTCTACATCTACAACAACAAGTCCCCCAAGTGGACCCATGACTCGTGCCCAAGCCAAACTCCTCCAAGCTAAGGTGAACTCGCTCCTCTCTTCGTGCCAATTTGATACCTCCTTGGATGGCGTGCTACTTCATACCACTACTTTGTGCATCTTCAGGTACAAGCCCCCGCCGCGTCGACCCACGAGCCATGAAGCTACACTTGAGCTGAAGCTGCCAAAGCCGGAGTGTTCCGCGCGACTCAGCCCGGCGCGACTCAGCCCGGCGCGACTCAGCCGGAGTGTTCGGCCTGCCCGAGCCCGAACCTGGCGCGGACATTCTGTGTGCCAGTTCGGATACTGCCTGGACACTGCCCGGAGTGTCCGGCCACCCCGGACTATCCGACCCATTCGACCCGGAGTGTCTGGCCCAAGTGATGGGCCTGCGAGCCTAGCTGGGCCCTATGGCCCATGTACCCCTCTACTTCGCCCAGAACTCTACTTTAATGCCTGAATTACCCCTGAACTTGTGGTTGGCCTATATATAGACCCCCACCTCCATTGTAAACCCTAGGCTTGATATTGGAATTAGTGGAAACCCCTTTGTGGATCTATCTAATTCTTGCCTCATGCTCCTTGCCCAAGGAGCACCAATATCCCCAAACCTCGTTGGAGTTTGCATTGTGCCTCTGCATTGTACAAGGCCTAGGCATCGGTGTCCCTTTGCCTAGACGTCAAGATCTCACCGAGTCTCCCATCTTGCCGTGCCGGTTCGAGAGAGAGTCCTCTGCCCGACGCCGATCCTAGGGATTGCGCCGGACCGGTCACCGCCGGCGTGAGCTATTGGTGTTTATCGTGGTTTTGCATGTGTGTGTTCATCGCGTTCTTCGTGCATGTGTTTGTCGTGTTCATCCTTCCCTCCTTCCCCCGCACTCCACCCTCGATTTGAAAGGGGATCGTGAAAGATCGGGCCACCCTAGAGGTTCGCCCTCAACAGACGTGCCCGAGATAGGTGACTTCGAAAAGCCAGAATTTTCACTTTGAGAACTTTGCACACAAGCGATGTTCACAAAGCTTGAGAGAAAAAGAAGATGTTCTTCCATGTTCTTCCATTGATATAGAATAGGCAATCATATAGTCACGATATACCCCCAAGAATTATTGAGATGTTCCAAGAATACCAAGTTCATGAGGCAAGAGAAACAAACAGATGCTCAAAACACTTTCTGAGCTCAATGCTCTTTGAAAGATCAACAATAAGAGCAGGGATTTGTGTTACTCCCACTGTCTCGGTTTAGAGGGCTCAAAACGTTTTGTATCGTGACCAAGGCAATTTTTCATTGGACTTCTTCTCTCTCTAATTAGATGCCACCATTAACTCCATCTCTTTAACACCGCACACATGCAACCAATCAGGCATGCAAACTAGGTTTGTTTTCCACCCCATACTCATGCACGGGTAATTAGTGAGGGACTACTACTCATAATTAAATGCATGCAAGCCTTATAGGGGAGGTATTGTGGGACAAATGTTTTTTTAGATTAGGCCCAGTAAACCGGGACGGAGGGAGTAGAAAAGATTCATTAAAACAATAGGTTATCTGGCCCTTCGGATGAGAAAAGAGATATCGACTGGTTCGTCTGATTGGTCGGATCACTAGTTGAACAAGAAGAGATTTCAAATAAGAACCGATGATAACTCATACATTAAGCAAATCTATCACAGATGAAAAGATGAGATTCTCATGTATCAAAGGGAGCCTTGTAGATATGGAGTTCAAAAAGATGTGAAGCATGATAAACGAATGATAATCCACCATAGTGCCTTAAGAAACCTCTGGATTGCCAAAGATACTTGAATATGATATAGATATGATCATGGTATAACTCAAAATCACAAGAGATAACCGACCTCATTTGGAGAATTAGATTGATAGCATTAACCATATTCCACTCATGATAAGTGTCATATAGCTATTCCAAAAACCAAATTACAATTGCAAGAATCGGGTCGATGCAAGTTATGTATTTTAGCCCTAAAAGAATTTGAAGATGAAGTAAAACTTCAGGAATAGCATGGACATGCCAACAAAAGAAGATGAATACTGTATCACACACGACTAAAAAGGAGTGTGGAAACATAGATGTATCAAAGAAAAGATTCTGCATTTATCGGCATTAAAATGCCAACTATGATATGGGGTGGCCCGATCTTCTCAACAAGCTCTTGTCGATGATATGGTGGATGATAGATAACTAGTGCGTAGCTATGATTTCTCTCGCTCGATCCCTGATACTAATGCAACAGCTCTTGAACCTTGTAGGATATTCACAACACCACACTCTTGCGCACGCAGCCGTGACCACGAACGGTAGTATGCAATCTACTAATTCCCAATGGAACAATAGATCACACTCAATTATATTTTGTAAATTCGAACACAGGGTAATTCTAGAGGTTTTATGAAAGAAACAACTCCAAAATATTTTAACGTGGTCTCAACCTAAAACTAGTGCGCCCCATCTATTTTTAAGTCTGGGGGTGTGGCGGCTAAGGGGGTGACCGAGTTGGTCCCACCCAACTAGGGTACAAACAGAACCAAAAATTGGGTTTGGCTCAGAGTTCTGCCATGGCAGAGTTTGGGCATGTTTCTCTGCCACGGCAGCCTGCCGTGGCAGAAAAGGACTCTTTTTGATGCAGCCCGTCCTGCGGACGCTACTACATCCACAACGCCAAGTCCCCAAGTCAACCAAGAAGATGGACCAGGAGCAGCCAGCTCTAGAACGAGAGTCTCCACCGTCATTGCCCCGGAGAGTCCACCCGAATCCAGCCGGAGTGTCCGACGCAGCTGGAGTGTTCGGCCTACCCTAGCCCCGTCCTGGCACGGACATTCTGTGTGCTATATCGGACTCTACCTGGACACTACCCGGAGTGTCCGGCCACCCCGGAGTGTCCGGCCCACTCGACCCGGAGTGTCCGGCCTAAGTGATGGGTCTGCGTGCCAACATCTGGGCCCTTGGCCCATGTACCCCTCTATTCCGCACCAAACCCTAGTTTTATGCCCAAACTACCCCCGAACTTGTGGCTGGCCTATAAATAGAGCCCCCACCCCTCATTGTATCCCTTAGGCATAGATGATAGACTAAAGACAACCCCCTTTGTGGAATCTCTAGTTTGCCTCATCCCCTTCTACCAAAGGGGATCGACTATCGTCACCACCTCGTTGGAGTTTGCATCGCGCCTCCCTCGTTGTACAAGGCCTTGGCATCGGTGTCCCTTTGCCAAGACGTCAAGACCCTCTCCAAGGTGTTCTTCCCTCTCCGCTTGGGATTGATGGGAGCATGTTGACCGATCTTTCCTTGCGAGGATTCTATCGGACCGGTGGCCTCCGGTAAGAGCAATCTGCCTTGTATCGTGTGTGTTTTGCGTGTGTTCATCGTGTTCTTCGTGAGGTGTGCGTCCGCTTCTGCTACCTTCTCCCTTCCCCTCGCTTTCCATCGATTTGACCATGAGATCCGTGAAGATCGGGCCACCCTAGAGGTTTGCCCTCATCATCTGGTATCAGCAGCTTTTGGTTGCCACGGATTCCTCATTGATTTAGTCTTTTCCCCCATAAATTCGAAAATCCCCAAAAAATAGCCCCAATTTCGTGTTTTGGACCGATCTGTGATTTGAGTGCGTTTTGGTAGGTTTTGATCCATGGATTACTTGCTGAACTTGTTGATCTACCTTCCCTTGCGTTCCCATGGCCTAATTCCTTGATTTCCCCCATCAATTTGTGGTTTTGGTTCGAGTTTTTCCGCCAAAACTCATCCCGTTCGTGTTCTGGAACTTTTGGATCGACCGGACCGGACTGTCCGGCCAAAACAGACCGGAGTATCCGCCCCACCGGAGTATCTGGCATAAATTGACCGGAATCTCCGCCCCGGCCGGACTGTCCGGCCTGTGCGCACCGGACTGTCCGCCCCCCTGCTGACAAAAAATCTGCTTCACGGTTTTGAGCATAACTTTTGCATACGAACTCAGATTTTGGTGTTCTTTAGCTCGTTTTGAAGAGGAGAAAGAGCTCTACATCATCATCTCCGTGGTTCATGCTATCTACTCCATCCAAATTCCATGAGCAAGGCGGAATCCACCAAAAGGGTGAAGATCGGCGACGAAAGGTGTAAAAATTCCGCGACTTCTCCCCACTTGCATCCCTTTGTGAGCCACACAATCTTTCCATTCAACAAACACCTATTGAGACTAGCTCCTCCTATGGTTGCTTGGGCTATGCACATTTGATACCTTGTAGAATTGCGAGCAAAAGTTGTGAGCGCGCTATCTCATATAGTTATCTTGTATAGTTGTTGGCACAAGGAGGGGGCAAGTGAAAAAGAAAAGAAAAACAGAAAAAAAAATTGAAAACGAGAAAAAGAAGAAAAAAGAAAGAAAGAAACAAGTGCCTCATAGAATAGGAAGCGCAAGCTCGATGAACATCAAATAGGTGGTACTTATTGTGCATATCTTGTAGCCCACCAATTTATTGCAATCGAACTAGCGTCTCTCCTTGCACTTGTGCGACACGAGCTTATAGTCTTCACTAGGTAATCATTTGGTTCTTAGCTCACTTTCTCCGTCGCACAAGTCCCATTTATCCCACCGTGTGTGTTTCCTTGTATATAATTCCTATCTTGTGGATTGACTTGTTTTGCTTTGTGATCATCGTGGTTCTTTACTTGCCATTACAACATCTTGAGTTCGGATTGGTTCTTGACATGACACCTTCCATACCCATCCACCATAAGCTTTGTGTGTGTGTGTTTTTAGTGGTTAGTTGGTTTTGGTGTTCCGCGTGAACTTCACTTTGCTTGGTTTTGATTGCTCTCAAGTGTTGCCACTTGCACGATACTATCTTCCAAGGTAAAGTGAGGTTTGACGTTGCATCCCTAACCCCCTACCACTTCCATGTATACCACTTGGTCTTTCGAATCATGGCTAGGGACTCCGGAACCGAGGATGATATCTATGAAGAATCCATGATGAGCCACAACGACTCCACAAGTATAGAGGACATGATGGAGCACTACACCGACAATGGCTCCACAAGCTTTGAGGAGCCGGAGCATTGTACCTATGACGGCTCCACATGCATGGAAGACATGGAGCACGTCATCAACTCTGGCTCCTCAAGCATGGAGGAGTTGGAGCTCTACGTCGACAATGGCTCCTCATGCATGGAGTACATGGAGCACTACACCGACAATGGCTCCACATGCTTGGGTGATATGGAGTACTACATCAACAATGACTCCCCAAGCATGGATGACTTCGAGTGCTACAACGACGACACCTCACCAAGCATGGAGGACATGGCGAGCTTCACCCACTTTGAGGGCTCTTCCATGAGCCATGAAGAATACCTCCATCGCTTGGAGGTGGAGGACTACTACGCCAAGCTAGCGGAGACGCATCATCAAGAAACCATGACCTTCAAGGCCAAGCGTGCCACACCAAAGGGCACCACCTACTTCGATGATCCACCTCCAAGGCGTCAAGCGTCACCACCTACATGGCGCCATGCACCACCGTCTCCAAGGCGACGAGCGCCATCACCTCCAAGCCGTCAAGCGCCACCATCTACAAGGCGCCAAGCACGACCATCTCCAAGGCGTCAAGTGCAACAACCTCCAAGGCAACAAGTGCCACCGCCTACAAGAAGAGTGGCGCCCCAACATCATCTTTCCAAAGAGGCACAACGAAGCAAGAATCTTCATCGACATACATCCTCTAGAGATCATCACCAACATCAAGAGGATACAAGACATCCTTCAAGGCATCTTCGCCATGAAGACGAAGAATACATGTTGAGCAATATCCATAATGCTCAACCAAGCTCAAGAATGCACCACCATCACAAGAAGACTGCCAAGGACAAGGAGCATCGTCGCGAGCGTCATGTGGATGATCAAGTGCGCCATCTACATCAACCTTTGGCAAGGCACGCCAATGACCTCCGTCGACACCATCATAAGGCACCTTCAACTACTCGTGCGAACACCAAAATGGCACCAAGAGCAAGCTCTCCTCCACGCCATCAAGCTTCAACGCCAAGACTTGACGTCCTAGATGACGCATGCAACCTCATGGATGAGGAGGACGAAGACCTATACTTCGCCAAGTTGGACGAGTACGTCAAGAGGACTACACAAGCCAAGGTGCAAGTGGCGACGACAAGGTCAAGAATGGTGATCATGGGACTTTCCCTTCACCAAAGGAGGCGCAAGGAGTTGAGAGAACCGAACCTACCCCCATATGCTTGAGTGATGATGTGGTACCAATCCCATGTGAGTATGAGAGCCACTTAGCCCACTTGAGTGAAAACAAGAGTGAGATGAGTGACTCCACCATACGTGAGATTGAGTGCTTCCACTTGGAGGGCATGAGTGATACACCTAGTGATTTGAGAGTGGTAGTTGATAGGTCATGTGAGACTACTTTGATTTCTAACGACTTACCCTCTACCTCTAGTGTGTTATCCCATGATGTGCTAGGTTCCATGGATAAAGAAGCGCCAAGCTTGGAGATGATGATGCCTCCGACCGATAAGATGTACATGGTGGATGAAGATGATGCCATTCCCATACATGATGAAGAAGTCGCCCACATGGAGGCCAATGCTACCACAACACCCACTTCATATGAGAGGTATGAACAAGGTAAAAATAAGGGTGTTGATGATGCCATGATCCCACTAGAGGACATGATGACTTGTGATGATTGGCATGCTATGAATGATGTTTGTGATATCACATATGACTCATTGGTATTTCCATGTGATACTTTGCCTTTGCATAATGTTGAGCATGTGAAATTATTTGATTGTGATGATGTTGCCATAGACATGCCATGCTATAAACGTTACATTGATGATATCATTGCTTTCACTTAGTTGAACAATTGCTCTTTCCAATGTTTTGCTTGCAATGATGTTACCAATGGTACCCCTCGGATAATGCTTTGTCATGAATGTTTTACAATCTCTCCCGTTCCTTGCAATAAGTTGAATAATTGCTCTTTCGCTTGTTTTCCTTGCAACAATAATTCTCATATGGTCTATATTGAGATGGCCCCCATAGCTTTCTCAAATTTTGGAGATTTTGATGATTTCCATGATAAGCATGTTCCCCACTTGCATACTCACCATGCATATTTTTCATACTTGATTGACACTAATGGTGATGTGCACAAGAAGAGATATGTCATGATGGATGATGTATTTCTCTACCATGCACGCACGTTCTTCCTTTTGTGCTTGATGTGTGTAGGTACCCGCAAGAGAATGTCAACCTCGGTTGAGAAAGAGTTGACAAAAAGAGCTCTAGAGAGCATCCCCCAAGTGAGTTCAAGATCGAACCCAGCTCTGATACCTTTTGCATACTTTGCATCTTTCATGTTGAACAATTGCTCTTTCCTATGGTTAGCTTGCAAGCATGTTAATGGTATTCTTTCACCTTGTGACAATCATGTCTTGTTGCTATTGGATATTGATGCTTGGTGTGTTTCCACAAAAATGTTGAACAATTTCTCTTTCCGATGTTTTGTGTGCAACCATAATGCCATTTTGAGCATGAATTGTCATGAGAGCTTCCAAGTCTCTCGTATTGTTGTTGCAACAAACATAAAGACCACTTGCTCTTTCATTTGGTTTGTTTGCAAACATGTTGCTTGTGTTTTCGCTTGCGATACTCATACCCCCATGATTTTGGCTTTTGATGATATGTGTATGGCATCCAATATATTGAACAATTGTTCTTTACAATGGTTGGTTTACACACATAATGATGTTGCTTTGGATATTCTTCCTCATGTGTTTTTGCTGAATTCTCCTAGCTTTGCATCAAAGATGTTGATCAATATTTTAGTCAATTGCTTTGAGTGCCACACTAAGATGTTAAATGGAGTTTTTGAGTTCCCACATTTGGATGATGTTCAAGCAACTTTCATGCACTTTGACCCTTGCATACGCATTTCATTTGCGATACTTGAGTTGTGCAAATAGTGTTGTGAACAAGAATGGACATGCCACAAATGACATGGTCCTCTATCACACACAAACATATGTTGCTTGGTCTTTGTTGTGTGAAGGTACAATTGCATACGTGTCAACCTCTATGGACAAAGAGTTGACAAGACGAATCGAAGAGAGTTACCTAGGGCTATCCTTCAATGAGCTAACTCTATATCATAAGGTGACTCCCTTCTACTTGAGGACTCATGCTATAATCTTCATGAATTGGCTGCTCTTTGAGTGTTGCTTCGCTTTTGTTGTGAGCTTTAATCTTCATGGAAGGTAAAGGAACATTGAAGAGTTGCCACATCAAGCTTCCCAAGGACGACTATATGGTGAACCCCAGGATCAAGAAGGTCTCTCGACATCATCTTCTTAGGATGAGCATGAAGAGTCGAGGACGACTCTTTTCGAAGGGGGGGAGCTGATGCAGCCTGTCCTGTGGACGCTACTACATCCACAATGCCAAGTCCCCAAGATCGTCCCCAAGTCAACCAAGAAGATGGACCAGGAGCAGCCAGCTCCAGAACGAGAGTCTCCGCCGTCATCGCCTCGGAGAGTCCACCCGAATCCAGCCGGAGTGTCCGGTGCAGCCGGACTGTCCGGCGCGACTCAGCCGGAGTGTCCGGCCTACCCTAGCCCCGTCCTGGCATGGACATTCTGTGTGCTACATCGGACTCTACCCGGACACTACCCGGAGTGTCCGGCCACCCCGGACTGTCCGGCCCACTCGACCCGGAGTGTCCGACCTAAGTGATGGGCCTGCATGCCAACATCTAGGCCCTTGGCCCATGTACCCCTCTATTCCGCACCAAACCCTAGTTTTATGCCCAAACTACCCCTGAACTTGTGGCTGGCCTATAAATAGAGCCCCCACCCCTCATTGTATCCCTTAGGCATAGATGATAGACTAAAGACAACCCCCTTTGTGGAATCTCTAGTTTTGCCTCATCCCCTTCTACCAAAGGGGATCGACTATCGTCACCACCTCGTTGGAGTTTTCATCGCGCCTCCCTCGTTGTACAAGGACTTGGCATCGGTGTCCCTTTTTCCAAGACGTCAAGACCCTCTCCAAGGTGTTCTTCCCTCTCCGCTTGGGATTGACGGGAGCACGTTGACCGATCTTTCCTTCCGAGGATTCTATCGGACTGGTGGCCACCGGTGAGAGCAATCGGCCTTGTATCGTGTGTGTTTTGCGTGTGTTCATCGTGTTCTTCGCGAGGTGTGCGTCCGCTTCCACTACCTTCTCCCTTTCCCCTCGCTTTCCCATCGATTTGACCATGAGATCCGTGAAGATCGGGCCACCCTAGAGGTTTGCCCTCATCACTTTTTCTATGCCGTGGCAGCCTGCCGTGGCATTAAAACATGTCGTTTCTCTGCCGTGGCAGAGATCTTGCCATGTGTTGATCTTCTTCTTGGTAGCTCCTTGCGCTTCCTCCCTCTCCTCCCTCGCGCATTCTTCATTGATCAACACGCCATGCTCCATATGCTTCAGCTCCTCGCTCCGTGCTACGCCTTCTTCTCCCATGTACCTAATCATACAATAGCACAAAGACTTAGGCAATATAAAGTTCTTATAAATGAAAGCATCATGGTCAACTAGGAATGAATTCACCTGATAGTCATTATTGATTTGACTCAATATTTCATTACAGTTCAAGCAGTCAAAATCATCATAATCCTTGTACATATCCTAATCAAACTAGATGCACAAAATCACTTAATAGATAGAGATTAGGAACTCGACATTATGTGAAAACATGCTAAAGAACAAACACCCTTAACAAGATCGTGTCGGTAAACAAAGAGTTAGATAGATCGCATCGGTTTGACAAAAGCCTGACAGTATGGAATATACCAACATTTGATAACCAAAAGGGAGATTACGAAGCAAGGTTGGATGCAATAGATCAACAGAGCATTAACACATCCTATGGTACTATAGATACCCCCGAACACGTGAATCCTACTTTGAATTTTTGGAAGAGGATAGACAAACGTTACACTTCCTTACCAGAAAAGCGTGGGTGGGTGGGTAAGAAGAAAAATAGAAGCAGTCCTACTCTCACATTTTGTTTTTCCCTGGTATACATAGCTACCAAAATATTTTCTAGACTGACAATGACCATCTTGGCTGAGACCCTGAAGGGTGGAATGGCTCTGATACCAATTGTAATACCTCGGATCCTATGCTCTAAGCTCAAGCCTGGATGAACCCAAAAGTGGATAAGGGATTCTACCGTGGAGGCCCAAGGCCACCCACATGTAGGCCCATAGAAGCGGAGTACGGCACGGTACCGGCCAACCACCCTACCCACTTTCAAGAACATCGGGACAAGAGCGAGCGGCGTAGTCGATAGGTAAAGCAATCAAAAACATACACAAATGAGTATGTATGTCAGCGACATACAATAATACATCAGAGCCACACCATCTAAAAACAATAGAAATAGAAATATTCAACGCCATGCGGCAAGATCCAAATATCCTAGATAGAGATAATAGTTTAGGATACATCCTCATACATCACACATTAGAGTATCAAGCAGAAGCGGAAAACAAGATCCAAGTACAGACAAGAAGCAAGTTGGCATAAGATGCCCTGAAAATAAGCACATCCCGCCCACAGATCTCACGGATCTGCATCCCCGGAATCTCAACACCTGAAAGTCGTTGCCACCACCATCGATCTCTTCGACCAAGTAACCTTCCTGAGAGTATACCTATCCATCTGAACCAAATATTTATCGTGTGAGACCCTAGAGGTACTCAGCAAGTCTTAATGCATCTAAAGGGAACAACCTGGGGTGACGCAATTGCAGCGAAATATAATAGCTAAACTTTTCTATAGAGACACGCTACAACATCGCCCAACCAAATATGGACGGACGCTCATTAATAGTAACAACAGTTATATAAGCAACATAAATAAACATCGCTCGCCCTTCTTCTCGCTTACCGACGAGAAGGCGGAAGAACTTCCCATCCGTTGGCAATTTTATTAACCATTCCATGAGGGCTGCACTAATTACTAGTCATGTCTTAGTAAAATTAAAGGCAGTACTTTAGTTATGCTTGTCTATGATCAAGAAACTGTGCTCCCCATCATCCATAATCGCGGACATGGCTTTCGGAAAGATTTACCCTGTAGGGGTGCACAAATAGCAACACACAGACGATCAACCCCGGGAAGAACCAAATAAAAAGCAACGAGGCCTCACAACAATGCATTCAAAGGATTCATAAATTATTTCAGGGGGCCACCCCATATGCTACCCGCAACGAAGTTGGCCAGCTCCTTGATAGACCTAGGGTTTGTGACGACGATGGTAAACGACTGGGAACCCAAAAGTGTGACTGGGTTTGTCGATACAGCATAAACGTGGCATGGGGTTCCTAAACAGTACATGCGCTCCACGCGCAATTGGAAATAAAGCAGTAAAGCTTGTCATAAGTACAAGATAGTACTAAAGCCCCAAACTTGCTTGTGGCCCCCAAGAAATAAAGTGTGAATCAAGCTCAGGCAAAGGGGGATCCATAGAGTCTCCCGAATATGGATAGTGTGAATAGTCAAGGAATAGGAATCAAGTAGTCGGGGTCCTACGGGACACAAGTGAGCGTGGAAGAACCGAATAACAGGTATTGCCCACCGGTGCCTCTTTCTTTAGTTATCCAATTACTACACATTTTAAGTTGTTTAGGTACCTCATTATACAAAGACTAGCACAAACCCTACACATGCAATTATACGACTAGCGTGGATCAAACAACTCCTATAGTAATGGCTCATGGGATTGAGGATACAAGCTTCGGTGGGGTTTAAAAGTAAAGGCTATGCAATACTTGGGATTCAATTTAATACAATTGTGACACCATGATGCAAGAATAAGATGGAAGCATAGGTGCTATATGTATGCAAGCGTGGGGAATTTCTTGCCTGTCAGATTAGTAGTAGGGTAACCAGGATTTGGGTAGTACTCTTGGTTCTCCTGATAATTCCCTTGCTCGGTGTCTGTCTGGAATAAAAGTGAAACACACAAAGAGCCATAATAAATAAAGTGCGCAATCATATGAATAAATACAATAAGCAAAAAAGGTATGCCATGATGGAATGATGCACAATTGCATGGTATAACATAGCATGGCATGGGTGAGGCGTGGGAACAATAATAAAGCATTTTATTTATTTATTTAGGCATGTTTTGCTCCCATAAACAGTTCTGAATATTGAATAATTATATGATTCATGCTTCAATTCATATCATGGAATGCATATTTAGAATGGGCTCTTCACGCTGATCGATTTAGACATATTATTTGTTGAATTCGGAATTATGGAATTAAAGTTATGAATTTATTAAGAAAAGGCATTTATTGACATTTAAATAATTTAGAATTTTTATATTGCTCAAAAATTATTTTGGATGGCATATTTGAATTCCTGGAATTTTCTGATTAGAAAACATATATCATTTGTATTATTTGAATTTCTGAATTTAAACAATATTAAAGCAATTTAAATCAAATTAGGGTCAAAGTGAAAGGTTTGACTAGTTAGATTCAAATCTGGTCAAATTTGAAAATAGGTTTGAGTTTATATTTGAATTTAATTCAAATTTTATTTTATAAATTTTCTCAAATTCGAATTATTTTAGAAGATATGAATTAATTTGTATTTAACACATTTTTGTAATTTTTATTTGAAAACAGATATGGCCAAGGGGTTTTCTCACTCAGGTTTAATCTACCCACACTGACTGACTAGTGGGCTGGAGAGTGATGCGGGGGCACAAGTGCGCGCGCCAGCGGGGTGGCAACACGTGGCGAAGATGGGGCCGCGGGATGAGGTTCGAAAAGTTCCGGGGGGTTTCCTGCACTAAGAACAAACGCAACGACGATTCTGGAATACATAGTTTGTTAGCTTGAAACAAATATCCATCATGTATATGACACTTCTCCCATGCGTTTCTAAGAGCACACAAACGATATAGTTCAGCAAAATCATGGTCAGTTGCATAAAGTGCACAAATAGCTTCTAATCTAGGAATTTTAACATCAAGATTGGTTAATAGCATGTTCTTCCTAGATAGAGCGCCAGCAACAACATTCTCTTTTCCCTTCTTATAATTAATGATGTAAGGAAAAGACTCAATGAACTCAACCCATTTAGCTAATCTTCTATGCAAGTTTGATTGAGCTTTCAAGTATTTCAAAGCTTCATGATCAGAATGTATGATGAATCCCTTTGGCCACAAATAATGTTGCCAAACCTCAAGTACTCTAACAAGTGTATACAATTCTTTATCATAGATAGAATAATTCAAACGAGCACCAGTCAATTTCTCAGAAAAATAAGCTATAGGCCGACCCTCTTGCATCAAAACGCCACCTATGCCTATACCACTAGCATCACATTCAACTTCAAATTGCTTTGAAAAATCAGATAAGGCAAGGAATGGTGCAGAAGTAAGCAAATGTTTCAATGTATCAAATGCAATGTCTTGGGTTGCGCCCCATACAAAAGGAACACCTTTCTTTGTCAAATCATTCAAAGGTGCAGCAATGGTGCTAAAATCTTTCACAAAGCGCCTATAGAAACCAGCGAGACCGTGGAAACTACGCACTTGACTTACATTCATTGGAGTAGGCCAATTCTGAATTGATTCAATTTTAGATTGATCTACCTCTACTCCAAGCTTAGAAACAACAAATCCTAGGAATATGACCTTATCTTTTGCAATTATACACTTCTCAAGATTAGCATACAGTTTATTATCACGTAACACTTGCAAAACTTGTCTAATATGAGTGCAATGTTCAGATTCGGTGTGGATGTATATAAGTATATCATCAAAGTAAACAACCACAAAACGACCAATAAACTCTCTCAAAACATGATTCATCAAACGCATGAAAGTACTAGGTGCATTAGTAAGACCAAACGGCATGACTAACCACTCATACAAACCGAATTTAGTTTTGAAAGCAGTTTTCCATTCATCCCCTTCTTTCATCCTAATTTGATGATAACCACTATGCAGGTCAATTTTAGAGAAAACAGCAGCACCACTCAATTCATCTAGCATATCCTCTAAGCGTGGAATAGGATGACGATATCGAATAGTGATGTTATTAATCACTCTACAATCAACACACATGCGCCAAGTAACATCTTTCTTAGGAACTAAAATAATAGGAACAACACACGGGCTAAGAGAAACATGAATGTACCCTTTATATAGCAACGCTTGTACTTGCTTCTGAATGTCCTTAGTTTCTTCGGGATTAGTCCTGTAGGGTGCACGGTTGGGAAGTGTGGCGCTAGGAATCAGGTCCACTTGATGTTCTATACCACGCAATGGAGGCAACCCTGCGGGTACGTCTTCTGGAAACACATCCCCAAAGTCCTGCAAAACAGAAGAGACACCAAGAGAAATAGGGGTCATGTCGTTAAAACCAATACCTCGCCCTTATACATGAGCACAATTGGCATGGCTGTAGGATCCTCACGAAACTCTCTCATATCCTCCTTGGTGGCTAATATCAATAACCCAGGCACTCTCTCACTTTTCGTTATATCACTCAATGTTGGCTCAACTACATCAGGAACAGCTATGACACAGTCTCGCCGAGTGGTAGTATCTTCCTTCAAATTCACCTCTATCTTTTGGCGAGAATCATTCACAATTTCTTGTGGTGTCATGGGCTGCATAGTAATCTTCTTTCCTTTGAATTCCAAGTGATATGTATTGGCTCGGCCATTGTGTTGCACATGGCGATCATAGAGCCAAGGCCAACCCAATAGGAGGTGACAAACAGTCATAGGAACCACATCAAAATCAACAGAATCTTTGTATGGCCCTATTTGAAAATTTACTCGTACCATATGATTTACCTTCATCTCACCATTGTTGCTCAACCATTGTATGTAGTATGGCCTGGGATGAGGTAAGTATGTCAAATTCAGTTTGGCACATAATTCCTTACTTGCAAGATTTCTGCAGCTACCTCCATCAATAATGACCTTGCAAGCTTTATTTGGTCCAACTAGAGCTTTTGTTTGGAACAAGTTGCAACGCTGGGATTCCTCAACCGGTTGCACACTAAGTACACGTGACGATACGACAATAGTTGGTGCACGCTCAGCATATGCATCAGCACCAACCTCGCCATCATCAATATCATCATCAGAAGCTTCATCTCCACTTTCTACTTCACCTTGTTCATTAACAAACATAACCTTGCTGTTTGGACAATCTTTCTTGTAGTGACCTCTACCTCCACAAGTATGGCACACCACATCACGAGTACATGCAGTAGACATGTTGGAACCCGAGCTAGCAGCAGGAGCAGCAGGTTTCCGAGCATTAGAGCCAAATGAAGGTGTACTTGCTGGCTTGGCCGATGGTGTAAAGGGAACAGCAGCTGGTGACGCAGTTGTAGGAGGAGTAGGTCGGGCCGAAAATCTGCTGGAGGATGGAAAACGAGCACGTGACTTTGCCTCTTCTGCCAACTGGGATTCGGCCTCTCTAGCATGATGCAACAACTCATTCATGGTCTCATACTTGTGATGAGGAACAATGCTCTTGATTGGTAACTTCAAATTGTTTAGGAATTGTTGCTTGGTCATCTCAATGGACTCACGAATTCTACCACGCCGCATAAGCATCTCCATCTCCATGTAATACTCATCAACTGTCATGGTGCCTTGCTTTAGTTGCGTCAATTTATCAAAAACTGATCGCAAGTAGTTGGTTGGTACGAAACGAGCTTTCATGATTTGCTTCATCTCGCATCAATCCCTCACAGGAAGTTCATTGTCCTTCCTCCTATGTTGCACAAGAGCATCCCACCAACGTAGAGCATAACCATCAAATTCAGATGCTGCAAGCTTGACCTTCTTGTCTTCTGGATAGTCAAATAAGCGCTAGAGTTTCTCAATCTTCAACTCCCATGTGAGGTAATCTTCAGGATCAATAGAACAATCAAACTTAGGAATTGAAAATTTTGGCTTGCCCAAACCGTCATCAGCAGCTTGGTTGAGCACATGTGGACCACGCCGAAGATGGGCTAACCCACGACCATGAGCAGGTGCATGGACATGGGGGATAGCACGTCCCCTGCCAACATGTGGAGCAGCATCAACAGCGCTACCCTCATCGAAATCATCAAAGGCATCATCATGTTGAGGATCTTCCCTTCTATGTAAAGCGGCTGTCAAACCCTCAATGGACTGCTGCAAAGCGATGACATTAACATTGAGCGTAGCCACTTGCGTTTGGACAGTATCAACCGTCCCAACATGCTGATCTAATCTCATATTCATATCTTGGAGATTCTTGTCAATGGCATCTGTCGTGTTAGTAAACACACGTGTCAAGTGGGATTTCAAAGCCTCATATTCACGCCAATTGACGAGCTCCTCATCCTTCTTTTTCTGCAACACAACATCATCATCACTAGTAGACATGATTAGTAGGTTAGTGCAAAATCAGAATTTGTATGGTGGAAACTCTAACAACTCACTCACAACTAATAAGAAAGGAGATCTTACCGTTCCAAAGTGAATAGAGATGCTCTACCAAACGTAATCAAAAACTGATGCACTGGATGTGATGAAGTGAATATCAAAGGTATAGAGAACGATCACAGGGCACACAGGGTATTTATGGTGGAGCTGTAGGTATGGAATTCTAACTACACCGCAAACAAGTCCTAGTGCTGATCGTACAAATACCCAAGAAACACACACGTGGAGAAAAACATGGCAATGCAACTATGAAGGGTGTTGCACTACGCTCGAGAGACACTAGCAAAGCTCAAAGTAAATAGGCACAAGATTGCTCAATCTACCGGTGCACAAAGATATCACTAGGCCTCTTGCTCAAATTCCCTTTTTCTGTTGTATAGCTTTCTTTTTTTTTATACTTTTCCTTTTGTTATCTTGCTTTTTTTATATAGATAACACACGGCCAATTACAAAGTACAGCACCAAAAATCCTAAGAGCAGTCTGTAGGAGCGGAAACTAGTCTCAATGGCAAGTTCCTACACTTATGTAGTAAATTGGCTGTGGCTAAGGGTTTTGGAAAAGTGTAAATCGATCACACTTTGTAATTATGGTGTCGTGGCAGAAAAACAGCTCAAAATCCTGCCGGGGCAGAACAAATCCTGCCGTGGCAGAGAAAGACGCAGAAATCCTGCCGTGGCAGACTCGGTAACTTGGTAACTCAGAAAGTCCTGCCGTGGCAGAGAAAGACGTAGAAATCCGGCTGTGGCAGACTCGGTAACTTGGTAACTTGGAAAGTATATTTTTTTTTGTTAATTCCGACTCGGCCAAGAGTAGATGACTAGGACTCTTAGAGTAGATCGGATCTGACGTGATGGTGGCAGAAAACAATGGTGGAAAACGACTAACAACAAAGAGAAAACAAATCTACGAAGAACAGATCTAGATCTAAACTAAAGGATGAACACGACCAGCAACTATTACTCGTCTACGATGTAATCTAGTCTATGACAACTCTTTTTTTGGGGCTTTTTCTGTATAGGACTAAAAAACACTCTCTAATCTATGGATGGATTGCAGATTGCTCACCGAGGCAACGAGGAAATCTGATACCAAGATGATATGGGGTGGCCCGATCTTCTCAGTAAGCGGATGGCGATGATGATGATAGATGATAGATAACTAGCGCGTAGCTATGATCTCTCCCACTCGATCCCTAAAGCCAGTGCAACAGATCTCGAACCTTGTAGGATATTCACAACACCACACTCTTGCGCACGCAGCCGTGACCATGAACGGTAGTATGCAATCTACTAATTCCCAATGGAACAACAGATCACACTCAATTATAGTTGGTAGATTCGAACACAGGGTAATTCCAGAGGTTCTATGAAAGAAACAACTCCAAAATATTTTAACATGGTCTGAAAACTAAAGCTAGAGCGCCCTCATCTATTTAAGGGCCTAAGAGGCGGTGGACTAAGGGTGGATCCGAGTTGGTCCCACCCATCTATGGATACAAACCGACCCAACTTTGGTTCGGTCAAACTGGCTCTGCCGTGGCAGAGTTGTAGTCGCTTTCTCTGCCGCGGCAGCCTGCCGTGGCAGAGTAGGACTCGGTTTTCCTACCGCGGCAGCCTGCCGTGGCAGAGAAACGATGCTTTTCTCTGCCACGGCAGAGAACGTCCTCCTCTTGTTGATCTTCGTCTTGGATAGCTCCTTGCGCTTCCTCCCTCTCCTCCCTCGCGCATTCTTCATTGATCAACACGCCTGGTTCCATTAGCTCCTCGCCCCGTGCTTCACCTTCTTCTCCTAAGTACCTGATCATGCAATAATTCAACGACTTAGGTCGTATAAAATTCTCATTAATTAAAACACCGGGTTCATTAAGAAACAGGTTCACCTATTGTTCTAGTAGCTTGGCACGAGCTCTTGTGATTGGTCCAATCCTTATCTCATTGGATTGACCCTTCTTTGCAATTGGAACATCTTCATTAGCAATTGGGGTAGGTGTAATTGTAGGGATGTCCTCATCACTAAGACAAGGTTTGGTAGGATCAAAACCACAAATAACACTCCAAATAAGGAGATCGATCCAAAGGCAAATATGGGACACTTTTTTTGGGGATTTTCGAATTTTAGGTGGATAGAAGAAAAATTTGTGGGGGAATTCATGAGCAATGAAGCTATTGATTCCAATATGTTGAGGGCAAACCTCTAGGGTGGCCCGACCTTTCATGATTCCCACTCAAATTGAGGATGGAGTGTGGTGGAAGGAGGGAAGGATGAACACGACGCACGCACGCACGAAGAACGCGATGAACACACACACGCAAAACCACGATAAACACCAATAGCTCATGCCGGCGGTGACCGGTCTGGCGCAATCCCTAGGATCGGCGTCGGGCGGAGGACTCTCTCTCGAACCGGCACGGCGAGATGGGAGACTCGGTGAGATCTTGACGTCTTGGAAAAGGGACACCAATGCCAAGGCCTTGTACAACGTGGAGGCACGATGCAAACTCCAACGAAGTTTGGTGATATTGGTGCTCCTTGGTCAAGGAGCATGAGGCAAGAACTAGATAGATCCACAAAGGGGTTTCCACTAATTCCAATATCATGCCTAGGGTTTACAATGGAGGTGGGAGACTATATATAGGCCAACCACAAGTTCAGGGGTAATTCAGGCATTAAAGTAGAGTTCTGGGCGAAGTAGAGGGGTACATGGGCCACAAGGCCCAGCTAGGCTCGCAGGCCCATCTTCAGGCCGGACAGTCCGGGTCGGAATGGCCGGACAGTCCAGGGTAGCCGGACACTCCGGGTAGTGTTCGGGGAGTGTCCGAACTGGCCTTCTGAATGTCCACGCCAGGTTGGTGCTGGGGCAGGCCGGACACTCCGGCCGAGTCACGCCGGACACTCCGGCCAAGCCGGATGGTTCCGGGCGGACACTCCGGCTTAGTCAGCTTCAACATAGGTGCAGCTTCAGGGCTGGTGGGTCGACGCGGCGGGGGTTCGTACCTGATGATGCACAGAGTAGTGGTATGAAGTAGCAAGCCATCCAGGTGTATGTCAAGGTCACATGATGAGAGGAGCGAATTCACCTTATCTTGAAGGAGCTTGGCTCGGGCACGGGTCATCGGTCCACTTGGGGGACTCGGTGGTGTAGATGTAGGAGCGTCCGTAGGACGGGCCGCATCACGGCGATACCGTTTATTATATTATTGCTGCGGAGGTTCTTGTGTTCATCAAGGATTATCGTGCTCAAGTTTGAGGCGTGGTGATCTTCATCACGTTACTTGCTGGATTCGTTCCTCTTCTTCAGGTGAAGTTCATCACGTTATTGGGAGATCATCTATCTGGTTGACTCACTGTGAAAGATCGGGACAAATCTATAGGATCATCGGCTTGATCCGTATCATTATATGGATGAACATAAGGAAATTTCGGCCAGCCTTGGGAAGGAGGTCGAAATCCATCTCTAGGCCGGTTTCCTCCACTATACGGACTCTAAGAAGTCAGCCCCTTTATTTGGACGAAAAATACATGGGCCTGTCCCATATTTAAAGGTGACGCAGCACCATCTAATCACATGGACGAAAATTTGAAGTGTGTAGCTCTCTAGTTCGTCCATGTCTTCATCTTTTCATTATGGTGGCTTCAAAGTTCTGAAATCTTCACTTGCAGCATCATCCTGAATCCTCGCACGATTGCTGCCATCATATCCATGCATGATCATGCTCCAATGCTTGTCCCTCTCATCCATGTTAGGCCCATCATTCCTAAGTAACATACACACATCTGATTTAGGCAGCATCATATTCTCATGAATATTAGGAATAGTTCCTAGAAACGAAAGTAGCTGATAATTTAGTTGGCGTGCACGAGCTCTTGTGAGAGGTCCTTGGAATTGTGGAACGTGAGGAAGTGTGGCTGTAAGTTCAACGGTTGTATCGACCGTAGGGATGTCCTCATCATCCTCCCCTTCTTGAATTGAAGTCATCCTCGACGCAATCTCATCTTCTTCTCCAAAGTATGGTTTCAAATCTGCAATGTTAAATGAGGGACTTACCGTGCCCATCTCTACAGGAAGCTCAAGTTTATATGCATTATCATTCATTTTCTCTAACACTTTAAAAGGACCAGCAGCACGTAGCATTAATTTAGACTTACACAAACCAGGGAAACGATCTTTGCGCAAATGCAACCAAACTAAATCTCCCACATCAAACACAATATGCTTGCGTCCTTTATCACCGGCAACTTTATATTTAGCATTCATATGTTCTATATTTTCTTTAGTAATCCTATGCAACGTAAGAATCTGTTCAGCATGTTGTGTAGCTTCAAAATTATGTTGCACCTCAGATGGAATAGGTAATAAATCAATAGGTGCACGAGGAACAAAACCATACACAATCTCAAAAGGGCATAACTTAGTTGTAGAATGCACGGAACGATTGTAAGCAAATTCAATATGAGGTAAACAATCTTCCTACATTTTAAAGTTCGTCTTTAAAACAGCCTGTAACATGGTAGACAAAGTTCTATTAACTACTTCAGTTTGTCCATCAGTTTGGGGATGACATGTAGTACTAAACAGCAACTTAGTCCCCAACTTAGCCCATAAACATTACCAAAAATGGCTAAGAAATTTAGTATCACGATCTGAAACAATAGTATTAGGCACACCATGCAAGCGAACAACATCGCGAAAGAATAATTCAGCAACATGAGCAGCCTCATCACTCAAAGTGTGCCATCTTAGAAAATCTATCCACAACCACAAAAATACTATCCCTCCCCTTCTGTGTTTGAGGTAATCCTAAAACAAAGTCCATAGAAATATCCTCCCAAGGTACACTAGGAACAGGAAGAGGCATATATAAACCATGTGGATTAAGGCGTGACTTAGCTTTTTGACATGTTGTGCAGCGAGCAGTAAACCTCTCAACATCCCTTCGCATGCGTGGCCAAAAGAAGTGTGTAGCAAGTACGTCTTCTGTCTTCTTTACTCCAATGTGACCCATCAATCCTCCTCCATGCGCCTCCTGCAACAACAAAAGACGAACGGAACCTTCTAGAATGCATAGTTTGTTCGCACGGAACACAAACCCATCATTGAGGACGAATTTGTTCCAAGTTCTACCCTCTAGACAATGCTGCAAAACATCTTTAAAATCGGCATCTTTCGTATATTGTTCTTTAATAGTTTCCAATCCAAAGATTTTGAAGTCAAGTTGAGATAACATGGTATAACGACATGACAAAGCATCAGCAATAATATTATCTTTACCCTTTTTGTGTTTAATAACATAAGGAAAAGATTCAATGAATTCAACCCACTTTGCATGACGTTTATTCAACTTAGCTTGACTACGAATATGCTTCAAAGATTCATGATCAGAATGTATAACAAATTCTTTAAGCCATAAATAATGTTGCCAAGTTTGTTATGTCCGAACAAGAGCATATAATTCCTTATCATAAGTAGAATAGTTCAAACTAGATCCACTCAATTTCTCACTGAAATATGCAACATGTTTTCCCTCTTGTAACAACACTCTTCCCAAACCAATTCCACTAGCATCACATTCTAACTCAAAGGTCTTATTAAAATCAGGAAGTTGGAGTAAAGGAGCATGTGTAAGCTTATCTTTGAGTAGCATGAAGGCTTCTTGTTGTGCATCGCCCTAAACAAAGGGCACATCTTTCTTAGTAAGATCGTTCAGCGGCGCTGCAATGGAACCAAAATCTTTGACAAAGCGCCTATAAAATCCAGTGAGGCCAAGGAAGCTCCTCACTTGTGTGACTTTTTGGGTTGTGGCCAACTCGAAATTGCTTCAATCTTGGCAGGGTCAACTTCAATACCCTGTGCTGTAACAACATAGCCAAGAAAAACAACTCTATCCGTGCGAAAGGTGCACTTCGCAATGTTACCAAACAAACATGTAGCACGTAAAGCATAAAAAACAGCACGTAAATGTTCCAAATGTTCTTCTATAGATTTTCTATATATCAATATATCATCAAAATAGACCACCACAAAATGTCTAATAAAAGCACGTAAAACTTCATTCATTAATCTCATGAAAGGGCTTGGAGCATTAGTTAAACCAAAGGGCATCACTAACCACTCATATAGGCCAAATTTAGTTTTAAATGTAGTTTTCCATTCATCTCCTAACTTCATACGAATCTGGTGGTAACCACTACGCAAATCAACCTTAGATAACATGGTACAACCACTAAATTCATCAAGCATGTCATCTAAACGAGGAATAGGATGACGATATCGAATAGTAATATTATTGATTGCTCTACAATCAGTACACATGTGCGAAGAACCATCTTTCTTTGGTACCAAAATAATAGGAACAGCACACGGACTAAGAGACTCGCGAATATGACCCTTGTCAAGAAGTTCTTCAATTTGTCGCTGAATCTCTTTCATCTCCTCCGGATTGGTATGATATGGCACACGGTTGGGCAAAGATGCTCCAGGAATCAAATCAATTTGGTGCTCAATTCCACGAGTAGGTGGCAGTCCTGGAGGTACATCTTATGGGAAAACATCCTCATACTCCTGCAAAGTGTTAGCAATAGCAGGTGGCAATGAAGGAGGAATCTCCTCAGCCGAAAACAACACTTCTTTGCAAATGATAGCATAACATGCAGTAGTACTCACATCAATTTCAGAAATATCAGATTTGCTAGCTAGCAAATAAGTACTTTTCAAACGAATTTCATTAGCATGTTTTGGATCAGATTTAGAAGTACTTGGAGAAGGCATAAGTTCCTTATCAACAATCTGATTTTAGCTCAGCTTTTTCCCCTCATTATGTGATCTACTAGCTCTAGCAAGATCATCTTTTAAAATACTTTCAGGAGACATGGGAAGTAACAAAATTTTCTTATCATTATGAACAAGCGAATACTGATTTGTGCTACCATAGTGTATAGAATTTGTATCAAATTTCCATGGTCTACCAAGTAAAAGCGCACATGCTTGCATAGGAACAACATCACACTCAACATAATCAGCATATGCAGCAATAGTAAAATGCACACGAACTGTACGTGTTACCTTAACATTGCCGCTGTTACTAAACCATTGAATGTGATATGGACGAGGATGGGGTCATGTCATGAGAGAAAGCTTTTCAACCATCTCCATGCTCGCCAAGTTGTTGCAGCTCCCACCATCAATAATAATGCGAATACAACGATCTTTAACCACGCCCTTGGTATGGAACAGATTATGGCGCTGGTCAGGCTCGGCCTTCGTAATTTGTGCACTCAAGACTCGCTGTGCAATTAAACTCGGGTATTTCTCCGCATGTTCCACAACCATATATTCAGATTCTTGCTCCGTGGGTGCCGCAGCACATTGCTCATCATATGCAATAAGAGCCAAAGTATCTTCATCATAATCACTGGCGGAATCGTATCCACCATCCTCAAGAGCAATCATCACACGAGAGGAGGCACAATCACGTGCAAAGTGACCAAGTCCACCACATTTGCGGCACTGAATTTGGCTGGACTTGCCCGTAGATGCCATGGAGGACGTAGCACTCGGGGCTGGTCCCGGAGTATTCTTCCGTGCAGCAAACGGAGGTGGTGTAGATGCTGTAGATCGCATGGATGTGGTCGCTGGAGGTGTAGGTGCACCAGCCCGTGACGCCGAATTCGGTGATCTCCAAGTAGAACGCCCTGCCGAATAATTAGTTCGTATCGCCTTGCATCGATCCTGCACTTCACATTCAGCATTGCAAGCAAGATGGAACAAACGGGTAATAGTGTGATAAGATTATCTAAGAATGGTCTGAATTTCCTTATTTAACCCACCTACGAATCATGCCATTAATGCTTCATTATCCTCCTCTATACTACAACGCAGCATGCCAGTTTGCAACTCCTGATAGTAATCCTCTACAGAATTTTTGCCTTGATCTAGACGTGCTAATTTGGTAAGCATGGAACGCTGATAATATGGTGGAACAAAACGAATACGCATAGCATGTTTTAAAGCATCCCACGTACTAATTGGATTAGCATGATTAGCACGACAATATTCAGACCACCATATGGAAGCAAAACTAGTGAACTCACAAGTAGCAGCACTAACACGTCTATCCTCGGGATAATTTAAGCATGCAAACGCTGGTCTAATTCTAATTCCCAAGAGAGGTATGCATCAGGATTATAGCAACCATTAAACGTAGGAACATTTAATTTCAGTTTAGCAACATGGTCATCATCACGTACCAACGGAAAAGGAGGTGGACGGCGAATGTGGGGATTGTATTGCCTAGGACGACCAGCTGGCTGATCAACTGTGAAGTCATCCGCGTACTCGCCCTCGTCCTCATCTTCCCCATAATAATCATCCAACTGAGTCTCACGGGCATGTGTGACACCTGTAGCTCCTGCAACACCCGCAGCAGCAGTGCCCGCGGTAGCAGCAACACCCGCAACCGAAGTTTGTGCCGGATGTTTGAGAATGCGTTGTGCACGTCCCAACAAGTGCGGTGTAGGAGCCCCGCGAGTCAGCTATGGAGGAGGCGCGCGATCTGTCGGTGGTGGAGGTAAGCGTGCTAGCACCTCCTGGAATTTAGCGTCGAGTTTGGTGGTGAAGGCGGTCTCGAGTCCCTCGAGTTTCTCCATCGTGTCAGTAAAACACTTGTCCACATCCTGCAGTGGTGCCATAAGCCTGCAGGGCTTCACCCTCCAGTGGCTGTGACTCTGTGTTTTCTGGTGGCATGATTAGTGATGCAGCCCGTCCTACGGACGCTTCTACATCTACAACAACAAGTCCCCCAAGTGGACCCATGACTCGTGCCCGAGCCAAACTCCTCCAAGCTAAGGTGAACTCGCTCCTCTCCTCATGCCAATTTGATACCTCCTAGGATGGCGTGCTACTTCATACCACTACTTTGTGCATCATCAGGTATGAGCCCCCACTGCGTCGATCCACGAGCCCTGAAGCTGCACCTGTGCTGAAGCTGCTAAAGCCGGAGTGTCCGGCGCAGCCAGAGTGTCCGGCGCGACTCAGCTAGAGTGTCCGGCCTGCCCGAGCCCGAACCTAGCACGAACATTCTGTGTGCCAGTTCGGACACTGCCCGGAGTGTCCGGCCCAAGTGATGGGCCTGCGAGCCTAGCTGGGCCCTATGGCCCATGTACCCCTCTATTTCGTCTAGAACTCTACTTTAATGCCTGAATTACCCCTGACTTTGTGGTTGGCCTATATATAGACCCCCACCTCCATTGTAAACCCTAGGCTTGATATTGGAATTAGTGGAAACCCCTTTGTGGATCTATCTAATTCTTGCCTCATGCTCCTTGACTAAGGAGCACCAATATCCCCAAACCTCGTTGGAGTTTGCATTGTGCCTCCGCGTTGTACAAGGCCTAGGCATCGGTGTCCCTTTGCCTAGACTTCAAGATCTCACCGAGTCTCCCATCTCGTTGTGCCGGTTCGAGAGAGAGTCCTCCGCCCGACGCCGATCCTAGGGATTGCACCGGACCGGTCACCGTCGGCGTGAGCTATTGGTGTTTATCATGGTTTTGCGTGTGTGTGTTCGTCGCGTTCTTCATGCGTGTGTTCGTCATGTTCATCCTTCCCTCCTTCCCCCGCACTCCAACCTCGATTTGAAAGGGAATCGTGAAAGATCGGGCCACCCTAGAGGTTTGCCCTCAACATATTGGTATCAAGAGCTTCGTTGCTCACGATTTCCCCCACAAAATTTTCTTCTATCCACCAAAAATTCGAAAATCCCCACAAAAAACAGCCCATATTTGCCTTTGGATCGATCTCTTGATTTGGAGTGTTATTTGTGGTTTTGATCCGACCAAACCTTGTCTAAGGAGTTGGTCCAGCTTTATCCTGCGTTTCCCCAGCCTCATTTGGCCCGTTTTTCGCGGATTTGAGGCCCGAAGGCGAGGATTTCCGCTCAAGAACACGAGCAGGAAACCCGCACCGGAGTGTCTGGCTCGTACAGACCAGAGTGTCCGGCCGAACCAGACCGAAGTGTCTGGCCAGACCGGAGTATCCGGCCAAGACAGACCATAGTGTCTGGCTGTAACGCTAGTTTTGACAATTTTGCGTCATTTTTTTTGCATTGGCTAATCTCCTTTGTTTTCTCGTGTCCCATGTGTGTGTCAGCAACTACCAGCAAGCTTCCGCATCATCAACTTCCGCGCTCATCGACACCACATACCACGAACATCATCCCACACCACCGACGCCAAGTTCATCATCAAAGAAGGTATAACTTGCGTCACCTTGTTAACCCCATCTTCCTTTGTGTGTACCTACCCCATCTTGTGTTTGCTTGAGCATTGTGCATTTGTCCTTGGATAGTGAGAGTGCAAGAGCAATAGCAAGTGTGACTAGGTAGCATCAAGGGAAAGCAAAAAAGGAAAAAGATACAAAGAAAAAGCAAAAGAAAAATAGTCTCCCCTTGCAAAAGAGTCTCAAAGCTTGTAAGCAAGAGAGAAAGAAGAGCGCCCAAGGCAAGTGCACAAATCTGTTGCTCACTTTACCTCTTTGCAAACGAGCCACGGTCTCTCCTTGCATTGGCACGACAACGAGCTTAGTCTTCGTTAGGACATTTTGTTTACTCATTTTCATAGTCGTGTCAATCCCAACTTTCTCCACGTGTGTGTATATAGTCGTAGGTTCCTGTCACCCTTTTGAGTTGTTGACCTTCGTCTTTGACTTGAGTTTTGTTGGATTTTACCCACTTTTGACTATCCCTTTTCTTTTGGTTGGTTCTTTGGCTTTCCACAATACTAACCTACCACCAACAAGCTATTGAGAGTTAGTTCTTTCTTTAGTGTGAGTTTTCTTTCCAATTCCACTTTGCACGCTTATAGCTCTCACTTGTGGTTTCTAGTTTGGTACAATCCCCAGGGTGAGGTACAAGGCTAACACCACCATATTCCACTTCCATATACAATACTTGAGACGCGACAAGTCACTTCATCGTTCGACAAGGGTTCTGTGAACGTTGCCAAGCCCTTGAGACGCGACAAGATGAACAATTTGGCAGGACGCAAGCCGAGTTCAAGAACATCGACAACCGCTTCGACGGCCTCGAACGACAAATGCATGCAATGCATCACAACTTCGGCCACCAACATGAAGCGCTCCAACGCTCCGTCGCTGAAACATATGACAATCTTCGACGCCTCATCGACGACATGGCA
Source organism: Avena eriantha (assembly GCA_910589775.1). NCBI lineage: Eukaryota > Viridiplantae > Streptophyta > Magnoliopsida > Poales > Poaceae > Avena > Avena eriantha. Next base: position 391,029,179 of record OU342743.1, read on the forward strand.
AGACCACGTTCACGCACATCAAGCTCGGCAAGTTCTTCGCATCGTCATGCACCTCTTCCACAAGATCTACATCAAAGTGCTCAAAGACGCAATGATGCCCCCATGGTTGAAGATGGAATTTCTTCGAACTATGTACCTTCCCCACGGCACGCCGCAACGTCAAGCTATGATGGTGACCTCTCTTCAAGGCCACGAGCAAGGCAAGAAGCACACCGTCATCACGCAAGGGCACTAGTGATCCGACAAGAGCAACCACAAGAGGAACCGCAAGCGCAACCGCAAGTACAACCGCAAGTCTACCACCATCGACCGCGACACATTTTTGACACAACAAGTGATGACTCCAACTTGGAGAATCAAGCTCGTCATCGACGTGAAGCTCTCCAAGATCATCCTCTTCGTCATCAACGTCATGAACGTAAACAACGACACCATGGTCATCACGCGGTGCCTCCTCCACATCAACAAAACTTGGAGCGTCAAGTGATACAAGTTGAGCGACGCCCACCACGTCAAGAAGCTCATGACCATGTTCTTCGTCGTGTGGCCCATGTGCCTAACCAACATCACCAACAGAGGAACGAGCCTCCTCTTCGTCATCAACCGCGTCAAGAGGCTACACACCTTCGCCACCATGAGGCCCAAGTACCTCAAGCACGTCAACAACCGCGCCAAGAGCAAGAGCAAGATCCTCATCAACAACAATATCAAGAGCAAGCTCCGCAACAAGGACGCGTGAACCAAGTTCCACCTGCCCAACTACAAGATCATCAACAAAGTCACCAAGCTCGTCGCAATGACCACAACGATGAAGAAACTTTTGGCAAGCTCAAGTTCACAATGCCCAAGTTCACCGGATCCAATGACCCCGAGGAATACCTCTCGTGGGCACTCAAAGTCGACAAGATCTTCCGCATGCACAACTATAGCAATGAGAAGATGGTCGCCATGGCTTCGCTAGAGTTTGATGATTACGCCAACCTTTGGTGGGAACAAGTTCAAGTTGCTGTGATGCAAGACAAGAGCCGCCAATCACAACTTGGCATGACATGAAGGCTCACATGAGATCCCGGTTTGTCCCCGCGCACTACATGCGTGATTTCTTCAACAACCTTCAAGCTCTTCGTCAAGGGGCAAAGACCGTGGAAGAATACTTCAAGGAAATGGAACTCAACTTGATTCGCGCCAAAATTGATGAGCGCATGGAGCAAACAATGGCACGTTTCCTTATTGGCTTGAATCACCCAATCAAGCGCATCGTCGTGTTCCAAACATACAACACCATGGTTGCTCTTGTGCACATCGCAACAAAGGCTAAACGTCAAGTGCAAGAGGATATCAAGTACAACAAGCCCAAGATGTACTTCACCTACAAGCAAGCTTCAACAGCTACACCAAGAACTTTCAATGGTAGCTCCTCAAGTACCTCCAAGCCTTCCTTCAAGCCCACACTTCCTCAAGGAAAACTGCCCCCAAGTGGCAAGCAAGCAAAGAGTGATACACCTTTCAACGGTGAATGCTACAAGTGTGGAGGTAAAGGACACAAGTCGGCCGAATGTGGAAACAAGAAAGTCTTGTTCATTCATGACAATGGTGATGAAGAGTACTTGAGTGAAGATGAGTTTGATGCACGTGTCAAGGAAGTAATGGCAAGGCAACGAGTGGAAGATGATCAAGAACTCCTCATGTGTGAGCATGACGCAAGTCCATCGCTTGTCGTCACAAGGATCTTGACCACTCAAGCACAAGAGCATGAAGACCAACGCTCGAATATCTTCGAAACACGAGCCGGCATCAACAGCAAATCTATCAAGGTGATCATTGACGGAGGGAGTTGTCACAACCTTGCTAGCACCGAGTTGTGTGAGATGCTCAACCTCACCCTCCATCCACACAAGCACCCCTACCACGTGCAATGGCTAAGTGACCAAGGGTCCGTGAAGATCAAGCATACCGTATCGGTCGCCTTCGCCATTGGTCCTTACAAAGATACGGTGGAGTGTGATGTGGTTCCTATGACAGTTTGCCACATGCTTCTTGGTCGACCATGGCAATTTGACAAGGCTTCTCAACATGATGGTCGCACCAACATATACACCTTCAAATGGCTCAACAAAACATGTGTTTTGCAACCGATGACTCCTAGCCAAATAATTGCGGACAATGCAAAGGCTTTAGCGAGGGCGCAAAGCACAACACCTACTTGTGAGAAGAGCGGTGAGAGAGAGAACCACCTCATAGTGAGTGAGAGCCACAAGCCAAATTCGAGTGGAAAAACTAAGAGTGTTCTCCTTGCCACCAAAAGTGAGATGAGAGATGTTCGAAACAACCCATCCATCTTGCACTATGTCCTCCTTCGCAAGGGACTAGCGCAAGGAACTAATGAATTAACCAATGTTCCTCCATCTTTGATGAATATTTTGCAGCAATTCAAGGATGTGTTTCTCGAAGAGCTTCCACATGGACTACCTCCTCTTCGCGGCATCGAACATCGAATTGACCTCATCCCCGGTGCACCACTTCCCAATCGCTCCGCTTACCGCACGAACCCGGAGGAGACGAAGGAGATCGAACGTCAAATCAACCAACTCGTCTCCAAAGGTTTGATCCAAGTTAGCACTAGTCCAAGTGCCGTACCTATGATTCTTGTTCCAAAGACGGATGATACGTTACGGTTATGCATGGACTGCCGTCAAATCAATGCTATCACCGTGCGTTATCGACATCCCATACCACGTCTCGATGACATGCTTGATTAGTTGTGTGGAGCCACTATTTTTTCGAAAATTGATCTTCGTAGTGGTTACCATCAAATACGCATGGCTGAAGGTGATGAGTGGCAAACCGCCTTCAAGACCAAACTTGGTCTCTATGAGTGGTTGGTTATGCCCTTTGGTTTATCAAATGCCCCATCCACTTTCATGCGCCTTATGAATCACATCTTGCGTTCTCTCATTGGAAAAAGTGTTGTTCTCTATTTCGATGATATTCTTGTTTATAGCAAATCACTTGAGGACCATGTAAAACATGTCAAGGAAGTTTTGCAAATCCTTCGACATGAAAATATTTATGCTAATCTTCCCAAGTGCACTTTTGCTAAAGACAAGTTGATTTTTCTTGGATTTGTCGTTTCTTCGAAGGGAACTGAAGTTGATGTTTCCAAGGTAAAGGACATACGAGATTGGCCCATACCAACAAATGTGAGTGAACTCCGAAGTTTTCATGGGTTGGCCAGTTTCTATCATCGCTTTGTGAAAGACTTTTCAACCATTGCTTGTCCCCTTAATGAATTGACCAAAAAGAATGTCACCTTCGTGTGGGGCAAAGCACAACAAAAAGCTTTTGATGAACTTAAAAAGAGGCTCACCGAAGCACCTCTTCTTGCTTTACCGGATTTCACAAAACTTTTGAGATAGAGTGTGATGCTAGTGGTATTGGCATTGGAGGAGTCCTTATGCAAAACGGACGTCCTATCGCCTACCATAGCGAGAAACTTGATGGTGCTTGCCTTAACTATCCGATTTATGACAAAGAGCTTTTTGCCTTAGTACATGTCCTTCAAGTTTGGCAACACTACCTTTGGCCCAAGGAATTTATCATACATTCCGACCACGAGTCGTTGAAATATCTCAAAGGCCAAGCTAACTTGAGCAAGAGACACGCTAAGTGGGTTGAGTTCATGGAGTCTTTTCCGTACATTGTCAAGTATAAGAAGGGCAAAGATAATGTAGTTGCGGACACATTGTCTCGCAAACATACAAGCCTTCTTACGAGACTTGAAATCAATGTGTTGGGTCTTGAGGAAATAAAATATTTGTATGCTTCCGATCCGTTCTTTGAACCAATTTTCGCAAAGTGCTCCAATGACAAAGCAGTTGCTGATTTCTATTTGCATAAGGGCTTTCTATTTAAACAAAACATGCTATGCATCCCGAAGTCGTCGCTTCAACTTTTGCTTCTCCAAGAATCTCATGGTGGAGGCCTTATGGGTCACTTTGGTCGCGACAAGACATTGGACATGCTCTCCAATCACTACTTTTGGCCCAAGATGAAGCATGGCGTGGAGCGCTACGTTCAACGATGCACGACATGTGTTCAAGCTAAGTTGCAAGCTAATCCCTATGGTCTTTATATGCCATTGCCTATTCCTCATACACCTTGGTCCGACATTAGCATGGATCGTGTTAGGATTGCCTAGATCTAAGCATGGTCATGATTCTATATTTGTCCTTGTGGATCGTTTTTCCAAAATGGCACACTTCATACCGTGCCATAAGACCGACGATGCTTCACATGTTGCAAATCTATTTTTCAGGGAAATCATCCGTCTTCACGGTGTGCCAAGGACAATCGTCTCCGACCGCGACATCAAATTCATGAGCTTGTGGAAGACCCTCATGGCCAAGCTTGGCGTCAAGCTCCTCTTCTCATCCGCATCACATCCTCAAACTGATGGCCAAACAGAAGTTGTCAACCGAAGCCTCGGAACTCTCCTTCGTGTGTTGATCTAGAAAAACCTGAAGGATTGGGAGGAATGCATTCCACACACCGAGTTCGCCTACAATCGAGCCAAGCACTCAACAACCAAGATGAGTCCATTCATGATCGTCTATGGTTTCGAGCCCCTCACCGCGCTCGACATCCTACCACTACCTCTCCATGAGCGCACGAACATGGACGTCGAGAAGCGCGCACAAGCTATGAAGACGCTTCATGAAGAAACAAGAGCTACTATCGAACAACAAGTCCTTCACCAAGCTTCAAGATTAAACAAGGACAAGAAGGAGATGATATTTCAAGAAGGTGACCTTGTGTGGATACACCTAAGCAAGGACCGCTTCCCCAAGGAACGTGACTCCACGCTCAAGCCAAGAGGAGATGGTCCCTTCAAGATCCTCAAAAGAATCAACAACAACGCCTACATCATCGACATACCGACCTCCAAGTACCTTGCATGCAATACATTCAATGTCAAGGACCTCGCACCCTACCATGGAGATGCTCAAAATGATATCCATGAAGAGTCGAGGACGACTCTTTCCCAAGGGAGGGGAGCTGATGCCGCCCGTCCTATGGACGCTTCTACATCTACAACAACAACTCCCCCAAGTGGACCCATCACTCGTGCCTGAGCCAAACTCCTCCAAGCTAAGGTGAACTCGCTCCTCTCGTCGTGCCAATTTGATACCTCCTTGGATGGCGTGCTACTTCATACCACTACTTTGTGCATCATCAGGCACGAGCCCCCACCACATCGATCCACGAGCCCTGAAGCTGCACCTGTGCTGAAGCTGCCAAAGCTAGAGTGTCCGACGCGACTCAGCTGGAGTGTCCGGCGCGACTTAGCCAGAGTGTCCGGCCTGCCCGAGCCCGAACCTGGCGCGGACATTCTGTGTGCCAATTCGGACACTGCCCGGAGTGTCTGGCCACCCCGGACTGTCCGGCCCACTCGACCCGGAGTATCTGGCCACCCCGGACTGTCCGGCCCACTCGACCCAGAGTGTCCGGCCCAAGTGATGGGCCTGCGAGCCTAGCTGGGCCCTATGGCCCATGTACCCCTCTATTTCGCCCAGAACTCTACTTTAATGCCTGAATTACCCCTGACTTTGTGGTTGGCCTATATATAGACCCCACCTCCATTGTAAACCCTAGGCTTGATATTGGAATTCGTGGAAACCCCTTTGTGGATCTATCTAATTCTTGCATCATGCTCCTTGACTAAGGAGGACCAATATCCCCAAACCTCGTTGGAGTTTGCATTGTGCCTCCGCGTTGTACAAGGCCTAGGCATCGGTGTCCCTTTGCCTAGACATCAAGATCTCACCGAGTCTCCCATCTCGCCGTGCCGGTTCGAGAGAGAGTCGTCCGCCCGACGATGATCCTAGGGATTGCGCCGGACCGATCACCGTCGGTGTGAGCTATTGGTATTTATCATGGTTTTGCGTGTGTGTGTTCGTCGCGTTCTTCGTGCATGTGTTCGTCGTGTTCATCCTTCCCTCCTTCCCCCGCACTCCACCCTCGATTTGAAAGGGAATCGTGAAAGATCGGGCCACCCTAGAGGTTTGCCCTCAACAATTAGTATGCAAAAAAGCACAGGTATATAATGGAGATACAACAAGAACAGTGGTGGAAAACGCTTAATCTGTCAAGCAAACCAATACTCTTACCCGTTCTTACCGCGCAGCAGGTGGTGAGCAGCAACCGCCGTGATCAAGCTTCAGGAAGATTGAATAGAGCGATTGCCAGGTGGTGTCAATGAACTGTAGGAATATGTGGAGTTCTGGGTGGCTGCAATATTTGTAGACACAATTTCAAAACAGCAATGCAAGATTGAATAACAGCTCAACGACGGTACTGTGCTGGTCCTAGACTATACCAAGCTAGAGACGCGAGCCTAGAACACTACGAGTCACGCCGTGACACCGAAAATCAACAGGCACCAGTGCTCTGAACAGCGCGCGAATGAGGCGAAAATCACTAGTATGGAAAGTGTCTCAAAACGATCAGCAAAGTGGAATATCAGGATAGGCTCAAGATTTTTTTTTAAAATTTCCGAAAACTACACGAAACTGCTCTAGAAAGCGTGCAGACGCCAATTTTTGTTCAATATAATGGTGTATAGATCAAAACGATCCCAAAAGCCTAAAAACAGTATAGGCTGGAAATCTTTTTTGCTCTGCCCACCTCTTCCCTTCTGGCCAAAACTTTCTGGAACTCGGATCAAGTTGCAACTCGGATCGGATCTACAATGATGGAAAGCACGAGTAGGAAAACAAAAACAAACCTAACTAGACTGGAACAAGGATATGTGGTGGCGGAGGCGGTATGTGGGCGTAGGGTTGTAGCAAGTGTATGGCTGTGGTGATAGTGGAATCAGTGGTGATGGCGGAATCGGTGGTGGCGGTGGTGATGATTGTGACCAGAACTCGAAACTCTAAAGATCTAGATCTAAAACCAGCACTGGACACGATGATGCAGACTAGAACTCAACAAAGCAAATACTAAAAAGAAACAATGCAATAGGCCCAAAAGTGTTTCTAGGATACAGATCTAACCCTAATTTGTTGGCTTTTTCTGGTTTATAGGAACAAGCACAGATGCAATCTAAACTACGAAAACTGTAAGATCTCACCGAGAAACCCGAAATCTGATACCACTTGATAGGGTAAAGGTGCCCGATCTTTCGATGAGACGATATCTGTCGATTATGGTGGAGGTTGACGTTGACGATCTGACTACAAACGTGCGAGACGTTGCACCTTAGCAATCGATACACCAACTTCCGAGGCTATTGATCACGCCGGAGCTAGATCAACCTGATCACTAGGATCAATCCCTGCAAGCAATCGAAGAACCAACAAGAATTATAGATGCAATCAAGATATTGCGAATATAGATGAAAGCTTTATTGAAGAGGTGGGATTCTGTCAGTGCGTAGTACAAAAGGTCGGTTTGACACTTGTGCCTATGGCGAAGAGTAGCTCGTGGCTAAGTCTTTTACTAAACAAAATCCGAGTCTAAACGATGACCTAATGGGAGTATATATGGAGGAACAGAGTAGCTCGTGGCTAAGTCTTTTACTAAACAAAATCTAGGCCGGTTTCCTCCACTATACGGACCCTAAAAAGTCAGCCCCTTTATTTGGACAAAAATACATGGGCCTGACCCATATTTAAAGGTGACGCAGCACCATCTAATCACATGGACGAAATTTTGAAGTGTGTAGCTCTCTAGTTCGTCCATGTCTTCATCTTTTCATTATGATGGCTTCAAAGTTCTAAAATCTTCACTTGCAGCGTCATCCTGAATCCTCACACTATTGCTGCCATCATCTCCATGGATGATCATGCTCCAATGCTTGTCCCTCTCATCCATGCTAGGCCCATCATTCCTAAGTAACATACACACATTTGATTTAGGCAGCATCATATTCTCATGAATATTAGGAATAGTTCCTAGAAACGAAAGTACCTGATAATTTAGCTGGCGTGCGCGAGCTCTTGTGAGAGGTCCTTGGAATTGTGGAACACGAGGAAGTGTGGCTGTCATCATCACCATCGTGCAAAAAAATTGTGACCAAGGTCATGGAAATAGTTTATGATGACGTGTCCGTATTTGGTAGATCGGTGCATCTTTGCAAATCAACCAATATATCTGCTTCCAAATTTGAAGTTTGTTTTCGAATTACCAAGTAACAGCAATGTGTTTTGTTGTGAAGCAACTACAAAGATGATGGCTCAAAATGCCACCGCCCCCTTTTTCACACAATGTATAACGCCCTTTCAAGCTTCTAGGCTAAATTTGTGCAATAAAATAATTTTTGGGGCTGGATGTTTGAATGTATGGGCGGGATGTTTGAATGGGTGGGCGGGATATTTTGGCACTCTGCTGAAATTTTGAAGTTGAAGCTTCTATGGTACTCTACTCCCACTTGAGATGTTGTCCCCGTCAGATAGACCCACAGGCCTATATGCTTTCCAGCATTTAATGAGTTTATAGACATCTGCCGAAATTAATGAACATTAATTCAAGGCTTTCAAACAAGAGGAGCAAGGTCACAGCCATACATTGAAGTATCTTTGCCAACCAATCTTACAAACCTGGCCATATTTGGTAGATCGGTGCATCTTGGCATTTCAAGCAATTGTTTACAAAGGAGATTCCATATTTGATGGATAATGCCCTACTTTCGTGAGTTTCCAAGCTTCCTAGCTAAAGATGCTGAAATTAAATAACTTTTTGACATAAAGCCATTCGTTCACAAAGTGCAATGCTATGTGCATTAGTTTCCATGGTAAAACATAAACTTATATATTGACAAGTTTTGGATCAATTTTGATCTATGGTGACTAGCAGGTGGGCCACGTATATGGTGGTGCCCAAAGTAGGGTAGGTCAGAATTTCCAAAGTTATCACTCCGCACCCTTTCACGCTGTGTATTAAGTTCCACCCTCCGCCAGCTAGGCCTCACCCCCTTCCCCACAAAACAGATGCGCTTACGGCCGCTCCCCATCACCAACATGCGCGAAGAAGCTTTCTGTTATGGGGTAACCCCGTGGGTGGCCCGATCTTCACGGATCTCGTGGTCAAATCGATGGGAAAGCGAGGGGAAAGGGAGAAGGTAGCGGAAGCAGACGCACACCTCACGAAGAACACGATGAACACACCCAAAACTCACACGATACAAGGCCGACTACTCTCACCGGTGGCCACCGGTCCGATAGAATCCTCGCAAGGAAAGATCAGTCAACGTGCTCCCTCGATCCAACGTGGAGAGGGAAGAACACCTTGGAGAGGGTCTTGACGTCTTGGCAAAGGGACACCGATGCCAAGGCCTTGTACAACGAGGGAGGCGCGATGCAAACTCCAACGAGGTGGTGACGATAGTCAATCCCCTTTGGTAGAAGGGGATGAGGCAAAACTAGAGATTCCACAAAGGGGGTTTTCTTTAGTCTATCATCTATGCCTAGGGTTACATGAGGGGTGGGGGCACTATATAGGCCAACCACTAGTTCAAGGGTACTTTAGGAATAAAAGACCAAAGTCTGGGAGGACTAAGGGGTACATGGGCCGAAGGCCCAGCTAGCAGCGCGCAGGCCCATACGCTCAGGTCGGAGACTCCAATGTGGGGTCCAGAGACTGCGGTGTGGGTCAGAGACTCTAGTCTATCTCCGGTGTCATCTCCGGAGGGGCCTTCTGGCTGTCCTCGAGCTCGGTCTAGGGTTTAGTCCAGAGATGGGTCCGGAGACTCCAGGGTCTGCAGGCCGGTGAACCCAGTGTCTTCAGGCCGGAGACTCCGATGTGCGTAGGCCGGAGACTCCAGTGCTCCATCTACTGCTTCTTCTGTCTTCTCTTCCAAGCCTCCGTCTTGTCGTGCTTGGTGCTCCAAGATTCCTCCCATGCCTCCGTACTTCTTGGTGTGAACCTATCATGGATATGGGACGGAGTATAAAGTAGTATACCATTCAATGGGGTAGGAAGTGGGCTCGCATAGAGGAACGGATTAACCTTTGGAGTCCATGACGACTTGGCATAAGTTGGAGACCATGATGTGGTAACAACCGAAGGTCGGGCTACATCGTCTCCCCTCCCTTTAAAAAGAGTCATCCTCGACTCTACATGTTCATCACAAAGTAGAAGATGTCGAGGGACCTTCTTGATCCTGGGGTTCACCATATAGTCGTCCTCGGGAAGACTGACTTGACAACACTTCAATGTTCCTTCGCCTTCCATGAAGCCTACAAAGCTCACCACAAAAGCGAAACAACACTCAAAGCGTAGCCAATTCATGAAGATTATAGCATGAGTCCTCAAGTAGAGTGAAGTCACCTTAGGATGTAGAGATGGCTCGTTGAAGGGCAACCATATGTAACTCTCTACGGTTCGTCTTGTCAACTTATGTTCCATAGAGGTTGACGCGGAAGCAATTGTACCTTCACACTACAAAGACCAAGCAACACATGTTTGTGTGTGATAGAGGAGCATGTCAATTGTGGCATGTCCATTCTTGTTCACAACACTATTAGCACAACTCAAGTATAGCAAACCGGATGCATATGCAAGGTCAAAGTGTATGGAAATCGTTTGAACATCATCCAAATGTGGGAACTCAAAAACTCCATAAAACATCTTAGTGTGGCACTCAAAGCAATGGACAATATTGGTCAACATCTTTGATGCAAGAGTAGGAGAATTTGGCAAAAACACATGTGGAAGAACATCCAAAGCAACATCATTATGTGTGCAAACCAACCATTGGAAAGAACAATTGGTCAACATGTTGGATGCCACACACAAATCATCAAAAGCAAATATCATTGGGATATGAGTATCACGAGCGGAAGAAAAAGCAACGTGTTTGCAAACAGCCCATATGAAAGAGCAAGTGGTCCTTATGTTTGTTGCAACAACAATACGAGAGACTTGGAAGCTCTCATGAAAATACATGCTCAAAATGGCATTATGGTTACACACAAAACATCGAAAAGAGAAATTGTTCAACATTTTTGTGGCAACACACAAAGCATCAATATCCAAAAGCAACGAAACATGATTGTCACAAGGTGAAAGAATACCATTAACATGCTTGCAAGCAAACCATAGGAAAGAGCAATTTGTCAACATGAAAGATGCAAAGCATGCAAAATGTATCAGAGCTGGGTTCGATCTTGAACTCACTTGGGGGATGCTCTCTAGAGCTCTTTTTGTCAACTCGTGCTCAACCGAGGTTGACATGATCATGAGGGTACCTACACACATCAAACACAAAAGGAAGAACGTGTGTGCATGGTAGATAAATACATCATCCATCATGACATATCTCTTCTTGTCACCATTAGTGTCAATCAAGTTTGAAAAATATGCATGGTGAGTATGCAATGTTTATCTTGGCAATCATCAAAATCTCCAAAATTTGAGAAAGCTATCGGGGCCATCTCAATATAAACCATATGATAATTATTGTTGCAAGCAAAACAAGTGAAAGAGCAATCATCCATACTATTGCAAGCATAGGGAGAAATAGTAAAACACTCATGACAAAGCATTATTTGAGGGGTACCATTGGTAACATCATTGCAAGCAAAACATTGGAAAGAGCAATTGTTCAACAAAGTGGAAGCAATGATATCATCAACATAACGTTTAGAGCATGGCATGTCTCTGGAAATATCATGGCAATAAAGGGAATCCACATGGTCATCCTGATGCATAGCAAAATCAACACATGGGAATAAGAATGGAACATATGTCATGTCACACGTATCATGCATAGCATGCAAGTCATCACAAATCATCATGTCCACTAGTGGGATCATGGCATCATCAACACCCATATTGTTACCCTGTTCATACCTCTCATATGAAATGGGTGATGTGATAGCATTGGCCTCCATGTGCGCGACTTCTTCTTCTTGTATGGGGATGGCCTTAGCTTCATCCACCATGTACATCTTGTTATGGGGTAACCCTGTGGGTGGCCCGATCTTCACGGATCTCATGGTCAAATCGATGGGAAAGCGAGGGGAAAGGGAGAAGGTAGCGGAAGTAGACGCACACCTCGCGAAGAACACGATGAACACACGCAAAACACACACGATACAAGGCCGATTGCTCTCACGGGTGGCCACCGGTCCGATAGAATCCACGCAAGGAAAGATCGGTCAACGTGCTCCCTCGATCCCACGCGAAGAGGGAAGAACACCTTGGATAGGGTCTTGATGTCTTGGCAAAGGGACACCGATGCCAAGGCCTTGTACAACGAGGGAGGCGCGATGCAAACTCCAACGAGGTGGTGATGATAGTCGATCCCCTTTGGTAGAAGGGGATGATGCAAAACTAGAGATTCCACAAAGGGGGTTTTCTTTAGTTTATCATCTATGCCTAGGGTTACATGAGGGGGTGGGGGCACTATATATAGGCCAGCCACTAGTTCAAGGGTACTTTAGGAATAAAAGGGGCAAGTCTGGGCGGACTAAGGGGTACATGGGCCAAAGGCCTAGCTGGCGGCACGCAGGCCCATACGCTCAGGCTGGAGACTCCGGTGTGGGGTCCGGAGACTCCGGTGTGGGCCGGAGAATCCGGTCTGTCTCCGGTGTCGTCTCCAGAGTGGTAGACAGACTGTCCTCGAGCTCGAACTGGGGGCCAGTAAGGAGATGGGTCCGGAGACTCCAGGGTCAGCAGGCCGGAGACTCCGGTGTCCTCAGGCCGGAGACTCCGGTGTGCGCAAGCCTGAGACTTCGGTGCTCCAGCTGCTGCTTCTTCCGTCTTCTCTTCCAAGCCTTCGTCTTGTCAGGCTTGGTGCTCCAGGCTTCCTCCCATGCCTCCGTACTTGTTGGTGTGAACCTGTCATGGATATGGGGCGGAGTATGAAGTAGTATACCATTCAATGTGGTTGGAAGTGGGCTCACATAGAGGAACGGATTCACCTTTGGAGTCCATGACGTCTTGGCCTAAGTTGGAGACCATGATGTGGTAATGACCGAAGGTCGGGCCACATCATCTCCCCTCCCTTCAAAACGAGTCGTCCTCGATTCTACACGCTTATCACAAAGTAGAAGATGTCGAGAGACCTTCTTGATCCTGGGGTTCACCATATAGTTGTCCTCGGGAAGATTGAATTGACAACACCTCAATGTTCCTTCACTTTCCAAAAGTGAAGCAACACTCAAAGTGATAGCTCGTTCAAGGGCAGCCAGAGGTAACTCTCTACGGTTCGACTTGTTAACTCTTTGTCCATAGAGATTGACGCGTAAGCAATTGTACCTTCACACAACAAAGACCAAGCAACATATGTTTGTGTGTGATTGAGGAGCATGTCATTTGTGGCATGTCCATTCTTGTTCACAACACTATTAGCACAACTCAAGTATAGCAAACGGGATGCATATGCAAGGTCCAAGTGCATGGAAATTGTTTGAACTTCATCCAAATGTGGGAACTCAAAAACTCCATAAAGTGTCTTAGTGTGGCATTTAAAGAAATTGACTAAGATATAGATCAACATCTTTGATGCAAGAGTAGGAGAATTCAGCAAAAACACATGCAGAAGAACATCCAAAACAACATTATTATGTGTGCAAGCCAACCATTGGAAAGAAAAATTGTTCAATATGTTGGATGCCATACACATATCATGAAAAGCCAAAATCATGGGGGTATGAGTATCGCAAGCGTAAGCAAAAACAACATGTTTGCAAACAAACCATATGAAAGAGCAAGTAGTCCTTATGTTTGTTGCAACAACAATACGAGAGACTTGGAAGCTCTCGTGCCAATACATGCTCAAAATGGCATTATGGTTACACACAAAACATCGGAAAGAGAAATTGTTCAACATTTTTGTGGCAACACACAAAGCATCAATATCCAATAGCAACGGAACATGATTGTCACAAGGTGAAAGAATACCATCAAGATGCTTGCAAGCCAACCATAGGAAAGAGCAATTTATCAACATGAAAGATGCAAAGCATGCAAAAGGTATCAGAGCTGGGTTCGATCTTGACCTCACTTGGGGATGCTCTCTAGAGCTCTTTTTGTCAACTCGTGCTCAACTGAGGTTGACATTCTTGTGCGGGTACCTACACACATCAAACACAAAAGGAAGAACGTGTGTGGATGGTAGAGAAACACATCATCCATCATGACGTATCTCTTCTTGTGCACATCACCATTAGTGTCAATCAAGTATGAGAAATGTGCATGGTGAGTATGCAAGTGGGGAACATGCTTATCATGGCATTTACCAAAATCTCCAAAATTTGAGAAAGCTATGGGGGCCATCTCAATAGAATACATATGAGAATTATTGTTGCAAGCAAAACAAGTGAAAGAGCAATTATTCAACTTATTGCAAGCAACAGGAGAAACTGTAAAACATTCATGACAAAGTATTGTCCGAGGTTTATCATTGGTAACATCATTGCAAGCAAAACATTGGAAAGAGCAATTGTTCAACAAAGTGCAAGCAATGATATCATCAGCATAATGTTTATAACATGGCATGTCTATGGCAACATCATCACAATCAAATAATTTCACATGCTCAACATTATGCAAAGGCAAAGTATCACATGGAAATATCAGTGAAGCATATGTGATATCACAAACATCATCCATAGCATGCAAGTCATCACAAATCATCATGTCCACTAGTGGGATCTTGGCATCATCAACACCTATATTGTTACCTTGTTCATACCTCTCATATGAAGTGGGTGTTGTGGTAGCATTGACCTCCATGTGGGCGACTTCTTCATCATCCATGGGGATGGCATCATCTTCATCCACCATGTACATCTTCTTGGTAGGAGGCATCATCATCTCCAAGCTTGGTGCTTCTTGATCCATGGAACCTAGCACATCATAAGATAACACACTAGAGGTAGATGGTAAGTCGTTAGAAGTCAAAGTGGTCTCACATGACCTATCAACTACCACTCTCAACTCACTAGGTGTATCACTCATGCCCTCCAAGTGGAAGCACTCAATCTCACGTATGGTGGTCACTCATCTCACTCTTGTTTTCACTCAAGTGGGCTAAGTGGCTCTCATACTCACATGGGATTGGTAGCACATCATCACTCAAGCATATGGGGGTAGGGTTGGTTATCTCAACTCCATGCGCCTCCTTTGGTGAAGGGAAAAACCCATGCTCACCAATCTTGACCTTGTCGTTGCCATCTTGCACCTTGGCTTGTGTAGTCCTCTTGACGTACGTGTCCAACTTGGCGAAGTACAGGTCTTCGTCTTCCTCATCCACGAAGTTGCATGCATCATCTAGGACGTCAAGTCTTGGCATTGAAGCTTGATGGCGTGGAGGAGAGCTTGCTCTCGGTGCCATTTTGGTGGTGGCACGAGTAGTTAAAGGTGCCTTATGATGGTGTCGACGGAGTTCATTGGCGTGCCTTGCCAAAGGTTGATGTAGATGGCGCACTTGGTCATCCACAGGAGGCTCACGACGATGCTTCTTGTCCTTGGCAGTCTTCTCTTTATGGTGGTGCCTTCTTTAGCTAGGTTGAGCGTTATGGATGGTGCTCAACATGTATTCTCCTTCTTCATGGCGAAGATGCCTTGAACGATGTCTTGTATCCTCTTGATGTTGGCGATGATCGCTAGAGGATGTATGTCGATGAAGATTCTTGCTTCGTGGCGCCTCTTTTGGAAGATGATGTTGGGGCGCCACTCTTCTTGTAGGCGGTGGCACTTGTTGCCTTGGAGGTTGTTGCACTTGATGCCTTCAAGGTTGTGGTGCTTGGCGCCTTGGAGATGGTGGCGAGGGTGTGGAGCCTCTTGACGCGGTTGATGACGAAGAGGAGGCTCGTTCCTTGGTTGGTGATGTTGGTTAGGCACATTGGCCTCACGGCGAAGAACATGGTCATGAGCCTCTTGACGTGGTGGGCGTCGCTCAACTTGTATCACTTGACGCTCCAAGGTTTGTTGAGGTGGGGGAGGCGCCTTGTGATGACCATGGTGTCGGTGCGGACGTTCATGACGTTGATGATGAGGAGGAGGATCTTGGAGAGCTTCACGTCGATCACGAGCTTGATTCTCCAAATTGGAGTCATCACTTGTTGTGTCAAGTATGTGTCGCGGTCGATGGTGGTAGACTTTCTTTTGCACTTGTGGTTGCCCTTGCGGTTCCTCTTGTGGTTGCTCTTGTTGGATCACTAGTGCCCTTGCGCAATGACGGTGTGCTTCTTTCCTTGCTCGTGGCCTTGAAGGAAGGTCACCATCATAGCTTGACGTTGCGGCGTGCCGTGGGGAAGGTACATAGTTCAAAGAGGTTCCATCTTCAACCACGGGGGCGCCATTGCGTCTTGGAGCACTTGGAGGTAGATCTTGTTGCGGAGGTGCATGACGACGCGGAGAACTTGAAGAGCTTGAAGCACGTGAACGCGGTCTTGCCATTCTATCGATGAGGCGTCGAAAATTGTCATTTGTTTCGGCGACGGAGCATTGAAGCGACTCATTTTGGTGGCCAAAGTTGTGATGCATTGCTTGGATTTGCCATTCGAGGCCATCGAAGAGGTTGTCGATGTTCTTAAACTCGGCTTGCGTCTCGCCAAATTGTTCATCTTGTCGCGTCTCAAGGGCTTGGCAACGTTCACGGAACTCTTGTCGAACGATGAAGTGACTTGCGTGCGTCATGTGCGGTCCTTGATCTTCTTCTTGGGGAGGTAGTTGGCTCGGCTCACCGTGCCTATCCATCATGCAAAACACACAAGTATTGTATATGGAAGCGGAATATGGTGGTGTTAGCCTTGTACCTCACCTTGGGGATTGCACCAAACTAGAAACCACAAGTGAGAGCTATAAGCGTGCAAAGTGGAAATGCAAAGAAAACTCACAATAAAGAAAGAACTAACTATCAAAAGGTTGTTGGTGGTAGGTTAGGATTGTGGAATGCCAAAGAACCAACCAAAAGAAAAGGGATAGTCAAATGTGGGTAAAATCCAACAAAACACAAGTCAAAGCGAAGGTCAACAACTCAAAAGGGTGACGGAAACCTACGACTATATACACACACGTGGAGAAAGTTGGGATTGACACGACTATGAAAATGAGCAAAAAAAGTCGTAACGAAGACTAAGCTCGTTGTCGTGCCAATGCAAGGAGATACCGTGGCTCGTTTGCAAAGAGGAAAAATGAGCAACGGATTTGTGCACTTGTCTTGGGCGCTCTTGTTTCTCTCTTGCTTACAAGCTTTGAGACTCTCTTTGGCAATGGGAGGCTATTTTTATTTTGCTTTTCCTTTGTATCTTTTTTTGCTCTCCCTTGGTGCTACCTAGTCACACTTGATATTGCTCTTGCACTCTCACTATCCAAGTACAAATGCACAATGCTCAAGCAAACACAAGATGAGCCACTCTCATAGGATAGGTACACACAAAGGAAGATAGGGGTTAACAAGGTGACGCAAGGTATACCTTCTTTGATGATGAACTTGGCGTCGGTAGTGCGGGATGATGTTCGTGAGCCGTGGTGTCGATGAGCGCGGGGGTTGTCGATGCGGAATCTTGTTGTTAGTTGACGACACGCACACAGGCACAAACAAATAGGTAGAAATTAGCCAATGCAAGATTAGAGGCACAACTGTCAAAATCAGGCGTCAGGCCGTAGACTCCGGGGTTTCAGGCCGAAAACTCCGGTGCAGGCCGAAGACTCCGGTGTGGGTAGGCCAGAGACTCCGGTGTAGGCCGGAGACTCCGGTGTGCAGGCCGGAGACTCCGGTCTGGAGTCAGATCGCGAATTACTCGTGTTCTTGAGCGGAAATCCACGCCTTGGGTCCTCAAATCCACGAAAAATTGGCCAAATTGGGCTGGGAAAACACAGGATAAAGCTGGACCAACACCTAAGACAAGGTTTGGTCAGATCAAAACCACAAATAACACTCCAAATCAAGAGATCGATCCAAAGGCAAATATGGGCTGTTTGTTGGGGATTTTCGAATTTTTGGTGGATAGAAGAAAATTTTTGGGGGAAATCGTGAGCAACGAAGCTCTTGATACCAGATGTTATGGGGTAACCCCGTGGGTGGCCCGATCTTCACGGATCTCGTGGTCAAATCGATGGGAAAGCGAGGGGAAAGGGAGAAGGTAGCGGAAGAGGACGCACACCTCGCGAAGAACACTATGAACACATGTAAAACACACACGATACAAGGCCGATTGCTCTCACCGGTGGCCACCGGTCCGATAGAATCCTCGCAAGGAAAGCTTGGTCAACGTGCTCTCTCGACCCACGCGGAGAGGGAAGAACACCTTGGAGAGGGTCTTGACGTCTTGGCAAAGGGACACCGATGCCAAGGCCTTGTACAACGAGGGAGGCGCGATGCAAACTCCAACGAGGTGGTGACGCTAGTCGATCCCCTTTGGTAGAAGGGGATGAGGCAAAACTAGAGATTCCACAAAGGTGGTTTTCTTTAGTCTATCATCTATGCCTAGGGTTACATGAGGGGGTAGGGGCACTATATATAGGCCAGCCACTAGTTCAAGGGTACTTTAGGTATAAAAGGGGAAAGTCTGGGCAGACTAAGGGGTACATGGGCCAGAGGCCCAGCTGGTGGCACGCAGGCCCATACGCTCAGGCCGGAGACTCCGGTGTGGGGTCTAGAGACTCCGGTCTGTCTCCGGAGTGGCAGACAGACTATCCTCGATCTCGATCTGGGGGCCAGTCCGGAGATGGGTCCGGAGATGGGTCCGGAGACTCTAGTGTCTTCAGGCCGGAGACTCCGGTGTGGCCGGAGACTCCGGTGTGCGCAGACCAGAGACTCCGGTGCTCCAGCTGCTGCTTCTTCCGTCTTCTCTTCCAAGCCTCCGTCTTGTCAGGCTTGGTGCTCCAGGCTTCCTCCCATGCCTCTATACTTGTTGGTATGAACCTATCATGGATATGGGGCGGAGTATGAAGTAGTATACCATTCAATGGGGTTGGAAGTGGGCTCGTATAGAGGAACGGATTCACCTTTGGAGTCCATGACGACTTGGCCTAAGTTGGAGACCATGATGGGGTAACGATCGAAGGTCGGGCCACATCACATCTTCTTGGTCGGAGGCATCATCATGTCCAAGCTTGGCGCTTCTTTATCCATGGAACCAAGCACATCATGGGATAACACACTAGATGATGAGGGCAAACCTCTAGGGTGGCCCGATCTTCACGGATCTCGTGGTCAAATCGATGGGAAAGCGAGGGAAAAGGGAGAAGGTAGCGGAAGCGGACGCACACCTCACAAAGAACACGATGAACACACACAAAACACACATGATACAAGGCCGATTTCTCTCACCGGTGGCCACCGGTCCGATAGAATCCTCGCAAGGAAAGATCGGTCAACGTGCTCCCGTCAATCCCAAGCGGAGAGGGAAGAACACCTTGGAGAGGGTATTGACGTCTTGGCAAAGGGACACTGATGCCAAGGCCTTGTACAACGAGGCAGGCGCGATGCAAACTCCAACGAGGTGGTGACGATAGTTGATCCCCTTTGGTAGAAGGGGATGAGGCAAAACTAGAGATTCCACAAAGGGGGTTGTCTTTAGTCTATCATCTATGCCTAAAGGATACAATGAGGGGTGGGGGCTCTATTTATAGGCCAGCCACAAGTTCAAGGGTAGTCTGGGCATAAAACTAGGGTTTGGTGCGAAATAGAGGGGTACATGGGCCAAGGGCCCAGATGTTGGCACGCAGGCCCATCGCGTAGGCCGGACACTCCGGGTCGAGTGGGCCGGATAGTCCGGGGTGGCCAGACACTCCGGGTAGTGTCCGGGTAGAGTCCGATGTAGCACACAGAATGTCCGCGCCAGGACAGGGCTGGGGTAGGTCGGACACTCCGGCTGCGCCGGACACTCTGGCCGGATTCGGGCGGACTCTCCGGGGCGATGACGGCGGAGACTCTCGTGCCGGAGCTGGCTGCTCCTGGTCCATCTTCTTGGTTGACTTGGGGACGATCTTGGGGACTTGGCGTTGTGGATGTAGCAGCGTCTGCAGGATGGGCTGCATCAGCTCCCCCCTTCAAAACGAGTCGTCCTCGACTCTTTCATGCTCATCCCAAGAAGATGATGTCGAGAGACCTTCTTGATCCTAGGGTTCACCGTATAGTCGTCCTTGAGAAGCTTGAATCGACAACACCTCAATGTTCCTTCACCTTCCATGAAGTCCACAAGGCTCACCACAAACGCAAAGCAACACTCAAAGCGTAGCCAATTCATGGAGATTATAGCATGAGTGCTCAAGTAGAGTGAAGTCACCTTATGATGTAGATATAGCTCATTGAGGGGTAGCCATAGGTAACTCTCTACGGTTTGTCTTGTCAACTTATGGTCCATAGAGGTTGACGCGTAAGCAATTGTACCTTCACACAACAAAGACCAAGCGAAATATATTTGTGTGTGATAGAGGAGCATGTCATTTTTGGCATGTCCATTCTTGTTCACAACACTATTAGCACAACTCAAGTATTGCAAACGAAATGTGTATGCAAGGTCAAAGTGCATGGATGTCGTTTGAACATCATCCAAATGTGGGAACTCAAAAACTCCATAAAGTGTCTTAGTGTGGCACTCAAAGCAATTGACTAAGAAATGGATCAACATCTTTGATGCAAGAGTAGGAGAATTCGGCAAAAACACATGAGGAAAGATATCCAAAACAACATCATTATGTGTGCAAACCAACCATTGGAAAGAACAATTGTTCAATATGTTGGATGCCATACACATATCATCAAAGGCCAAAATTATGGGGGTATGAGTATCGCAAGCGGAAGCAAAAACAACATGTTTGCAAACAAACCATATGAAAGAGCAAGTAGTCCTTATGTTTGTTGCAACAACAATACGAGAGACTTGGAAGCTCTCATGACAATACATGCTCATAATGGCATTATGGTTGCACACAAAACATCGGAAAGAGAAATTGTGCAACATTTTTGTGGCAACACACAAAGCATCAATATCCAATAGCGACGAAAGATGATTGTCACAAGGTGAAAGAATACCATTAACATGCTTGCAAGCATAGCATAGGAAAGAGCAATTTTTCAACATGAAAGATGCAAAGCATGCAAAAGGTATCAAAGCTAGGTTCGATCTTGAACTCACTTGGGGGATGCTCTCTAGAGCTCTTTTTGTCAACTCGTGCTCAACCGAGGTTGACATTCTCTTGCGGGTACCTACACACATCGACCACAATAGGAAGAACGTGTGTGGATGGTAGAGAAACACATCATCCATCATGACGTATCTCTTCTTGTGCACATCACCATTAGTGTCAATCAAGTATGAAAAATATGCATGGTGAGTATGCAAGTGGGGAACATGCTTATCATGGCAATCATCAAAATTTCCAAAATTTGAGAAAGCTATGGGGGCCATCTCAATATAAACCATATGGGAATTATTATTGCAAGCAAAACAAGTGAAAGAGCAATTATTCAACTTATTTCAAGCAACGGGAGAGATTGTAAAACACTCATGACAAAGCATTATCCGAGGGGTACCATTGGTAACATCATTGCAAGCAAAACATTGGAAAAAGCAATTGTTCAACAAAGTGCAAGCAATGATATCATCAATGTAATGTTTATAGCATGGCATGTCTATGGCAACATCATCACAATCAAATAATTTCACATGCTCAACAATATGCAAATGCAAAGTATCACATGGAAATATCAATGAAGCATATGTGATATCACAAACATCATCCATATCATGCAAGTCATCACAAATCATCATGTCCACTACTGGGATCATCGCATCATCAACACCCTTATTTTTACCTTGTTCATACCTCTCATATGAAATGTGTGTTGTGGTAGCGTTGGCTTCTATGTGGGCGACTTCTTCATCCTGTATGGGGATGGCATCATCTTCATCCACCATGTACATCTTATCGGTCGGAGGCATCATCATCTCCAAGCTTGGCGCTTCTTGATCCATGGAACCTAGCACATCATGAGAAAACACACTAGAGGTAGAGGGTAAGTCGTTAGAAATCAAAGTGGTCCCACATGACCTATCAACTACCACTCTCAAATCACTAGGTGTATCACTCATGCCCTCCAAGTGGAAGCACTCAACCTCACATATGGTGGAGTCACTCATCTCACTCTTGCTTTCACTCAAGTGGGCTAAGTGGCTCTCATACTCACATGGGATTGGTACCACATCATCACTCAAGCATATGGGGGTAGGCTCGGTTTTCTCAACTCCATGCGCCTCCTTTGGTGAAGGGAAAATCCCATGCTCACCAATCTTGACCTTGTCATCGCCATCTTGCACCTTGGCTTGTGTAGTCCTCTTGACGTACTCGTCCAACTTGGCGAAGTAGAGGTCTTCGTCTTCCTCATCCATGAAGGTGCATGCGTCATCTAGAACGTCAAGTCTTGGCGTTGAAGCTTGATGGCGTGGAGGAGAACTTGGTCTTGGTGCCATTTTGGTGGTGGCATGAGTAGTTGAAGGTGCCTTATGATGGTGTCGACGGAGGTCATTGGCGTGCCTTGCCAACGGTTGATGTAGATGGCGCACTTTGTCATCCACATGACACTCGCGACATTGCTTCTTGTCCTTGGCACTCTTCTTGGTGAGGCGTTGTAATGAGCGCAAAGCATCATTATTCTTGGCCATCATGCTCATGGTTTTGGCGAAGTTGATGTCCATGTCGCGCTTGAAGTTGTCCATTTGATGGTGGACCTTGGTGCTCTCGAGTTGGAGGCTCCGTCTTGGTCGACGCAACTTGAGGAGTTTATCATTGTCTTTCTTGAAGTCATCCATGCTTGGGGAGTTATTGTTGTTGTAGAACTCCATATCACCCAAGCATGTGGAGCCATTGTTGGTGTAGTGCTCCATCATGTCATCCATGCTTGTGGAGGCATATGCATGGTGGCTCATCGTGGATTCTTCATAGAAATCATCCTCGGTTCCGGAGTCCCTAGACATGTTTCACAAGGCCAAATGTTGTATATGGAAGTGGTAGGGGGTTAGGGATACAACGCCAGACCATACTTTACCTTGGAAGATAGTATCGTGCAAGTGGCAACACTTGAGAGCAATCAAAACCAAGCAAAGTGAAGTTCACGCGGAACACCAAAACCAACTAACCACTAAAAACACACACACACAAAGCTTATGGTGGATGGGTATGGAAAGTTGCATGTCCAAGAACAATCCGAAATCAAGATATTGTAATGGCAAGTAAAGAACCACAATGATCACAAAGCAAAAGAAGTCAATCCACAAGATAGGAATTATATACAAGGAAACACACACGGTGGGATAAATGGGACTTGCACGATGGAGAAAGTGAGCTAAGAACCAAATGATTACCTAGCGAAGACTATAAGCTCGTGTCGCACAAGTGCAAGGAGAGACGCTAGTTCGATTGCAATAAATTGGTGGGCTATAAGATATGCACAATAAGTACCACCTATTTGATGTTCATCGAGCTTGCGCTTCCTATTCTATGAGGCACTTGTTTCTTTCTTTCTTTTTTCTTCTTTTTCTCTTTTTCTATTTTTTCTGTTTTTCTTTTCTTTTTCACTTGCCCCCTCCTTGTGCCAACAACTATACAAGATAACTATATGAGATAGCGCACTCACAACTTTTGCTCGGAATTCTACAAGGTATCAAATGTGCATAGCCCAAGCAATCATAGGAGGAACTAGTCTCAATAGGTTTTTGTTGAACGCAAAGATAGTGTAGCTCACAAAGGAAAGCAAGTGGGAAGATGTCGCGGAATTTTATACCTTTCGTCACCGATCTTCACCCTTTATTGATGGATTCCGCCTTCCTCACGGAATTTGGATGGAGTAGATAGCATGAACCATGGAAATGATGATGTAGAGCTCTTTCTCCTCTTCAAAACGATCTACAGAACACCAAAATCCGAGTTCGTATGCAAAAGTTATGCTCAAAACTGTGAAACAGATTTTTCTGTCTGCAGGGAGGCGGACAGTCCGGTGCGCACAGGCCGGACAGTCTGGCCGGGCCGGATATTCCGGTCAGTTTAGGCCGGAAACTACGGTGGGGCAGATATTCCAGTTAGTTTTGGCCGGACAGTCCGGTCCGGTCGAACCAGAACTTCCAGAACACAAACATGACGAGTTTTGGCAGAAAAACTCGAACCAAAACCTCAAATTGATGGGGGAAATCAAGGAATTAGGCCATGGAAACGCAGGGGAAGGTAGATCAACAAGTTTAGCAAGTAATCCACGGATCAAAACCTACCAAAACGCACTCAAATCACAGATCGGTCCAAAACACGAATTGGGGCTATTGTTGGTGGAAATTTCGAATTTATGGGGAAAAAGACCAAATCGAGGAGAAATCCGTGGCAACCAAAAGCTGCTGATACCAGATGATGAGGGCAAACCTCTAGGGTGGCCCGATCTTCATGGATCTCGTGGTCCAATCGATGGGAAAGCGAGGGAAAAGGGAGAAGGTAGCGGAAGCGGACGCACACCTCGCGAAGAACACGATGAACACACACCAAACACACACGATACAAGGCCGATTGCTCTCACCGGTGGCCACCGGTCCGATAGAATCCTCGCAAGGAAATATCGGTCAACGTGCTCCCGTCAATCCCAAGCGGAGAGGGAAGAACACCTTGAAGAGGGTCTTGACGTCTTGGCAAAGGGACACCGATGCCAAGGCCTTGTACAATGAGGGAGGCGCGATGCAAACTCCAACGAGCTGGTGATGATAGTCGATCCCCTTTGGTAGAAGGGGATGAGGCAAAACTAGAGATTCCACAAAGGGGGTTGTCTTTAGTCTATCATCTATGCCTAAGGGATACAATGAGGGGTAGGGGCTCTATTTATAGGCCAGCCACAAGTTCAGTGGTAGTTTGGGCATAAAACTAGGGTTTGGTGCGGAATAGAGGGGTACATGGGCCAAGGGCCCAGATGTTGGCACGCATGCCCATCGCGTAGTCCGGACACTCCGGGTCGAGTGGGCCGGACAGTCCGGGGTGTCCGGACACTCCGGGTAGTGTCCGGGTAGAGTCCGATGTAGCACACAGAATGTCCGCGCCAGAATGGGGCTGGGGTAGGAAGGACACAGATGACGGCGGAGACTCGTGCTGGAGCTGGCTGCTCCTGGTCCTTCTTCTTGGTTGACTTGAGGATGATCTTGGGGACTTGGCGTTGTGGACGTAGTAGTGTCCGCAGGACGTGCTGCATCACTAGAGGTAGAGGGTAAGTCGTTAGAAATCAAAGTGGTCTCACATGACCTATCAACTGCCACTCTCCACTCACTCGGTGTATCACTCATGTCCTCCAAGTGGAAGCACTCAATCTCACGTATGGTGGAGTCACTCATCCCGTCGACGGTTGCCCTTCTGGCTCTTTAAAGGGACGCCGCGGGGGAGGCGATTTGTTTCCTTCGCTCCCCCGCTGCAGTTCCCTTATCTCTCGTTGCTTCCGCTCCTACGCCCTTGCCCTTTGTGCCGCCCGCTCGCCGTCGTCGATGCTACGGGCCACCGTCAATCTTCCGTCGCCGCTCCCCCTCGTCAACCGGAAATGGCCGCCGACCGCGGGGCCTGGTGCGGCTCCGCCGTCACCGAGGACCAAATCGCGAAGTACCACGCCACCCGCGTCGTCTCGCCGGCGGAGGAGGTGGCGGTGCGGCTGGCGCCGGCCGGGGAGGTCTTGCCTCATCCGGCGAAGGGACAACGCGTCATCTTCCTTTCGCACTTGGCACGCGGGTTCGCCCTTCCGGTGAACCTGTTCCTCTTGACTTTCCTTGCTTTCTTCGATCTTCGCCTCCACCACCTCGGCACCAACGCAATCGGAACATTGGCGCACTTCGTAGCTTTCTGCGAGAGCTACCTCGGGATCCAGCCGGATCTCGGGCTCTTCTGCCGGCTCTTTCGAGTCCGGCCGCAAGTGCAGTTCACCCAGGGGCCACTAGTCGTCTGCGGCGGCGCCTCCATCTACTCCTGCTCGCAGACCGGCTACCCCAAATTCCTTCTTCACAATACGGTATGACTGTGGCAGCAGTCGTACTTCTACGTGAATAACCTCACCAACATCGACCAGATCAATCTGTCGGCCTTCTAGGACGTCGAGTCCAGCCGGCAGAACCGGGACTTGAAGTTCCACGGCGACAAGGCGGAGACGGACGAGCTGCTGAAGCGCATGAGCTAGCTCGTCCACTGCCGGCTGACCGGCCTGGACGTCACTCTCAGCTGGATGTCCCGGCTGATGATGCCGTTGCAGCAGCGAGCACACAAGATGTGCTACTACTCCGGCCGGCTGGACCCGACCCGGCCGTCGCGCCGCGATCCCCGCTACCACAACCTGAAGGAGTGGGTGTGGACGATCACCAAGGAGCGGCTGCCGGAGAACTGGAAGTTCAGCCTGGCGCCTTATACTCGGGAGAACCGTAAGCTCTTCTAACCGGATGCTCTTTTGGTGTTTCTTGTACTTGTTCTTTCTTTTCGCCTGGCTGACTTTTTGTATTCGGTAGATGTTCCCTTGCATCA
Source organism: Avena eriantha (assembly GCA_910589775.1). NCBI lineage: Eukaryota > Viridiplantae > Streptophyta > Magnoliopsida > Poales > Poaceae > Avena > Avena eriantha. The sequence goes on from OU342743.1 coordinate 391,055,663, forward strand.
TCCGCGAGGAGGGCGCAGCGGCCCTGGAGGAATTCACGCTCGACCTGCCCGAGCCGCGCGCTCGGCGGTCTGGCGAAGAATCGGATGGGGACGGCGACGCCTTCCCTAGCCAAAATGACGAGCCCGCCGCCGACCCGCACGCGGAGGTGCACGAGGAGGAGGCCGCGCCGACCACGGAGCCGGCGACGCGCTCCGCGACGGACGGGGAGGCGGGTGGGAGTGGCTCCAGCCGTTCCGGGTCGCGCCACCCTGCGACGGAGGAGCCGGCGCACAAGAGGGGCCGGTCCGGCGCCCTGCCACCAAGCCGTCTTGGCTGGAAGAAGGGGCCACCTCCAGTTGTGTCGGGGTATGTTCTTTCTCCCCTTCCCTTTCTGCCTGTTTTCTGTCTGCCTGCCTTTTTCCTCCTTTTCTGACTTTGGCTTGTTTTGCTCTTGTCTTCTTCTCTTTCTCCTTAGCACGCTGGTTTCCTTCGGAGCTGCGAGCCCCGCACGCGCGTCAGCCGGGTCGCCACCCCCGTGCCCCGACTGCGCCGACCAGCGCCCCTCCTTCTGAGGCGCAGCCTTCGCCTCCTCCTCGGGCTGAGCCGACTGCCTCCGCTCAGCCGGAAGTTCCCCAGCCGGAGGCGGGGTCCTCCCAGCCGGCAGGCTCCACCGCGGGCGCGTGGGGGCTGCCGGCAAGGAGCTCGTCGTCGTTGGCGACGACAACTCCGACGAGGAGCCTGGGAAGGAATGGCAGACGGCGGTGGTCGCGTCGAAGGAGTCCCTAGTCGTCAACGCCGTGGACGACGACGCTTCTTCCGCCGCCTCGCTGTCGGACCTTGCCGCCATGCTTGAGCTGGCGGTGAAGGAGATCCGGCTACTAGAGGCCACAGCCGGCGGGGACCGGACGTTGGAGCAGAAGCTCGCTGCTGCCAACGGGACCTCCCAGAGTAAGTTCGCTTCACCCGGCTCGCCTTTTTTTGGGGCACTGATAGCTGGTTTTGTTGCAGCCATCCTTGTGTGTGCTCAGCGTGAGATCGATCGCTTGAAGAAGGCGAACGACCGGCTGAGCAAGTCCAATTCTACTCTGCGGCTGTAGAACAAGGATTGGCACGCACGGGTGGATGGTCTGGAGGCCACCATCAAGGAGCGCGACGCCTCGCTCGCTAGCCGGACCGAAGCTTTCTCCCTTCTCTAGGCCCAGAACAAGGACCAAGAGAAGGAGATTAAACGACTAGCGACCAAGGAGAAAGCGCTGGTGGAGGAGCTGATGCAGGTCGGCCATTCTGCCAAGGGTGAGTTTTCTTTCCGTCTTCTTTTCTTTCCGGATCCGGTAGCCGGATCTGACTTCTCTTTTCTGACAGCCTTTTACCCCGGCATAGACCTGCTGGCCTACAACCGGCTGCAGGAGAACTGGTCGAGAGCACAGCCGATGGCCTAGGAGCTCGTCGTCCTTCTTGGCGAGGAAGCTGCCAAGCTTCGCCAGGCGGCGTAGGACATCTTCTCCTTCGTATGGCCGGAGGCTCCGGTTCCGGAGACAATGGCGCAGCTGGCTGCGAAGGTGGGAGAGGTGCCAGCTACGGTGGACCGGCTGCGAGACCTGGCAGCGCGGGACGGAGCGGAGATGGCCCTGGCTCTGATGCTCTCCTAGTACAAGGACGCCCGCGTCGAGAAGATCGACAGAGGCTTCCATGCTGGAGCTGATCTTGCCGCTATCCGCCAAGCCCATCCGGAGCTCTGCGGTTCCGCCATCAAGATCGCCGACTACGTGGACCCCGACGAGGTGCTCACCGACTCGGAGTCCGTCGGCACTCCTGATGTGGAGGCCCCGATGCCGCCGCCTGCCAGTGCCGGAACCGGATCAAGCTCCGCGCCTCCTCCGCCGCCCGAAGCCTCTGTCGGCCAAGAACTCCCCCATGGCAAGGGTCCTGCCGCTTAGATATCGCCCCGGGATGCCGGGTGTATTTGTCTTGTGCTACATACTTATGAACCTTGTCTGTTTGTGCCGGCTGTCTTTGACGCCGGGTAACTTATGGGAGCTTCGTCTCTCTTTTGTTTGTTAATATTGATCTTGCTTGGGTTTCCTTCAACTTATGCGCTTCGAATTTTCTTTCCATAATTTGCCGGTTAACTTTTCCCGGCTACACACTTTTAGTCGGGGGACCGAACCTCTATTGGGGGCGCGCGAGCGCACCGACTGGGTGTAGCCCCCGAGATTCGCAATAGCTGGCATAGCCAGGTGCTTCGAATCTTTCTTCTTTCCCCATTCTTCTATCTTTATCCGACTAGACTCATCTCTGTCGGTTGCTTTTGCTGGCTGAACACCTTCAGCCAGGGGAAATAACATTCCAGTGGGGGCGCGCGAGCGCACCCGCTGGGTGTAGCCCCCGAGATTCAGAGTAGCTGGCGTAGCCAGGTGCTTCGAATCTTCCTTGTCTTCTCTTGCTCCTGCCCTTGCCCTCACCTGGGCTCCGATCGGCCGACCAAACGCCTTTAGCCAGTCGGGAACCACAAGATTCCACTGGGGGCGCGCGAGTGCACCCAGTGGGTGTAGCCCCCGAGATTCGGAGCGCTTGATGAAGGCAAGGACTTCGAATCTTCTTTCCTTCTCCTCGATTTCGACTCTAAGTAGTCGGACAAAACGTACATACGCATACACACATGTCCACATAGGTTAGTAGGTTAGTCTGCCAAATTGTAGCCGAGAAACGGCTTGTTTTTTCGAAAACTGGCTTGTCCCTTTCTAGACACTTAGTCGCTTTCCCGTGCGCTCTGTTTTTTTGCTGCGTCCTTGCCAGGCAGCCGGGTTGCGGTCTGTAGCCGGAATCGAAGGGAGCTGACAGTACATTGCACACGGTACTAATGGCTTAGCAGCTGGATTGGTTCGAGCTAGTTGCAGGGGCAGGACACCCGATCTGTCGCATCTCCTCCCCATTTTTCGTGTGGGAAGCCTCGGGCTTTTGCTCTTGCTAGCCGGACAGCTAGATTGCGGTCTGTAGCTAGTACGAAGAGTGGGCCTCTGACATCATCGCACAGTACTCAGCCGGCTTGTTGACTTAGCAGGCCGGGCCAGCCGGCGAGCCCCCGGGTAGGGGTTGCCGGAGCCGGAAAATCATAACCGGAAAACGGATGCATACACATTTCTAGCAAGGAGCCCCCGAGATTCTCGTGGGGGTCTGCATTTTCATTCATAGGGTTTTCGGGATACATACGCTGCCTGGCGACTAGGTGTAAAACGGGCGCAGTAGGGCCGCATTCCAGGGACGCTCGGTCTCCTCGTCCGATTTGTCCATCTTGTTCTTGCGTGGCTGCTGCGCGTCGATGAGGTAGTAGGAGTCGTTGGGAAGCGCCCGGCTGATGATGAAGGGGCCCTCCCAGGGTGGCGATAGCTTCTGCATGCCCTTCGTGTCTTGCACCATCCGGAGAACCAGGTCGCCCTCGCGGAATGCGACTGGGCAGATCCGGCTTGAATGGTAGCGACGTAGTCGCTGTTGGTACAGGGCTGATCTGGACAAGGCCAGCTCGCGGGCCTCCTGCGGGAGGTCCACTCCGTCCTCCCGCACCTCCTGGTTGGCTTTTTCGTTGTAGAGGAGCTTGCGAGGGGAGTCGAACTCGATGTCGGCAGAGAGGACGGCTTCCGATCCGTAGACCAGGAAGAATGGCGTGTAGCCGGTTGACCTATTCGGCGTGGTGCGGAAGCTCCATAGCACAGCCAGAAGTTCTTCGATCCAACATCCGGGTGAACGCTCCAACGGCTCGATGAGACGTGGCTTGATGCCGGCTAGCACCAAGTCGTTTGCTCTTTCGACTTGCCCGTTGGATTGAGGGTGCGAGACGGAGGCGAGGTCCAGTCGGATGCCCTTGTTGCTGCAAAACTGGGCGAAGGCCCCCTTGGCGAAGTTCGTGCCGTTGTCGGTGATGATGCTATTGGGGTAGCCAAAACGGTTGATGATGTCGGTGAAGAAGGTGACAACCGTCGCCCCGTCCAGCTTCCAGATAGGCTTGGCCTCGATCCACTTCGTGAACTTGTCCACCGCCACCAGCAGGTGGGTCATGCCCGCGCGTGCTCGCTTGAAGGGACCGACCATGTCAAGGCCCCAAACCGCGAAAGGCCAGGTGATCGGTATGGTCTTGAGTACCGAAGTTGGCATGTGCCTCAGCTGCCCGAAGCGCTGGCACCCATTGCATGCGCGGACCAGCTGCTCAGCGTCCTCGAGGGCAGTGGGCCAATAGAAACCATGGCGGAACGCCTTGGTGACTATCGCCCTTGACGAAGCATGGTGCCCGCACTCGCCCTGGTGGATGTCCTTGAGTAGCCGGTAGCCCATATCCGCATCAACACATCTTTGGAAGATACCGGATACACTGCGCTTGTACAACTCGCCGTTTATGATGGTGTACGTGTGCGCGCGGAGCCGGATTTGCCTGGCCTCCACCTCGTCGTCCGGAAGTTCTCCATCGGTGATGTAGCTCATGAAGGGCTATGCCCAGGATGGCACTTCCCGGATGACGAGGACGTTCATGTCGGGGGCTTGTCCGGATGGCGTATCCGGAACAGCCACCCCCGAGCCGCTTGGCGAGCCGGCAGCCCCCGGGTCTTGCGAGCCGGAAGGCACTGCCTGGCTAGGATTGGTGCAGGTCTTCTTCTTTGGCGGTTCTGCCGGCTCCGCTTCCGCCGTTCCGTCAGTCGGAACGGTTCCTGCCCAGACGATGGAGTCCGATTCTGGCGACGGGTTGATGGATGGCTTGCGCAGGTGCTCCAAGGAGACCCCTGGTGGGATGGCCTGCCTGGTGGAGCCAATCTTGGAGAGCCCATCGGCTGCCTCGTTGTTGACGCGGGGGATATGGTGAAATTCGCACCCGTCGAAGGAGGCGTTGAGCTTCTGGATGTGGAACCAGTAGAGAGCCATGTTTGCGTCTCTGGCGTCCCATTCTCTGGATACCTGCTGCACCACTAAGTCCGAATCGCCGAAACAGAGGATCCAGTTGACACCGATCTCCTTGGCCAGCCAGAGTCCATGCGCCAGTGCCTCGTATTCGGCTACGTTGTTGGAGGCCTTGAAGTGGATCTATAGTACGTACTCCAGCCGGCTGCGTTGTTGGTGAGCATGATGCCGGCTCCCAAGCCCCCGAGCATCTTCGATCCGTCGAAGTGCATCCGCCAATGGTCCGAATCCGGAACCGGTGGGAGATACTAGGTCTCGGCCCAGTCGACAAGGAAGTCCGCCAACGCCTGCGACTTGATCGTGAGCCGGGGCTCGTATTGGATGGAGTAGGCGGCGAGCTCGATGGCCCATTTGGCGACTCGGCCAGTGGCGTCTTTGTTGCCGATGATTTCCGAAACGGGTGCAATGCACACGACCTTAATCGGATGCTCCTGGAAGTAGTGCTTGAGCTTCTTGCATGCCAGGTACACGCCGTAGCACATCTTCTGGTAGTGGGGGTAGTTCTGCTTGGAGAGGGAGAGAACCTCACTGAGGTAGTAGACAGGTCTCTGAACCGGCTGAGCCTTGCCTTCCTCGGGGTGCTCCACCACCAGGACGACGCTGACGACCTGGCTGATGGCTGCTATATAGAGCAACATTGGTTCCTTACTAGCCGGCGTGGCTAGAACCGATGATGTGGATAACATGCGCTTGAGGTCGTGAAACGCGGTGTTGGCTTGCGAGGTCCAGGAGAACTTGTCCGTCTTCTTCATCAGCTGGTACAACGGGAGTGCCTTCTCCCCCAGCTGGCTGACGAAACGACTGAGGGAAGCTAGGCATCCGGTGAACTTCTGGACTCCAAGCAGGTTCCTGGGCGGCTGCATCCTCTCGGTGGCCGCGATCTTCTCCGGATTCGCCTCGATGCCTCGCTGTGAGATGAGGAAACCGAGTAGCTGGCCGGACGGTACTCCGAAGATGCACTTCTCTGGGTTCAGCTTCATCTGGTACTGGCGGAGGTTGCCAAATGTTTCCCCCAGGTCCTCGAGGAGGGTGCGCTTATCCTTGGTCTTGATGACCACGTCATCCACGTAAGCGTGCATGTTTCGGCCTATCTGCGAGTGCAAGCATTTCTGCATACATCGCTGATAGGTGGCGCAGGCGTTCTTTAGGCCGAAAGGCATGGTTACATAGCAAAGCCCCATAGGAGGTGATAAATGATGTCTTGATCTAATCACCCGGGTTTAACCGGATCTGATTGTACCCGGAATAACAATCTAAAAAAGACAACAAATCACAGCCGACCGTGGAATCGATGACTTGATCGATACGAGGCAAGGCGAAGGGGTCTTTCGGGCAAGCCTTGTTCAGGCTGGTGTAGTCGATACACATGCGCCAGGTCTTGTTCTTCTTCAGCACCAGGATTGGGTTCGCCAGCCAGTCCGGGTGGTACACTTCCATGATGAACCCGGCTGCGAGGAGCCGGGTGATCTCGTCCCCGATTATCTTTCTCTTCTCCTCTACGAACCGGCGCAGAGGTTGCTTGACCGGCTTGGCATCCGGGCGCACGTGAAGTGAGTGCTCGGCGAACTCCCTCGGCACACCCGGCATGTCCTTGGGGGACCACATGAAGATGTCCCGATTCTCATGGAGGAAGTCGACGAGCACGCCTTCCTATTTGTTGTCCAAGCCGGCGCCAATGGTGACAAACTTGGTCGGATCGGAGGGGTCGAGCAGGATCCTCTTCGTCTCCTTTGCCGGCTGGAAGGCTCCTTCTCCAGCCGGCTTGCTGCTAGGCGGAATGTCCTGCTGGGCCATGGCCACATTACGCATGATCACGCGCTTCTCTTCGGCTATGATGAGGGCCTCTGCCAGCTTGGAACCGGCTGAAGCGCACTCCATCGATTACCTGAAGCAGCCGGCGACGGTGATCACGCCGTGGGGTCCCAGCATCTTCATCTTGAGGTAGGCGTAGTGGGGGATGGCCATGAACTTGGCGAGGGCGGGGCGCCCGAGGAGAGCGTGGTAGGAGCTTGTCAGATTTACCACCTCGAACCAGATTGGTTCGCGGTGGAAGTTGTCCTCGGTCCCGAAGATGACGTCCAGTTGGATTTTCCCCAGCGGGGCGCAGGCTGGCCCCGACAGTACGCCGTGGAATGTCTTGGTAGTCGGCCGCAGGTTGCTTTCGCGAATGCCTAGCTTCTCCAGCGAGGACTGGTAGAGGAGGTTGAGGCTGCTGGCTCCGTCGATGAGGACGCGCGAGAATTGGCAAGTGCGCGCGTTGGAGACGATGAGGGGGTCGAGCACCATGGCATAGCCCCGGGAGTCGGTAGATGCTCAGGCTGATCCGCCCGGCTCCAGGTGATGGGGGTTTCCGACCAGTTCAGGTACTGGGGGACCGGAGAGGCGATGGTATTGACCTCCTTGGAGCGTCGCCTGCGGCTGTGCTTGTCGTCCTGCTCCGTCTCGAAGATGTGGTAGGCGGCGTGCGGCTGGGGGTAGCCGTTGTTGTTGTTGCTGCCATTACCGCCATTGTCGGCTCCCCTAGCCGGTGGTGGGGGTCCACCTGGTGGGGGAGGCGGGGGACGAGGCTGGTTGCCCTGGTCCTTTAGCTCGCGGGTCCAGCTGCAGTTCCGGGTGGTGTGCGTAGCCGGCTTGAAGGGACCGCTATGCCACTTGCACGGGCCATCGAACATCTGGTCGAAGGTGAGCCGTGGCTTCTGCCTCCTTGCCTCATTACCCGGTGCGTCGGGCGCGCCCTCCGCAACATTGACCTGCCGCGCATGGTAGCGAGGCTTTTGCTGCCCGGCCTGGCGGTCCCCATGGAACCGGTTGTCGTTGCCGTGGCGCCTCGAGGATCCGGCTTCTCTAGCCGGATTGCTGGGTCAGTCGCGAGCCGGCTCTGTGGGAGTCGGACGGTCGTCCACGTTTACTCAAAGGGGCTTCTTCATGGCGGCATCCGTCGTGGCGTACTGGTCCACAACCGTCATGAGCTCCGCCATGGTTTTCGGCTCGTCACACAGTAGCCGGTGGCGAAGCATGGTGCCCTCTTGGCAACCCTCGATGAAGAAACTGATGGCTTGGCTCTCCAGGATGCCCTCGCAAGTGTTGCGCAGCTCTGTCCACTTGGCGAGGTACTCGCGATCGCTCTCGTGGTCGTCCTGGACGCACAAGGCCAGGTTGCGCAGGCGCCCTGGGCGCTTGTACGTGCCGTTGAAGTTGCGGACGAACACTTTCTCGAAGTCAGGCCAGGCGTTGATGCTGTTGGGCGCGAGGCTGTTGAGCCATGTCCTCGCCGACCCGGTTAGCGTGAGGGGGACATAGCGCACGGCTGTGCGCTTGTTCCCATGGGCGATGCCGACTGCCGTAGCGTAGTCGGTCAGCCAGTCTTCCGGTTTCATGCTGTTGTCGTACTTGGGGGTGCCCCTGGGCAGGGAGAATTTATCCGGAAACTGCTCGTTCTGGATGCGGTGTCCGAAACAAACCGGACCGGTAGAATCTTCCTCCTCCGTGACGCGCGCTTGAGCGAGGAGCTCGATGCGGTCGCGGGCATCCGGACAATCCGGGTTGGGCGCTCCCACCCGGCCCGAGAGACGGGAACCGGCTGGTCTGGGCGCTCCGGCTGGCGGAGGGGGAGGTGGCGGGTTGCTGTTCACCGTCTGCTCCTGGCGCGGCTGGCCCCTGTTGCCAGAGCTGCGACGCCTGCTGCGGGCCCTGGGCGGCTGAGGGGAGGACGCCTGCTGGGTGTCGCGTGGCGCGCCCCTACTGTTGGCAGGTAGCTCGCTCCTCCTAGAGTAGCTAAGGTCTTCCTGCATCTGCCGGTTGGCACCAGCCTGCTCGTCCGCGACGCGGAGGAGCTCCTGCACGCGAGCGTGCTGGCGGGCTCGCTCCTCGCCCTCCAGGCTGGGTAGTTCCTCTGCCGCGGCTCGCGCCGCGCGCAAGTTCTTGATGGGCATGCTGTAGGTGGGCCGTGCGAGGGCGGGCACGGGGTCCGGTTCCCCGTCCTTTTCCAACCTACCGCCAAGCTCGCCACCCCGACGTCGTACCTGGCCACGCCGGCTCGGCTCCGCGGTAGCCGGAGTGAGGGCGTGCGCACGGTCGTACTCACGCCGGGTGATCTCGAGCTGCTTGCGGGCTGCCGCTAGCTCCATGGCCTCATGGAGGAGGATCTGTCTCTCCATGCTGAAGTTGGCCTCCGCCTCCTCCGGGTTATCCCCGAGGTTAACCGGCGTCAGGAGCCGATCAATGGCATTCTCCACCGGGTTCCAGGGCGGCGGAGGAGCGGAAGTCCCGACCTCGTCCGCGCCTCGCTCCCGCGGCTGGCGGGGATGGGAGCTGGAACCGGCCATCATGACCTCTACGCCGCGAGGTGCGGCGGAGGCGCTGCCGCCTGAGCACAGCAGCTCCGCGACAGGGACGATTTCCCTAGGGAAATGCTCCGGGACGGTGGCGACGTCAACGGGGAGGTCGCCGAATAGCAGAACGGTGCCGTTCACCGGGAAGGAGGTTCCGGCGAAGCAGGAAGCGTTGTCGATGACGCAGTCGAACTTGTCGAGCATGAGCACCAGGCCGGAGGCCACGCGCTCACCGGCTGAAGTGCGGGGTCCCGTGCGGAACGTGACTCCGGTCGAAGCCATCTTGCCCCATAGTGGGCGCCAACTGTCGTTGTATTGGGAATGGCAGTACCTGAGGAGGTTAGATAGAGGTGTGCGGACTAGCAGGAAAGCTATCGACGGCGTCCACAGGCGGGATTGGATAAAAGCGAGCGTAGTGGGACGCAAGAACTACCCAGGTACGGGGCCCTCGTGGTGAGGTAAAGCCCCTACTCCTGCCGGATCTGACTATGTGGAATACTAGAACTACAAGTGCTCATCGAGCTGTATACGCTAGCTACTGCCTTAAATGCTGTAAGACCAACCCTTTCTACTGAGGCCTTGCCTCTCCTTATATAGGCAGAGAGGCAAAGATCTCACTGGCTAGTCCGACTGTCGGGCCCCACAGGCGGGTCCCAGCCGACTAGTCATCTACAGTGTTTGGCATGGCTTGTCTCATCAGAGTACGAGCGGTATATCTGTCGTAGGCACCGTGGATGCCGTGCGAGCCTATCGTCAGCACCGGCCACTGTTCCTGCATCACCCACGCAAAGTCTTCGCTATGGCCGGGTAGTTGCCAGTCTTGTCACCGTACAGGGCGTACCGTGCACTGATACACACGTCGCCCTGTCCCATTGATTGAGTCCGGCTACGTCGCCGTATCCGGATGCCTCTTGCTGATCCGGCTACCGGGGATAGCCGGCCTGTCTTGCCCTGTCCGGCTGCATCTGGTCAGCCGGACGCGATCCGACTGACCTGTTTCTTATTCGGTTGGGGTACCTGGGGATCACCCCCCTAACAAGGAGGCAATGAGGAAATCACGTATGAGCAAGAGAGAGAGATGGCGCACCAAGAATTACATGTTTGAGGTGTTCCACAACGTTTGGACTGCGTGCCAATAAGGCCGAACCCATATATAGGTCAGTATGTATTAGTTTGAGTCGAACCGAGTCAGTTTGGGCCAAGATATGGCTGTTTTTAGGCCCGTTTAGAGGGGAGGAAGCCCCAGCCCTCATATGAACCTCCGTAGCCGTCACAAGTTAGGGTTTAGACCACGTTAAAATATTTTGGAGCTGTTTCTTTCATAGAACCTCTGGAATTACCCTGTGTTCGAATCTACCAACTATAATTGAGTGTGATCTGTTGTTCCATTGGGAATTAGTAGATTGCATACTACCGTTCATGGTCACGGCTGCGTGCGCAAGAGTGTGGTGTTGTGAATATCCTACAAGGCTCGAGATCTGTTGCACTGGCATCAGGGATCGAGCGGGAGAGATCATAGCTACCTACTAGTTATCTATCATCCACCATAATCATCGCCATCCGCTTACTGAGAATATCGGGCCACCCCATATCACTACCAACTATAATTGAGTGTGATATGTTGTTCCACTGGGAATTAGTAGATTGCATACTACCGTTCGTGGTCATGGTTGCGTGCGCAAGAGCGTGGTGTTGTGAATATCCTACAAGGTTCGAGAGCTGTTGCATTGGCATCAGGGATCGAGCGGGAGAGTTCATAGCTACAGGCTAGTTATCTATCATCCACCATCACCATCGACAAGTGCTTGCTGAGAAGATCGGGCCACCCCATATCATCTTGGTATCAGAGCGCTGGGTTTACTCGGTGAGCAATATCATCTTGGTATCAGATTTCCTCGTTGCCTCGGTAAGCAATCTACAATCCATCCATAGATTAGAGAGTGTTTTCGTCCTATACAGAAAAAAAGCCCCACAAAAATAGAGTTGACATAGACTATATTGCATCGTAGACGAGTAATAGTTGTTAGTCGTGTTCATCCTTTAGTTTAGATCTAGATCTGTTCTTCGTAGATCTATTTTTCTAGTCGCTTTCTAGTCAATTTCCACCATTGTTTCCGCCACCATCAAGTCAGATCCGATCTACTCTAAGAGTCCGAGTCATTTACTCTTGGCCGAGTCGGAATTAAAAAAAATATACCGACTCTGCCGCGACACGGAAATAGCATGTTTTCATGTCGCGGAGTCCTTCTCTGCCACGACTCGGTTTCCTGCCACGGCACGTTTTCGCGCTGTTTTTCTACCACGGCAGCCAGACTTACAAAGTGTAAAAATTGCACTTTCCTTAACTTTAGCCACAACCATTCTATTTCAAAGGTGTAAGAACTTGCCCATTGAGACTAGTTTCTGCTCCTACAGGCTGCTCCCAGGATTTTGGTGTTGTGCTTTGTAATTAGGCTGTGTGTGATATATATTCAAAAAAAAGAGAAAAAGCAAAATAGCAAAAGCAAAAGGAAAAAGAGAAAGAAGCTATACAAAAGAAAAAGAAAAAAGAAAAGGAGAAATTGAGCAAGAGGCCTAGTGATATTTTTGTGCACCGGTAGATTGAGCAATCTTGTGCCTGTTTACTTTGAACTTTGTTGGTGTCTCTCCTGCGTAGTGCAACACCCTTCATAGTTGCATTACCACATGTGTGTTTCTTGGGTTTTTGTATGATCAGCACTAGGACATGTTTGCGGTGTAGATAGGGTACCATACCTATAGCTCCATCATAAATAACCTGTGTGCCCTGCGATCATTCTCTATACCTTCGATATTCACTTCATCACATCAGTGCATAAGTCATTGATGACGTTTGGTAAAGCATCTCTATTCACTTTGGAACGATAAGATATGCTTTCTTGTCAGTTGAGAGTGAGTTGTGAGTGTTCCACCAAACATATTTTGATTATTGCACTAACCTACTAATCATGTATTCCAGTAGTTTTGATGTGATGCAGAAGATGGATGCAGATGATTATCCCTTTCCATTACAATCCTACTACAGAATTTTGGGAAGAGGAGTCAGGAGTAGTATCTACGTCGGGTTTGTTCCACTTCATCACAGAAATTAGTGGCAGACAAGCTGCTTCTACCATTGATACTTGTTCTTACATAAATTTGGTTAGTGTAGAGGTTGTTGAAAAGCTACAATTATACACAAGTGCTTTAAAAAAATCATTTATGTCAGATTGCATCTGTTCCACTCACCATTTATGGCCCTAGTAGAGAGATTTCTTGATGCAGCCTGATGCAGCCTGTCCTGCGAACGCTACTACATCCACAACGCCAAGTCCCCAAGATCGTCCCCAAGTCAACCAAGAAGATGGACCAGGAGCAGCCAGCTCCAGAACGAGAGTCTCCGCCGTCATCGCCCCGGAGAGTCCGCCCGGAATCAGCCGGAGTGTCCGGCGTGACTCAGCCGGAGCGTCCGGCCTGCCCGAGCCCGGACCTGGCGTGGACATTCAGAAGGTCATATCGGACACTCCCTGGACACCACCCGGACTGTCCGGTCAGCCCGGACTGTCCGGCCATGCCGACCCGGACTGTCCGGCCCAAGTGATGGGCCTGCGAGCCAACAGCTGGGCCCTTGGCCCATGTACTCCTCTATTTCGCACCAAACCCTAGTTTTATGCCCAAACTACCCCTAAACTTGTGGCTGGCTTATAAATAGAGCCCCCACCCCTCATTGTATCCCTTAGGCATAGATGATAGACTAAAGAAAACCCCCCTTTGTGGAATCTCTAGTTTTGCCTCATCCCCTTCTACCAAAGGGGATCGACTATCGTCACCACCACGTTGGAGTTTGCATCGCGCCTCCCTCGTTGTACAAGGCCTTGGCATCGGTGTCCCTTTGCCAAGACGTCAAGACCCTCTCCAAGGTGTTCTTCCCTCTCCGCTTGGGATTGACGGGAGCATGTTGACCGATCTTTCCTTGCGAGGATTCTATCGGACCGGTGGCCACCGGGGAGAGCAATCGGCCTTGTATCGTGTGTATTTTGCGTGTGTTCATCGTGTTCTTCACAAGGTGTGCGTCTGCTTCCGCTACCTTCTCCCTTTTCCCTCGCCTTCCCATCGATTTGACCATGAGATCCGTGAAGATCGGGCCACCCATGAGGTTTGCCCTCATCATCTGGTATCAGCAGCTTTTGGTTGCCACGGATTTCTCCTCGATTTGGTCTTTTTCCCCATAATTCGAAAATTCCACCAAAAATAGCCCAAATTCGTGTTTTGGACCGATCTGTGATTTGAGTGCGTTTTGGTAGGTTTTGATGCGTGGATTACTTGCTAAACTTGTTGATCTACGTTCCCCTACGTTCCCATGGCCTAATTTCTTGATTTCCCCCATCAATTTGAGGTTTTGGTTCGAGTTTTTCCGCCAAAACTCGTCATGTTCGTGTTCTGGAACTTCTGGATCGACCGGACCGGACTGTCCGGCCAAAACAGACCAGAGTATTCGCCCCGCCGAAGTTTCCGGCCTAAATTGACCGGAATCTCCGCCCCGGCTGGACTGTCCGGCCTGCGAGCACCGGACTGTCCGCCCCCCTGCTGACAGAAAAATCCGATTCACGGTTTTGAGCATAACTTTTGCATATGAACTCGGATTTTGGTGTTCTTTAGCTCGTTTTGAATAGGAGAAGGAGCTCTACATCATCATATCCGTGGTTCATGCTATCTACTCCATCCAAATTCCGTGAGCAAGGCGGAATCCACCAATAAAGGGTGAAGATCGGTGACGAAAGGTATAAACATTCTGCGACTTCTCCCCACTTGCATCCCTTTGTGAGCCACACTATCTTTGCGTTCAACAAACACCTATTGAGACTAGTTCCTCCTATGATTGCTTGGGCTATGCACATTTGATACTTGTAGAATACCGAGCAAAAATTGTGAGCGCTATCTCACATAGTTATCTTGTATAGTTGTTGGCACAAAGAAGAGGCAAGTGAAAAAGAAAAGAAAAAAGAAAAAAAATATAGCAAAAAAGAAGAAGAAAAAGAAACAAAGAAACAAGTGCCTCATCGAATAGGAAGCGCAAGCTCGAGGAACATCAAATAGGTGATACTTATTGTGCATATCTTGTAGCCCACCAATTTATTGGAATCGAACTAGCCTCTCTCCTTGCACTTGTGCGACACGAGCTTATTGTCTTCGCTAGGTAATCATTTGGTTCTGAGCTCACTTTCTCCATCGCGCAAGTCCCATTTATCCCACCGTGTGTGTTTCCTTGTACATATTTCCTCTTGTGGATTGACTTGTTTTGCTTTGTGATCATCGTGGTTCTTTACTTTCCATTACAATATCTTGATTTCAGATTGTTCTTGGACACGCCACCTTTCCATACCTGTCCACCATAAGCTTTGTGTGTGTGTGTTTTTTAGTGGTTAGTTGGTTTTGGTGTTCTGCGTGAACTTCACTTTGCTTGGTTTTGATTGCTCTCAAGTGTTGCCACTTGCACGATACTATCTTCCAAGGTAAAGTAAGGTTTGGCGTTGCATTCCTAACCCCCCCTACCACTTCCATATACACCACTTGGTCTTGTGAATCATGTCTAGGGACTCCGGAAACCGAGGATGATTTATATGAAGAATCCATGATGAGCCACCACAACTATGGCTCCTCAAGCATGGACGAATTGGAGCTCTACATCGACAATGGCTCCTCATGCATGGAGCACTACACGGACAATGGCTCCACATGCTTGGGTGATATGGAGTACTACATCAACAACGACTCCCCAAGCATGGACGACTTCGAGTGCTTCAACAACGACGCCTCACCAAGCACGGAGGACATGGCGAGCTTCACCAACTTCGAGGGCTCTTCCATGAGCCATGAAGAATACCTCCACCGCTTGGAGATGGAGGACTACTACGCCAAGCTAGCGGAGACGCATCATTAAGAAACCATGACCTTCAAGGCCAAGTGTGCCACACCAAAGGGCACCACCTACTTCGATGATCCACCTCCAAGGCGTCAAGCGCCACCATCTACATGGCGTCATGCACCACCATCTCCAAGGCAACGAGTGCCATCACCTCCAAGCCACCAAGCACCACAACCTCGAAGGCGTCAAGTGCAACAACCTCCTAGGCATCAAGTGCCGCCAACTACAAGAAGAGCGGCGCCCCAACATCACCTTCCAAAAGACACGCCAAGAAGCAAGAATCTTCATCAACATACATCCTCTCGTGATCATCACCAACATCAAGAGGATACAAGAAGTCGTTCAAGGCATCTTCGCCATGAAGACGGAGAGTACATGTTGAGCACCATCCATAATGCTCAACGAAGCTCAAGAAGGCACCACCATGAAAAGAAGAGTGCCAAGGACAAGAAGCATTGTCGCGAGCGTCATGTGGATGATCAAGTGCGCCATCTACATCAACCTTTGGCAAGGCACGCCAATGACCTCCGTCGACACCATCATAAGGCACCTTCAACTACTCGTGCGAACACCAAAATGGCACCAAGAGCAAGCTCTCCTCCACGCCATCAAGCTTCAACGCCAAGACTTGACGTCCTAGATGACGCATGCAACCTCATGGATGAGGAGGACGAAGACCTCTACTTCGCCAAGTTGGACAAGTACGTCAAGAGGACTACACAAGCCAAGGTGCAAGACACCGACGACAAGGTCAAGAATGGTGAGCATGGGATTTTCCCTTCACCAAAGGAGGCGCATGGAGTTGAGAGAACCAAGCCTACCTACATATGCTTGAGTGCTGATGTGGTACCAATCCCATGTGAGTATGAGAGCCACTTAGCCCACTTGAGTGAAAACAAGAGTGAGATGAGTGACTCCACCATATGTGAGATTGAGTGCTTCCACTTGGAGGGCATGAGTGATACACCTAGTGAGTTGAGAGTGGTAGTTGATAGGTCATGTGAGATCACTTTTATTTCTAACGACTTACCCTCTATCTTTAGTGTGTTTCCTCATGATGTGCTAGGTTCCATGGATCAAGAAGCGCCAAGCTTGGAGATGATGATGCCTCCACCCAACAAGATGAACATGGTGGATGAAGATGATGCCATCCCCATGCAAGAAGAAGAAGTCGCCCACATAGAGGCCAACACTACCACAACACCCACTTCATATGAGAGGTATGAACAAGGTAAGAATACGGGTGTTGATGATGCCATGATCCCACTAGTGGACATGATGACTTGTGATGATTGGCATGCTATGGATGATGTTTGTGATATCACATATGCTTCATTGATATTTCCATGTGATACTTTGCCTTTGCATAATGTTGAGCATGTGAATTTTTTTGATTGTGATGATGTTGCCATAGACATGCCATGCTCTAAACATTATGTTGATGATATAATTGCTTGCACTTTGTTGAACAATTGCTCTTTCCAATGTTTTGCTTGCAATGATGTTACCAATAGTACCCCTCGAACCATGCTTTGTCATGAATGTTTTACAATTTCTCCTGTTGCTTGCAATAAGTTGAATGTTTGCTCTTTCACTTGTTTTGCTTGCAACAATAATTCTCATATGTATTCTATTGAGATGGCCCCCATAGCTTTCTCAAATTTTGGAGATTTTGGTAAATGCCATGATAAGCATGTTCACCACTTGCATACTCACCATGCATCTATTTCATACTTGATTGACACTCATGGTGATGTGCACAAGAAGAGATACGTCATGATGGATGATGTGTTTCTCTACCATGCACATACATTCTTCCTTTTGTGCTTGATGTGTGTAGGTACCCGCATGAGAATGTCAACCTCGGTTGAGCACGAGTTGACAAAAAGAGCTCTAGCGAGCATCCCCCACGTGAGTTCAAGATCGAACCCAGCTCTGATACCTTTTGCATGCTTTGCATCTTTCATGTTGAAAAATTGCTCTTTTCTATGGTTTGCTTGCAAGCATGTTGATGGTATTCTTTCACCTTGTGACAATCATGTCTCGTTGCTATTGGATATTGATGCTTTGCGTGTTGCCACAAAAATGTTGAACAATTTCTCTTTCCGATGTTTTGTGTGCAACCATAATGCCATTTTGAGCATGTATTGTCATGAGAGCTTCCAAGTCTCTCATATTGTTGTTGCCACAAACATAAAGACCACTTGCTCTTTCATATGGTTTGTTTGCAAACATGTTGTTTTTGCTTCCACTTGCGATACTCGTACCCCCATGATTTTGGCCTTTGATGATATGTGTATGGCACCCAACATATTGAACAATTGTTCTTTCCAATGGTTGGTTTGGACACATAATGATGTTGCTTTGGATATTCTTCCTCAAGTGTTTTTTGCCGAATTCTCCTAGCTTTGCATCAAAGATGTTGATCCATTTCTTAGTCAATTGCTTTGAGTGCCTCCCTAAGACGCTTTATGGAGTTTTTGAGTTCCCACATTCGGATGATGTTCAAACGACATCCATGCACTTTGAAATTGCATACACATTTCGTTTGCGATACTTGAGTTGTGCTAATAGTGTTGTGAACAAGAATGGACATGCCACAAATGACATGCTCCTCAATCACACACAAACATATTTTGCTTGGTCTTTGTTGTGTGAAGGTACAATTGCTTACGCGTTAACCTCTATGGACCATAAGTTGACAAGACGAACCGTTGAGAGTTACCTATGGCTACCCCTCAATGAGCTATCTCTACATCATAAGGTGACTCCACTCTACTTGAGCACTCATGCTATAATATCCATGAATTGGCTATGCTTTGAGTGTTGCTTTGCTTTTGTGGTGAGCCTTGTAGGCTTCATGGAAGGTGAAGGAACATTGAGGTGTCGAGTCAAGATTCTGAAGGATGACTATATGGTGAACCCTAGGATCAAGAAGGTCTCTCGACATCATCTTCTTAGGATGAGCATGAAGAGTCGAGGACGACTCTTTTTGATCGGGGGCAGCTGATGCAGCCCGTCCTGCGGATGCTACTACATCCACAACGCCAAGTCCCCAAGATCGTCCCCAAGTCAACCAAGAAGATGGACCATGAGCAGCCAGCTCCAGAACGAGAGTCTCCGTCGTCATCGCCCTGGAGAGTCCGCACCGGAGTGTCCGGCGTGACTCAGCCGGAGTGTCCGGCCTGCCCGAGACCGGACTTGGTGTGGACATTCAGAAGGTCATATCAGACAATCCCCGGACACCACCCGGAGTGTCCGGTCAGCCCGGACTGTCCGACCCATGTGATGGGCCTGCGAGCCAACAGCTGGGCCCTTGGCCCATGTACCCCTCTATTTCGCACCAAACCCTAGTTTTATGCCCAAACTACCCCTGAACTTGTGGCTGGCCTATAAATAGAGCCCCCACCCCTCATTGTATCCCTTAGGCATAGATGATAGACTAAAGAAAACCCCCCTTTGTGGAATCTCTAGTTTTGCCTCATCCCCTTCTACCAAAGGGGATCGACTATCGTCACCACCTCGTTGGAGTTTGCATCGCGCCTCCCTCGTTGTACAAGGCCTTGGCATCGGTGTCCCTTTGCCAAGACGTCAAGACCCTCTCCAAGGTGTTCTTCCCTCTCCGCTTGGGATTGATAGGAGCACGTTGACCGATCTTTCCTTGCGAGGATTCTATCAGACCGGTGGCCACCGGTGAGAGAAATCGGCCTTGTATCGTGTGTGTTTTGCGTGTGTTCATCGTGTTCTTCGCGAGGTGTGCGTCCGCTTCCGCTACCTTCTCCCTTTCCCCTCGCTTTCCCATCGATTTGACCACGAGATCCGTGAAGATCGGGCCACCCACGAGGTTTGCCCTCATCACAGCCCGTCCTACGGACGCTTCTACATCTACACCAACAAGTCCCCCAAGTGCACCCATGACTCGTGCCCGAGCCAAACTCCTCCAAGCTAAGGTGAACTCGCTCCTCTCTTCGTGCCAATTTGATACCTCCTTGGATGGCGTGCTACTTCATACCACTACTTTGTGCATCATCAAGTACGAGCCCCCGCCGCATCGACCCACGAGCCCTGAAGCTGCATCTGAGTTGAAGCTGCCAAAGCCGGAGTGTTCTGCGCGACTCAGCCGGAGTGTCCGGCGCAGTCGGAGTGTCCGGCTGCCCGAGCCCGAACCTGGCGCGGACATTCTGTGTGCCAGTTCGGACACTACCCGGACACTGCCCGGAGTGTCCGGCCACCCCGGACTGTCCGGCCCACTCGACCCGGAGTGTCCGGCCACCCCGGACTGTCCGGCCCAAGTGATGGGCCTGCGAGCCTAGCTGGGCCCTATGGCCCATGTACCCCTCTATTTCGCCCAAAACTCTACTTTAATGCCTGAATTACCCCTAACTTTGTGGTTGGCCTATATATAGACCCCCACCTCCATTGTAAACCCTAGGCTTGATATTTAAATTAGTGGAAACCCCTTTGTGGATCTATCTAATTCTTGCCTCATGCTCCTTAACTATGGAGCACCAATATCCCCAAACCTCGTTGGAGTTTGCATCGTGCCTCCGCATTGTACAAGGCCTAGGCATCGGTGTCCCTTTGCCTAGACGTCAAGATCTCACCGAGTCTCCCATCTCGTCGTGCCGGTTCGAGAGAGAGTCCTCCGCCCGACGCCGATCCTAGGGATTTCGCCGGACCGGTCACTGCCTGTGTGAGCTATTGGTGTTTATCATGGTTTTGCGTGTGTGTGTTCATCGTGTTCTTCGTGCGTGTGTTCGTCGTGTTCATCCTTCCCTCCTTCCCCCGCACTCCACCCTCGATTTGAAAGGGAATCGTGAAAGATCGGGCCACCCTAGAGGTTTGCCCTCAACATATTGGTATCAAGAGCTTCGTTGCTCACAATTTCCCTCGCAAATTTTTCTTCTACCCACCAAAAATTCGAAAATCCCCACAAAAAACAGCCCATATTTGCCTTTGGATCGATCTCTTGATTTGGAGTGTTATTTGTGGTTTTGATCCGACCAAACCTTGTCTAAGGAGTTGGTCCAGCTTTATCCTGCGTTTCCCCAGCCTGACTTGGCCAGTTTTCACGGATTTGAGGCCCGAAGGCGAGGATTTCAGCTCAAGAACATGAGCAGGAAACCCGCGCCGGAGTGTCTGGCTCGTACCGACCGGAGTGTCCGGCCCGACCGGAGTGTCCGGCCGAACCAGAGCGGAGTGTCCGGCCAGACCGGAGTGTTCGTCCCAGACAGACCGGAGTGTCCGGCTATAACGCATGTTTTGACTGTTTTGCCTCATTTTTTTCGCATTGGCTAATCTCCTTTGTTTGCTCGTGTTCCGTCTGCGTGTCAGCAACTACCAGCAAGCTTCCGCGTCATTAACTTCCACGCTCATCGACACCACGGACCACGAACATCATCCCGCACCACCGACGCCAAGTTCATCATCAAAGAAGGTATAACTTGCGTCACCTTCTTAACCCCATCTTTCTTTGTGTGTACCTATCCCATGAGAGTGGCTCATCTTGCGTTTGCTTGAGCATGGTGCATTTGTCCTTGGATAGTGAGAGTGCAAGAGCAATAGCAAGTGTGACTAGGTAGCATCAAGGGAGAGCAAAAAAAAGTGAAAAAGATACAAAGAAGAAGCAAAAGAAAAATAGTCTCCCATTGCCAAAGAGAGTCTTAAAGCTTGTAAGCAAGAGAGAAAGAAGAGCGCCCAAGGCAAGTGCACAAATCCGTTGCTCACTTTTAATCTTGGCAAACAAGCCACGGTCTCTCCTTGCATTGGCACGACAACGAGCTTAGTCTTCGTTAGGACATTTTTGCTCATTTTCATAGTCGTGTCAATCCCAACTTTCTCCACGTTTGTGTATATAGTCGTAGGTTCCCGTCACCCTTTCGAGTTGTTGACCTTCGCCTTTGACTTGAGTTTTGTTGGATTTTACCCACTTTTGACTATCCCTTTTCTATTGGTTGGTTCTTTGGCTTTCCACAATCCTAACCTACCACCAACAAGCTTTTGAGAGTTAGTTCTTTCTTTAGTGTGAGTTTTCTCCGCATTTCCACTTTGCACGCTTATAGCTCTCACTTGTGGTTTCTAGTTTGGTGCAATCCCCAAGGTGAGGTACAAGGCTAACACCACCATATTCCACTTCCATATATAATACTTGTGTGTTTTGCATGATGGATAGGCATAGTGAGACGAGCCAACCACCTCCCCAAGAAGAAGATCAAGGTCCGTACATGACGCGTGCAAGTCACTTCATCGTTCGACAAGAGTTCCGTGAATGTTGCCAAGCCCTTGAAACGCGACAAGATGAACAATTTGGCGAGACGCAAGCCGAGTTCAAGAACATCGACAACCGCTTCGACGGCCTCGAACGACAAATGCATGCAATGCATCACAACTTTGGCCACCAAAATGAAGCGCTCCAACGCTCCGTCGCCAAAACAAATGACAATCTTCGACGCCTCATCGACGGCATGGCAAGACCACGTTCACGTGCATCAAGCTCGGCAAGTTCTTCGCATCGTCATGCACCTCTTCCACAAGATCTACATCAAAGTGCTCAAAGACGCAATGATGCCCCCATGGTTGAAGATGGAATCTCTTTGAACTATGTACCTTCCCCACGGCACGCCGCAACGTCAAGCTATGATGGTGACCTCTCTTCAAGGTCACGAGTAAGGCAACAAGCACACCGTCATCACGAAAGGGCACTAGTGATCCGACAAGAGCAACCACAAGAGGAACCGCAAGCGCAACCGCAAGTCTAGCACCATCGACCGCGACACATACTTGACACAACAAGTGATGACTCCAACTTGGAGAATCAAGCTCGTCATCGACGTGAAGCTCTCCAAGATCCTCCTCCTCGTCATCAACGTCATGAACGTCAACAACGACACCATGGTCATCACGCGGTGCCTCCTCCACATCAACAAAACTTGGAGCGTCAAGTGATACAAGTTGAGCGACGCCCACCACGTCAAGAGGCTCATGACCATGTTATTCGCCGTGAGGCCCATGTGCCTAACCAACATCACCAACCGAGGAACGAGCCTCCTCTTCGTCATCAACCACGTCAAGAGGCTCCACACCCTCGTCACCATGAGGCTCAAGCTCCTCAGCCACGTCAACAACCGCGCCAAGAGCAAGAGCAAGCTCCGCAACAAGGACGAGAGAACCAAGTTCCACCTCCCCAACTACAAGATCATCAACAAGGTCACCAAGCTCGTCGCAATGACCGCAACGATGAAGAAACTTTTGGCAAGCTCAAGTTCACAATGCCCAAGTTCACCGGATCCAATGACCCCGAAGAATACCTCTCATGGGCACTCAAGGTCGACAAGATCTTCCGCATGCACAACTATAGCAACGAGAAGATGATCGCCATGGCTTCGCTTGAGTTTGAGGATTACGCCAACCTTTGGTGGGAACAAGTTCAAGTTGCTCGTGATGCAAGACAAGAGCCACCAATCACAACTTGGCATGACATGAAGGCTCACATGAGATCCCGGTTTGTCCCCGCGCACTACACGCGTGACCTCTTAAACAACCTTCAGCTCTTCGTCAAGGGGCAAAGACTTGATTCGTGCCAACATTGATCAGCGCATGGAGCAAACAATGGCATGTTTCCTTGTTGTCTTGAATCACCCAATCAAGCGCATCGTCGAGTTCCAAACATACAACACCATGGTTGAGCTTGTGCACATCGTAACAAAGGATGAACGTCAAGTGCAAGAGGATATCAAGTACAACAAGCCCAAGACGTACTTCACCTACAAGCAAGCTTCAACCCCTACACCAACAACTTTCAATGGTAGCTCCTCAAGTACCTCCAAGCCTTCCTTCAAGCCCACACTTCCTCAAGGAAAACTGCCCCCAAGTGGTAAGCAAGCAAAGAGTGATACACTTTTCAACGGTGAATGCTACAAGTGTGGAGGTAAAGGACACAAGTCGGCCGAATGTGGAAACAAGAAAGTCTTGTTCATCCATGACAATGGTGATGAAGAGTACTTGAGTGAAGATGAGTTTGATGCCCGTGTCAAGGAAGCAATGGCAAGGCAACGAGTCGAAGATGATCAAGAACTCCTCATGTGTGAGCATGACGCAAGTCCATCGCGTGTCGTCACAAGGATCTTGACCACTCAAGCACAAGAGCAAGAAGACCAACGCTCCAACATCTTCCAAACACGAGCCGGCATCAACGGCAAATCTATCAAGGTGATCATTGACGGAGGGAGTTGTCACAACCTTGCTAGCACTGAGTTGTGTGAGAAGCTCAACCTCACCCTCCATCCACACAAGCACCCCTACCACGTGCAATGGCTAAGTGACCAAGGGTCCGTGAAGATCAAGCATACCGTATCGGTCTCCTTCGCCATTGGTCCTTACAAAGATACGGTGGAGTGTGATGTGGTTCCTATGACAGTTTGCCGCATGCTTCTTGGTCGACCATGGAAATTTGACAAGGCTGCTCTACCTGATGGTCGCACCAATATATACACCTTCAAATGGCTCAACAAAACATGTGTTTTGCAACCGATGACTCCTAGCCAAATAATTGCGGACAATGCAAAGGCTTTAGTGAGGGCGCAAAGCACAACACCTACTTGTGAGAATAGCGGTGAGAGAGAGAGAACCACCTCATAGTGAGTGAGAGCCACAAGCCAAATTCGAGTGGAAAAACTAAGAGTGTTCTCCTTGCCACCAAAAGTGAGATGAGAGATGTTCGGAACAACCCATCCATCTTGCACTATGTCCTCCTTTGCAAGGGACTAGCACAAGGAACTAATGAATTAACCAATGGTCTTCCATCTTTGATGAATGTTTTGCAGGAATTCAAGGATGTGTTTCCCGAAGAGCTTCCACATGGACTACCTCCTCTTCGCAGCATCGAACATCGAATTGACCTCATCCCCAGTGCACCACTTCCCAACCGCGCCGCTTACCGCACGAACCCGAAGGAGACGAAGGAGATCGAACGTCAAATCAACCAACTCGTCTCCAAAGGTTTGATCCAAGTTAGCACTAGTCCAAGTATCGTACCCATGATTCTTGTTCCAAAGACGGATGATACGTTACGGTTATGCATGGACTGCTGTCCAATCAATGCTATCACCGTGCGTTATCGACATCCCATACCACGTCTCGATGACATGCTTGATGAGTTGTGCGGAGCCACTATTTTTTCGAAAATTGATCTTCGTAGTGGTTACCATCAAATACGCATGGCTGAAGGTGATGAGTGGAAAACCGCCTTCAAGACCAAGCTTGGTCTCAATGAGTGGTTGGTTATGCCCTTTGGTTTATCAAATGCCCCATCCACCTTCATGCGCCTTATGAATCACATCTTGCGTTCTCTCATTGGAAAACGTGTTGTTGTCTATTTCGATGATATTCTTATTTATAGCAAATCACTTGAGGACCATATAACACATGTCAAGGAAGTTTTGCAAATCCTTCGACATGAAAAGCTTTGTGCTAATCTTCCCAAGTGCACTTTTGCTAAAGACAAGTTGATTTTTCTTGGATTTGTCGTTTCTTCGAAGGGAATTGAAGTTGATGTTTCCAAGGTAAAGGACATACGAGATTGGCCCATACCAACAAATGTGAGTGAACTCCGAAGTTTTCATGGGTTGGCCGGTTTCTATCGTCGCTTTGTGAAAGACTTTTCAACCATTGCTTGTCCCCTTAATGAATTGACCAAAAAGAATGTCACCTTCGTGTGGGGCAAAGCACAACAAAAAGCTTTTGATGAACTTAAAAAAGAGGCTCACCGAAGCACCTCTTCTTGCTTTACCGGATTTCACAAAAACTTTTGAGATAGAGTGTGATGCTAGTGGTATTGGCATTGGAGGAGTCCTTATGCAAAACGGACGTCATATTGCCTACCATAGCGAGAAACTTGATGGTGCTCGCCTTAACTATCCGATTTATGACAAAGAGCTTTTTGCCTTAGTTCGTGTCCTTCAAGTTTGGCAACACTACCTTTGGCCCAAGGAATTTATCATACATTCCGACCACGAGTCGTTGAAATATCTCAAAGGCCAAGCCAACTTGAGCAAGAGACACGCTAAGTGGGTTGAGTTCATGGAGTCTTTTCCGTACATTGTAAAGTATAAGAAGGGCAAAGATAATGTAGTTGCGGACGCATTGTCTCGCAAACATACAAGCCTTCTTACGAGACTTGAAATCAACGTGTTGGGTCTTGAGGAAATAAAATCTTTGTATGCTTCCGATCCATTCTTTGAACCAATTTTCGCAAAGTGCTCCCATGACAAAGGAGTTGATGATTTCTATTTGCATAAGGGCTTTCTATTTAAACAAAACAAGTTATGCATCCGGAAGTCGTCGCTTCAACTTTGGCTACTCCAAGAATCTCATGGTGGAGGCCTTATGGGTCACTTTGGCCGCGACAAGACATTGGACATGCTCTCCAATCACTACTTTTGGCCCAAGATGAAGCGTGACGTGGAGCGCTGCGTTCAACGATGCACGACATGTGTTCCAGTTAAGTCGCAAGCTAATCCCTATGGTCTTTATATGCCATTGCCTATTCCTCATACACCTTGGTCCGACATTAGCATGGATTTTGTGTTAGGATTGCCTAGATCTAAGCATGGTCATGATTCTATATTTGTTGTTGTGGATCGTTTTTCCAAAATGGCACACTTCATACCGTGCCATAAGATCGACGATGCTTCACATGTTGCAAATCTGTTTTTCAGGGAAATCGTCCGTCTTCACGGTGTGCCAAGGACAATCGTCTCCGACCGAGACGTCAAATTCATGAGCTACTTGTGGAAGACCCTCATGGCCAAGCTCGGCGTCAAGCTCCTCTTCTCATCCGCATCACATCCTCAAACTGATGGCCAAACCGAAGTTGTCAACAGAAGCCTCGGAACTCTCCTTCACGTGTTGATCAAGAAAAACCTGAAGGATTGGGAGGAATGCATTCCACACGCCGAGTTCGCCTACAATCGAGCCAAGCACTCAACAACCAAGATGAGTCCATTCATGATCGTCTACGGTTTCGAGCCCCTCACCGCGCTCGACATCCTACCACTACCCCTACATGAGCGCACGAACATGGACATCGAGAAGCGCACACAAGCTACGAAGACGCTTCATGAAGAAACAAGTGCTACTATCAAACAACAAGTCCTTCGCCAAGCTTCAAGGTTAAACAAGGACAAGAAGGAGATGATATTTGAAGAAGGTGACCTTGTGTGGATACACCTAAGCAAGGACCGTTTCCCCAAGGAACATGACTCCAAGCTCAAGCCAAGAGGAGATGGTCCCTTCAAGGTCCTCAAAAGAATCAACAACAACGCCTACATCATCGACATACCGACCTCCATGTACCTTGCAAGCAATACATTCAATGTCAAGGATCTCTCACCCTACCATGGAGATGCTCAAGATGATATCCATGAAGAGTCGAGGACGACTCTTTCCCAAGAGGGGGGAGCTGATGCAGCCCGTCCTACGGACGCTTCTACATCTACACCAACAAGTCCCCCAAGTGGACCCATGACTCGTGCCCGAGCCAAACTCCTCGAAGCTAAGGTGAACTCGCTCCTCTCTTCGTGCCAATTTGATACCTCCTTGGATGGCATGCTACTTCATACCACTACTTTTGCATCATTAGGTACGAGCCCCCGCCGCGTCGACCCACGAGCCCTGAAGCTGGACCTGAGTTGAAGCTGCCAAAGCCGGAGTGTCCAGCGCGACTCAGCCGGAGTGTCCGGCCTGCCTGAACCCGAACCTAGCGCGGACATTTTGTGTGCCAGTTCGGACACTACCCGGACACTGCCCGGAGTGTCCGGCCACCCCGGACTGTCCGGCCCACTCGACCCGGAGTGTCCGGCCACCCCGGAGTGTCCGACCCACTCGACCCAGAGTGTCCGGCCCAAGTGATGGGCCTGCGAGCCTAGCTGGGCCCTATGGCCCATGTACCCCTCTATTTTGCCCAGAACTCTACTTTAATGCCTAAATTACCCCTGACTTTGTGGTTGGCCTATATATAGACCCTCACCTCCATTGTAAACCCTAGGCTTGATATTGGAATTAGTGGAAACCCCTTTGTGGATCTATCTAATTCTTGCCTCATGCTCCCTGACTAAGGAGCACCAATATCCCCAAACCTCGTTGGAGTTTGCATCGTGCCTCCGCGTTGTACAAGGCCTAGGCATCGGTGTCCCTTTGCCTAGACGTCAACATCTCACCGAGTCTCCCATCTCGCCGTGCCGGTTCGAGAGAGAGTCCTCCGCCCGACGCCGATCCTAAGGATTGCGCTGGACCGGTCGCCGCCAGCGTGAGCTATTGTTGTTTATCGTGGTTTTGCGTGTGTGTATTCATCGCGTTCTTCGTGCGTGTGTTCGTCGTGTTCATCCTTCCCTCCTTCCCCCGCACTCAACCCTCGATTTGAAAGGGAACATTTCTTGTTTTGTCGGGCCACCCTAGAGGTTTGCCCTCAACATTTCTTGTTTTGTCGGGCCACCCTAGAGGTTTGCCCTCAACATTTCTTGTTTTGTCATTCCTAGAGCGTTTAACTCTTGTCATATCATGTTGGGAACAAAGTGGTGTAATCAATTTCAGGTTGTGTTTGGTAGTGCGTGTTTTGATCCTACTATTTTTTGGAATGATAAGCACACTTGGTGAGCATGTTAACGTATTAAGCAATTTCAGGAGATTAGGCGTCAAAACCTATGTGCAACTGTAACCACCAACATAAAACTAGATGTTGATCCTGTCGTAGAAGAACCGGGAGTGAGAGTTGATGAGACAAATGAGGTTTCTACTAATGTAACCATCTCTACTCCTAGTGTTTTTTCTTGTGATATCCAGGTCGCTTTTGAAGAAAGGGAGTCGTCTATGTTACAACCTGTATCTCTGGACTGTGCATTGTCACTTGTGGAGAATGTGTTAGTACCTACTACAACTGAGGAGATTGTTGATGACATTGGTACTGATTTAGAGCTTCAGCCAACATGTGCGACATATTGTGAGTCGTTTCCATTACTGAAGCCTCCTTGTGATTTGCAATGCACTAATGTTTGAACATCATGTGATAGTTTACCCAATTCAAATTTTGATCATGTGGTACTGATTACACATAAAGAAATACTTGCTCGAATACCACCTACTGATATTGTGTATTCCATCATGCTAAATGAACCTATGAGTATGAGTTGTGCTATGGATAAGATTTCTGAAATTTCATTTCTGAATTCTAGCACATATTCACCTTGTTTCATTTTAATTCTGATAGGTGAATATAACATGCATGAAAATTTTCTTGTGGATCACATATGCATTACATGTGATAGAATCACTAAACTAAAACATGTTGTTTTCAGCCATACATGTTGTATGTCGACGACTTTGTGTTGTGGGATATATGCTAAAATTTGTGATAATATGAAACTAAAGTCAGATCTAGTTGATATAATGCAGCCAACACAAGTAATTTTACCTATGTTGGATCGTCGTAATCTTGCTAGAATAGAACCCAAGTTTTCATATCCATTGTGTTTGTCCCAAAAGTCTTTGTATAGCTGTGCTACTGCTCTGTACTTCACTTATATTTGCAAATTGAGTTGCATCTTCCATACTGGACAACATGATCATGTTCATATTAATCAGAGTAGCACAGTTGAAGCATGATGTGAATCAATTTGGTTTTCACACATATTGAATTGGTTTGATCTTGTCCACAAATTTGATCATAGATCTTCTTTGAGGAAACTGAATTTAATATTGAAGAACAAGAGTATTGATACGTCCATAACATATCTATAATTTTTGATGGTTTTATGCTAATAATATGCTTTTGATACTCCTTTTTATATAAAGTTTATGATTTATTTGGACTAACCTACTAATAGTTGCAAAAGTGAACAATGTTCTTGTTTTACACTTTGATGTGTAGGAATTACCAAGAATACAAGTGGAAACCTTGTTGGCGTCAAATTGGGATTTTCTAGAAATCTGTCTCAGAACTCTTTATGAAGATGGTCACGTTTCGGGTCGAAGACAGCGTCAAACACCCGATTTACTGCAGCCCAAGATGGGGTGACGGGAATCCGAGAAGCTATATGAAGGGAGGAAACCTAATTCGTGGGAGAGACCTCCATCCATGAATTTGCAGCAACCAAAGCCACATTTTTGCCTCCCCCATGGATCCCATCTCCATGGGGAAGGGCTCCCAAGAAGCCATGAAGGAAGGGTGCTAAGGGGCGGTGCTCCCCTGTGATACCGGCGGCGGGAAAGAGTCCTCCGCGCCGCCGCCGCCTCTTCACCATCTTCACCGCCATCTCCATCGATCTCCACCACCATCTCCATCGCCGTTGCTAATTCCCATGATGATGAGGGAGTAGTTCTTACTCGAGGCTAAGGGTTCTACCGGTAGCTATGTGTTCATCTCTCTCTCTATGCATGATCATATTGTGATCATGAGCTTTGTAATCAAGTAGATCTACCTCGCTACTCAAGTGCTTTAATAGATCTCTGATCTCCCATGTGTGTGAAAGTGACAGCGTGCACACCATGGTGGCACTTAGGCTAGAGATTACTAATACTTGTTATGAGTTATATTTGGAGTTGGATGTCTTTATGAAATTGTGGTGTTTGTTGGAACCATCTAGTGCTCAAGGTGATAGTGTGGGGTTATCTAGATGGGAAAGGCTTACTTTGAGGTGTGATGTTACAGCCCTACCATCGATTAGAGTGTTCAACCGGAGAGTAGTTCAGCGTAGTATCATAAAGTAGAATATATTTATATGAGAGTGTTCACTAGTGAAAGTATGATCCCTAGACAATGTTTCTAAGCACTGAAACACCGTTTGCTATTAGATCAATTACATGTTTGCTTGCTTCCATCTTTATTTCAGTTTGCCTTCAGTATTTTCCACGCCATCAAGCTATTTTCTATCACTATTACCACTTATAATTATCCATACCACTTGTATTTTACTATCTCTTCGCCGAACTAGTGCACCTATACACCTGACAAGTGTATTAGGTGTGTTGGGGACACAAGAGACTTCTTGTATCTTGATTGCAGGGTTGCTTGAGAGGGAATTCCTTTGACCACTTCCTCCCTGAATTCGATAAACCTTGGGTGATTCACTTAAGGGAAAACTTGCTGCTGTTCTACAAACCTCTGCACTTGGAGGCCCAACAACTGTCTACAAGAATAGAAGCGCGTAGACATCAAGCTATTTTCTGTCGCCGTTGCCGGGGAGGTAAGGTAAAAGGTAATCACATCCTCCGGTGTGAGTGCTCGAAGTTATTTCCTTTAGATTCTACAATTTTGTCTTTTTATTTCTTGTTTTCACTAGTTAGGCTTAATGGAAAACAACAACAAAATTAGAGAGCTTCATAGTATTTATCTTGAGTTAGGACATGAAGTGTTTGAAGAGAAAATTAAAAAACCTATGGAACTTTATTTGCATGCTAATAGCAATGTTGTTAGTATGAATTCTTTGGACACCATTATTGCTAATGCTATGGAAAAGTCTAAGCTTGGGGAAGCTAATTTTTATGAAAATGATCTTTTTAGTTCCCCACCTTTGGAAGATAGCTATTCTATTGCTTATGATGATACCAAACCTCCAATATATGATGATTACAATGATGAATATGATATTTTCAGTCCACCTACTATTGAGGAGGAAATTAATTATGACTACAATATGCCTCCTATATTTGATGATTATGGTGATGAGAATAATAATGGTATTTTGTTAAATTTGCTCCCAGCATAATTAATAAGAATGACTATGCTTATGTGGAGAGTAATAATTATTATGTGCATGTGGCTCATGATAAGAATGTTTCATGTGATAGTTATATTGTTAATTTTATTCATGATGCTACTGAAAGTTATTATGCGAGAGGGAAACATGGTTTTATGTGTCTCAATAATATTAAGTTTCCCCTCTTTATGTTGAAAGTCTTGAAGTTGCACTTGTTTTGCTTTCCTATGCTTGTTGCTTTGTGCTTTCATGACTTGTTTCTTTACAAGATTTCTATGCATATGAAGTGGGTTAGACTTAAATGTGCTTTGAATTTTCTTCTTGATGCTCTCTTTTACTTCAATTCATATTTCTTATGTGAGCATCTTCTCAAACTATCATGCCTAACTTAAAGGCGTTAAAGAAAAGTACTTATTGGGAGATAACCCAAAAGTTTTAGATGAGTCTTGGAAGTTATTACCTCTGTAATAACCGCTCCTTATCCTTTTTATTTGCTTTTTGTGCCAAGAGTAACCTCTAATGAGAGAGAAGTAATGATTGAGAAAGTTGTTGTTCCGAAATAGATTTTTGTGCTTCACCGTAAAAATTCGTGTAAAATCTCTGTACGTACTTTTGAGGCGTGAATTTTTGTGCTTCTGCCCCAGGTTGTTATCTAACTTTCGTTAGTTCAACACTTTTTGATTTGAGCAACAGAAGGTCTTCGAAAAAATTCGTCTTTACCTGCTGGTCTGTTTTGACAGATTTCTGCCATTATTTGCATTTGCTTCTTGTTGGTTCCTTTTTGAGTTCTTTTGGGGAATTGAGCTTTCTGAGGGAAGTGCCACAGTAGCTTGTGTTTTAATGGAAGTTTTATTGGTGTTGAAACTGAACCTAAAGACTTATTATCTTGAGTGCACTAATGTTGCTAATAAATATTGTGTGAAGTTTTGCATGAAGGAAAAATTTCAGGTGTATGGAAGGAATGAGTAATGACATGAAGGATGGACTAAAGCTCAAGCTTGGGGATGCCACGCGTGTCACCCCAAAAAATATCCAAGAAGTACAAGCGTCAAAGCTTGGGGATGCCCAAGGCATCCCCTTCTTCATCAATAAAAATCCCAGGTTTCTTCCAAACACTTCATTTTTATTGTTTCATGCACGATTGTGTTATTCTTGGAGCATCTTCTTTTTCGTTTTGGTTTTGGTTTTTCGTTTGCTTAGTTTTCTGAATAAATTGGTTGGACCCCCTCTTTCATACATTGGTTTTCAAATAGTTTGGTTTGGTTTGGAAAAGAGTAGGAAAGTTCATGCTTAAGTGGTAAAAAGAGCTTATTTTTTACTGTGGCCTATGCTTTTTCATGCCATGCTTGATATTGTTTTGGCTTTATGCTTAGTATTCTTTGTTGTAGCATGACTTGTTATAAGCAATCGAGATTGCTTAATGTGCCTTGGAAGAATCATGCGTTGTTTTAGCATATTAAAGCATAGTATTGTGGTATTCTCCTTTGATTCTTTATTTGGGTTGACTTGGCGGATGCTCACACCATGTTATGAATATCTCAAGTCACCATAGCCTTAGTGATCCTTTAGTTTTCAACTTGTAGTATCACTTTATGCTTTGATCAATGATGTTTTGTCACTCTGCATGATTATGGTCATTACTGCTCTCTTAGTTTGTCGCTCCTAGTCTTTTTCTAGCCTCCACAACCAAGTATGAGTTCCACTTATGGATCCAACTCCCTAAACCAAGTTATTCCAAAGAGTCTACCATACCTACCTACTAGCATATGTTATTCCAAGTATATTCATGCTTTTTGTCTTCCTTCTAAATTAAATTTGTTATGTGAAAATTAGTGATTAAAGCTCTCACGAACTTGATGACACTTTACTTTCTTGCATTTAATAAACTTGAACCATTGGGTCCTTCTTTGTTGCGTATATGCTTGCGCTTTATAAGTTGAAATTAGCAGAACCATGTATCATGGGGAACGCTTTCAACATTGCACTTGTACTTTGTACCCCGTTGATATCATGTTCTTTTGCTTATGGATCCCGGCGATGTGAAATAAAAGTGGAACTTGTAAGATCATGGAGTTTGTATGTGTGTTAGAGAAACGCCTGGGCCGCTAGCCTAAGCCATGCCTAATCATGGTGGAAACTTGTAGCATCACCCTAATGAGCACTCTATGAAGCATCCTCTATAAAAACCTATGCAAATAGCAAATAAAAAGATCGCTGAGATGCTCATTGTCTGCTTGCCTTGTCATTTGATTATGGGATAGCTCCTGTATCATGTGCAAGGGGTACCCCGTTGGCGGTTCTTTATGATACATATGTACATACAATGACAAGAGCTTAGTTGTGACTAAAGTTGAGTAGCATGAGGTTCGGTCTTCGTAAGTAAGGGACATGAGATTTCAACTTATAACTTGTCAAGCATATCCTCTTAGTTGTGTCACTTTAACCTTAATGACCTAAAGATGCTTATGATAGGGGCAATGAGAGCTGAAAGCTAATAAGTACCATAATTTTTGGAAGCTCTTTATGAAACTTGAATCCCTACTTCCTTCTATGAAGGCCTTTCTTCCACTTTTATATCGAGTCTCCATGTTCTATCTTTATGCACCTATTGCGTGAGCATAGTGGACATTCTTAGTTCTATGTGCATTGTCCCAAGACTTGTTGATTGATGCATAACTTTGATATTGCTTGTTCTTAAACTATTTGTATCTAGTCACTCTTATGAACTTTGAAGGTGTCCTATGCATTTATGTTTGCTACTCTATGAGGGAAAAGTTGAATGCCACTATGCTATGTTTTCTTTATGTGAAACAAACAAACGTCTTGCAAAGCATTGTTATTCATGATCTTTGTTTGTATCATTTCATGTTACAACATAGTTGTTATGTCTTATTGTTATAACTCTATCTTTCATATTCATGTTTAGAGTACCTTGATCCTAGCTATCAATGCTTTTACAATAATGATGATCAAGATTGTGTTGGCTGCGTGTCACCTCAAAAATTATTGATGAGGGCAAACCTCTAGGGATGGCCCGATCTTCGTGGATCTCGTGGTCAAATCGATGGGAAAGAGAGGGAAAAGGGAGAAGGTAGCGGAAGCGGACGCACACCTCGCGAAGAACACAATGAACACACGCAAAACACACACGATACAAGGCTGATTGCTCTCACCGGTGGCCACCGGTCCGATAGAATCCTCGCAAGGAAAGATCGGTCAACGTGCTCCCATCAATCCCAAGCGGAGAGGGAAGAACACCTTGGAGAGGGTCTTGACGTCTTGGCAAAGGGACACCGATGCCAAGGCCTTGTACAACGAGAGAGGCGCGATGCAAACTCCAACGAGGTGGTGACGATAGTCGATCCCCTTTGGTAGAAGGGGATGAGGCAAAACTAGAGATTCAACAAAAGGGGGTTGTCTTTAGTCTATCATCTATGCCTAAGGGATACAATGAGGGGTGGGGGCTCTATTTATAGGCCAGCCACAAGTTTAGGGGTAGTTTGGGCATAAAACTAGGGTTTGGTGCGAAATAGAGGGGTACATGGGCCAAGGGCCTAGCTGTTGGCTCGCAGGCCCATCACTTGGGCCGGACACTCCGGGTTGAGTGGGTTGGACAGTCCAGGGTGGCCGGACACTCCGGGTAGTGTCTGGGTAGAGTCCGATGTAGCACACAGAATGTCCACGCCAGGACAGGGCTGGGGTAGGCCGGACACTCCGGCTGAGTCGCGCCGGATAGTCCGGCTGCGCTAGACACTCCGGCTGGTTCCGGGCGGACTCTCCGGGGCGATGACGGCGGAGACTCCAGTTCTGGAGTTGGCTGCTCCTGGTCCATCTTCTTGGTTGACTTGGGGATGATCTTGCGGACTTGGCATTGTGGATGTAGTAGCGTCCGCAGGACGGGCTGCATCAGCTCCCCCCTTCAAAAAGAGTCGTCCTCGACTCTTCATGCTCATCCTAAGAAGATGATGTCAAGAGACCTTCTTGATCCTCGGGTTCACCATATAGTCGTCCTTGAGAAGCTTGAATCGACAACACCTCAATGTTCCTTCACCTTCCATGAAGCCTACAAGGTTCACCACAAAAGCAAAGCAACACTCAAAGCGTAGCCAATTCATGAAGATTATAGCATGAGTCCGCAAGTAGAAGGAAGTCACCTTATGACATAGAGATAGCTCATTGAAGGATAGCCCTAGGTAACTCTCTTCGATTCGTCTTGTCAACTCTTTGTCCATAAAGGTTGACATGTATGCAATTGTACCTTCACACAACAAAGACCAAGCAACATATGTTTGTATGTGATAGAGGAGCATGTCATTTCTGGCATGTCCATTCTTGTTCACAACACTATTAGCACAACTCAAGTATAGCAAACCGGATGCATATGCAAGGTCAAAGTGCATGGAAATTGTTTGAACATCATCCAAATATGGGAACTCAAAAACTCCATATAACATCTTAGTGTGGCACTCAAAGCAATTGACTAAAATATTGATCAACATCTTTGATGCAAAGCTAGGAGAATTCCGCAAAAACACATGAGGAAGAATATCCAAAACAACATCATTATGTGTGCAAACCAACCATTGGAAAGAACAATTATTTAATATGTTGGATTCCATACACATTTCATCAAAAGCCAAAATCATGGGAGTATGAGTATCGCAAGCGGAAGCAAAAGCATCGTGTTTGCAAACAAACCATATGAAAGAGCAAGTGGTCCTTATGTTTGTTGCAACAACTATACGAGAGACTTGGAAGCTCTCATGACAATACATGCTCAAAATGGCTTTATGGTTGCACACAAAACATTGGAAAGATAAATTGTTCAACATTTTTGTGGCAACACACAAAGCATCAATATCCAAAATGAACGAGACATGATTGCCACAAGGTGAAAGAATACCATTAACATGCTTGCAAGCAAACCATAGGAAAGAGCAATTTTCAACATGAAAGATGCAAAGCATGCAAAAGGTATCAGAGCTGGGTTCGATCTTGAACTCACTTGGGGGATGCTCTCTAGAGCTCTTTTTGTCAACTCATGCTCAACCAAGGTTGACATGATCATGCGGGTACCTACACACATCAAACACAAAAGGAAGAACGTGTGTTCATGGTAGAGAAATACATCATCCATCATGACATATCTCTTCTTGTGCACATCACCATTAGTGTCAATCGAGTGTAACATACGTGCATGGTGAGTATGCAAGTGGGGAACATGCTTATCATGGAAGTCATCAAAATCTCCAAAATTTAAGAAAGCTATGGGGGCCATCTCAATATAAACCATATGAGAATTATTGTTGCAAGAAAAACAAGTGAAAGAGCAATTATTCAACTTATTGCAAGCAACGGGAGAGATTGTAAAACATTCATGACAAAGCATGGTTCGAGGGGTACCATCGGTAACATCATTGCAAGCAAAACATTGGAAAGAGCAATTGTTCAACAAAGTGCAAGCAATGATATCATCAACGTAACATTTAGAGCATGGCATGTCTATGGCAACATCATCACAATCAAATAATTTCACATGCTCAACATTATGCAAAAGCAAAGTATCACATGGAAATATCAATGAAGCATATGTGATATCACAAACATCATCCATAGCATGCCAATCATCACAAGTCATCATGTCCACTAGTGGGATCATGGCATCATCAACACCCTTATTTTTACCATGTTCATACCTCTCATATGAAGTGGGTGTTGTGGTAGTGTTGGCCTCCATGTGGGCGACTTCTTCATCATGTATGGGGATGGCATCATCTTCATCCACCATGTACATCTTCTCGGTCGGAGGCATCATCATCTCCAAGCTTGGCGCTTCTTGATCCATGGAACCTAGCACATTATGAGAAAACACACTAGAGGTAGAGGGTAAATCGTTAGAAATCACAGTGGTCTCACATGACCTATCAACTACCACTCTCAACTCACTATGTGTACCACTCATGCCCTCCAAGTGGAAGCACTCAATCTCACGTATGGTGGAGTCACTCATCTCACTCTTGTTCTCACTCAAGTAGGCTAAGTGGCTCTCAGACTCACATGCGATTGGTACCACATCATCACTCAAGCATGTAGGGGTATGCTCGGTTCTCTCAAATCCATGCGCCTCCTTTGGTGAAGGGAAAGTCCCATGCTCACCATTCTTGACCTTGTCGTCGCCATCTTGCACCTTGGGTTGTGTAGTCCTCTTGACATACTTGTCCAACTTGGCGAAGTAGAGGTCTTCGTCTTCCTCATCCATGAAGGTGCATGCGTCATCTAGGACGTCAAGTTTGGGCGTTGAAGCTTGATGGCGTGGAGGAGAGCTTGCTCTTGGTGCCATTTTGGGGGTGGCACGAGTAGTTGAAGGTGCCTTATGATGGTGTCGACGGAGGTCATTGGCGTGCCTTGCCAAAGGTTGATGTAGATGGCACACTTGGTCATCCACATGACGCTCGCGATGATGCTCCTTGTCCTTGGCACTCTTCTCTTTATGGTGGTGCCTTCTTGAGCTAGGTTGAGCATTATGGATGGTGCTCAACCTGTATTCTTCGTCTTCATGGCAAAGATGCCTTGAACGACATCTTGTATCCTCTTGATGTTGGTGATGATCATGAGAGGATGTATGTTGATGAAGATTCTTGCTTCTTGGCGCCTCTTTGGGAAGATGATGTTGGGACGCCACTCTTCTTGCAGGCGGTGGCACTTGTTGCCTTGGAGGTTGTTGCACTTGACGCCTTCGAGGTTGTGGTGCTTGCTGGCTTGGAGGTGATGGCACTCGTCGCCTTGGACATGCTGGTGCATGACGCCATGTAGGTGGTGGCGCTTGACGCCTTGGAGGTGGATCATCGAAGTAGGTGGTGCCCTTTGGTGTGGCACGCTTGGCCTTGAAGGTCATGGTTTCTTGATGATGCGTCTCTGCTAGCTTGGTGTAGTAGTCCTCCATCTCCAAGCGGTGGAGGTATTCTTCATGGCTCATGGAAGAGCCCTCGAAGTTAGTGAAGCTCGCCATGTCCTCCGTGCTTGGTGAGGCGTCGTCGTTGAAGCACTCAAAGTCGTCCATGCTTGGGGAGTCGTTGTTGATGTAGTACTCCATATCACCCAAGCATGTGGAGCCATTGTCGGTGTAGTGCTCCATGTACTCCATGCATGAGGAGCCATTGTCGATGTAGAGCTCCAAGTCATCCATGCTTGAGGAGCCATAGTTGATGACGTGCTCCAGGTCTTCCATGCATGTGGAGCCGTCATAGGTGCAATGCTCCGGGTCCTCAAAGCATGCGGAGCCATTGTTGGTATAGTGCTCCATCATGTCCTCTATACTTGTGGAGTCGTCGTGGCTCATCATGGATTCGTCATAGATATCCTCCTCGGTTCCGGAGTCCCTAGACATAATTCACAAGACCAAGTGGTGTATATGGAAGTGGTAGGGGGTTAGGAATGCAACATCAAACCTTACTTTACCTTGGAAAATAGTATCGTGCAAGTGGCAACACTTGAGAGCAATCAAAACCAAGCAAAGTGAAGTTCACGCGGAACACCAAAACCAACTAACCACTAAAAAACACACACGCACAAAGCTTATGGTGGATGGGTATGGAAGGTGGCATGTCAAGAACCAATCCGAAATCAAGATGTTGTAATGGCAAGTAAAGAACCACGATGATCACAAAGAAAAACAAGTCAATCCACAAGAGGAAATATGTACAAGGAAACACACACGGTGGGATAAATGGGACTTGCGCGATGGAGAAAGTGAGCTCAGAACCAAATGATTACCTAGCGAAGACTATAAGCTCGTGTCGCACAACTGCAAGGAGAGACGCTAGTTCGATTGCAATAAATTGGTGGGCTACAAGATATGCACAATAAGTACCACCTATTTGATGTTCATCGAGCTTGCGCTTCCTATTCTATGAGGCACTTGTTTCTTTCTTTCTTTTTCTTCTTTTTCTTTTTTTTCTATATTTTTTCTCTTTTTTCTTTTATTTTTCACTTGCCTCTTCTTTGTGCCAACAACTATACAAGATAACTATATGAGATAGCGCGCTCACAACTTTTGCTCGGAATTCTACAAGGTATCAAATGTGTATAGCCTAAGCAATCATAGGAGGAACTAGTCTCAATAGGTGTTTGTTGAACGCAAAGATAGTGTAGCTCACCAAGGAATGCAAGTGGGGAGAAGTCGCGGAATTTTATACCTTTTGTCGCGGATCTTCACCATTTATTGGTGGATTCCGCCTTGCTCATGGAATTTGGATGGAGTAGATAGTATGAACCATAGAGCTGATGATGTAGAGATCTTTCTCCTCTTCAAAACAAGCTAAAGAACACTAAAATCCGAGTTCGTATGCAAAAGTTATGCTGAAAACCGTGAAGCGGATTTTTCTGTCAGCAGGGGGCGGACAGTCCGGGGCGCGCAGGCAGGACAGTCCGGCCGGGCCGGATATTCCGGTCAGTTTAGGCCGGAAACTCCGGTGGGGACGGTATTTCGGTCCGTTTTGGCCGGACAGTCCGGTTCGGTCATATCAGAACTTCCAGCACACGAACAGGACGAGTTTTGGCGGAAAAACTCGAACCAAAACCTCAAATTGATGAGGGAAATCAAACCATTTCCTTAAAGTATTCTTCCATGATCTTTGTCCCTTGACGAAGAGCTTGAAGGTTGTTGAAGAGGTCACGCGTGTAGTGCGCGGGGACAAACTGAGATCTCATGTGAGCCATCATGTCATGCCAAGTTGTGATTGGCGACTCTTGTCTTGCATTACGAGCAACTTGAACTTGTTCCCACCAAAGGTTGGCATAATCGTCAAACTCTAGCGAAGCCATGGCGACCATCTTCTCGTTGCTATAGTTGTACATGCGGAAGATCTTGTCAACTTTGAGTGCCCGCGAGAGGTATTCTTTGGGGTCATTGGATCCGGTGAACTTGGGCATCGTGAACTTGAGCTTGCCAAAAGTTTCTTCATCATTGCGGTCATTGCGACGAGCTTGGTGACCTTGTTGATAATCTTGTAGTTGGGGAGGTGGAACTTGGTTCTCGCGTCCTTGTTGCGGAGCTTGCTCTTGATATTGTTGTTGAGGAGGAGCTTGCTCTTGCTCTTGGCGCGGTTGTTGACGTGGTTGAGGCACTTGAGCCTCAAGGTGGCGAGGGTGTGGAGCCTCTTGACGCGGTTGATGACGAAGAGGAGGCTTGTTCCTCAGTTGGTGGTGTTGGTTAGGCACATGGGCCTCACGGCGAAGAACATGGTCATGAGCCTCTTGACGTGGTGGGCGTCGCTCAACTTGTATTACTTGACGCTCCAAGTTTTGTTGATGTGGAGGAGGCGTCGTGTGATGATCATGGTGTCGTTGTTGATGTTCATGACGTTGATGACGAAGAGGATGATCTTGGAGAGCTTCACGTCGATGACGAGCTTGATTCTCCAAGTTGGAGTCATCACTTGTTGTGTCAAGTATGTGTCGCGGTCGATGGTGGTAGACTTGCGGTTGTACTTGCGGTTGCGCTTGCGGTTCCTCTTGTGGTTGCTCTTGTCGGATCACTAGTGCCCTTGCGTGATGACAGTGTGCTTCTTGCCTTGCTCGTGGCCTTGAAGAGAGGTCACCATCATAGCTTGACGTTGCGGCGTGCCGTGGGGAAGGTACATAGTTCAAAGAGATTCCATCTTCAACCACGGGGGCATCATTGCCTCTTTGAGCACTTTGATGTAGATCTTGTGGAAGAGGTGCATGACGATGCGAAGAACTTGCCGAGCTTGATGCGCGTGAACGTGGTCTTGCCATGCCGTCGATGAGGCGTCGAAGATTGTCATTTGTTTCGGCGACGGAGCATTGGAGCGCTTCATTTTGGTGGCTGAAGTTGTGATGCATTGCATGCATTTGTCGTTCGAGGCCGTCGAAGCGGTTGTCGATGTTCTTGAACTCAGCTTGCATCTCGCCAAATTGTTCATCTTGTCGCGTCTCAAGGGCTTGGTAACGTTCACGGAACTCTTGAAGAACGATGAAGTGACTTGCGCGCGTCATGTACGGACCTTGATCTTCTTGGGGAGGTGGTTGGCTCGTCTCACCGTGCCTATCCATCATGCAAAACACACGAGTATTGTATATGGAAGTGGAATATGGTGGTGTTATCCTTGTACCTCACCTTGGGGATTGCACCAAACTAGAAGCCACAAGTGAGAGCTATAAGCGTGCAAAGTGGAATTGCAAAGAAAACTCACACTAAAGAAAGAACTAACTCTCAAAAGCTTGTTGGTGGTAGGTTAGGATTGTGGAAAGCCAAAGAACCAACCAAAAGAAAAGGGATAGTCAAAAGTGGGAAAAATCCAACAAAACTCAAGTCAAAGGCGAAGGTCAACAACTCAAAAGGGTGACGGGAGCCTACGACTATATACACACACGTGGAGAAAGTTGGGATTGACACGACTATGAAAATGAGCAAACAAAATGTCCTAACAAAGACTAAGCTTGTTGTCGTGCCAATGCAAGGAGAGACCGTGGCTCGTTTGCAAAGAGGTAAAGTGAGCAACAGATTTGTGCACTTGCCTTGGGCGCTCTTCTTTCTCTCTTGCTTACAAACTTTGAGACTCTCTTTTGCAAGGGGAGACTATTTTTCTTTTGCTTTTTCTATGTATCTTTTTCGTTTTTTTTTGCTCTCCCTTGATGCTACCTAGTCACACTTGCTATTGCTCTTGCACTCTCGCTATCCAAGGACAAATGCACAATGCTCAAGCAAACACAAGATGAGCCACTCTCATGGGATAGGTACACACAAAGGAAGATGGGGGTTAACAAGGTGACGCAAGTTATACCTTCTTTGATGATGAACTTGGCGTCGGTGGTGCGGGATGATGTTCGTGGTCCGTGGTGTCGATGAGAGCGGAAGTTGATGATGCGAAAGCTTGCTGGTAGTTGCTGACACGCACACGGGACACGAGCAAACAAAGGAGATTAGCCAATGCGAAAAATGAGGCCAAACAGTCAAAACAGGCGTTACAGCCGAACACTCCGGTCTGTCTGGGGCGGATACTCCGGTCAGGCCGGACACTCCGGTCTGGTTCGGCTGGACACTCCGGTTGGTACGAGCCGGACACTCCGGCGTGGGTTTCCTGCTCGTGTTCTTGAGCGGCAATCCTCGCCTTCGGGCCTCAAATCCGCGAAAAACTGGCCAAATTGGGTTGGGGAAACGCAGGATAAAGCTGGACCAACTTCTTAGACAAGGTTTGGTCGGATCAAAACCACAAATAACACTCCAAATCAAGAGATCGATCCAAAGGCAAATATGGGCTGTTTTTTGTGGGGATTTTTGAATTTTGGGTGGATAGAAGAAAATTTTGTGGGGGAAATCGTGAGCAACGAAGCTCTTGATACCAATATGTTGAGGGCAAACCTCTAGGGTGGCCCGATCTTTCACGATTCCCTTTCAAATCGAGGATGGAGTGCGGGGGAAGGAGGAAAGGATGAACACGACGAACACACACACGAAGAACGCGATGAACACACACACGCAAAACCACGATAAACACCAATAGCTCACGCCGGCGGTGACCGGTCCGGCGCAATCCCTAGGATCGGCGTCGGGCGGAGGACTCTCTCTCTCAAACCGGCACGGCGAGATGGGAGACTCGGTGAGATCTTGACCTCTAGGCAAAGGGACACCGATGCCTAGGCCTTGTACAACGCGGAGGCACGATGCAAACTCCAACGAGGTTTGGGGATATTGGTGTTCCTTAGTCAAGGAGCATGAGGCAAGAATTAGATAGATCCACAAAGGGGTTTACACTAATTCCAATATCAAGCCTAAGGTTTACAATGGAGGTGGGGGTCTATATATAGGCCAACCACAAGTTTAGGGGTAATTCAGACATTAAAGTAGAGTTCTGGGCGAAGTAGAGGGGTACATGGGCCATAGGGCCCAGCTAGGCTCGCAGGCCCATCACTTGGGCCGGACACTCCGGGTCGTGTGATCCGGACAGTCTAGGGTGGCCGGACACTCCGGGTACTGTCCAGGCAGTGTCCGAACTGGCACACAGAATGTCCGCGCCATGTTCGGGCTCGGGCAGGCCGGACACTCCGGCTGAGTCACGCCGGACACTCCGGCTTTGGCAGCTTCAGCTCAGGTGCAGCTTCAGGGCTCGTGGGTCGACGTGGCAGGGGCTCGTACCTGATGATGCACAAAGTAGTGGTATGAAGTAGCACGCCATCGAAGGAGGTATCAAATTGACACAAAGAGAGGACCGAGTTCACCTTAGCTTGGAGGATTTTGGCTCGGGCACGAGTCATGGGTCCACTTGGGGGACTTGTTGTTGTAGATGTAGAAGCGTCCGTAGGACGGGCTGCATCAGCGATGATGTAGCCCAACCTTCGGTCGTTACCACATCATGGTCTCCAACTTATGCCAAGTCGCCATGGACTCCAAAGGTGAATCCGTTCCTCTATGCGAACCCACTTCCTACCCTCTTGAATGGTATACTACTTCATACTCCGTCCCATATCAATGATAGGTTCACACCAACAAGTATGGAGGCATAGGAGGAAGCCTGGAGCACCAAGCACGACAAGACGAAGGCTTGGAAGAGAAGATGGACAAGGAGCAGCAAGCTCCAGAACTAGACTCTCCGTCGGCATCACCCCGGAGAGTCCGCCCGGAACCAGCAGGAGTGTCCGGCGTAGCCGGACTGTCCGGCGCGACTCAGCCGGAGTGTCCGGCCTACCCCAGCCCCGTCCTGGCGCGGACATTCTGTGTGCTACATTGGACTCTACCCGGACACTACCTAGAGTGTCCGGCCACCCCGGACTGTCCGGCCCACTCGACCCGGAGTGTCCGGCCCAAGTGATGGGCATGCGAGCCAACAGCTGGGCCCTTGGCCCATGTACCCCTCTATTTCGCACCAAAAACTAGCTTTATGCCCAAACTACCCCTGAACTTGTGGCTGGCCTATAAATAGAGCCCCCACCCCTCATTGTATTCCTTAGGCATAGATGATAGACTAAAGAAAACCCCCTTTGTGGAATCTCTAGTTTTGCCTCATCCCCTTCTACCAAAGGGGATCGACTATCATCACCACCTCGTTGGAGTTTGCATCGCGCCTCCCTCGTTGTACAAGGCCTTGGCATCGGTGTCCTTTTGCCAAGACGTCAAGACCCTCTCTAAGGTGTTCTTCGCTCTCCGCTTGGGATTGACGGGAGCATGTTGACCGATCTTTCCTTGCGAGGATTCTATCGGACCGGTGGCCACCGGTGAGAGCAATCGGCCTTGTATCGTGTGTGTTTTGCGTGTGTTCATCGTGTTCTTCGCGAGGTGTGCGTTCGCTTCCGCTACCTTCTCCCTTTCCCCTCGATTTCCCATCGATTTGACCACAAGATCTGTGAAGATCAGGCCACCCTAGAGGTTTGCCCCCATCATCTGGCATCAGAGCCCAAGTTGCCACGGATTTCACCCTCGTTCTTCCCCACCAAATTTTTTCTTGAAAAACCACAAAAATAGCCACAAAATCGAGTGGATCTTGTGTCAACCCACATCATCTGGTATCAGCAGCTTTTGGTTGCCACGGATTTTTCCTCGATTTGGTCTTTTCCCCCATAAATTCGAAAATCCCCAAAAAATAGCCCCAATTTCGTATTTTGGATCGATCTGTGATTTGAGTGCGTTTTGGTAGGTTTTGATCCGTGGATTACTATCTAAACTTGTTGATCTACCTTCCCCTATGTTTCAATG
The DNA here is from genome assembly GCA_910589775.1 of Avena eriantha. Taxonomy (NCBI): domain Eukaryota; kingdom Viridiplantae; phylum Streptophyta; class Magnoliopsida; order Poales; family Poaceae; genus Avena; species Avena eriantha. The sequence goes on from OU342743.1 coordinate 391,100,301, forward strand.
GCCTAATTCCTTGATTTCCCCCATCAATTTGAGGTTTTGGTTCGAGTTTTTCCGCCAAAACTTGTCATGTTCGTGTTCTGGAAGTTCTGGTATGACCGGACCGGACTGTCCGGCCAAAACGGACCGGAATATCCGGCCCACCAGAATTTTCGGCCTAAACTAACCGGAATATCCGGCCCGGCCGGACTGTCCGGCCTGCGCACCCCGGACTGTCCGCCCCCCCTGCTGACAGAAAAATCTGCTTCACGGTTTTGACCATAACTTTTGCACACTAACTCGGATTTTGGTGTTCTTTAGCTCGTTTTGAAGAGGAGAAAGAGCTCTACATCATCATATCTGTGGTTCATGCTATCTACTCCATACAAATTCCGTGAGAAAGGCGGAATCCACCAATAAAGGGTGAAGATTGGCGACGAAAGGTATAAAATTCCGCGACTTCTCCCTACTTGCTTTCCTTTGTGAGCTACACTATCTTTGCGTTCAACAAACACCTATTGAGACTAGTTCCTCCTATGATTGCTTGGGCTATGCACATTTGATACCTTGTAGAATTCCGAGCAATAGTTGTGAGCGCGCTATTTCTTGTATAGTTGTTGGCACAAGGAAGAGGCAAGTGAAAAATAAAAGAAAAAGCGAAAAATAAAAAGAAGAAAAAAGAAAGAAAGAAACAAGTGCCTCATAGAATAGGAAGCGCAAGCTCGAGGAACATCAAATAGGTGATACTTATTGTGCATATCTTGTAGCCCACCAATTTATTGCAATCGAACTAGCGTCTCTCCTTGCACTTGTGCGACACGAGCTTATAGTCTTCGCTAGGTAATCATTTGGTTCTTAGCTCACTTTCTCCGTTGCACAAGTCCCATTTATCCCACCATGTGTGTTTCCTTGTATATATTCCAATCTTGTGGATTGACTTGTTTTGCTTTGTGATCATCGTGGTTCTTTACTTGCCATTACAACATCTTGATTTCGGATTGGTTCTTGACATGCCACCTTCCATACCCATCCACCATAAGCTTTGTGTGTGTGTGTTTTTTAGTGGTTAGTTGGTTTTGGTGTTCCGCGTGAACTTCACTTTGCTTGGTTTTGATTGCTCTCAAGTGTTGCTACTTGCACGATACTATTTTCCAAGGTAAAGTAAGGTTTGACGTTGCATTCCTAACCCCCTACCACTTCCATATACACCACTTGGTCTTGTGAATCATGTCTAGGGACTAGGGAACCGAGGAGGATATCTATGAAGAATCCATGATGAGCCACCACGACTCCACAAGTATAGAGGACATGATGGAGCACTACACCGACAATGGCTCCGCATGCTTTGAGGACCAAAAGCATTGCACCTATGACGGCTCCACATGCATGGAAGACATGGAGCACGGCATCAACTATGGCTCCTCACGCATGGAGGACTTGGAGCTCTACATTGACAATGGCTCCTCATGCATGGAGTACATGGAGCACTACACCGACAATGGCTCCACATGCTTGGGTGATATGGAGTACTACATCAACAACGACTCCCTAAGCATGGACGACTTGGAGTGCTTCAACGACGACGCCTCACCAAGCACGGAGGACATGGGGAGCTTCACCAACTTCGAGGGCTCTTCCATGAGCCATGAAGAATACCTCCACCGCTTGGAGATGGAGGACTACTACGGCAAGCTAGCGGAGACGCATCATCAAGAAACCATGACCTTCAAGGCCAAGCGTGCCACACCAAAGGGCACCACCTACTTCGATGATCCACCTCCAAGGTGTCAAGCGCCACCACCTACATGGCGTCATGCACCACCATCTCCAAGGCGACGAGTGCCATCACCTCCAAGCCACCAAGCACCACAACCTCGAAGGCATCAAGTGCAACAACCTCCAAGGCAACAAGTGCCACCGCCTACAAGAAGAGTGGCGTCCCAACATCATCTTCCCAAAGAGGCGCCAAGAAGCAAGAATCTTCATCAACATACATCCTCTCGTGATCATCACCAACATCAAGAGGATACAAGACGTCGTTCAAGGCATCTTTGCCATGAAGACGAAGAAAACAGGTTGAGCATCATCCATAATGCTCAACCTAGCTCAAGAAGGCACCACCATAAAGAGAAGAGTGCCAAGGACAAGGAGCATCGTCACGAGTGTTATGTGGATGACCAAGTGCGTCATCTACATCAACCTTTGGCAAGGCACGCCAATGACCTCCGTCAACACCATCATAAGGCACCTTCAACTACTCGTGCCACCCCCAAAATGGCACCGAGAGCAAGCTCTCCTCCACGCCATCACGCTTCAACGCCCAAACTAGACGTCCTAGATGACGCATGCACCTTCATGGATGAGGAAGATGAAGACCTCTATTTCTCCAAGTTGGACGAGTACGTCAAGAGGACTACACAAGCCAAGGCGCAAGATGGCGACGACAAGGTCAAAATTGGTGAGCATGAGACTTTCCCTTCACCAAAGGAGGCGCATGGAGTTGAGAGAATCGAGCCTACCCCCATATGCTTGAGTGATGATGTGGTACCAATCCCATGTGAGTATGAGAGCCACTTAGCCCACTTGAGTGAAAACAAGAGTGAGATGAGTGACTCCACCATACGTGAGATTGAGTGCTTCCACTTGGAGGGCATGAGTGATACACCGAATGAGTTCAGAGTGGTAGTTGATAGGTCATGTGAGACCACTTTGATTGCTAACGACTTACCCTCTACCTCTAGTATGTTTCCTCATGATGTGCTAGGTTCCATGGATCAAGAAGCACCAAGCATGGAGATGATGATGCCTCCGACCAAGAAGATGTACATGGTGGATGAAGATGATGCCATCCCCATACATGATGAAGAAGTCGCCCACATGCAGGCCAATGCTACCACAACACCCACTACATATGAGAGGTATGAACAAGGTAAAAATAAGGGTGTTGATGATGCCATGATCCCACTAGTGGACATGATGACTTGTGATGATTGGCATGCTATGGATGATGTTTGTGATATCACGTATGCTTCATTGATATTTCCATGTGATACTTTGCATTTGCATATTGTTGAGCATGTGAAAATATTTGATTGTGATGATGTTGCCATAGACATGCCATGCTATAAACGTTACATTGATGATATCATTGCTTGCACTTTGTTGAACAATTGCTCTTTCCAATGTTTTGCTTGCAATGATGTTACCAATGGCACCCCTCGGATAATGCTTTGTCATGAATGTTTTACAATCTCTCCCGTTGCTTGCAATAAGTTGAATAATTGCTCTTTCACTTGTTTTGCTTGCAACAATAATTCTCATATGGTTTATATTGAGATGTCCCCCATAGCTTTCTCAAATTTTGGAAATTTTGATGATGGCTATGATAAGCATGTTCACTACTTGCATATTCACCATGCATCTACATCATACTTGATTGACACTCATGGTGATGTGCACAAGAAGAGATATGTCATGATGGATGATGTATTTCTCTATCATGCACACACGTTCTTCCTTTTGTGTTTGATGTGTGTAGGTACCCGCATGATCATGTCAACCTCGGTTGAGCAAGAGTTGACAAAAAGAGCTCTAGGGAGCATCCCCCCAGTGGGTTCAAGATCGAAACCATCTCTGATACCTTTTGCATGCTTTGCATCTTTCATGTTGACAAATTGCTCTTTCCTATGGTTTGATTGCAAGCATGTTGATGGTATTCTTTCACCTTGTGACAATCATGTCTCGTTGCTATTGGACATTGATGCTTTGTGTGTTGTCACAAAAATGTTGAACAATTTCTTCTTTCTGATGTTTTGTGTGCAACCATAATGCCATTTTGAGCATGAAATGTCATGAAAGCTTCCAAGTCTCTCGTATTGTTGTTGCAACAAACATAAAGACCACTTTCTCTTTCATTTGGTTTGTTTGCAAACATGTTGCTTGTGTTTCCGCTTGCGATACTCATACCCCCATGATTTTGGCTTTTGATGATATATGTATGGCATCCAATATATTAAACAATTGTTCTTTTCAATGGTTGGTTTGCACACATAATGATGTTGCTTTGGATATTCTTCCTCATGTGTTTTTGCCAAATTCTCCTAGCTTTGCATCAAAGATGTTGATCAATATTTTAGTCAATTTCTTTGAGTGCCACACTAAGATGTTATATGGAGTTTTTGAGTTCCCTCATTTGGATGATGTTCAAGCAACTTTCATGCACTTTGACCTTGCATACGCATTTCGTTTGCGATACTTGAGTTGTGCTAATAGTGTTGTGAACAAGTACGGACATGCCACAAATGACATGCTCCTCTATCACACACAAACATATGTTGCTTGGTCTTTGTTGTGTGAAGGTACAATTGCTTACGCGTCAACCTCTATGGACCAAGAGTTGACAAGACGAACCGTAGAGAGTCACCTATGGCTGCCCTTCAACGAGCCATCTCTACGTCCTAAGGTGACTTCACTCTACTTGAGGATTCATAATATAATCTTCATGAATTGGCTATGCTTTGAGTGTTGCTTCGCTTTTGTGGTGAGCTTTGTAGGCTTCATTCAAGGTGAAGGAACATTGAGGTGTTGTCAATTCAATCATTCCGAGGACGACTATATGGTGAACCCCAGGATCAAGAAGGTCTCTCGACATCTTCTACTTTGTATGAGCGTGTAGAGTCGAGGACGACTATTTTTGAAGGGAGGGGAGATGATGTAGCCCGACCTTCGGTTGTTACCACATCATGGTCTCCAACTTATGCCAAGTCGCCATGGACTCCAAAGGTGAATCTGTTCCTCTATGTGAACCCACTTCCTACCCTCTTGAATGGTATACTACTTCATACTCCGTCCCATATCAATGATAGGTTCACACCAACAAGTACGGAGGCATGGGAGGAAGCCTGGAGCACCAAGCACGACAAGACGAAGGCTTGGAAGAGAAGATGGACAAGGAGCAGCAAGCTCCAGAACTGGAGTCTCCGTCGTGATCACCCCGGAGAGTCCGCCCGGAACCAGCCGGAGGATTCTATCGGACCGGTGGCCACCGGTGAGAACCTCTAGGGTGGCCTGATCTTCACGGATCTCGTGGTCAAATCGATGGGAAAGCGAGGGAAAAGGGAGAAGGTAGCTTGGGATGTTGATACGTCCATAACATATCTATAATTTTTGATGGTTTTATGCTAATAATATGCTTTTGATACTCCTTTTTATATAAAGTTTATGATTTATTTGGACTAACCTACTAATAGTTGCAAAAGTGCACAATGTTCTTGTTTTACACTTTGATGTGTAGGAATTACCAAGAATACAAGTGGAAACCTTGTTGGCGTCAAATTGGGATTTTCTAGAAATCTGTCTCAGAACTCTTTATGAAGATGGTCACGTTTCGGGTCGAAGACAGCGTCAAACACCCGATTTACTGCAGCCCAAGATGGGGTGACGGGAATCCGAGAAGCTATATGAAGGGAGGAAACCTAATTCGTGGGAGAGACCTCCATCCATGAATTTGCAGCAACCAAAGCCACATTTTTGCCTCCCCCATGGATCCCATCTCCATGGGGAAGGGCTCCCAAGAAGCCATGAAGGAAGGGTGCTAAGGGGCGGTGCTCCCCTGTGATACCGGCGGCGGGGAAAGAGTCCTCCGCGCCGCCGCCGCCTCTTCACCATCTTCACCGCCATCTCCATCGATCTCCACCACCATCTCCATCGCCGTTGCTAATTCCCATGATGATGAGGGAGTAGTTCTTCCTCGAGGCTAAGGGTTCTACCGGTAGCTATGTGTTCATCTCTCTCTATGCATGATCATATTGTGATCATGAGCTTTGTAATCAAGTAGATCTACCTCGCTACTCAAGTGCTTTAATAGATCTCTGATCTCCCATGTGTGTGAAAGTGACAGCGTGCACACCATGGTGGCACTTAGGCTAGAGATTACTAATACTTGTTATGAGTTATATTTGGAGTTGGATGTCTTTATGAAATTGTGGTGTTTGTTGGAACCATCTAGTGCTCAAGGTGATAGTGTGGGGTTATCTAGATGGGAAAGGCTTACTTTGAGGTGTGATGTTACAGCCCTACCATCGATTAGAGTGTTCAACCGGAGAGTAGTTCAGCGTAGTATCATAAAGTAGAATATATTTATATGAGAGTGTTCACTAGTGAAAGTATGATCCCTAGGCCTTGTTTCTAAGCACTGAAACATCGTTTGCTATTCGATCTATTACATGTTTGCTTGCTTCCATCTTTATTTCAGTTTGCCTTTAGTGTTTTCCACGCCATCAAGCTATTTTCTATCACCGTTACCACTTATAATTATCCATACCACTTGTATTTTACTATCTCTTTGCTGAACTAGTGCACCTATACACCTGACAAGTGTATTAGGTGTGTTGGGGACACAAGAGACTTCTTGTATCTTGATTGCAGGGTTCCTTGAGAGGGAATACCTTTGACCACTTCCTCCCTGAGTTCGATAAACCTTGGGTGATCCACTTAAGGGAAAACTTGTTGCTGTTCTACAAACCTCTACACTTGGAGGCCCAACAATTGTCTACAAGAATAGAAGTGCGTAGACATCAATTATCTATTTAGTTGTTTTTCACCATGATCATGATTCTTTGTACTTCACTTATACCTGCAATTTAAGTTGCTTGATGTATATCGGACATACTTTTCATGTGAACAACAATAATACAACATGTTATATATACATATACTTTGCATACACGTTCTTCTTTTGGTTTCTCCCACTTTCAGCTTACCTAAAGCCGAGGACGGCTTTTCATGAAGAAAGGGAGGATGATGAGGATATATATAGGGATTATGATGATTCAGACTATTTGAACTGGAAGGAAATATTGAGTGAAATCAATAATGACTATCAGGTGAATTCATTCCTAGTTGACCATGATGCTTTCATTTATAAGAACTTTATATTGCCTAAGTCTTTGTGTTATTATATGATCAAGTACATGGGAGAAGAAGGCGTAGCACAGAGCGAGGAGCTGAAGCATATGGAGTATGGCGTGTTGATCAATGAAGAATGCGCGAGGGAGGAGAGGGAGGAAGCGCAAGGAGCTACCAAGAAGAAGATCAACACATGGCAGGATATCTGCCACGGCAGAGAAACGACGTGTTTTTCTGCCACGGCAGGCTACCGCGGCGCAGAAACAGAGTCCTTTTCTGCCACGGCAGGCTGCCGCGGCAGAGAAACGTGCCCAAATTCTGCCACGGCAGAACTCTGAGCCGAACCTAATTTTGGGTCGGTTTGTACCCTAGTTGGGTGGGACCAACTCGGTCACCCCCTTAGCCGCCGCACCCCCAGACTCATAAATAGATGGGGCGCACTAGTTTTAGCTTTAGACCACGTTAAAATATTTTGGAGTTGTTTCTTTCATAGAACCTCTGGAATTACCCTGTGTTCGAATCTACCAACTATAATTGAGTGTGATCTATTGTTCCATTGGGATAGTAGATTGCATACTGCCATTTGTGGTCACGGCTGCGTGCGCAAGAGCGTGGTGTTGTGAATATCCTAGAAGGTTCGAGAGCTGTTGCATTGGCATCTGGGATCGAGTGGGAGAGTTCATAGCTACAGGCTAGTTATCTATCATCCACCATCACCATCGACAAGTGCTTGCTGAGAAGATCGGGCCACCCCATATCATCTTGGTATCAGAGCGTTGGGTTTACTCGGTGAGCAATATCATCTTGGTATCAGATTTCCTCGTTGTCTCAGTAAGCAATCCGCAATCCATCCATAGATTAGAGAGTGTTTTCCTCCTATACAGAAAAAAATCCCCACAAAAAGAGTTGCCATAAACTAGATTGCATTGTAGACGAGTAATAGTTGTTGGTCGTGTTCATCCTTTAGTTTAGATCTAGATCTGTTCTTCGTAGATCTGTTTTTCTAGTCGTTTTCTAGTCAATTTCCACCATCGTTTCTGCCACCATCAAGTCAGATCCGATCTACTCTAAGAGTCCTAGTAATCTACTCTTGGCCGAGTCGGAATTAAAAAAATCTACCAACTCTACCGCGGCACAGAAACAGCCTGTTTTCTTGTCGCGGAGTCCTTCTCTTCCACGACTCGGTTTCCTGCCACGGCACGTTTTCGCGCTGTTTTTCTGCCACGGCAGCCAGACTTACAAAGTGTAAAAATTGCACTTTCCTTAACTTTAGCCACAACAATTCTATTTCAAAGGTGTAGGAACTTGCCCATTGAGACTAGTTTCCGCTCCTACAGGCTGCTCCCAGGATTTTGGTGTTGTGCTTTGTAATTTGGCCGTGTGTGATATATATTAAAAAAAAGAGAAAAAGCAAAATAGCAAAAGAAAAAGGAAAAAGAGAAAGAAGCTATACAAAAGAAAAATAAAAAAGAAAAGGAGAAATTGAGCAAGAGGCCTACTAATATTTTTGTGCACCGGTAGATTGAGCAATCTTGTGCCTGTTTACTTTGAGCTTTGCTAGTGTCTCTCCAGCGTAGTGCAACACTCTTCATAGTTGCATTGCCACGTTTATCTCCACGTGTGTGTTTCTTGGGTTTTTGTACGATCAGCACTAGGACTTGTTTGTGGTGTAGATAGGGTACCATACCTATAGCTCCACCATAAATAACCCGTGTGCCCTGCGATCATTCTCTATAACTTCGATATTCACTTCATCACATCAGTGCATAAGTCATTGATGACGTTTGGTAAAGTATCTCTATTCACTTTGGAACGGTAAGATTTGCTTTCTTGTCAGTTGAGAGTGAGTTATGAGTGTTCCACCAAACATATTTTGATTATTGCACTAACCTACTAATCATGTATTCTAGTAGTGTTGATGTGATGCAGAAAAAGGATGCAGATGATTATCCCTTTCCATTACAATCCTACTACAGCAACACATTTTGGGAAGAGGAGTCAGGAGTAGTATCTACGTCGGGTTTGTTCCACTTCATCACAGAAATTAGTGGTAGACAAGCTGCTTCTACCATTGATACTTGTTCTTACATAAATTTGGTTAGTGTTGAGGTTGTTGAAAAGCTACAATTATACATAAGTGCTTTAAAAAAACCATTTATGTTAGCAACTTCTGGTCATGCACTACCTGTTACTCAGATTGCATCTGTTCCACTCACCATTTATGGCCCTAGTAGAGAAATTTCTTGTTATGTCATTCCTAGAGCGTTTAACTCTTATCATATCATGTTGGGAACAAAGTGGTGTAATCAATTTCAGGTTGTGTTTGGTAGTGCGTGTTCTGATCCTACTATCTTTTGGAATGATAAGCACACTTGGTTAGCACGTTCACGTATTAAGCAATTTCAGGAGATTAGGCGTCAAAACCTATGTGCACCTGTAACCACCAACATAAAACCAGACATTGATCCTGTCGTAGAAGAACCGGGAGTGAGAGTTGATGAGACAAATGAGGTTTCTACTAATGTAATCAGCTCTACTCCTAGTGTTGTTTCTTGTGATATCCAGGTTGCTTTTGAAGAAAGGGAGCCGTCTATGTTACAACCTATATCTCTGGACTGTGCATTGTCACTTGTGGAGAATGTGTTAGTACCTACTACAACTGAGGAGATTGTTGATGACATTGGTACTGATTTGGAGCTTCAGCCAAAATGTGCGACATATTGTGAGTCTTTTCCATTACTAAAGCCTCCTTGTGATTTGCATTGCACTAATGTTTCAACATCATGTGATAGTTTACCCAATTCAAATTTTGATCATGTGGTACTGATTACACATAAAGAAATACTTGCTCGAATACCACCTACTGATATTGTGTATTCCATCATGCTAAATGAACCTATGAGTATGAGTTGTGTTATGGACAAGATTTCTGAAATTTCATTTCTGAATTCTAACACATATTCTCCTTGTTTCACTTTCAATCTGATTGGTGAATATAGCATGCATGAAATTTTTCTTGTGGATCACATATGCATTACGTGTGATAGAATCGCTAAACTGAAACATGTTGTTTTCAGCCATACATGTTGTGTGTCGACGACGTTGTGTTGTGGGATATATGCTGAAATTTGTGATAATATGAAACTAAAGTCAGATCTTGTTGATATAATGCAGCCAACACAAGTAATTTTACCTATGTTGGATCGTTGTAATCTTGCTAGAATAGAACCCAAGTTTTCATATCCATTGTGTTTGTCCCAAAAGTCTTTGTATAGCTGTGCTACTGCTCTATACTTCACTTATATTTGCAAATTGAGTTGCATCATCCATACTAGACAACATGATCATGTTCATATTAATCAGAGTAGCGCAGTTGAAGCATGGTGTGAATCAATTTGGTTTTCACACATATTGAATTGGTTTGATCTTGTCCACAAATTTGATCATAGATCTTCTTTGAGGAAACTGAATTTAATATTGAAGAACAAGACTATCTATTTAGTTGTTTTTCACCATGATCATGATTCTTTGTACTTCACTTATACCTGCAATTTAAGTTGCTTGATGTATATCGGACATACTTTTCATGTGAACAGCAATAATACAACATGTTATATATACATACACTTTGCGTACACGTTGTTCTTTTGGTTTCTCCCACTTTCAGCTTACCTAAAGCCAAGGATGGCTTTTCATGAAGAAAGGGAGGATGATGAGGATATATACAGGGATTATGATGATTCAGACTGTTTGAACTGGAAGGAAATATTGAGTCAAATCAATAATGACTATCAGGTGAATTCATTCCTAGTTGACCATGATGCTTTCATTTATAAGAACTTTATATTGCCTAAGTCTTTGTGCTATTATATGATCAGGTACATGGGAGAAGAAGGTGTAGCACGGAGCGAGGAGATGAAGCATATGGAGTATGCGTGTCCATCAATGAAGAATGCGCGAGGGAGGAGAGGGAGGAAGCGGAAGGAGCTACCAAGAAGAAGATCAACACATGGCAGGATCTCTGCCGCGGTAGAGAAACGACGCGTTTTTTTGCCACGGCAAGCTGCCGTAGCACAGAAACAGAGTCCTTTTCTGCCACGGCAGAGAAACGGGCCCAAATTCTGCCACGGCAGAATTCTACGCCGAACCCAATTTTGGGTCGGTTTGTACCCTAGTTGGGTGGGACCAATTCGGTCACCCCCTTAGCCGCCGCACCCCCAGACTCATAAATAGATGGCGCGCACTAGTTTTAGCTTTAGACCACGTTAAAATATTTTGGAGTTGTTTCTTTCATAGAACCTCTAGAATTACCCTGTGTTCGAATCTACCAACTATAATTGAGTGTGATCTGTTGTTCCATTGGGAATTAGTAGATTGCATACTATCGTTCGTGGTCATGGCTGCGTGCGCAAGAGCGTGGTGTTGTGAATATCCTAGAAGGTTCGAGAGCTGTTGCATTGGCATCGGAGACCGAGCGGGAGAGTTCATAACTACATGCTAGTTATCTATCATCCACCATCACCATCGACAAGTGCTTGCTGAGAAGATCGGGCCACCCCATATCACTTTGTATGGGGCGCGGCCCAAGACATTGCATTTGATATATTGAAATGTTTGCTTACGTCTGCACCATTACTTGCATTACCTGATTTTTCGAAGCAATTTGAAGTTGAATGTGATGCTACTAGTATAGGCATAGGTGGCGTTTGGATGCAAGAGGTCATCCTATAGCTTATTTTTTGAGAAATTGACTAGCGCTCGTTTGAATTATTCTATCTATGATAAAGAATTGTATCCACTTATTAGAGTACTTGAGGTTTGCCAACATTATTTGTGGCCAAGGAATTTATCATACATTCTGATCATGAAGCATTGAAATACTTGAAAGCTCAATCAAACTTGCATACTGGATTAGCTAAATGGGTTGAGTTCATTGAGTCTTTTCCTTACATCATTAGTTATAAGAATGGAAAAGAGAATGTTGTTGCTGATGCTCTATCTAGGAAGAATATGCTATTAACCAATCTTGATGTTAAAATTCCTGGATTAGAAGCTATTTGTGCACTTTATGCAACTGACCATGATTTTGCTGAACCATATCGTTTGTGTGCTCTTAAAAACGCATGGGATAAGTATCATATACATGATGGCTATTTATTTTGAGTTATCAAACTATGTATTCTAGAATCATCATTGCGTTTGTTCTTAGTGTAGGAATCACATGATGGTGGTTTGATGGGTCACTTTGGGCGTGAGAAGACGTTGATCATGCTTGCTGATCAGTTTTATTGGCCCAAGATGAGGCATGATGTGTACAGATTTGTGAGCCGATGTATTACATGCCACAAGTCGAAATCTAAGCTGAAGCCTCACGGTTTGTATACACCTCTCTCGGCACCAACTACTCCATGGGAAGACATTAGTATGGATTTTGTGCTAGGTCTACCTAAAACTCACAGAGGTCATGATTCTATATTTGTGGTAGTGGATAGGTTCTCTAAGATGGCTCATTTTATTTCCTTCCACAAAAGCGACGATGCGTCGCATGTTGCTAACCTGTTTTTCAGGGACATCGTGAGATTACATGGAGTACCAAAGACGATTGTTTTTGACAGTGATGCGAAGTTCATGAGCTACTTTTGGAAGACCTTATGGGGAAAGTTAGGAACGAAGCTGTTGTTCAGTACTACATGTCATCCCCAAATAGATGGTCAAACGGAGGTGGTGAATCGAACATTGTCACAGCTACTAAGGACTATGATAAAAAATAATCTACGGGAGTGGGAAGAGTGTTTGCCCCATGTTGAGTTTGCTTACAACAGGGATGTGCATTCAACTACTCAGCTTTGTCCTTTTGAGGTAGTGTATGGTTTCAAGCCATTGACGCCACTTGATATGTTGCCTCTGACTTTACATGAGAGAGTTGATATGGAGGCATCAAAACGTGCTGATTATGTGAAGAAAATACATGAGAAGACTCGAGAGGCTATTGAGAAGAAAGGCAAGAACATTGCTACTGCAAGGAATCAAGCAAGGAAAGAAGTGTTGTTCGAGCCTGGAGATATGGTTTGGGTGCATCTACGCAAGGACAGATTTCCACTACTTCGCAAGTCCAAGTTGAAGCCACTTGGTGTTGGTCCTTACAAGGTGCTAGCCAAATTAATGATAATGCCTACTCGGTTGACATACCTATTGAGGAGTTTGGTGGAGCTAGCAAAAGTTTCAACGTTGTTGATTTGTCACCATATGCTAGAGAAGACCTTGGAGCATCGAGGTCGACGCCTTTTGAAGGGGGAGATAATGAGGACATCCCTACAGTTACACCTACCCCAATTGCTAATGAAGATGTTCCAATCCCAAAGAAGGATCAACCCAATGAGATAAGGATTGGACCAATCACAAGAGCTCATGCTAAGCTACTAGAACAACAGGTGAACTTGTTTCTTAATGAACGTGGTGTTTTAATTAATGAGAATTTTATACTACCTAAGTCTTTGAATTATTGCATGATTAGGTACTTAGGAGAAGAAGGCGTAGCACTGAGCGAGGAACTGAAGGAACATGGCGTGTTGATCAACGAAGAATGCACGAGAGAGGAGAGGGAGGAAGCGCAAGAGGCTGTTCAAGACGAAGATCAACCAAGAGAGAAAGTTCTCTGCTGTGGCAGAGAAAAGCATCAATTCTCTGCCACGACAGGCTGCCGCGGCAGGAAAACTGAGTCCGGCTCTGCCACGGCAGGCTGCCGCGACAGAGAAATCGGCTGAAAGTCTACCCCGGCAGAAACATGTGGTCGGTTTGCATCTAGGTTGGGTGGGACCAACTCGGGTTCCCCTTAGGCCGCCACCCCTGAACTCATAAATAGATGGGGCACCGTAGTTAGGGTTTTTAGACCATGTTAAAATATTTTGGAGTTGTTTCTTTCATAGAACCTCTGGAATTACCCTGTGTTCGAATCTGCCAACTATAATTGAGTGTGATCTGTTGTTCCATTGGGAATTAGTAGATTGCATACTACCGCTCGTGGTCACGGCTGCGTACGCAAGAGTGTGGTGTTGTGAATATCCTACAAGGTTCGAGAGCTGTTGCATTGGCATCAGGGATCGAGCGGAAGAGATCATAGCTACGCACTAGTTATCTATCATCCACCATATCATCGACAAGAGCTTGCTGAGAAGATCGGGCCACCCCTTATCACTCCCACTCGAATCCTGATGTCAATGCAACAGCTCTCGAACCCTGTGGGATATTCACAACACCACGCTCTTGCGCACGCAGCCGACGACCACGAACGGTAATTTGCAATCTACTAATTCCCAATGGAACAACAGATCACACTCAATTGCAGTAGTATAAATCGATCACAGGGTAATTCTAGAGGTTTTTTTTGAAAGAAACAACTCCAAAATAATTTAAAAGTGGTCTAAACCCTAACTAGGGGTCATCCCAAGGCTTATAAGGGCGGCTAGGGTGGCCAGAAACCGAAACTAAATGTGTACGACTCAAACTGATACCGGCCGACTCGGACTAAATTTCGGTCGGCGGGCGGACATTTCGGTTGATATCTATAGGTGCTTCCTTTAAGTTTACTTCGATCTTTTGACAAGACTCATGCACAATCTGCTGTGGTGTCATTGGCTGCAAATTAATCTTCTTGCCCTTAAACTCCAAGTGATATGTATTGGCACGGCCATTATGTTGCACATGGCGATCATAAAGCCAAGGCCGACCCAATAAAAGTTGGCAAATTGTCATAGGAACCACATCAAAGTCAATAGAATCCTTGTATGGCCCTATATCAAAATTCACACGTACCATATGGTTTACCTTCATCTCACCATTGTCACTCAACCATTGTATGTAGTATGGCTTGGGATGAGGTAAATAAGTCGAATTCAGCTTGGCACATAACTCCTTACTTGCAAGATTTCTGCAGCTACCTCCATCAATGATTACCTTGCAAGCTTTGTTAGGGCCAACGAGTGCTTCAGTTTGGAACAAATTGCAGCGCTGAGAGTCAACAATAGGCTGCACACTAAGTATACATGGAGAGACCATTATGGTAGGCGCATGCTTAGGGAAGGCATCCATACCGTATTCGCTGTCATAACATCATCGCCACGAGGATCAATATAATCTCCACTCTCATACTCTCCTTGTTCATTGACAAACATCACCTTGCGGTTTGGACAATCTCTCTTGTGGTGTCCTCTTCCTCCACAAGTATGGCACACTACATCGCGCATACCCGTAGTTGACATATTGGAACCCGAGCTAGCAATAGGATCAGCGGGCTTCCGAGCATTGGAACCATAAGAAGACGTGGGAGCAGGCTTGGCCGATGGTGAAGGGTGGCTAGCAACCGCTGCAGGTGGCATCGTAGGTGGTGGCGGTGTAGACCTTGCCGCAAAACGACTAGTAGACGGAAACCTCGCACGAGACATAGCTTCTTCAGCTAACTGTGATTTGGCCTCTCTAGCATGGTACAATAGCTCATCCATAGTCTCGTACTTGTGATGATGAACAATGCTCTTGATTGGTAAGTTCAGATTGTTGAGAAATCGCTGCATGGTCATCTCAAGGGATTCACGAACTCTAGCACACTGCATAAGCATCTCCATCTCCATGTAGTACTCATCAACTGACATGGTTCCTTGCCTCAATTGTGTCAACTTGTCAAAAACTGTACGCAAGTAGTTGGTGGGGTCAAAACAGCCCTTCATGATGCGCTTCATCTCGCGCCAATCCATCACAGGAAGTTCATTGTCCTCCCTTCTATTCTGCACAATAGCATCCCACCAGCGCAAAGCGTATCCATCAAATTCTGATGCTACAAGCTTTACCTTCTTGTCTTCTGGATAGTTAAACAATCGCTAGAGCTTCAATCTTCAACTCCCATGTGAGGTAATATTCAGGATCAAGTGAGCCATCAAACTTGGGAATCGAAAATTTGGGCTTGCCCAAACCATCATCAGTAGCTTGGTTTGGAACATGTTGAGCACGTCCAAGAGGAGCAAACCCGGGAGCATAAGCAGGTGCAGCAGCAGGCACAGGCGCAGGGGGATTAGCATGTCCCCTGCCATGATGTGGTGCAACTCAAACCGCACTACCTTCATCCTCGTCATCAAAAACATCATCATGTGGGTGTTTCTATCGTTGCTGAATTACTAATGTTAAGGCATCAACGGAACGCTGCAAAGTTGCGACATTGGTAATGAGTGCGGTCACTTGTGTTTTTATGTTAGTGACTGCACCGACATTCTGGTCCACGACCACTTGCACGTCCTGGGTATTCTTGTCAATGGCATTTGTTGTGTAAGTAAACACACGCTTCAAGTGAGATTTCAATGCCTCATATTCGCGCCAAGTAACAAGTTCCTCATCCTTCTTTTTCTGTGACACAACATCAACATCACTAAAAGACATGATTAGTAGGTTAGTGCAAAAATCAAAATCTGTTGGGTGGCACACTCACAACTCACTCACAACTGACAAGAAAGCGGATCTTACCGTTCCAAAGTGAATAGAGATGATTTACCAAAATGAAATCAAAGATTGATGCACTGATGTTGATGAGGACATCCCTGTAGTTACACCTACCCCAATTGCTATTGATGATGTTCCAACTAATGCAAAGAAAGATCAATCCAATGAGATAAGGATTGGACCAATTACAAGAGCTCGTGCTAAGCTACTAGAACAATAGGTGAACTTGTTTCTTAATGAACCTGGAGTTTTAATTAATGAGAATTTTATACTACCTAAGTCTTTGAATTATTGCATGATTAGGTACTTAGGAGAAGAAGGCGTAGCACGGAGCGAGGAGGTAATGGAACAAGGCATGTTGATCAATGAAGAATGCGCGAGGGAGGAGAGGGAGGAAGCGCAAGAGGCTGTTCAAGACGAAGATCAACCAAGAGAGAAAGTTCTCTGCTGTGGCAGAGAAAAGCATCAATTCTCTGCCACGACAGGCTGCCGCGGCAGGAAAACTGAGTCCGGCTCTGCCACGGCAGGCTGCCGCGACAGAGAAATCGGCTGAAAGTCTACCCCGGCAGAAACATGTGGTCGGTTTGCATCTAGGTTGGGTGGGACCAACTCGGGTTCCCCTTAGGCCGCCACCCCTGAACTCATAAATAGATGGGGCACCGTAGTTAGGGTTTTTAGACCATGTTAAAATATTTTGGAGTTGTTTCTTTCATAGAACCTCTGGAATTACCCTGTGTTCGAATCTGCCAACTATAATTGAGTGTGATCTGTTGTTCCATTGGGAATTAGTAGATTGCATACTACCGCTCGTGGTCACGGCTGCGTGCGCAAGAGTGTGGTGTTGTGAATATCCTACAAGGTTCGAGAGCTGTTGCATTGGCATCAGGGATCGAGCGGAAGAGATCATAGCTACGCACTAGTTATCTATCATCCACCATATCATCGACAAGAGCTTGCTGAGAAGATCGGGCCACCCCATATCATCTTGGTGTCAGATTTCCTTGTTGCCTCGGTAAGCAATCCACAATCCATCCATAGATTAGAGAGTGTTTTTCATCCTATATAGAAAAGGCCCCACAAAAAGAGTTGCCATAGCCTAGATTACATCGTATTCGAGTAATAGTTGCTGGTCGAGTTCCTCTATTAGATTAGATCTAGATATGTTCTTCGTAGATTTGTTTTCTAGTTGTTCTAGTTGTTTTCCACCATCTTTTTACGCTACCATCAAGTCAGATCCGATCCAAGTAAAGAGTCCTAGTTGTGTACTACTTGGCGAGTCGGAATTAAAAAAATATTCGGCTCGCTGCCTCACGCCTGACCGCAGACATCAGGGATCGAGCGGGAGAGATCATAGCTACGCACTAGTTATCTATCATCCACCATCATCATCGCCATCCGCTTACTGAGAAGATCGGGCCACCCCATATCAGATGTGATGAAGTGAATATCGAGGGTATAGAGAATGATCACAGTGCACACATGTTATTTAAGGTGGAGCTGTAGGTATGGTATCCTAACTACACCACAAACAAGTCCTAGTGTTGATCGTATAAAACCCAAGAAACACACGCGGTGGAGATAAACATGGCAAAGCAACTTATGAAAAGGAATATTGCAATGCACAAGAGAGACGCTAGTAAAAGCTCAAAGTAAACAGGCACAATACTGCTCAATCTACAAGTGCTATGATCAACTAGGCCTCCAGCAATGCAACTTTGATATTTCTTTTTGTCACACTTGTAGCTCTTTTCTTCTCTTTTTTTATATACTGACTCTCTTTTCTTTTCTCTTTCTTTTATTTGACTTTTCAACTATATAACTCAATGCAAATGAGTGCAGCAACTTACAACAAAACTGATCCGAATAGTCCGGTCGATATGTGCTAAAGACTTCGGTCAGGTCGGATAGTCCGGTGTGTGTCGGCCGGATAGTCCGGTTTTTCCCTATCGAAAATTTCTGCACTTTGAAACCCTAATGAGCATCATGTCGGAGCAAAGCAACTAGTCTTGTGGGTATGTTCCTAGGCACGGATGCTGTAGATAGGCTGTGTCTATGGTATGCAAACAAAAGTACGCTATGTGGACTCAAACAAACGATGAAAACTTGCGGAAAATAGTGATGGCGGACACGACGGAAAACAAGATCAAACCCTAAACCAAGACACAAACGAAAACTAGACTTCTACGAGGAAAACCTGCTGATCGGATTTACGAGAAGATACAATAAGCAACTAAAACTCAAAAACGATGCAATCTAGTCTATGGCAAATCTTTTTGTAAGGCTTTTTATGTATAGGACGAAACACAAACTAATCTATGGATGGATTTGTGGATGCTCACCGAGTAAACGAGGAAATATGATACCAAGATGATATGGGGTGGCCCGATCTTCTAAGCAAGCACTTGTCGATGATGATAATGGTGGATAGATAAATAGCCTGTAGCTATGAACTCTCCCGCTCGAACCCTGATTTCAATGCAACAACTCTCGAACCCTGTGGGATATTCACAACACCACGCTCTTGCGCACGCAGCCGTCGACCACGAATGGTAGTTTGCAATCTACTAATTCCCAATGAAACAACAGATCACACTCAATTGCACTACTATAAATCAATCACAAGGTAATTCTAGAGGTTCTTTGAAAGAAACAACTCCAAAATAGTTTAAACATGGTCTAAACCCTAATTAGGGGGTCATCCCTTGGCTTATAAGGGTGGCCAGGAACCGAATCTAAACGCGTACGACTCAAACTGATGCAGGCCGACTCGGACCAGATTTCGGTCGGCGGGCGGACATTCCGGTTGATATCGGCCGGACACTCCGGGTGGATTCGGCCGGACAGTCTGGTCTGGCAAGAAAATTCAAAGTTTCCGGGTAGCGTCTGATTTGTTAGTGTCTGATTTGGTCTACACCACTTCTCCTCGCAGGTAGGCCAGACAGTCTGGGTGGACTCGGCTGGACGCTTCGATCGTTGCAGGCATTCTTGTGCCTTCCTTCTTTATGATCTCCTCCTCGCTTCATGCGCCTGCCTCCCGCTACTCCCTTGCGCATCCTTGGATGATCATCACGTCGGACTCCTCGCCTTCCTCCCTCTCCTTCCCGCAAGCGCTAGTCCAAAGGTATTAAATTTAGTCAAACAATAACACCATGATTTAGGTAGTATAAAGATCTTATAAATCAAAGTATCTTGTCCAATTAGGAATGAAGTCACCTAATGGTCATCATTGATTTGACTCAATATTTCCTTCTAGTTCAAGCATTCAGAATCATCATAATCCCTGTAGATATCCTCATCAAAGAGCCACCCCTGAAACAAATATTGAAGAAATAGACTTCGTAGCTCGTAATGATTATAACCCTGCTTGGAAGAAGAGTTACAATCCTAACTTTCAGAAACATTATTCTAGTGCTGCAGGTAATTCTAATAATAATATGGGAACTAGTAATGGTAATCTCCAAGAAATACTTAAGTCTTTAATAGACTCACAAAATGAACAAAACAATATTCTTGTTAAAATAACGGAGAACCATGATGCTATGCTTGGTAAATTATCTAACCAAGCTGTTAGTTTGAGAAATGATTTGCAGGCCCTCCAAGAAAGAATGAGGATCGTTGAGGCACAGCTAGGTAAGATAACTGAGAGTCAAACTCTCATTCCAGCTAAATTTGCAGGTAAAGTTGAGCCCAGTCCTGTTGAAGAACTCAAAATGTTGAGGATCCAAAGGGAGGAGCCTGAAGAACTTGATTATAGTAATGCCCCTTCACCAAGCTACACCATCAAAGACCTCGTAAAGAGGATCAACGTCAAAATTCCGGTAAGTGAAGGTAATGATGAATTCATGTATCAACACTTTGTTGATCAAGTAGAAATTAAGGTACGCGAGCTTGAAGAGGAATACAAGAAAATCACTGAAAAGTTACCTGTTAAACTAGATGACATATTTGAGCCTACTATTAAGATAAAAATTGGAGCCAATGAGATAGCTGCACTTTGTGATCTAGGTGCAAGCGTCTCAACAATTCCAAAGAGTCTTTTTAACAAGTTAAATCTTGGCTCCTTTGAAATTACTGAATTAAAATTGCATCTAGCAGATTCTACCTACAAACAAGCTGTAGGAATTAAGGAGAACACTTTAGTTTACATTAAAGGCTATCCTGCTCTAATTGACTCTGTTATTGTTGACATGCCTGAAGATACTATTGCTCCTATAATACTAGGTCGTCCTTTCTTGAGAACTATAAAGGCTTTAATTAACCTCCATGAAGGGAGTGTGAAGCTACAATTGCCTTCGCGAGATCCTTTTGTTATCCATTCCCCAGGAAGAAGAAAGCCAAGCATGATGAGAAGGAGGCCATCACTTTGAAGGCCAATTACTTTGGAGTGGGTGTTCCACTCATCTGACCCAAGTGAATATCGTCAAGGTCAAGCTATTGACCGTAAAAGAGCACTCCATGGGAGGCCACCCATGTTAAATAAAGGTTTGAGTTAAGTTTTTAGTTTTTAGTTAAGTTTATGTTTAATAAAGAGTGCTAGAAAACTCCATTTGAGGAGAAGAAGTTCGGTAGTACTTAAAATTCTGCTACATACATGATGTTGTTGGTCGACAATATTTACTGTCAATTTTTTGTCATAAACAAGGTATATCACTAAGTTACAGGAAAAGAAGCAATTCTTGAAGAAATAGAAATTTTTTGATGCACACAGAGAGTTTAACGACCAACTATACAGCGGGAATAAAAATTTCGGCCGTATAGTTCTGGTCGTATAGATATCTTTGCCATCGAAAAAAATTTCTTTAAAAAGTACTGGGAGTTTAACGACCAACTATACGGCGGGAATAAAAATTCCGGCCGTATAGTTCCGATCGTATATATATCTTTGCCTTCGAGAATTTTTCTTTCATATGTACAGAGAATTTAACGACCAACTATACGGCGGGAATAAAAATTCTGGTCATATAGATATCGATTCCTCCGTACAAATTCTTTTCTAATATACTGAGAGTTTAACGACCAACTATACGGTAGGAATAAAAATTCCGGCCGTATAGTTCCGATCATCTAGATATCTTTTATTCCTGCCGTATAGTTCCGGTCGTATAGATAGCTATGCCTTTGTATATTTTCTTTCGCAGGGATAGACAGTTTAACGACCAACTATACGGCGGGAACATTTTCTTCTAGCCGTATAGTTGTGCCCGTATAGCTGTGCCGCCAGAGGAAACCCTAAAAAATTGACAGAAGGTCAACTATACGGCGGGAACAAAATATATTGTACTTACTGTTGTTGGATCAAAAAAAATTAGTGTGGTATGATGAGGAATATATTGTACTTACTGTTGTTGGATCAAAAAAAATTATTTTTGTCTTCCTACAATGTTTTAGATGATGAACACAAGGAGCCAAACTCATGCTCGTGCCACCGCTAGCGCTTCTCGGGCTGCCGCTCAAGAACGCATGGGGATCAAGTTCAAGGATGAGCCCCAACGTGTCCGCTTCAACAGGATTAAGAACCACGAAGTGAAGGCCACCAAGTGGGCTTGCCCCATTATATTGAACCAACTCGGTATTTCTGATGACTTCAATTTACTTTGCAATAGAGCTGGCCTGCAACTTTGTGTACAACGATGTGCCTACTTATCGCTGCTTAACCATTGAATTTTTAAGTTTGTTGCAAAGCACCATTAAAAAATGGCAAGGAGAGGACACTATTTCTTTCGGACTGATGAACAACAACTACACTTTAACATTAGATGAATGGTGTGCATGTTTTAATTTGCCAAACAATGACATTCATGCCTTACACGCATCCTTTACTGGCTTAGAACCTACCCCTGAACAATACTATAATGGAATGAGTTTCACTAGTAGAGTGAACAAGGGGACAAATATTCAACATCCTGCAATTCGCTATTTGTTCTATGTTATTGCTAACACCTTGCAGGCACGTAATGAGTTCACGAGACTCAACAAGGAGGACATCCTAGTCCTCGCAAAGTATGCTTGCATCAACTGCGGCTTGTCACTCAACTTGGGCGCCCTCCTTGTGCGCTACCTAGATCACCAAGCCTCCCAAAGCCAAGGACCAATCATAGGTGGAGGCGTCATCACTGTGCTTGCCACTGCCCTAGGCATTAACCTAGGTGAGTTGCAACCTGTGCTAGGTGAGACACGTGTTGGTTTCTCCACTTTGAAAGCCTATGGAATGCTCACTAGGAGAGGTGGTGTTTCTTATCTGCATATTGCTGGAGTTGGGCGTCTCTACCCTGCTCCTATGCCTAATGGTATTTTCTCTATCGAGGAAGGATGTTTGCCATATGACTTGCAGGTTGAGCAACACCAACCCGAGGAGGAGATTCTAGAAGAGGATGAAGGCCCAGAGGAGGAGCAAGAAGTTCCTTACCAAGAGGAGCAGCCACAAACCCGATTCGCTACATACAGCAAGATTTCCAAGGACTTGGAGGGACTATGGAGAGGATGCATAGCCTCTCTTTGAACCTCTGAGAATCAACTAGTAACCTCTCAACTCAATTTGTGAACTGGAGTAACGACTTTTTCCCGCCACCACAATGATTTGAAGGGCTATCAAAAGCCTAAGCTTGGGGATGTTTCCTCATGTATCTTTATTTGGCATTTATTTGCTTTTATTTATTTCGAGGTTGTGCTTTTATTTGAGTTTATAAGCACTCGTGTTGGTTTCCCCAACACTTTATTTTCCAGTTCTTTCTATTTTCTTTCGAGATTTTCTAGCTGAGCTTTGTCGCCAATTTTCTATTCTTTAAATTCCCTCTCTTAAAAATCACAAAAAGATTTCTCCATTTTTCCTTATTTTTCCTCTTTCTTTTCTTTTCGCCTCGAGGTCTTCATATGTTTGCAGGAGAGTGATCAACTTTGAGTTTCCAAGAAACAAATAAAAAGGAAGAGAGAAGTGGAACCAAACATGGGAGGTATGCCTTATGACTCCCCACTTTTGAAGTTTGAGAAACCCATGCTAGTTAGTAGTAAATGTTGAGATATTATATTGGTGGAGTGAGTCTTTGTATCGTAGTAAGATTTTTCGTTTGCATGGGTATTTAATTGGGTACATTTTGTTCCAGCTCTCGTAATTAACCAAGTCTTGCCTAAAAATTGCTAAACAATTCTAATAAGAAAAAGTCTCACAATTGAAGGCTTGGGTGGTGTAGTGCTTAGTCTTGAAGGTTTATTTCTAGAGACACTCAACACCACTGAAAATGTTAATTGACTTAATAGCTCTCTTTGAAAGGATTTGTTCGATTGAATTAATGTTTAGCGGTTTTTGTGAGCATGCCAAGGTTTGACTTGTTAATCATAAGAATGATATAGCTTTATGCGTGTCAAACTTCATGGGATGCCAACAACTCCACTAGCCTACGAACGTTCTTCATGGAGCAAACTCCTAGATTTCGGCTATGAGTTGATTAAACACTTGTAGCAATAATGCTATAGTGGGTAAGATTCTTGACACTCCCGGGTAACTGTAATCATGATGGAATCACTCCTCTGGCTATTATGAGTAATCATTATGCAAAAGGACAAAAACCTTAGTGATGCCACAAGTGTCCATCATAGCCCAATAAACTAATAAAAATCTTTGGCATGCTCTCAATTACTTCAAAACTGAAATTCTTGAAGGACAATGAATAGAAAAGTAGTGCTTGAAAAGTCTTAATTTATTGATGTGGGAGAATTGAGATACTCTAGTGTATATGCTTTTCATGACAACTCTCACACTCTTAATTTACATGATTATACTTTATTATTCAAAGGCAAGCCTATGAGTTGATTACATGACATGGAATAAAGTTTACTCATTTGAATCATCCATGCTAACAATAATTTTGCTGCACTATAAGGATGCATAAAACCCGTATGATATGCTTGCCATTACTCTATTTATGCTGAAATTTTTCAGATTTATGAAGTGGAGGAAACATGAGACTACTGATCATGAGTAAGATCACCATCTCGTTATTTCAGTTTAAATGCTGAGTTCCTTTTTGATTTTTGTTTTCTTGCTCGGGGATGATCAAGTTTAAGCTTGGGGAGGTTGATGGCTCTGAAATATAGCCATCTACGTCCACATTTAAACTGGATATTATTCATAATTTTGATGAAATATCTCTCTAAACCCTAGCACTAATGCCTAATATTTAGAGGGGTATGCAATCCTTTCTTCTATATTTTTCCTACGTAGATAATGTCGTTTGAAGATGGGAATCACTACATTAAATTCAAAGATACAATATTTCCAACAACCATAAGAAACCAGGAGCCGTAAAGCGGAGGCAGACGCTTTAACGACCAACTATACGACCGGAGCAAAAATTTCGGCCGTATAGCTCCCGTCGTATAGTTGGCGCCACCACTGTTAGGTCAAATAGAACAACTTTTGTGAAGGGACCCCTATATAAAGAATCCTCAGGCGATGAGAAAACAAGCCAAACCTCGCCAAAAAATCTCTACCACAGATCACCGGGCGCCTCCAGATCTCAAAACCCTTCTCCATCTCCATAGCCATATTCCACCACTTCTAATAGTAGATCTCTTCTTCGATGGGCGACATTGTAAGACTATTGCTATCAATCTTATGATTTTCATTACGATGTTTGTGATTGTTGGTCTCATCTCTATGTGTGAGTAATTCTCCTTGGGCTAAGGGCTTTGGCCTAGCCATGTAGCGTTTGTGCATGTTATTTATCATAGATGGGATCATGTATTAGTTTGTATGACATGATGATTATTGTATCCTCTCTTGCCTTAATCCAAGGACTATTCAGGTACCCAAGACCCTGAGGGTTGAGCCAGGTATAGGGAGTATGAGTAATGACTGGTCTGCAGGTTGGGAACCCCAGTGAAAGAAGGGGTAGTACGGCTGTATGTGAGGGATTTACTTGGGATTAACGGTGACATCACTATGCATATCATTAGTTCTCTTTCTTCTATGGATGAGACTAGTAGGTTATTGCTATAAGTGGTTGCGGAGGCAATAGAAATTATGGATGCACTGCCGACATATAATTTATCTTGCTCTAATAAGTACATGCATACTTTATTTCTATCTTTTATTCCCATCAGATGTTTTGCACAGCTACAGGTGAAACTGAACGCCCTAGGCCCTCTCTCTCCATCATCGACAACAACAAAAAGACGCAAGCTATTGGTCCAGTAAAAACACAAAAGGAATTCTAAAACTCCCGAAGGTCCGTTAAAGTAACTTCACTATGCATTCGCTTCCTGAGGACTCGATAACCTAGGTCTACCACGAAAAAAGAAGCTATACTACATCCATAATCCGGATCGAAGGTATCACTACCGTGAAGTGATACAAATCGCTGGGGGAAACCCCAATGTTGCCATCAAGTACCTCCCACTCATGCTCACTTGCACTGCCCGACAATGGATCAATGACTTACCGGAGACATCAATCTATAATTGGTTCGACATGCATGAAGCGTCCACCAAGAACTTTGAGGGTACGTACAAACGTCCATGTACTGTCAGTGACCTGTAGCGATGTGTGCAAGAAAAGGACGAATCCTCTCGTGCCTACCTATCCTGTTGGCTTGATATGTAAAATTCATGTGCGAGGGTACACAATCAGACTGCTACGGCTGTCTTCATCAACGGTCTAAAAAAGGGAACACTACTCCGACATACGCTGAAGCGCAAACAAGACAATGGCAAACTTGACCTCAACTCAATGATTGCATGGCTAGCAAGTTTGCCGATGCCGACGATGATGCTCACGGATTGTTGCCGACGATGGCTATTCCCACTCAGGCCAAGAAGAACACCAAAAACAAGCGAAATAATCCCCCAGAAGAAAAGCAGACAACTGACATGGTCGCCACAACTTACGTTTGCAGACGCGATAGCGGACAACGTGGTCGTGGTCGGGGGCTAGTCGTTGGTAGTAGCGGAGTGACTCCACGCCTGCAGCGCCCCATGTTCCCTAGACATACGAGGAGTACTGTGATATGTCATGTTTCATCCATCTCGACGCAAACGGCAAAGCCACTCATACCAACCGCCAATGCAAGTTTGTCAACAACCTCAAGGAAGACCCTAGGTCCAGCTACAAGGGGAGTCAGAAGAATAGACCTCACGGGAAGGGCAAGGGGAAGAAGAAGGAGGAAGAGTCCAAGGATTCAAATTACATGGATGAAGATGCGGAACCCAAGCCCACCGACAAGGGCTATGGCAAGGGCAAGAACCCCTTTGAAAAGAAGGCTCTAGTCTACCACACTTTCCTTGGCACTCCCACCGTCCGGGCCTAGAAAACCTCTCCGAGGATACTAATAGACACCCTCCCTGCAGTTCCCTGGTATGCCAGGTGGTCAGAGATTCCAATCATTTGGGATAGAGAAGATCACCCAGCTCTCATTCCAACAGAGAACCAGTATGCCATGGTCATCAACCCCCTGATTGACGGCAGCAAGTTCACCAAGTGCCTCGTGGATAGTGGAAGCAACATCAACATTATGTACCTTGATACACTGCACAAGATGGACTTGATAGAGACCCAGCTAAGGCAGAGCAACACCATGTTCTATGGCGTCGTTCCTGGCCGGCAAGCTAACTCCCTTGGCTACATCACCCTTCAAGTCGCCTTTGGTGATGTTAATAATTACCACCAAGAGCACATGACCTTTGAAGTGGTGCCACCACACCATATTTGTATGCGACATCTTCCACTCACGAGACCATGTTTCGTCTACAACAAACTCAAGATACCTAGAACAAAAGGCATCACCACTGTTGTCGGAAACTTCACCAAGGTAAGGGAGTGCAAGCTGAGTGAAGCCGCCTTTTCCGAAGCGGTCCTCTATGGTGAAGAGTTCCGGCAGATCCAACGCTAGGTC
Source organism: Avena eriantha (assembly GCA_910589775.1). Lineage (NCBI taxonomy): Eukaryota > Viridiplantae > Streptophyta > Magnoliopsida > Poales > Poaceae > Avena > Avena eriantha. Next base: position 391,127,552 of record OU342743.1, read on the forward strand.
GACGCCTCGGAGATGCTGGCTTCGAAGAAGCAGATTTCTGACTCTGAACCCGCATTCAAGGCCGCCATCAAGACCAAGTAGGTGGAACTTGTTAAAGGAGATTCCTCCAAGACCACCTCCATTGGCACGGGCCTGGATCCCAAATAGGAAAGCATGCTCGTCGAGTTCCTCCATGAGAATAGGGACATCTTCGCCTAGCAACCTACCGACATGAAAGGTGTACCTAGGGACTTGCCTAGCATAGCTTAAACATTGATCTTATGCAGCCCGTCCTACGGACGCTTCTACATCTACAACAACAAGTCCCCCAAGTGGACCCATGACTCGTGCCCGAGCCAAACTCCTCCAAGCTAAGGTGAAGTCGCTCCTCTCCTCGTGCCAATTTGATACCTCCTTGGATGGCGTGCTACTTCATACCACTACTTTGTGAATCATCAGGTATGAGCCCCCACCGCGTCGATCCACGAGCCCTGAAGCTGCACCTGTGCTGAAGCTGCCAAAGCCGGAGTGTCCAGCACGACTCAGCCGGAGTGTCCGGCGTAGCCAGAGTGTCCGGCGCGACTCAGCCGGAGTGTCCGGCCTGCCCGAGCCTGAACCTGGCGCGGACATTCTGTCTGCCAGTTCGGACACTGCCCGGACTCTTCCCGGAGTGTCCAGCCACCCCGGACTATCCGACCCACTCGACCCGGACTGTCCGGCCCACTCGACCAGGAGTATCCTGCCCAAGTGATGGGCCTACGAGCCTAGCTGGGCCCTATGGCCCATGTACCCCTCTATTTCGCCCAGAACTCTACTTTAATGCCTGAATTACCCCTGACTTTGTGGTTGGCCTATATATAGACCCCCACCTCCATTGTAAACCCTAGGCTTGATATTGCAATTAGTGGAAACCCTTTGTGGATCTATCTAATTCTTGCCTCATGCTCCTTGACTAAGGAGCAACAATATCCCCAAACCTCGTTGGAGTTTGCATTGTGCCTTCGCGTTGTACAGGGCCTAGGCACCGGTGTCCCTTTGCCTAGACGTCAAGATCTCACCGAGTCTCCCACCTCGCCGTGCCGGTTCGAGAGAGAGCCCTCCGCCCGACGCGATCCTAGGGATTGCGCCGGACCGGTCACTGCCGGCGTGAGCTGTTGGTGTTTATCGTGGTTTTGCGTGTGTGTGTGTTTGTCGCGTTCTCCGTGCGTGTGTTCGTCGTGTTCATCCTTCCCTCCTTCCCCCGCACTCCACCCTCGATTTGAAACGGAATCGTGAAAGATCGGGCCACCCTAGAGGTTTGCCCTCAACATATTGGTATCAAGAGCTTCGTTGCTCACGATTTCCCCCACAAACTTTTCTTCTATCCACCAAAAATTCGAAAATCCCCACAAAAAACAGCCCATATTTGCCTTTGGATCGATCTCTTGATTTGGAGTGTTATTTGTGGTTTTGATCCGACCAAACCTTGTCTAAGGAGTTTGGTGCAGCCCGTCCTGCGGACGCTACTACATCCACAATGCCAAGTCCCCAAGATCGTCCCCAAGTCAACCAAGAAGATGGACCAGGAGCAGCCAGCTCCAGAACGAGAGTCTCCGCCGTCATCGCCCCGGAGAGTCCGCCCGGAACCAGCCGGAGTGTCCGGCGCAACCGGAGAGTCCGGCGCGACTCGGCCGGAGTGTCCGGCCTGCCACAGCCCCAACCTAGCGTGGACATTCAGAAGGCCAGTTCGGACACTACCCGGACACTACCCGGAGTGTCCGGCTACCCGGATTGTCCGGTCACTCCGACCCGGACTGTCCGGCCCAAATGATGGGCCTGCGAGCCAACAGCTAGGCCCTTGGCCCATGTACCCCTCTATTTCGCACCAAACCCTAGTTTTATGCCCAAACTACCCCTAAACTTGTGGCTGGCCTATAAATAGAGCCCCCACCCCCTCATGTATCCATGAGGCATAGATGATAGACTAAAGACACCCCCTTTGTGGAATATCTTATTTTGCATCATCCCCTTCTACCAAAGGGGATTGACTATCGTCACCACCTCGTTGAAGTTTGCATCGCGCCTCCCTCGTTGTACAAGGCCTTGGCATCGGTGTCCCTTTGCCAAGACGTCAAGACCCTCTCCAAGGTGTTCTTCCCTCTCCGCTTGGGATTGACGGGAGCACGTTGACCGATCTTTCCTTGCGAGGATTCTATCGGACCGGTGGCCACCGGTGAGAGCAATCGGCCTTGTATCGTGTGTGTTTTGCGTGTGTTCATCGTGTTCTTCGCGAGGTGTGCGTCCGCTTCCGCTACCTTCTCCCTTTCCCCTCGCTTTGCCATCGATTTGACCACGAGATCCGTGAAGATCGGACCACCCTAGAGGTTTGCCATCATCATCTGGTATCAGCAGCTTTTGGTTGCCACGGAGTTCTCCTCGATTTGGTCTTTTTCCCCATAAATTCGAAAATTCCACCAAAAATAGCCCCAATTCGTGTTTTGGACCGATCTGTGATTTGAGTGCGTTTTGGTAGGTTTTGATCTGTGGATTACTTGCTAAACTTGTTGATCTACCTTCCCCTGTGTTTCCATAGCCTAATTCCTTGATTTCCCCCATCAATTTGAGGTTTTGGTTCGAGTTTTTCCGCCAAAAATCGTCCTGTTCGTGTTCTGGAAGTTTTGGGACGACCGGACTGGACTGTCCGACCAAAACGGACCGGAATATCTTCCCCACCGGAGTGTCCGGCCTAAAATGATCGGATTCTCCGCCCCGGCCGGACTGTCCGGCCTACGCGCACCGGACTGTCCGCCCTCTGCTGACAGAAAAATCTGCTTCACGGTTTTGAGCATAACTTTTGCATATGAACTCGGATTTTGGTGTTCTTTAGCTCGTTTTGAAGAGGAGAAAGAGCTCTACATCATCATCTCCGTGGTTCATGCTACCTACTTCATCCAAATTCCGTGAGCAAGGCGGAATCCACCAATAAAGGGTGAAGATCGGCGACGAAAGGTATAAAATTCGACGACTTCTCCCCACATGCTTTCCTTTGTGAGCTACACTATCTTTGAGTTCAACAAACACCTATTGAGACTAGTTCCTCCTATGATTGCTTGGGCTATGCACATTTGATACCTTGTAGAATTCCGAGCAAAAGTTGTGAGCGCGCTATCTCATATAGTTATCTTGTATAGTTGTTGGCACAAGGAAGGGGCAAGTGAAAAATAAAAGAAAAAGTGAAAAAAAATAGAAAAAGAAAAAGAAGAAAAAAAAATAGAAACAAGTGCCTCATAGAATAGGAAGCGCAAGCTCGATGAACATCAAATAGGTGGTACTTATTGTGCATATCTTGTAGCCCACCAATTTATTGCAATCGAACTAGCGTCTCTCCTTGCACTTGTGCGACACGAGCTTATAGTCTTTGCTAGGTAATCATTTGGTTCTTAGCTCACTTTCTCCGTCGCGCAAGTCCCATTTATCCCACCGTGTATGTTTCCTTGTACATATTTCCTTTTTGTGGATTGACTTGTTTTGCTTTGTGATCATTGTGGTTCTTTACTTGCCATTACAACATCTTGATTTCGGATTGTTCTTGGACACGCCACCTTCCATACCTATCCACCATAAGCTTTGTGTGTGTGTGTTTTTTAGTGGTTAGTTGGTTTTGGTGTTCCGTGTGAACTTCACTTTGCTTGGTTTTGATTGCTCTCAAGTGTTGCCACTTGCACGATACTATCTTCCAAGGTAAAGTAAGGTTTTGCGTTGCTTTCCTAACCCCCCTACCACTTCCATATACACCACTTGGTCTTTTGAATTATGTCTATGGACTCCGGAACCGAGGATGATTTATATGA